>JASDDO010000019.1:328308987-328908987 GCA_030015575.1 Agapanthus africanus
AAAGGTTTAAAATACGACATTTAAGAAAAATGAGATTTTGGAAATTAAAATATTTATTGAAAATTATTCTTGTACAAACATATGTATATTTATCATTTAAACATCTATTTTATTATAAGATAAAATTTCCACCTTTTCCTAAAAATTACAAGATTAAAAGTTACATTAAAATACCATGAATTTCAATATTACAAATTAATACCTTTATTTATGTAATTAGGATATTTTCACTAGAAATAAGACAAAATAAAATCACACTCATTATAACCATAAAGAAGAATAATAAATACTTGAGGTGTATCTTGAAAACTATACAAAAGTACTTTTTACATAAAACCCCCTCAAGTTTTATAATTTTCAATAAGGACCCTAACAATTATAGAACTTCAAATTACATTTCTTTTAGTCTGACTCGGATTTGAGTCCGATTATTTCTGACTTGAATATGATTCTGTTGGAGATAGTACCCTCAGAGTCAATTATTGGATCGCAGGTACGTGATTGCAATGATTGCGGAGGACCTATACCGGTAGGACAGTCTTACTCGAGATGATAGTATACTATCTGGTTTGCCTTTATCAGTCGTGTACATGTTCAGGTGACTGATTATATGTTACACTTTGATAGAGCACTTAGGATCTTGCTTTACTACCAACAGTATGATGGCGATCATATACGTGATAGTTGGGTAGTTTATATGCATATCCTTAATTGTGGTCCCTAGTCGTGGGAGTTTCGAGACAGGGCATCGATATGCCGGAGTAGACTAGTGTATACAGTCGAGACCCCGACGAGGGGCGGTGGCCGGTCTCACAAGCCACTGGTGTCAGTTGGATTACCTAAGAAGTATACAGGTGCTCATTGGGTTATGAGTACACCGGACAGGATTCGCCGGGAATCTGCTAGTTGGTATTATACATATCGTCAGATAGCCGTTCCCTGGTGACATGTGTACATGTTAGTTCATCGACCTGAGGTCGTCATTTGTCTCGTGTGAGTTCCCACTGTGCTTTGATTTCTACCCTACCACGGCTCAAAGGATTCGTGCAAACAGGTAGCTTTTGGATACAGTCCCGAGCCATATGGAGGCACGTGAGCGGATCGGCAGGGGATTCGTCTCTCCCGGTATTGGGGGTGAGATCGTGCTGTGTCTAGGAAAGCCATTACACAAAGCCCACGGCTGTGGCAGGAGATTTACTGGTAGGTACTCCAGTAGTATCTCAGGGTGTTATTGGGCTACACTCCGACACGACTTATACTGCTATTGGGGGTATGACGTTACTAGCCCCTAGGCAGATATGCGATAATCATAGACGAACGGACCGGACTGTATATACATTGTCACTGTTAGGCTCAGTAGGGTTTCCGGGTGAGTTCGCTCATCGGCCTCCCTTGAGGTCAGTCCATGGACAGCCGTTATGCATAGCTAGTGCCGCTGAAGGTTTGCGGTTAAACCCACTGCCAGGGTACTGACGAGTCATTAGAGTCCCCCACAAACAGTTTCCCAAGTTCGGGCAAAACGTTGCAGAGGCCGTATGGTTTTATGGCAGGGTTCGGAAAATGCACGTGCGTTTACGCATGTGTCAGATTTCGGACAGATGATACTGGTCGGCTTTGGTTTAAGCCGGATCTGAGTATTATATTGAGTAGATATAATATATTTGTCTCAGTTACATTTGTATTCGGTCGTAATACAATTGCGGGTATATTTATACAGTTATGGGGTTGTCCTGAAATTCGTTTCGGGATCGCTTTTGGAAGTTGCCAGTTTCCAGTTATCTATCAGCCGTCTTTTAACATTTGGTTAAATACGGATTTTGTCTTTTCTTGAGAAGAGTGTGGATACTTCTAGAAGTTTCTAGAAGAGGTGACAAGGTTAGAATGGTGTTGATGTTTCATTGGTTGCATTTAATGTGTTCATACTTTGTGTTCACACTTTGTGTTCACACTAGATATTTTATCCTTGTAGTCACCCTCTTCCCTCCTACACTCACCCCGCCATTCTTATAAGATGGCCAGCCCCCTCCTCTCTCACTATCACTTGATTGATTCATTTGTTTAAAAAGATATGATAGTTTTGGGGTGTATGGAAATTTCATATATCATTTCATTCCATCACCCGATTCGAGTGGCAACTTCATTAACCGATTGTCCACGGCTTTGGACGAAGTGAGACAAAGTCTTCTACTCATTCTCTACATCATTCTTGGTCGTCTCTTTTAGTAAACTTGACGACCGAGTTGCCTCGAGTCAGAGGCGGGAGCCCGTTTAAAGAATCGTTGACGTGGTGCCACCTGGACGAGCAGATCGGAGATCGACGAGATCGGAGCAGCCGCAACGGAGCGTGGAATGATGGTTAAAGAACGAAGGACTCGGATCGTTTGGTATAACCTTTCTACTCTCTTTACAGTTTGTTAGTTTAGCAATAATGGCAGATCCGGGTGAAAGTATACGATAGCGCCAGTTAAAAAGTTTTTGTTCCGCATTTGGCGTCTGTAGACGGCCGGGGCGCTACCGTAGACTTACAGTGGTATCAGAGCCTCACCATTTTGCTTTACTAACTTGTGCTAACGCGTTTAAAATATCGATCGAACCGGATATCGAAAACCACAATTTTTCTAATTCACAGTTTCTGTCGATTTTAAATCAAGTCAAAAAATTATTTTACATACCACAGAAAGCTGTGCAGGGTGTTTTAAGCAAGTGGTGAAAATTTGAGCTCGTGACTCAACAAAACGGCCGCGGAATCGCGGTCAAACCCAGGGTTTGACCGCGCATCCGCGGCCATTATGTGAGTTCATGAGCCCAAATTTTCACAGTAGCTTTATCTTTGGAAATTGGGGGTTTTGGTATATATCTTTTGGGCCCAGATTTTCTTACTGTACAACAGATGTTCGTGGGGCCCACTTCGTGATATTTAGTCGATCGAAATTTAAACATGTTAGTTTACAGTGCTTACATTATATCTCCGACCGGGAATGTCATTTGATCGGTAAACTGCGTCTGATTGCTATAATTCTTTTAGACGGGTTTGCGAACGTGACATTCGTGTTGATGTTCTGTGTTGTGCTGTGATGTTGCGGATTTGTCATGGTGGATAACAGTGTGCAATGGTAGTGCAGTTTGAGTTTATTTGTACATTTCATATTGCGGGGCGAGCGTCCAACATGTGGACTGCCGTCACTGCCTGTTGTATAATATTCTTTTGGGGCATGACCAGGTTGCGGTCGATGTACCTGTTGTACTATTATTTATTTCTGTACTAGGTTTACCCCACGACGGAGTGCACGGATAGCCGGGTTCGGGAGGGCAACGGGTCCGCATCTCATGGCTTTGAGAGGCAGAGGGACCTCACTCTAGAATTGGCAGACTATTCGCCGCACTCGTAGGGGGTTCAGGTTGACCCAAGGAGGGGTGCTCAATTTACCGGATTCCGTGAAGTGCCGGGTGTTCCATTCACTATGCTGTGGGGGACTACCTCACTTCAGATTTTGGCGGGTAACTTGCCGCACCCGTAGGGGTCTAGGTTTCATTGCACAGGCTATCCACATGACCAGGGGAACGTCGGGTTTCAGCAGCGGCTCTGTGAAACCCGGGGATCCCAGATTATCTGTATTGTTCAGTGATGCTTATTACTTTTCTGTAATGTTGCATATTATCACGCCTGGAGCGATTATTGTATATTGGTATATATACTATTAGATGTTGTATATGTTTTGCACCCGCGCTAGTCCAGTCCCCGCTCTGTCGTTAGTTAAGTAACCCAACGGATGATGACGGGACCCAGTGACGAATGCGGATGGCATATACGTACATTTTATTTTCGTTCTTTTCTGGTGTGATTGATTGATGGGACTGCGTTGATTCTGATCAATGCAAAGAAAAACAAACCTATTTGGAGTTGTTGGAACAATTTTAAAAGTGTTATTGCAAAGACGTTTCCTTTTGTTTTGCATAGCGGTATTCAGTGGAATATCCCGCACCTCATTCGACGGGGCAATGGCCGATATCCCTTCACCGGGACTGACCACTTGGGCAGAAGTTTGCGTGAGGGTAATAACTTCACTATAGTCGATTACAAGTTGCTTTGCATCGCGGTATTCAGTGGAATATCCTGCACCTCATTCCACGAGGAAAGAGCCGAGATCCCTTCACCGGGAGTGACCTCTTTAGCAAAAGGTTTTCGCCACTATATTTTATAAAAAGCTATCAGGTTCCTTCAGCGATATCAAGTTCGTTACGTTAAAGGTTTTTTCGCCAAAAACCAGCCGTAGCCCTCCGTCATTTCTTTTGGGTATTCAGTAGTATTCAAGCTATGCATTTTAGCCAAAGTTAAGGCATAGTGTTTGGTAGTTGCTGGGTATTCATTTGTTGCATAGATAGATGAGTTGGTTTGGGACAGTCGTTCTGCCGATTGGCCAAAGTCAGGGGAATGTGCGGGTGGGTTCAAATTGACAAGATAGTGACGGGTAGAACTTGGCATGTGACTTATGACATTTTGACCAAAGCCAAGGTTATAAGATCATGGGGCAAAAATCATTTCGGGAGTTTCTAAAGAAACTGAAACTTGCCAAGTATGCGCATACCTTCTAGAGTGTGAGTAACGTGAGTGGATTCCGTCACGTTATCATACGATAAGAGTTGGATCCCGATTCCCACTGATGAGTTGGTTTACACTTCGGGCGATCCTGATTGATTCTTCTTTCAGGTTTGGAGGAGAATTTAACAGGACAGTGGGAGGTTTCCGGATTAGATAAAGTGATAACCATTCTAATCTAGGTTAGAGTGCACGCAGAGTGTTTTCTTTTCTCTCTCTCTTTGGCAGCGACCTTTGACCGACCCTAAACTATGACTCAGTGACCAAGTTGACCAAACCTTCTTAAAATACTGGCTTTTTGGATTGTCTGAGTTACATAAGTCATTGCCACTCCTTCTTTTACCCTTTGGATTTCTCAGAACACCCCGTATTACTACGGACATCCACTTCCATTGGATAGATCCATCGTATGGTTATATACGAACTCGGAGGGATTTCTTCGAGGATGGATCAAGGTTCAGGAGCAATAGAATTGGTTTATTCAGTTGTCTTTTATTATCACCTTCTCTCAGGTTGCGAGGGCTCCTTGGTTTAGGAGAGTACACCTATTACGCTTATTCGGTAGTCTTATTCCAAACCATAGGCTGGTGCCGAAAGGTAGGGAATGAAGGAAACCAATAGCCTAAGTAGGGTGTACAGAAGGTAATATGTAAAGACAAAATAAAGGGATTAGAAAGAGGGCAAAGTAAATTGCGACTGATATCATTCACGACCAAACCGCGTACTTCATCGCCACTCCTATTTCACCTTTAACGGAATAAGGTATTATTCAGTTGTCTTTTATCATCACATTCTCTCAAAATACGAGTACTCCTTGGTTTAGGAGGGTACACCTATTATGCTTACTGGATAGTCTTCTTCCAAACCATAGGCTGGTGCCGAACGGTAGGGAAGGAAGTAAACCATTTAGCCTAACGAAGGTGTACAGAAGGTAACGACTAAAGACAAATAAAGGGATTTGGAGAGAAGGCAAAGAAATATACGGTTAAAGTCATGAATTGGATTATGGAAGAGGCATTACTAGGAATACCAAGATACCTCTTCGAATCATTTTCATGTTTCAGTGCATTGTTAAAGGAAAACTGTTTTCCCGATTAGATACTTACTCCAAGGGTATATATTTACCAGGTTTCATTCTCATATCCATATGGTTTTACAGATGATGAGTGGGAGTAAGTTATTGGGAATTAGGTGATTATCCTCATTATATCGGAATTCGTTGTAATTGGTGATATTTGAGGAAATCGCCAGGGTACAGTTTTCCACCTACGACACACAGGTTTTGAGTTGTTCAAACTCAGCGGACTTATACAGAGTATTGTATGTTGTCCAAGTGTCCATCAGGACAAAGGGGTAGGTCCTCGTACTATGTTCTGTTTACTTATGACTTCTCTAGTTTTAGACAAGTGTTTCGTAGAAATACAAGGTCTAAGTTTTGAGAGTTTGTGGGTATAAGAATAAAGTAGAGAACCAGGTGTCACAAGTATCGGGATTCTTCAAAGAGATCGAAGATGTAGATTCTTGTGATTGGTATTCAGTTGATAGTAATGGTTTTGAGAAACTTGTTTCTCTTTCGGGTTACTCATAATTGGATGTATTCCTAAGTTGAGTAATGCTGATTAGGCTCTTTCCATTAAGTTGATATGCACTGGAGACAGCTGCATGATTGAATATGGTTCCAATTAAATAAGTGCCAAAGTTTCTATATTGGATATAGAATAGTTCGTACCTTAAAAGATGTTAAGGTACGGGGAGTTGTCCAGCTTATGCTTAAAACCAGACTCTGGATAACTCGGGGCACGTTTCTGTAATGGCTGTTTATGGGTTGACCCTGGCTATGACGATGGTTGATATTCTACCATTTGGAAGATCAATAGTGATATTGTTCTTGACTCGCCACAGTTTTAGTAAAATTGATTTTTTCAGAAAACAGTAGTCGGAGTATGGTAGAACTGGAAGTGATTCCAGAACCGCGAACGATTACGGAAAATTTAATAGGATCTATATATTCAATCAGGTTTGACATTCCATTAGCCACTCCGCAGATATGGTGGGTAACCTCAGACACCCGAGAGGTACTTCGGTAGCCTTAAGGACGGTGACAGGGAGGTTCTTTTTTACCCAGACTTGACACTACTGTTGTTCCAGACTATGAGACCAGGCAGGAGGATAAGTATAGCGTCGTTCTAAACTAGCTTTAGATGTGCACGTGTATATTATTCTGCCAGAGGGTTGTCGTAGTCAGTGGGAGCAGCAGAAGCATAGTGGGCAAGTAGCTTATGTCTATTCATAGACTACAGCAGTTATGGCGGAGATAGATCATCTAATTTTGATGTGACAGTCATGGGTTTTGACTTCATCAGAATAGGGGATGGATCTGTTGATAAGGTAGTAGGGTGTGATGTCATGGTATCTGGATGACATACACAGAGTAGGAAGTAAAATTCCTATACTACGATCGGTTGTACTGTGGTCGTCACATAGTTGTTTCTCCAGACAGGATATGGATATAATACTTGACATTCTGGTTTCTAGATCTATGGTTTTAGATCTGGATTTGGGTAGTTTCCCAATGTGGGTACTTTGACAGTATTCTAATGGTTTTTAGAATAGATGACTCCTGGTATGGTGGTTTACCTGCAGGTGATGGAGCCACCCTCTCTAAAGGTGTCGTATAGACTAAAGTGGAGAGGGCTGTGCATGATTGGCAGATCACTTGCTTAGGCAATTGAGTCAATTGTGAGGTGTCAAGTACCACACCAGATGTTGTTTTTGCACTAGATGCGATAAGTTTGTATTAATCCAATCCTGGAGAGACATAAGGAAGCGGTTTTAGAACATAAGTGGATGTTCTACGGATTTGATGACGGCAGCCTCCTTCGGGAGACGGTTATCATTCCAGGCTTCAAAGGTGACATAGTTGACAGAGTGATTGTCAGAGTTATAGTTTTCCCTCTGATGAGGGACAGTATTATGGACAGGTGGTCCAAGAGGATACTGTGGGAGGTTTGGTGCCGGATACTGATTAGGTTCAGTGATCGATACAGTCTAAGAAGTTTGGATTTAGAGTTCATTTATGAACTAGGTCCCATCAGATATCCAGACATATTCTAAGACAGGTATTACTCAATTCGGGAGATGGCTTTCTCCGCGAACTTGAGATTTAGAAAGATATAGAAAGAAACTTCTGGGCGGATCCACTCCTGAGGCTATTTCTCGAACACAATAGTTTTACAAACGAGCTTTGTGAAACTGATTAGTAGAGGAGTTGGATGTTCGGTTTCACACGGGCTGTGAGTAGTCGACATCGTAATAATTAGCCTAAAGTGCAAGTGGGAGATTGTTAGAGATAGTGCCCTCAGAGTCAATTATTGGATCGCAGGTACGTGATTGCAATGATTGTGGAGGACCTATACCGGTAGGACAGTCTTACTCGAGATGATAGTATGCTATCTGGTTTGCCTTTATCAGTCGTGTACATGTTCAGGTGACTGATTACATGTTACACTTTGATAGAGCCCTTAGGATCTTGCTTTACTACCAACAGTATGATGGCGATCATATACGTGAGAGTTGGGTAGTTTATATGCATATCCTTAATTGTGGTCCCTAGTCGTGGGAGTTTCGAGAAAGGGTATCGATACTCCGGAGTAGACTAGTGTATACAGTCGAGACCCCGACGAGGGGCAGTGGCCGGTCTCACAAGCCACTAGTGTCAATTGGATCACCTAAGATGTCTACAGGTGCTTATTGGGTTATGAGTACACCGGACAGGACTCGCCGGGAATCTGCTAGTTGGTATTATACATATCGTCAGATAGCAGTTCCCTGGTGACATGTGTACAGGTTAGTTCATCGACCTGAGGTCGTCATTTGTCTCGTGTGAGTTCCCACTGTGCTTTGATTTTTACCCTACCACGGCTCAAAGGAGTCGTGCAAACAGGTAGCTTTTGGGTACAGTCCCGAGCCATATGGTGGTACGTGAGCGGATCGACAGGGGATTCGTCTCTCCCGGTATTGGGGGTGAGATCGTGCTGTGTCTAGGAAAGCCATTACACAAAGCCCACGGCCGTGGCAGGAGATTTACTGGTAGGTACTCCAGTAGTATCTCAAGGTGTTATTGTGCTACACTCCGACACGACTTATACTGCTATCGGGGGTTTGACGTTAATAGCCCCCTAGGCAGATATGCGATACTCATAGACGAACGGACCGGACTGTATATACATTGTCACTGTTAGGCTCAGTAGGGTTTCCGGGTGAGTTCGCTCATCGGCCTCCCTTGAGGTCAGTCCATTGGCAGCCGTTATGCATAGCTAGTGCCGCTGACGGTTTGCGGTTAAACCCACTGCCAGGGTACTGACGAGTCATTAGAGTCCCCCAAAGACAGTTTCCCAAGTTCGGGCGAAACGTTCTAGAGGCCGTATGGTTTTATGGCAGGGTTCGGAAAATGCACGTGCGTTTACGCACGTGTCAGATTTCGGGCAGATGATACTGGTCGGCTTTGGTTTAAGCCGGATCCGAGTATTATATTGAGTAGATATAATATCTTTGTCTCAGTTGCATTTGTATTCGGTCGTAATACAAATGCGGGTATATTTATACAGTTACGGGGTTGTCCTGAAATTCGTTTCGGGATCGCTTTTGGAAGTTGCCGGTTTCCAGTTATCTATCACCAGTCTTTTAACATTTAGTTAAATACGGATTTTGTCTTTTCTTGAGAAGAGTGTGGATGCTTCTAGAAGTTTCTAGAAGAGGTGACTAAGTTAGAATGGTGTTGATATTTCATTGGTTGCATTTAATGTGTTCACACTTTGTGTTCACACTAGATATTTTATCCTTGTAGTCACCCTCTTCCCTCCTACACTCACCTCCCCATTCCTATAAGATGGCCGGCCCCCTCCTCTCTCACTCTCACTTGATTGATTCATTTGTTTAAAAAGATATGATAGTTTTGGGGTGTATGGAAATTTCATATATCATTTCATTCCATCACCCGATTCGTGTGGCAACTTCATTAACCGATCGTCCACGGCTTTGGACGAAGTGAGACAAAGTCTTCTACTCATTCTCTACATCATTCTTGGTCGTCTCTTTTAGCAAACTTGATGACCGAGTTGCCTCGAGTCAGAGGCGGGAGCCCGTTTAAAGAATCATTGACGTGGTGCCACCTGGACGAGCAGATCAGAGATCGACGAGATCGGAGCAGCCGCAACGGAGCGTGGAATGATGGTTAAAGAATGAAGGACTCGGATCGTTCGGTATAACCATTCTACTCTCTTTACAGTTTGTTAGTTTAGCAATAATGGCAGATCCGGGTGAAAGTATACGATAGCGCCAGTTAAAAAGTTTTTGTTCCGCATTTGGCGTCTGTAGACGGCCGGGGCGCTACCGTAGACTTACAGATTCAAGTCAATCTATAATCTTTAATATTCCAACTCAATATGAACACATGAACCCCAGAATCCAGTTAATAATCTATACAACTTGACTGAATCAAACCATGGATATATACATCCATTATTCCGTTATTCCATTTACCTGATTATGCAGTTAAAACATGTTTACTGATATCATGGTTTTGGTCGGTCATCCTACTTACACAATACAATACAACAATACTATCAAAACACTACGGGGTTTAAGGGGTAGATTGGTGCGGAATGTGTTAAAGGTGGCACGAGGTGGTCCGATTAAGACACCAAACCTATATTCCGTTGCTGTTGTACCGTGACTTAACGGTTCCTTGTACATTCCGTTTTCCCTGATCTCTAGCATATAGAGACCCCTCTCGTATATACTGGCATCCTTCTGTACCAAGCTACAAACAACAGCGTTAACACAATAGTCCATAATATTCTACAACATAATACTTTAGAAAATACCTCTTATTCTGTCTTTTCTAATTCTTCATTACCTTTGGGACTTACCGAGCGACCTGTTCGCTGACGACATTCTATTTCTTTCTTCTATGAATGTCGTCAGGTACTTTGGACCCAGCAGAGATCGAGCCCACAGGTGAAGACTTGGAGCATTTTCACGAAGACCCTGAGCTCTAGACATTGTACCTTGTTCTATTCAGTATTTTCATTTCCTGTTATGCCATTGTTTAGGCATCGCTTTTCATTTCAGTTATATTTACTTTTTATGCATTGTACAAAAGAATGTTATTAATAAAGTTGCTGTTATTTCTATATCTCTTGTCTCTTGTGATTTACTTTATATTGCTTAGATACGCTTAGCGTATGTACTTCTAAGTATATATGTAGCGGACCTCGTCGCGTCCTCTTCGCCGTATACTGGGAAGCGGGGCGTGACACTTTCGCTTTGCATAGTGGTATTCGGTTGTGAATATCTAGCACCTCATTCCAGGAGGCAAGAGCTGAAATCCCTTCGCGGGGAGTGACCTCTTGAGCAAAGGTCTATACTGTAGATTACTCAGTTTTTCAAAACCAGATGTTTTAAAAAGCGAAGCCTAAACCTCTCCTTTTCAAAACTGCGCAGGTTCCTTCAACGATATCAAGTTCATTATGTTAAAGGGTTTTCGCCAAAAACCCAGCCGTAGCCCTCCATCATTTCAGAATAGTAATATTTAGTATTCTTGTTGCATTTGTTGACCCAGTCAAGGCGTGGTGTACGGTAGCAAAGTAGTACTTTTCTATGCATTGTTAATGCAATTGGTTAGGACAGTCGTGCGGCCTTGTTGTCCTAGTCAAGGTCACGTACGGGTGGGTTTAATGCAATCAAGAAAATGACGGGTTGAAATTGACTAGCGGTTTATGGTTTGTTAACCTAGTCAAGGTCATAGACCGTTAGGGGCAAAAATCACATCGGGAGTTTCAAATATACAGGAAACTTGCAGATTTAGCATACCTTCTGAAGTGTGGTGACTGGAGTGGATTCCATCTTGGTCATTACGCAATGATAGTTGGATCCCGATCCTACTCATGAATATGATTACTCTTGGAAGATTATTTCACTAAACAATCAATGCTATAAACCAAGTAGGTGTCTAGAACGGTGTTAGCGGGGCTACGCCTCCAGGGAAAAGAAGTTACATAATTAAGAAACTTCGTGAAAGCGTTGGAAAACCTCTCTCGAAGTACCAACACTAGCCTGTCCAAAAGGTTAAGAAAGTATTGTAATGTGCGATTAATCCCGACTAATTCTCCTTTTAAGATTTGATGGAGAATTCGAGAAAACAGTGGGAGCCATCCTTGTTAGATAAACTAATAACCAATATAATCTTGCAAGAGCACACGCTAAGTGATTCTTTTCTCTCTCTCTATGTAGCAACCATTTCACGCCCTAATAAAGATAATAAAAAGTAAGATGGTTGGACCTGGTGATATGTCCCTCAGAGTAGGGAACGGAGCACAAGTTGATGCTGCAGCCGTCGGTGAATATCACCTAGTGTTGCCAAAAGGCCATACTATGATTTTAAACAATTGCTACTATATACCTTCCATGGTTTACAACGTCATATCAGTTTCTTTACTTGATAAAGATGGATATAAGTTTATTCTTGATAGAAATATCATGAACATTTACCTTAATCAGGTATTGGTTGCAGAAGGTACATTGTGTAATGGTATCTATGTTCTAAATCAAAACACAGTTTTAAATGTACAAAACACAAGCAAGAGGAAGTGTCCAGAAATGAATGAATCCTACTTGTGGTATTGTAGACTTGGTCATATCGAAGAGAAAAGACTAAGTAAGTTGCATAAAGATAGACTTTTGAATACGTTCGATATATCATCTTATGAAACTTGTCAATCTTGTCTCAAAGGAAAGATGACCAAATCTCCGTTCATAGGACACGGAGAAAGAGCAGCAGAGCTCTTGGGACTCATACACAGTGATGTATATGGTCCAATGTCTATACATACAAGGGGTGGGTTCTCATACTTCATCACATTCACTGACGATCTCTCTAGGTTCGGATATATGTATCTTATGAAACATAAATCTGAAGCTTTTGAGAAATTCAAAGAATTCAGGAACGAAGTAGAGAACCAGACTGGCAAAAGTATCAAGATCCTCCGATCTGATAGAGGAGGGGAGTACTTAAGCACGGAATTCTTAGAATACATAAAAGAAGAATGGAATTCTCTTTCAGCTTACTCCTCCGTATACACCACAACACAATGGTGTATCAGAGCGGAGGAATCGTACCCTATTGGATATGGTTCGCTCCATGATGAGTAGTGCTGAGTTGCCTCTTTCATTTTGGGGACATGCGCTTTTGATAGCGGCATATCTGTTGAATGATGTTCCATCCAAATCTGTGCCTAAGACACCATTCGAGATATGGAATGGTAAAAGGCCATATCTTAAAAGATTTAAGATATGGGGTTGTCCGGCTTATGTTAAAAGCATAAACCGGATAAACTCGAGGCATGGTCAATTTTATGTAAGTTTGTGGGATATCCAAAGAATGGTTATGGATATCTGTTCTACCACAGTGAGGAACAGAAGGTGTTTGTTGCTCAGCACGCCGTTTTCTTCGAAACGGAGTTTCTTGCTAAAGAAATTAGTGGGAGCACGGTAGAACTGGAAGAAATTCAGCGGCCACAAACTAAAACTGAAGATTTGGTGGAAGCTCAAGATTCAATAACCCCAGATGAACCTCAGCCACTTCGCAGATCTATTAGGATTTTTAATCCGCCCGAGAGATACTACGGTTTTCTCATCGACGACGATCGAGAGGATTGCATCTTGAAAGAAGATGATCCTACTAGTTTTAGGTAGGCCATTATCAGTAGGGACTCTGATAAGTGGCTGGATGCTATGCGATCCGAAATGGAATCCATGTACACCAATAAAGTGTGGACCTTGGATATTGCTCTATCTAGGGTAAAACCCGTTGGATACAAATGGATCTACAAAAAGAAATTTGGTGTAGATGGGTAGGTGGAAACCTATAAGGCCAGACTCGTTGCAAAAGGTTTTCGTCAAAGACCAGGAGTGGACTATGACAAAACCTTTTCTCCAGTGGCTATGCTCAAATCCATTCGGATCCTACTTGCCATTGTTGCCTTCCATGACTATGAGATCTAGCAGATGGACGTAAAAATTGCTTTTCTAAACGGAAGTTTGGAAGAGTGTGTTTATATGGATCAGCCAGAAGGTTTTGTGGGCAGTAGGAGCAGCGGGAAGGTATGAAAGTTTCTTAAATCCATTTATGGATTAAAGCAGGCATCGCTGAGCTGGAACATCTGTTTTGATGAAACAGTCAAGGACTTTGACTTCATCAAGAACGAGGATGAGCCATGTATATATAAGAAGATTGTAGGACGAACTGTCGTATTCCTAGTCTTGTACGTGGACGACATTCTTTTGATAGGAAATGATATTCCTATACTTCAATCGATCAAGCTGTTCTTGTCACAAAGGTTCTCTATGAAGGATCTGGGTGATGCCACGTGCATTCTGGGGATCATGATCTACAGAGATAGATCTAAGAGATTATTAGGACTTTCGCAGTCCAGGTACATAAAGACCGTACTAAAGAGATTTAGTATGGAAGATTCCAAGTTAGGTAACATACCCGCACTGCACGGAATCGCCCTATCTAAAGAGTTATCTCTCAAGACTGAGGATGAGAGGGTTCGCATGAGCATTATACCCTACGCTTCGGCGGTAGGATCTATAATGTATGCAATACTGTATACTAGACCAGATGTAGCTTACATACTTAGAGTGGTGAGCCGGTATTAGTCAAACCCAGGTGAGGATCATTGGACGGCTGTGAAGAACATTCTCAAGAATTTGAGAAGGACTAAAAAGATGTTCTTAGTGTACGGTAATGGAGACCGCAGGGTCGAGTCCTTTACCGATTCTAGCTTTCAGAGTGACAAAGATGATAGCAAGTCTATCTCGAGCTTTGTGTTTACCCTCAACAGAAGGGCGGTAGGTTGGAGGAGTTCCAAACAGGAAACCGTCCCAGACTCACCGATGGAGGCTGAATACATTGCTGCAAGCGATGCCGCAAAAGAAGCGGTCTGGATGAAGAAGTTCATTGCTGAACTTCAGATAGTTCCGTCCATTGTTGATCCAATACCTTTGTATTGCGATAACAATGGGGCTATAGCTTTAGCGAAGGAACCACGGTCCCATCAGAAATCTAGACACGTCTTAAGGCGGTATCATCTGATCAGGGAGATCATTGATCGCCAGGAGATCGAGGTACGGAGAGTGGACATTAAAGAAAACTCGACGGGTCCATTTACAAAGGCCATCCCTCAAGCACAGTTCGAGCGACTTTTTGAGATGTTGGGTATGCGGTACGCCAGCAGCCGGCCTTAGTGCAGACGTTGGGTATTCGGTACACCAATTACCGGCATTTAGTGCAAGTGGAAGATTGTTGGATATGTATCCCCTAGATGCCATTATTGTATATGTATACATGTGGATATTGGGGATATGTACACCAATTACCGGCCTTTCAGTTTTCTTTATCAGGATATGTTTATTTGTTTTTATTGATGTTTTATTCAGCTTGCACATATTGATAAAGCCTTGATATAGCAGTATACTATTATAGTTTGACTTTATCTTAACATGGCATATGTTATACATGTTATTACATATTGCAGTTATATGTTGATGAAGCCCGTAGGATCTTGCTTGACTACCTGCGTTGTGATGGCGATCATACTTGTAGGAGAAGGATAGTCCAAAAGCACATCCTTAAATGGTCCTTAGTCGCGTGAGTATCGAGACTGGGCATTGATACTCCAGAGTAGACTAGTGTATACATTTCTAGACCCCGACGAGGGGCGATGGTTGGTCCCGCAGCCATTGTTCTGATGCACCTAAGATCGTATACAGGTGCTCACTCGGTGTGAGTACACTGGATGGACTTGCGGAGAACTTCCAGATGGTACTATACTTATTGTCAGATGGAAGTTCTAAGGTGACATGTGTATAGATTAGTCTTCGGATCTGAGATCGTCATTTATCTTATGTAAGATCTTACCATGCTTTGATCACTACCATACCACGGCTCTATTGAGTCGTGCAAACAGGTTTTGGTTGGGTACAGTCCCGAGCCACATGGAGGAAGTGAGCGATTGTTGGGGATTCGTCTCTCCCAGTATTGGGAGTCAATATCGCACAGTGTTCGATGGGTCAGGACCATAAGATCTTGGCCAAGGCAGTTGGGATTTACTGATAGGTTGATCAGTAGTTTCCCGAATTGGTCCTGAGCCTCATTAGCATGAATTATCGGGTTATTAGGGTCTGATGTTTACCACCCCTAGACCCGGTATGCGATACTCTTAGACGAAGAGACCGGACTGTACGGAGATTGTCACGGATTGGCTCAGTTGGGATCCGGATGAGTTTGCTCGTCGGCTTTCCTTTTCGACAGGTACCCGGGTAGCCGTTACGTATAGCTAGTGCCGCTGACAAGCTTGTAGTTATGGATTTATCCAGTAATGCACTGCCGGCGTACTGTCGAGTCTTTAGAGTCCCACACAAAGGGTTTTTCTACTTCGGGCGAAACGATGTAGAGGCCGTACGGTTTTATGGCAGGGCTTCGATCACATATGTGTACTTGTGCACGTGTGATGTTCGGGAAGATAATACTAGTGGGCTTTGGTTTAAGACGGATCCTAGTATTATATTCTTAGATTATTTTGTTTCATTGTATTCATATTTTCTCGGAATACGGATATGGGTATGTATATATAGGTGAGAAGTATTCTTGTAATTGTGCAAGGTGCTTCTAGAAGAAGACACCTCATTATTTTGATTAACCATTTAGGTTAAATGGTTTAATGAGGTGGAGGGTGAGGTGTTATCATTCATTGAATGAAGCATGGCTAAGTTATGACTCATGTAGTGACTCATGGTTTACTATTATAGTATGCTTGATATTTTGTGGAGATATTTTGTGTTTGCATTATTATCTCATACACTTAGCCATTCTTCATTCTAATTCTTTTTCACAACACTCTCACTTTCTTCCAAGCTTTCTTCTTCTACCTCAAACCCTAATAGTCTGATGTGTTGAGGAGCCTAGGGTTCTTGAGACAAATCAATCCATCATCACTCTCTACATCACCTAGGCTACTTAGATTAGCAAAGTAAGTGACCTAGTTACCTCGGTTTAGAGGTAGGAGCTCAAAATAGAAACTCTCGGGTGGATCATCTTTGATGTAAGGAAGCTGTTGATCAAGCTCGATCATGGAGGCCACTAGAAGAATGCTAAAGGAGAGGAGTGAAGACCCGAAGGACTTAAGCCTCTTGGTATAAACTCTTTTCATAGTAAATAGGTTCTTTAGTTGCTAGTTAGGTTTATGGAAGATCCGGTTTAGGGTTATTCTAGCGCCAAGTTTACATCGTTAGAAAAAATTTTGTTCCACAGTCGGCCACGGTTGATGGCCAGGACGTTAGCATAACCTTTCATCACATAATCATCTATTCATCTACCTCTATAAAGAGAGAGATTTAGAGAAAACTAGGGTTCTGGTAATCTACTTTCTAAGGAAAAAAATTGTAATGCAATAGTTGATTAATAAAGATAGTTTTTGTTTTAATTATTTTTGCATTTACTTTTGCGCATTTACTTTACGCATTACTTTTCTGCATCTTAAATATGGTTTCATTCATCTTCAACCTCCCTTCTAAATCACTATTAACCATGAGCGAGTACTTCCTTGCTGGCTAGGGTTTATAAGATAGGGTAGAATAATGGATGAAAGATCTTTTAACTTCTTTTTAACATTTTAAAGTTTATAAACTTTAGCAAAATAAATGTTAACCTGCTAATCGGGCTTGCTATCAATTTATTAATAGTCTGGACCGTGATTTGAGATTGGTAAAACTCTTGTTTTGTTAAGGGCTTGAAATGAATAGAGATCAATGGACGGACAAGGGTCGGTAGTGGGAAACCTTAATTCCCTCCAAGAACCCTAATCCACATTCATCGCTATCGCTCTAGTTTTACACTTTTAAAAGATAAAAAGAGTCATTTTTAAATATTCATCCATTATCTACCAAGTCTTATGAACCCTACAAGCCTTTTTATTCCAAATTTTATAGAATGGCAACAAACATCCTATCTTTTATCAACTTGTCTAAACCAAGAAAAGAGTTCATGTTTCCCTAAAGACGACCCGTACTTATCGCGGCTAGCTATTAGTGACACCATTTTGATTGCAGTTATTTACAAAACACTCTTTCGCACGATCCATCAAATGGCGCCATTGTTGGGGAAACGGTCGTATTTTTTTCTTGTTATTCGGGTTGATTTCTTATAAAAACCAGCAAACATAAAATAAACGAGAACCAAAACCGCATCTTGTGTGTGTAACGATTATTGTGCGAGTTTTTCAAGGGAATCTGGAGTAACTGGAGCAAGCCAACAGAGAGCCAGAGACCATAAACTTGGACCAAAGGAGCATAGGTATGCCCTGAAGAAATTTCAACAGAAGCTCTTGGGAAACGGCGGTGGAACCGCGGCTATTTGTGCATTTGGAGGCGGAACCGCGGCCTTCTTGAGGATTTGGGCCCCCAAACTTCTATGGTATTTTCCTATTATCTTTCTCTCTCCTCTAAAGCTTCAATAATTTAATTTTATCTACAAGATTCTTTGCAAACAACGCCGCTCAAAAATGTTTTTGCGTGTTCTTATTTCGATTTTTTTTTGCATATCTAAACCGAACTTTAAGGGGCAATAAACCCAAATCCAGATAAGTTAGGGATTTCATCACCCTTCCTAGGCCTCACAAATCACAAACAAGCATACTATCACCCTACATTAATAAAAAATATCTAGATCTAGCCCCTAAGGACATTCACGCTCAATTAGGACAGAGAAGGGTCATGGGTAATCTATAGCTTATCCGTATTTCTCTTGTGCTGTCTAGGCAAGTGTGACTAAGAAAAGTGGTTACTTAATTAGGCCCGCTATTTCGGTGATTCATATAGCGGATACCACCTACTTACCTGACACTTACTTGGACACAAGATTGATAAGGAGGTGGTAGAGGATTGATCCCACGACTTGTCCTTTGGAAGTCTAGGAGCGGTCTAGTAACTTGACCTAGGAGATCCTAGCTCTAGGGATTGATTGTGAATTTTGTGATTTATGAGTCGAGCCTCACGTCCGACATCTTTTTTCAAAACAAGCCTTCTTAAAATCGTTCTCACACATATCACACGATGCCACGTGCACTAAACCCACATAGTGAATGATCGGCTGGATACGAGATTCTTGTGCCCGTCTAGTCCGCATTTTTGCTATCGACTCCGAAGTCGGTGCTTATTCATCTTCTATTTCTCCTCTACCTACCACATTTTCCCAGATGGACGGATCTCCATCGGGTTTTAACGACACCACCCTGACACCACCCTAGGTGCGCAAAATCCACCATGCATTTCTCTTCAAGAAAGATGCTTCCTCGTACACGAACCCCTTCCCACGTGTCTGTCTTTTCCACCAGCCAATGGGGATAATTTCGAAATTAAACCCCAGTTCATCAACTTTTTGCCTAAATTTCACGGGCTTGAATCCGAATACGCATACGTTTTTATAACCAAATTCGAAAACGTATGTGCTATGATGAGTACCACCGAACATTCAGGGGATGCTCTGCGATTACGCCTTTTCCATTTTACCTTGTGCGATCTCGCAGAAAAATAGCTTTACAGCACCGCCGCACATTCTATCGGTAAATAGGATGAATTCGTTATAGCACTCCTTAAGAAATTCTATCATCATCACAAGACCACTCGTAATCGGAACGAGATTAACCGGTTTTCCCAACTTTCCAACGAACCCTTTTGGAAATGCTTTGAATGGTTTAAAGATCTTCTTATCCAATGCCATCATCACGGAATCAATAGATGACAACTTTAGCGCATTGTGTATGAGGGTGTTAATCGAGCAACAAAACAAATGCTAGAAACCATTTGTCAATGTCATTTCATGTCAAAAGACAATGGTGAAGTATGGCAATTTCTGGAAGATCTCGCCGAACAAAAATTACAGTGGGAGAGCACTAGACCAACATCGTCTTCATCTACGGTAGGTATCCATCAGCTTAATGCTTCCACCGCAATGAAAGCCGAAATGGCTGCGATGCAAAAGAAACTCGAAGCTATGGAAAGAAAATTCTCTTCAGCCTCTCTAAACCAAGTTACGCTTCCTAAAACCGTGTGTGGTTGCTGTTTTGACCCATCACATTTAATGAAAGAATGTCCTTTGAATCCTCCGTCTCAAGGTCATGAACAAACCAATGCTGCTTTTCAGCAACAAGCTCGAAATGACCCTTATTCATCTACATATAATCAGGGATAGAGGAATTATCCTAAATTTGCTTGGAACCAAAACCAGTCTCAAAATCAAAATCAGTTCCCAAGCCAAAATAACTATAAAAGGCTTCCCCCACAGCAACAGCAGCCACCACAACAAATTTAGCAGCCCTTTCAATCGCAAGATTTTTAAAATCCGGCCAACAACGTTGCTCCTTATAATAATCCTTTCCAATCACAGACGAATATTCCAACGGTCGGTACCGATAAAATCTCCGCACTCGAAATAAGTTTAGAAACGTTTATTAAACAATCCACACAAACGACGACTAATTTAGCGTCCTCTATCCAAACGTTAGTGCAACACACTTCTTCGCACGGTGAAAGCATAAAATCAATCGAAGCACAAATTGCACAATTAATGCCGCAATGAGTTAAAGAGAGAAATGGAGACTTCCATCTCAACCTCTACCAAATCCCGGCCACTCACAAAGTGCAAACATCGCCTTTAACCAACAAATCCATAACGTGAGTGCTGTAACTACGTTGAGATAAAAAAGAGTGCTATACAATAATGTTGGTAAATAAGTTGATAATGATGAGTCAGATGAAACCCCGGCTACTACTTATAATCCTACTTCGTCTAGTCCACCATTTTCTTCTGAGTCTATTCTCGGATCTTCACTAGGCTCAAACTCTTAGCCCACTTCCTTGAATGAACTACCATCTCAGACCATCCCGAATCCAATTTTGGGATCCATTCCATCCCCACAAACTTCTCCTACAATGTTGGACCCAACCCTTATTGATAAAGCTCCTTTTCCAAATAGGTTAAGGGCCAACAAAACAAATGCATAAATGAAGAAGACTGTGGAAATGTTTAAACAAGTTAACATAAATATTCATCTCTTAGATACTATCCAACAAGTTCCATCCTATGCGAAAATTCTTAAGGACTTATGCACTAGGATGAGGAAAACTCAAGTGCCTAAAAAGGTTTTCTTAGCGAGCAATATAAGCACTGCTTTTACCCAACAATTGCCAAGAAACGTAAGAACCCCGGTTGTCCTATAATATCTATAACTATAGGGGGTAAAAATATCAATCGCACTCTGCTCCTTTTAAGTGCTAGTGTTAACTTGCTCCCGTATTCTGTTTATAAGAAATTAGGCATATGAGAGTTGAAACCTGCGCACTGCACTCTTCAGATGACCGATCGATCTATCACCCACCCTTAGGGTGAGCTAGAGGACGTGTTAATCAAAGTTGCAGAATTTATATTCCCGGTGGCTTTATAGTTATAGATACACAGCCTCTGGAAAGCCTATAGAACCAAATTCCGGTGATTCTATGTCGACCTTTTCTAGCAATTTCCAACGCGATAATCAATTGTCGTAACGGTTCCAAAAACCTGTCCTTTGGGAGGATGACAATTGATCTTAACATCTACAAGTTAGGAAATCAACCCTCCAAACCTTATGCTCATATAATTGATGTATGTTCTGTCGACAAGATAGCTTCCGATAGTTGCGAAGTTGAGGAACTTTGCGATAATGATCTCGACACCAATAGAACTTTATTGTTTGATCCAGCTATTTATACGGGTGAGGACTCTTCTGTCTACAAGTCTATCCCCGAGTCCGAATCCTTCGACTTGTCGCAAAAGTTAGTCGAGCTTTCCGAGTCAATCTCATACACTGGTCATGAACCTCTTAAAGAGTCCGAGTATCATTCTCTTACCCTACCTTCTATCATCTCTCCACCGACACTAGATCTCAAGCCACTACCGTCTCATCTTAAATATGCATATTTAGGTGAGAATGAGTCCTTACCCGTTATCATATCAGCTTCTCTAGTTTTGGAGCAAGAGCGAGCTCTTTTATCAGTCTTGAGATCAAATCAGCAAGTTTTTGGTTGGACAATGGCGAATATCAAAAGGATTAGTCTCTGGATTGTTAAACATCATATACATTTGATGGATGAAGCCAAACCAGCCCGAGACCCATAAAGACGGTTGAATCCCGTCATGAAGGAGGCGGTAAAGAAAGAAATCGTCAAATACCTAGATAATGGTATAATTTACCCAATATCTGATAACTAATGGGTAAGTCTTATTCATGTGGTCCCTAAAAAGTTTGGTATTATGATCATAACTAATGAGGCTAATGAGTTGATCCAAACATGCACCCAAACTGGATTGCGGGTATGTATTGATTATAGGAAACTCAATGCCGCAACGAGAAAAGATCACTTCCCTCTACCTTTCATTGACCAGATGTTGGAATGATTAGCCGGGCATGAATACTACTGTTTCTTGGACAGATATTCCGGCTATAACCAGATTCCCATCACCGAAAAAGATCTAGATAAGACAACTTTTACTTGTCCTTTCGGTACTTTTGCTTATAGACGCATACCCTTTAGGTTATGCAATGCTCCCGCTACATTTCAGCGGTGTATGATAGGGATATTCTCGGACATGGTCGAGAATTTTCTGGAGATATTTATGGATGATTTCTCCATATTTGGGGACTCCTTTGAGAAATGCCTACGTCATCATGACTCTGTTCTTACCCGCTGTAAGGATAAGAATTTAACTTTGAATTGGGGAAAATGCCATTTCATGATTCAAGAACGTATTGTCCTAGGGCATATCATTTCACGAAAAGGCATTGAGCTAGACAAAGCTAAAATAGATGTCATTCACAACCTCCTCCTCCCAAATGCGTCAAAGATGTACGATCCTTTCTTGGTCATGAAGGATTTTATCGGCGATTCATTAAGGACTTTAGCAAAATTGCTAGACCGTTAACTCTTCTCTTGGCCAAGGATACAACATTTCACTTCGATCCAGATTGCATGGCTGCTTTTGAATCTCTTAAAAGTTCCCTTACTACATCCCCCGTTCTGTCATCTCCGGACTGGAATCACCCTTTCGAGCTTATGTGTGATGCATCCGATTTTGCTATTGGTGCAGTCTTAGGACAACACATTGATAAGATGCTACATGTAATTTACTATGAAAGCAGGACCTTGAACGATTCCTAAATGAATTATAAATCAACCGAGAAAGAACTCTTGGCAGTTGTATTTGCATTAGAAAAATTCAGGCACTACTTAATTGGCTCTCCAGTTGTAGCTTACACCGATCATTCCACCCTAACACATCTTTTATCGAAGAGGGATGCTTAATCTAGGCTGATACGTTGGATCCTGTTATTACAAGAATTTGATCTTGTCATACGAGACAAGAGTGGATGTGAAAACATCATAGCCGACCATCTTTCACACCTTTCTTCTTCGCTAACATTGACCTTGCCGATAAACGATTCTTCTCCTGACGAACAACTCTTGACCATATCCTGCGAACCTTAGTTCATAGATATTGTGCATTATTTAGCAACGGGACTTCTACACAGCGAA
Organism: Agapanthus africanus; assembly: GCA_030015575.1. NCBI lineage: Eukaryota > Viridiplantae > Streptophyta > Magnoliopsida > Asparagales > Amaryllidaceae > Agapanthus > Agapanthus africanus. Next base: position 328,332,275 of record JASDDO010000019.1, read on the forward strand.
TGGTCAAAACAAGACAATCACTGATTTCTATCCCAAGTAAAACACTTTTACTGGGATTAACCTTATCTGTTTAAGTATTGTACCGATCAAATCATTCGCCGATGTGTCCATAATAATGAATTCAAGAGTGTTTTGTATTTCTGCCATGATCAGGCATGTGGCGGTCACTTTGGTCCAAGGAATACGGCAGAAAAATTTTTGCAATGCGGTTTTTATTGGCCAACGTTATTTAAAGATACATATGATTATTGCAAAAGTTGTTCACGATGTCAACACATGGGTCGGATTTCATGGGGAAATTAGATGCCGCTCCAACCTATCTTGGTTGTGGAGATATTTGATATTTGGGGAATTGATTTTATGGTCCCTTTTCCCAACTCTTTTGGGAATTTATACATTTTATTAGCAGTTGATTATGTCTTTAAATGGGTGGAAGCAATACCATGTCGTACTAATGACAACAAAGTTGTTAAGTTCCTTAAAGAAAACATCTTTTTTCGGTTCAGACACCCTCGCACTATAATTAGCGACAATGGAATGCATTGTAGGGTTCCCGTGTGCCCGCGGCACAGCGGAAGCGCGGATGACGAACAAAAATTCAAGCAAACACGAAGGAACCCCAAACCTAGAATTGATCCAAACTCCTAAACTAGCAAACCAAGCATGCAAAGATACGGAATACTACCTTTGACGTGTGTCCACCCTATCCTGGAAGACCCCTCCATGCTCCGTGTACGCTGTCCGGATCGAGCTTGAGTAGCAACCGCCCTTGCCGAAGAAGATCCACCTGAGAGAAACCAATCCAAGCTTCGGCTTCACCTAGTGAAGCGACCGACACTCCAAGCTCGCTACGAATGGAGAGTGGGGATGTAGGAATGTTCTCACTATCTTTTTCTCTCTTTTCTAAGCTCAAGAGAGCTACCTAGAAGAAAGAGGAGGAGGTGAAGAAGAAGAAGCCATGGAAAATGGCTAAGTTTTCAAGTGAAGAAAAAACTAGCAAGTATAGAAAAGAATAACTTGATTTTTTGCAACTATGGAAAAATAGTGTATCCAAATGAAATATATCATATAATAATCAACCCATACCTCTCTACCATACTTCTTTACACCTCATCCTCCACCTCATTTTTGATTTTCTATAAAAGAGAAATCAAGAAATGAAGCACCCATCTTCTAGAACAAATTCCGTATAAATACGGAATACAATCTGGTCTACGTACAGAAATACATATATGCGTATTTGTACAAAAATACGAATAGCCAAGAGAGAGAAAATGAATAGTGAACAATAATACTAGAATATACATATTAAATATATATATATATATATAAATTATTAAATCAAAACTTGATTTAATAATCCGGCTTAATCCTAAGCCGCTAATATTATCAACCGTTCGATTAAAGTCTGTGTAGCCTGCACATATATTTAATCAGACACCCTGTATACACCAACATACGTCATCTATATCATATCGCCTGAACCGGAAAAACCCTCTGTGTGAAACTCTAAAGACTCGACAATACGCTGGCAGTGATTTACTAGATAAATCCAAAAAGCATAAGCACGTCAGCGGCACTAGCAATACGTAACGGCAACACAAGTATCTGTCGAAAGAGAGGTCGACAATCAAGTCCGTCCAAACCCTACTGAGCCTGAATATGACAATCTCCGTACAGTCCGGTCTCTTCATTTGAGAGTATCGCATACCAGGTCTAGGAAGTGGAAACGTCAGACCCCTAATAACCCGATAAGTCATGTCGGAGTCAAGCTCATCACCAACCGAAAAACTACTGAACTCATATCAGTAAATCTCATCTACCGTGGCCACGGATTTTAGGGTGATAGCCAACCGAACACCGCACGGCATCGACTCCTAATATCAGGAGAGACGAATCCCCGACAATCGCTCACTGCCTCCATGTGGCTTAGGAATGTACCCAACTAAAACCTGTTTGCACGACACTTTTAAGCCATGGTAGGGTAGTAATCAAAGTACAGTGGGAACTCACACGAGATAAATGATGATCTCTGTTCAAAAGACTAACCTATATTAATGTCACTCGAGAACTTCCATCTGACGATAAATATAATACCATCTAGAAGTTCTCGGCGAGACCGTCGAGTATACTCACCTCCAGTGAGCACTTGTATACTATCTTAGGTGACATAACACCAATGGCTTGTGAGACAGGCCAGCGCCCCTCGTCGGGGTCTCGAAACGTATACACTAGTCTACTTCGGAATATCGATGCCCGGTTTCGATACTCCCATGACTAGGGACATTTAAGGATGTACTTATAGACCATCCAGCTCTCACAAATATGATCGCCATCATAATACTGGTAGTCAAGAAAAAATTCTACGGGTTTCATCATTATGTATTAGTGACATATAATAACAAGTAAAACATGTACACATCAATAATAAAGACAAACCAGATAGCATACTATCATTTCGAGTCAGATTGTTCTAACTGTATAGGTCATCCCTCAATTATCATAATCGCGTGCCTGCAATTACAATAATTGCCTTGAAGGCACTATATCCAACAATCTCCCACTTGCACTTAAGGCTAATTATTGCGGTATCGCATACCCACATCCCGTGTGCTATCAAATACCCAATTTCTCTGCTAATCAGTTTCTTAAATCTCGTTTGAGGAATATCCGTGTTCGAGAAATAGCCTCAGTGGGTGGATCCGCTATAATGTTTCAACTTCCTCTTTCTTTATCTCAACTTCGCGGAAATGAACAATCTCCCGAACTGAGCGATACCCCGCCTCAAGAATTTTGTATGGATACAAGATGGGACCAAGTTCATAAATGAGCAACCTTATCCTACAAACTTCTTGGGCTGTATCCTATGTTGAGTCATAACCAACATCCTGAACCATACCTACCTCAGTATCCCTATTGGAACACTATCTAATATACTGATCCTTAGAAGAGGTAAAACTCAAAACTCTGACAGCATCTCTGTCATCCAGGTCATCTTGGAAGCCTAAACCGATAACTGCTTCCCGGAGGAGGCTGCCGTCATCATATACCAAGAACATCCTCTAATTTTCCATAACTGCTTCCCTTTGTTTCTCCAGGATTGGATTAATATCTGCTTACTACAGCAAGTGTATTAGCAATATCTGGTTTTGTACAAGACATTTCGTGATTGACTCAATTGCCTATCAAATGATATGTCATTGATGCCAGTCGCTCTCTTCATCAGTCTAGAAGACATCTCTTCAGAGAGGGTGCATCCATCACCAGCGGGTACACCACCACGCCAGGAGTCGTCCATTCTAAAATAATTTTAGAATGCAGTCTAAGTACCCGATTAGGAAACTTTCCAAATCTAGATCTAAAAGCATAGATCTAGTCACTAGAATCCCTGATATATTATCCATATACAACGTGGAGAAAACACTATTTGACAACCAAAGTTTTACCAATTGTAGTATAGAAATATCACTTTCTATCTGGAGTATGTCATCCAAATCCCAGGACAGTACTCCCTACACCCTTCTTACTAGGTTTATCTATTGTTTTGATGAAGTCAATCGCCTTGACTGTCACAGCAAAAACAGATGATCTATCTCCATTATACATGCTTTAGTCTATGAATAGACATATGCAACTTGCATACCTTCCGCTGCTCCCACTGACTACGATAACCCTCTGGTAGAGTCATATACACGTGCACTTCCAAATTTCCATTTGGAAAGACGTTATAGTTATCATCTTGCCAGATATCATAGTCTAGAGCGGCAGCAGTGCCAAGTTCTATCCGTATGGACTTCAGCGTAGACACTGAAGTAAAAGACTCATCACAATCCACAATGGGTATTTGATGAAAATATTTACAACAAGTCTAGCCTTATTAGGTTAATACTTCCACTTGCAGAGATCTCGAATGATCTATTTGCTCCTAATGGGTTTTACCCCTTCAGGAGAAGCCAGCGAAGTCCAAAATCCATAATTTGCTACAGTGCGTGGAGTCCAATTTGGATATAAAGCATCTAGTCACCTGGACGTTACCACTTCCTATGATCTACAGATAACTAGTAGGGCCATCATAATCATGATGCTGACCTCCCTGTCACCATCTCCTTAAGTTCTACGAATTTTTCGATAATGGATTGTCAAGTTCAATTGAATTCTTAGGTTCTACTAAATTTTCGATAACCGTTTGACAGTTCTACCATACTCCTACTAGTTTCTTTTGCAAAAAGATTCCTTTTATAAAAAGGTGGCGAGTCAACAACAATGTAACTATTGATCTTGAAAATGGTAGGAGCAAAACCCTAGCAAATGCTTGGGATAATCCACAAACATCCATTACCGAAGCGTGCCTTGAGTTTGTCCGGATTCTGCATTTAAATAGGAATTGAATAACTCCATATCTTTATTGTTGGCTATGGTGCCCTCAAGTCAATTATTGGATCGCAGGAACGTGATTGCAATGATTGAGGGATGACCTATACCGGTAGAACAGTCTTACTCGATATGATAGTATGCTATCTGGTTTGTCTTTATCATTGTATACATGCTTCAGGTGACATTACAGATCACTATTACATCTTGATAGAGCCCATAGGATTCATGCTTGACTACCAGCAGTATGATAGCGATCATATACGTGAGAGCTGGGTGGTCTATAAACACATCTTTAAAATGTCCCTAGTCGTGGGAGTTTCGAGACTGGGCATCGATACTCCAAGAGTAGACTAGTGTATACTGATCGAGGCCCCGACGAGGGGCGATGGCCGGTCTCACAAGCCATTGGTGTTAGTTTGTTCACCTAAGATGTATACAGGTGCTCATTGGGTTATGAGTACACCGGACGGACTCGCCGGGAACATGCTGGTTGGTATTATACCTATTGTCAGATAACAGTTCCCTGGTGACATGTGTACCGGTTAGTTTATCGACCTGAGATCGTCATTTGTCTTATGTGAGTTCCCACTGTGCTTTGATTACTACCCTACCACGGCTCAAATGAGTCGTGCAAACAGCTTTTACTTGGGTACAGTCCCGAGCCACATGAAGGCAGTGAGCGGATCGTCAGGGGATTCGTCTCTCCTGGTATTGTGGGTTGATGTCGCGGTGTGCACAGGTGGCTATCACCAGAAATCCTTGGCCAAGGTAGTCGAGAATTACTGATCTAGAATCGGTAGTTTCTTAGGTGGTGATAAGTTTCATACCGACACTGAAAGTCAAGTTATTAGGGGTCTGACTTTATCCACCCCACTAGACTCGATATGCGATACCCATAAATGAACGGACCGGACTGTACGGATATTGTTACTGTTAGACTCTGTAGGGGTTTCAGGATGAATTTACTCATCGGCCTCCCTTTCGCTTAATACATGGGTAGCCGTTACATACAGCTAGTGCCACCGACGTATTTGTGGTTAAACCCACTGCCAGCTATTGACGAGTCTTTAGAGTCCCACACAGAGAGTTTTCCTGCTTCGGGCGAAACGTTGTAGAGGCTGTATGGTTTTATGGCAGGGTTCGAACATATACGTGCACTTGCGCACGTGTCTTGATTCAGACGGATAATACTAGTGGGCTTTGGTTTATGCCGGATCTTAATATAATATTGTTGGATTATTTTCGTCTCGTTGTATTCGTGTTCAGTCAGAATACGGATGCGGGTATGTATATACGGATGAAGGGTAATCGTGTAATTTATTACTAGATCACTTTCGAGTTGCCATTTCCTTTTTGCTTTAAACATTTAGTTTAAATATTTAATTGTAGTAGAAGTGTGAGTCATGGTTCATGTATGCACTTTGTTTTGGCCAAGATATTTGTATGAGATATTTTGTAGTGAGAAGGCAGTTCATTTTTACTGAGGATTTTCTTTAAGTGCTCAAAAAAATAACAAACAAAAGACTTAGCCAAAATAACTAAAGAAAATGGCAGTAACTTTTCTTCACTTGCCTTTTTTCTTTGCCTCACACTTTCTCTCCTTTGCATCTTCTTCAACCTCCACCCTACATGTCTCATGTATTGAGAAACCTAGGGTGTATTGAGACAAAGTAATCACACACTCTCTCTACTTCATCTTGGCTATCTAGGTTAGCAAACTAGATACTCGAGTTGCTTCGGTTTTGAGGTCGGAGCCCGTAATACAAACTCTTGAGGTGGATCCTCTTTGATGGGGGAGACCGGAGATCAAACATGATCGAGGAAGCCACGAGGAGTTTAGGATAGAGGTTGAAGACCAAAGGGCACGGACCATTCGGTATAACCTTTCTAAACTCCTTTTCATATAACTAGTTTAGGGTTAATGGTCCATCCGCGGAATCGGGTTCCGTTAGCGCCGGTTTTTTAAAGTTTGTGTTTCTCATTTGGCCATAGATTGATGGCCGGGGCACTGGCGTAACCCAACATGGTATCAGAGCCAACCCATTAATCTCATACTAGTTGTTTTAGATGATGTTAAAATATCGAAACCGAAACAACTCCGAATCAATACCAACTAGCATTCTAGTTTCTGTCAAATTTTATTTAGTCTTCAAAATTTTTTTAAGCAATTGCAAAAGACTACCTGTATGACAACTAGAACACACACCAAATACGAGCCCCAAAATCCACTTCTGACCCGGCTACATTGGTGTAAAATCCGGCCTGGCCGGTTTTTGTGTGGATATGGGACTTGAGTTTTAGTGTGTTGTCTAGTCTCTGGAATATTGGTTAAGTGGTATTGCTTGTTTAGCCCAGTTTGGATATGGTTTTATCTATTAGTTTGGGGGCTATTCGGGGTGTTTTCGAAGTTGATATTTCTAACATTGTTTAAAGTTTTACAGTACATGCATTACTATCTGCGACCGTGAATGTTATTAGAGTGGTACAACTTGTCTAATTGCTATAGTTTTTTAGACGGGTTTGCGAACGTGAAATTCATGTTGATGTTCTGTGTTGTGCTGTGTTGTGGCTGAATCGTCATAGTGGATAGCTTGGGTGCAATGTTAGTACAGTTTAGTTTCATTTGTATATTTGATATCGCGGGGCGAGCGTCCGACATGTGGACTGCCGTCACTGCCTGCTTGTATATTATTTTTTTGGGGCATGACCTGGTTGAGGTCGATGTCACCGTTGTGCATATTTTCTTTTCTGTACTAGGATTACCCCGTGATGGAGTGCACGGATAGACGGGGTCTAGAGGGCAACGGGTCTGCATCTCATGGCATTAAGACGGAGGGGCCTCACTCTAGAATTGGCGGGCTATTCGCCACACTTGTAGGGGGCATAGGTTGACCCAAGAAGGGGTGCTCATGTTACCGGATTCCGTGAAGTGCCAGTTGTCCCATTCACTTTGATGTAGGGAGTTGCCTCACTTTTAGTTTTGTTGGGTAACTTGCCGCGCTCGTAGGGGTCTAGGTTTTCATTGCACAGGCTATCCATACGACCAGGGGAACGTCGAGTTTCACTTGCGGCTAAAAGGAAACCTGGGGCTCCCAGATTATCTGTATTGTTCTGTGATACTTGTCGCCTATCTGTGATGTTGCATTTATCATTCCTCGAGCGATTATTATATATATATATATATATATTAGTAGATGTTGTATATGTTTTGCACCCACGCTAGTCCAACCCCTGCTCTGTCGTTAGTTAAGTAACCTAACGGGTGATGACGGGGCCCAGTGGCGAATGCGGATGGCATATACGTACATCATATTTTCGTTCTTTTCTGTTGTGATTAATTGATGGGACTGTGTTGATTCTGATCAATGCAAGGGAAAACAGACCTATTCGATGTTGTTGGAACAATTTTTAAAAGCTGATATTACAAGGACGTTTTCTTTTGTTTTGCACAGTGGTATTCGGTTATGAATATCCAGCACCTCATTCGACAAGGCAAGAGCCGAGATCCCTTCACCGGGAGTGACCTCTTAGGCAGAAGTTTGCAACAGGGTAATAACTTCACTATAGTCGATTACTTTTTGCATTGTGGTATTCGGTTGGGAATATCCTACACCTTATTCCACGAGGAAAGAGCCGAGATCCCTTCACCGGGAGTGACCTCTTTAGCAAAGGTTTTCACCACTATATATTTGTAAAGCTATCCGGTTCCTTCAATGATATCAAGTTCATTACGTAAAAGGTTTTTCGCCAAAAACCATTCGTAGCCCTCCGTCATTTCAGACGGGTAGCACTTAGTATTCATGCTATATTTTTTGGCCTTCATCATGGCATAGTGTATGGTTGCTATTTGTTACTTTTTTGTTGCATAGATAGATGCGTTGGTTTGGGACAGTCGTACTACTATGTTGTCCTTCGTCAAGGGTATGTACGGGTGGGTTCAAATTAACCTGGACAATGACGGGTAGAACTTGATATGTGACTTATGATATTTTGGCCTTCGTCTAGGCCATAAGAGCATGGGGTAGAAATCATATCGGGAGTTTCAAACATACATGAAAGTTGCCAAGCATGCGCATACCTTCCAGAGTGTGATAACTTGAGTAGATTCCATCAAGTTATCATGCGATGATAGTTGGATCCTGATTCCAACTGATGAGTTGGTTTACTTCTCGGGTGATTTTAGATGATCCCGACTTATTTTTCTTTCAGGTTTGGAGGAGAATTTGAGGATACAGTAGGAGACATCCTGATTAGATAAAATGATTAACCATTCTGATCTAGATTAGAGTGCATACTGAGTGTTTCTTTTCTCTCTCTCTTTGGCAGCGACCATGGCCCGATCCTAGACTATAACTCATAAACTAAGTAAACCGAACCTTCTTAAAACACACTGGCTTTTGGATTGTCAGAGTTGCATACTTCATTGCCACTTCTACTTATTACCCTTTGCTTTTCTCCGGAACATTCCGTATCACTACGAAGATCCACATTTATTGGATATGACCATCATATAGTTACATACGAACTCGAAGAAACTTGTTTCAGATTCGAGAATGGTTTCCGGTTATGGAGAAATTGAATAGGACTATTCAGTTGTCTTTTCCTTTTTCCTTCTCTCAGGATGTGAGGGCTCCTAGGATTAGGAGAGAGTTCACCTATTGCACTTATTGGATAGTCTTCTTCCAAACCATAGGCAGGTGCCGAAAGGTGGGGAAGGAAGAAAACCAATTAGCGTAAGTGTGGTGTACAGAAGGTAATAAGTAAAGACAAATAAAGAGATTAGAAAGAGGGAAAACGAAATTGCGACTGCTATCATTCATGACGAAACCGTGTATATCATCACCACTCCTACTTCACCTTTGAATTTCTCTAGAACACCCCGTATCACTACGAAGATCCGCATTTATTAGATAATCTATCATATAGTAACATACGAACTCGAAGGAACTTGTTCCAGTTCGAGAATGGATTCTGGTTCAAGAGAAATAGAATAATGATTATTCAGTTGTCTTTTATCTTTACCTTCTCTCAGGTTGCGAGGGCTCCTAGGATTAGGAGAGTATACCTATTACGCTTATTGGATAGTCTTCTTCCAAACCATAGGCTGGTGCCGAACGGTAGGGAAGGAAGAAAACCATTTAGCATAAGGGTGGTGTACGGAAGATAATGAGTAAAGACAAATAAAGGGATTTGGAGAGATGGCAAGGAAATATACTGTTACAGTCATGAATCTGGATAATGGAAGAGGCATTACTAAGAATACCCGGCTACCCCTTCAATACTTTTTCATGTTTCAGGTTCACTATGCGTTGTTAATTGAAAACTGATTTCACAATTAGATCCTTACTCCACGGTATGTATTTACCAGGTTTGATTCTCACATCTGTATGGTTTTACAGATGACGAGTGGGAGTAAGTTATTGGGAGTTAGGTGATTATATCTTCATTGTATCGGAATTCGTTGTAATTGGTGATATTATTGGAAATCACCCGGGGTTTTGCCTTATGGCAAATATTTAGCTTTGAATATCTGTTATTATGCACCAATTTCAAACTGATATATCTGTACGTTTATTTTATAAAGCGAGATATAACTTTTTGAAATTATGTCCATGACATTTACCTATATCAGTTGATGATTGGGTAAGGAGCATTAAACAGCGGTGTAATTCTTCTAACCATAGTACAGTTTTCAACCAACGACGCACAGGATTTGAGTTATTCAACTCAGGGTACTTATACAAAGTATTGCATGTTGTCCAGTGTCCATTAGGACAAAGGGGTTGGTGCTCGTACTATATTCTATTTACTTGTGACTTCTCCAGTTTCAGACAAGTATTTCGTAGAAATACAAGGTCCAAGTTTTGAGAAGTTATAGGTACAAGAATAAAGTAGAAAACCATGTGTTATGAGTTTCAGGATTCTTCAAGGTGATCGAAGATGTAGATACTTATGTTTGGTATTTAGTTGATAGTAATGGTTTTGTGAACTTGATTCTCTTTCAGGTTACTCATATTTGGATGCACTCCTAGTTGAGTAATAAATATTGATCGGCCTCCTTCTATTTAGTTGACATGCACTGGAGACAGCTGCATGATTTGAATCTGGTTCCAATTAAATTAGTGCCTCTGTTTCTATATTATATATAGAATGGTTCATATCTTAACAATGCTGAAGTATATGGAGTTGTCCGGCTTATGCTTAAAACCAGACTCTGGATAACTCAAGACACGTTTCTGTAATGGAAGTTTGTGGGTTATCCCGGGCTATGAAGAGGGTTGACTTTCTACCATCTGGAAGATCAATAGTAATATTTTTCTTAACTCGCCACAGTTTTAGTAAAATGGACTTTTTCAGAAAACAGTAGTGGGAGTATGGTAGAACTGGAAGTGATTCCAGAAACACAAACGATTATTGAAAATTTAATAGAAGCTAAAGATTCAATCGGGTTTGACATTCCATTAACCACTCCGAAGATATGGTGGGTAACCTCATGCACCAGAGAGGTACTCCTATTTTCTCAATGACGGTGACAGGGAGGTTCTTGTTTACCCAAACTTGCCATTACTGTTGTTCTAGACTATGAGACCCTGCAGGAGGATGAGTATAGCGTCGTTCTAAACTAGCTTTAGAAATGCACGTGTATATGACTCTGCCAGAGGGTTGTTATAGTCAGTGGGAGCAGCGGAAACATAGTGGACAAGTAGCTTGTGTCTATTTATAGACGAAAGCAAGTATAGCGGAGATAGATCGTCTAATTTTGATGTGACAGTCATAGGCTTTGACTTCATCAAAATAGGAGATGGATCTGTTAAGAAGGTAATAGGGTGTGATGTCCTGCTATTTGGATGACATACGATTTGTAGGAAGTGAAATTCCTGTAGTACGATCGATTATACTGTGGTTGTCACACAGTGGTTTCTCCATATAGGATATAGATATTATATCAGGCATTCTGGTTACTAGATCTATGATTTTAGATCTAGATTTGGGTAGTTTCCCAATCTGGGTATTTTGACTCTATTCTAAAGGTGTTTTAGAATGGACGACTCCTGGCATGGTGGTGTACCTGCAGGTGATGGAGTCACCCTCTCTGAAGGTGTTTTACAGACTAAAGAGGAGAGGGATGTGCATGATTAGCATATCACTTGCTTAGGAAATTGAGTCAATCATGAGATGTCAAGTACCATACCAGATGTTGTTTTTGCACTAGCTGCAATAAGTTAATATATTAATCCAATCCTGGAGAAATGTTCGGAAGCAGTTTATGAACATAAGTGAATGTTCAGGGATTTGGTAACGGCAGCCTCCTTCGGGGGACGGTTATCATTCCAGGCTCCAAGGTGACCTGGATGACAGAGTGAATGTCAGAGTTATAGTTTTCCCTCTTGACGAGGGGCGGTAGTTTGGACAGGCGGTCTAAGTGGATACTGAGGAACGCATGGCGCAGGATACTGATTAAATTCAGTGGACGATACAATCTAAGAAGTTTGCTGGATTTGGAGTTCATTTCTCAACTGGGTCCCATCAAATATCCAGACATATTCTAAGACAGGTATTGCTCATTTTGGGAGATGGCTTTCTCCGCGAATTTGAGATAAAGAGAGACATAGAAAGAAACATTAGAGCGGATCCACTCACTGAGTCTATTTTTCGAACGCAATAGTTTTACAAACAAGATTTGTGAAACTGATTAGTAGAGAAGTTGGGTGTTCGGTATCACACGGGCTGTGAGTATGCGACACCGCAATAATTAGCCTTAAGTGCAAGTGGGAGATTATTATCTATAATACCCTCAAGTCGATTATTAGATCGCAGGCACGTGATTGCAATGATTGAGTGAGGACCTATACCGGTAGAACAATCTTACACAAGATGATAGTATGCTATCTGGTTTGTCTTTATCATCGTGTACATGCTTCAGGAGACGTTACAGATCACTATTATATGTTGATAGAGCCCATAGGATTCTTTCTTGACTGCCAGTGGTATGATTGCGATCATATATGTGAGAGCTGGGTGGTCTATAAGCACATCCTTAAAATGTCCCTAGTCGTGAGAGTTTCAAGACTGGGCATCGATACTCCAAGAGTAGACTAGTGTATACTGATCGAGACCCCGACGAGGGGCGGTGGCCGGTCTCACAAGCCATTGGTGTTAGTTTGTTCACCTAAGATGTATACAGGTGCTCATTGGGTTATGAGTGCACCGGACGGACTCGCCGAGAACATGCTAGTTGGTATTATACCTATTGTCAGATAGCAGTTTCCTGGTGACATGTATACAGGTTAATCTATTGACCTGAGATCGTCATTTGTCTCGTGTGAGTTCCCACTGTGCTTTGATTACTACCCTACTACGGCTAAAATGAGTCGTGCAAACATGTTTTAGTTGGGTACAGTCCCGAGCTATATGAAGGAAGTGAGCGGATCGTCAGGGGATTCGTCTTTCCCGGTATTGTGGGTTGATGCCGCGGTGTGCACGGGTGGCCATCACCAGAAATCCTTGGCCAAGGTAGTCGAGAATTACTGATCTAGGATCGGTAGTTTCTCAGGTGGTGATAGGTTTCATACCGACACTGAATGTCAAGTTATTAAGGGTCTGATTTTATCCACCCCACTAGACTCGATATGAGATACTCATAAACGAACGGACCGGACTGTACGGATATTGTTAGTGTCAGGCTCTGTAGGGTTTTAGGATGAGTTTGCTCGTCGGCCTCCCTTTCGCTCAATACCTGGCTAGCCGTTACGCACAGCTAGTGCCACTGACGTGCTTGTGGTTAAACCCACTGCCAGCGTATTGACTTTAGAGTCCCATACAGAGGGTTTCCTTGCTTCGGGCGAAACGTTGTAGAGGTTGTATGGTTTCATGGCAGGGTTCGAACATATACGTGCACTTGCGCACGTGTCTTGATTCGGACGGATTATGCTAGTGGGCTTTGGTTTATGCCGGATCCTAATATTATATTGTTGGATTATTTTCGTCTCGTTGTATTCGTATTCAGTCAGAATACGGATGCGGGTATGTAAATACGGATGAGGGGTAATCTTGTAATTTATTACTAGATCACTTTCGAGTTGTCATTTCCTTTTTGCTTTAAACATTTAGTTTAAATGTTTAATTGTAGTAGAAGTGTGAGTCATGGTTCAAGCATGCACTTGGTGACTCATGGTAATGAGTCATGAGGTGATTCATTGTGATATGGATAGGTTTTGTTTTGGCCAAGATGTTTGTATGAGATATTTTGTAGTGAGATGGCAGTTCATTTTTTGTGAGGATTTTCTTTAAGTGCTCACAAAAATAACACACAAAAGACTTAGCCAAAACAACTAAAGAAAATGGCAGTGACTTTTCTTCACTTGCCTTTTTTCTTTGCCTCACACTTTCTCTCCTTGGCATCTTCTTCAACGTCTACCCTACATGTCTCATGTGCTGAGAAACTTAGGGCGTATTGAGACAAAATAATCACACACTCTCTCTACTTCATCTTGGCTATCTAGGTTAGCAAACTAGATACTCGAGTTGCTTCGGTTTTGAGGTCGGAGCCCGTAATACAAACTCTCGAGGTGGATCCTCTTCGATGGGGGGAGACCAGAGATCAAACATGATCGAGGAAGCCACGAGGCGCTTGGGACAAAGGTTGAAGACCGAAGGATATGGACCATTCGGAATAACCTTTCTAAACTCCTTTTCATATAACTAGTTTAGGATTAATGGTCGATTCGAGGAATCGGGTTCCGTTAGCGCCGGTTTTTTAAAGTTTTTATTCCTCATTTGGACACGCGTTGATGGCCGGGGCGCTGGCGTAACCCAACATGGTATCAGAGCCAACCCATTAACCTCATACTAGTTGTTTTAGACGATATTAAAGTATCGAAACCGAAACAACTCCGAATCAATACCAACTAGCATTCTAGTTTCTGTCGAATTTTATTTAGTCTTCAAAATTTTTTTAAGCAATTGCAAAAGACTACCTGTATGACTACTAGAACACACACCAAATACGAGCCCCAAACTCCACTTTTGACCCGGCCACATTGGTGTAAAATCCGGCCTGGCCGGTTTTTGTGTGGATCTGGGACTTGAGTTTTGGTGTGTTGTCTAGTCTATGGAATATTGGTTAAGTGGTATTGCTTGTTTAGCCCAGTTCGGATATAGTTTTATCTATTAGTTTGGGGGCTATTCGGGGTGTTTTCGAAGTCGATATTTCTAACATTGTTTAATGTTTTACAGTACATGCATTACTATCTGTGACCGTGAATGTCATTAGAGAGGTACAACGTGTCGAATTGCTATAGTTCTTTTAGACTGGTTTATGAACGTGACATTCACGTTGATATTCTGTGTTATGCTGTGTTGTGGCTTAATCGTCGTGTTGGATAGCTTGGATGCAACATTAGTACAGTTTAGTTTCATTTGTACATTTGATATCGCGGGACGAGCGTCCGACAAGTGGACTGCCATCACTGCCTGCTTGTATATTATTTGTTTGGGGAACGACCGGGTTGATATCGATGTCACCGTTGTACATATTTTCTTTTCTGTACTAGGATTACCCCGTGATAGAGTGCATGGATAGATGGGTTCTAGAGGGCAACGGGTCTGCTTCTCATGGCGTTGAGACGGTAGGGGCTTCACTCTAGAATTGGCGGGCTATTTGCCGCACTCGTAGTGGGTACAGGTTGACCCAAGAAGGGGTGCTCAAATTACAGGATTCCGTGAAGTGATGGGTGGCCCATTCACTTTGATGAAGGGGGTTGCCTCACTTCTAGCTTTGGTGGGTATCTTGCCGCGCTCGTAGGGGTCTAAGTTTTTGTTTCCACCAATCAGAGCAAAACTCTGTTCATTTTTTTTAAATTTGAAATGAAGCAGCGCTTCATAATAGCGCCAACGCTACGAGTCAAAGACTCTGCTGCTGCGCTCATGTGCAATGCATATGAGCGCAGCATTCTAAACAGTGCAGCACTAGCAGCGCTGCACTCTAAGAAGCGCACCACGTGCAAAGCACGTGAGCGCTAGCGCTAAGAGCGCTGCACTTGTAAGTCGATGTGCAACACCCCACGACTTGCGGGGATGTGGAAATATGAAAAACGATCTTGTTCTTTGCTTAAACATCGACTAACCGCATGAATCGAAGCTAAACGATAACTAACATCAAACATAGAATTTCTAAACTACTATGTAAAGGGATTATACCTTAAGAACCGTGTCTTTCGTCTTTATGGACTTCACCTCCTCTTCGACCTTCTCCAAGTAGTAGACGATCCACCACGAGAGCTTTACTCCAAGCTTTGCCTCTAAACTTGAGGCAACTAGGTTTCTTTAAGTGCTAATCAAAGTACCTAGATGATATAGAGTGAGGGTTATGGATTAAGTAGTCTAACTAATCCTTGTACTCAACACATGAGAGGGGATGATTAGGGTTTGAAGAGAGGAAGCTTGAGGAGAGAGAAGGTGAGAAGAATAAATTGATATGAGAAAATGAGTTATCATAATATATATGAAGCATTAAGATTTATCAATAATAGAAAAACAAATGATGAATAATCATGCTTCATAAATATCTAATGGTGATTCATTACCATGAGTCATTAAGCATTTATGATGCATTAATGACATGGATGAATCACTCATATGACTCACTAATCTCATTCAATGTATATGCCACCTTAACCACCTTAGTCACCATCTTCTAAAAGCTTCTCGCGCAATTACGAGAACGCCCCTCCTATCCGCGAAAACGTGGAAAAACTTTAGACTGTATAAATCTAATAACCGGATACTAGTAACTGGCTTAAACCAAAGCCGACTAGTAAAATCTGTCCGAAAGTCGTACGTGCGTAAACACACGTATGCGTCCGAACCCTTGTCGTAAAACCATACGACCTCTATATCGTTTCGCCTGGAGTAGGGAAACTCTCTGTGTGGGACTCTAGAGACTCGACTACTACGCTGGCAGTGGGTTTAACCACAGACCGCAAGCGGCACTAGCTGTACGTAACGGTCCCTAGGTAGATGTCGATAAGAAGGCCGATGAGGAAACCCATCCGAACTCCTACTGAGTCTGATGTGACAATCTCCATACAGTCCGGTCCGTTCGTCTAAGACTATCGCATATCGGGCCTAGGGGGCGGCAAGCGTCAGTCTCCTAATAGCGGTATAAGTCGTGTCGGAGCGAAGCCCATTACACCCTGAGAAACTACTGGAACCTACCAGCAAATCTCGCTTGCCCTGGCGAGGGACTTTGCGTAATGGCTCTCTGACACAGCGCGATATCAACCCCCAATACCGGGAGAGACGAATCCTGTCTAACCGCCACTGCCTCCAAGTGCTCGGGACTGCACCCAACTGCTACCTGTTTGCATGACTCCTTTGAGCCGTGGTAGGGTAGCAATCTAAGAACAGTGGGACACACTCGAGGCGAAGTAGCAGTGTCAAGTCTGCGGACTATGCTGTACTCATGTCACCTGGGAACTGCTCACTGACGACTGGTATAAAACCAACCAACAGTTCCCTGTGAGTCCTGTCCGGTGTACCCGTAACCTAACGAGCACCTGCATACTATCTCCAGTACGACGTACTGACGGCTGTGGGACAGACCATCTCCCCAACTGGGATGAGAAGCGTACACACCAGTCTACTCCGGAGTATCGATGCCCTATCTCGATAATCCAACGACTAGGGACCTGAATAAGGATGTGCTTGTAGACTACTCAGCCCCCACTAGTGTGACTGCCATCACAACGCTGGTAGTCAAGCAAGATCCTAAGAGCTCTATCAATACGTATACTCACATATTAAGATAGAAAAACCAAGTAGCATACTACAATGTTTTAGCAAGACTATTATATACATGTGAATATCCCAAGCTTCCATTAAGTAATATACAAACTAGTATGATACAGTAATGGCCTTCTAAGGCATAAACACTAACAGCACTCTAAGAATCGCACCACGTGCAAAGCACGTGAGCGCCAGCGCTAAGAGCGCTGCACTCTAAGAAGCGCACCACGTGCAAAGCACGTGAGCGCTAGCGCTAAGAGTGCTGCACTCTAAGAAGCGCACCACGTGCAAAGTACGTGAGTGCTAGCGCTAAGAGCGCTGCACTCTAAGAAGCGCACCACGTGCAAAGCACGTGAGCGCTAGCGCTAAGAGCGCTGCAATGCAAGCAGCGCACCACGTGCAAAGCACGTTGTTCCCCTCCGAACATGGAGACGCGACCGCGTAGGTCCGTCTAGCTTGTATTCGGGACAGATACTAATTGGTGTTATCTGTCCACCCCTCCGAAGATGCCAAGTTGATTTATGACACCATGTATCGAAGGTTTTGACGGATGTGGCCGATGTAGTAGACTTCGTCAGATTCCCCCTCGTTTGAGGGGTTTTTGATTGTGGGGACGCTCTTCCCTACAGGCGCAAGCCCCTGCAGTTAATTACGCTACCGTATCGCGGTAACCACTTTCTCCTTCTCCAGATGGTCACTTCGTGTCGTGTGTGTTTGTTTTGTATTTGGTTGCCCGTGGATTGTATACGGAGACTAATTTATGTTGTCGCCCGTAGGGCGTGGATTAGTCCAAATCCATATCTTCTTAGATTTGTGTTTGGGGTTGGGTTTAAGGATACGTTCGTCTCTTTGAGTCTAAGATCAACTTTAACGTATGTTAAGGATACGTTAGTCTAATTTTAGACTGAGATCAACTAAACAGGATCGTTTAGATCCAACAAAAGAGCATTTGGGCTCTATTTTTTAGTTTAGGGACATTGCGGTCGATTAGTTTAAGGACATTACGGTCCAATGTTAGTTTAAGGACATTACGGTCCGTGGGTTTAAAGGGACCCTACAGTCCAAGGTTAAGGACATCATAGTCCGTGGGTTTAAAGAGACCCCACAGTCCGAGGTTAAGGACATCATAGTCCATGAAATGTATGGCTGTCGGGACCCGTCACCTCTCTGAAGGCGTTGGAGGATTACAACGACAAATATCAGAGGGGTTCAGAGATGTACCCTTGAACCAATTTTGGTTGCTAGATCTGTAGTCCAATTTGGGACTAAGGTCTGTTGAAAAATTTACGAGCATATGGGCTCAATTAATCTGAGTTGAGGACTTACGGCCAATCTTGGGCTAAGTCCAATCAAGTTAAAATGTTTAACATTTATTTTGGGCTGTTGAGCATTTGTTTGGGCTTGGCCCTTTTAGCATTGCCGAGCATTGACTTGCATTCTGACAATATTTTGTCTTTTATTGAATACTGAGCATTCATCATAGCTCTGGGCTTATTAAAGAACAATTTATGTTCTATAGGCGCAGCACATGGTGCGCTTGGCACTTTGCGCCAATCAAAGAGCGCAGTGCGCTTCTGCCGAGTAGCGCATACGTGAGGGACACGTGTCACGCTTGGCGCTAGCGCCAGTTAATGAGCGCAGAGCGCTGGTTTATGAGCACATTGCGCTATTGGTTCAGTGGCGCACAGGTGAGGGACACGTGGTGCTCTTGGCGCTAAGCGCCAGATGATGAGCGCAGTGCGCTAATTTATGAGCGCAAAGCGCTATTAGTTCATTGGCGCATACGTAAGGAACACGTGGTGCGCTTGGCGCTAAGCGCCAGAAGATGTGCGCAGTGCGCTAATTTATGAGCGCAAAGTGCTATTAGTTCAGTGGCGCACGCGTGAGGAGCACGTGGTACGCTTGGCGCTGAGCGCCAGTCCATGAGCGCAAAGCGCTAGTTCAAGAGCGCACAGCGCTAACTGTTGAGTGGCGCACACATGAGTGACACATGGTGCGCTTGGCGCTGAGCGCCAGTCCAAGAGCGCAGATGCACATTTGATCAATTTTATGATCTGGAAAATAAATTCTCGCTTAGAAAATATTTTGTCTCAAGATCCTAAGAACAAAAGTTCTTACTTTGTAGGAGATGCTTCAATCTCTTGTATTGATGAAAGGCTTTACCTTTATGGATCTATGATCCTTAAGAGAATTGAATTATTCTCTCCCCGTATATTTTATAATGAGATGTTCATGATCTCTCTTTGTAAAAGACAATTTGTCTTATAGATCTATGATCTGTGAGAAGAATTATGTTCTTCTTTTTTTTTATTTTATGATGAGTTCTTTTGATCTTTTTGTAAAAGACCTTGGTCTTTATAGATCTATGATCTGTAAAGAAGTGAGTTCTTCTTTTCAATTATGAGATGATTTCATCTCTTTGTTCTTTTACCTTGAAGAAAAGAAGTTCTTCTATTGAGAGCTTGGCACTTCTTTCTGAGATTCTCTCAAAGCTTATAGGGGAGTTCCTCTCTATGCTTCTTTTTTTTTAGACTTGAAGTCTAAGAGCCTTTATATAGGGTAAGCTGATCAGTTCAATCAGTTAAGGAGATCTTTTCTCCAATTGATTTGGGGAATTTCCCATCGTTGGATCTTTTGATCCAAGGGCCTCTGATTTATAGAAGGCAATCTTCTTGTTTTTAACAAGATTGGAAAATCTTTACATACAGAATTTATTCTGTATTTCGGTGATTTTTAATCACATTGGATCATTGATCCAACGGTGCTCTGATTTACAGAGCACAATCTTGTTGTTTGGAAAGATTTTGAGGAATCTTTCCATAACAGAATTTAATTCTGATTAATTAATGATTTATCATTATTATTATTAGATCTTTGATCTTACGGTGGGGAGTTTTTAGTTCTAGCGCTAGCGCACCCGTGCTTTGCACGTGGTGCGCTACTTAGAGCGCAGCGCACCTAGCGCTAGCGTACCCGTGCTTTGCATGTGGTGCGCTGCTCAGAGCGCAGCGTACTTAGCGCTAGAGCACACGTGCTTCGCCCGTGGTGCGCTTCTTAGGGCACATCGCACTTGGCGCTGCTTCTGAAGTATTGCTTCATTTCAAAATTTGAATTTTAAATAGAGTTTTGCTCTGATTGGGGGAAACAAATGCCCCCTACCGTTGCGCTCACGTGGCTTACACATGAGTTCAGCGGTGGCAACATCTCTACCATTAGATCAACTTAGAAGTTGAAAGAGCACTCAGTGCCTATAAATAGGACTTTTGGTCTTTGAAATGATTTCTATTCATCTTCCTCTTTCTGAGAATTTTCATTCTCTTGCAGAGCATAGCTCTTTGGCTTAAGAACTTTCTTAAGGACAGAACTCTGTCAAACTTAGGTAAAAATTAAATCTTTTAAAGAATTATTTAAGAATTTAGGGTTCCACCTATTAACAGAGCTTTGCTCTTTATAGACCTTTGATCTAAAGGAAACCCTTTAGGGTTTCATTAACAGAGCTTTGCTCTCCATAGATCTTTGATCTAAAAGAAACCCTTTTAGGGTTTCATTAAGAGAGCTTTGCTCTCTTTGAATCATAGATCTAAAGAGATCTTTCTTGGGGTTTCTTAACCCATTAATGGAGCTTTGCTCTTTTTAAATCTCATAGGTTCATTAATCTTTCATCAAGAACTCTGAAGAAGTTGTTCATGGAACTTAAAGACCATGGAATTTTATTCCATAAAAAAAATTTATTCTAAATTTTTCTGATGGTTATTCCATCATTTCTTCAGAGCAAGGCACTTCAGGAATTTTTATTCCTTCATCATTAGAGTTTGACAGATGTCACTCTGTCACAGAGCACTGCTCTCAAGGGGAGATTTACTCCTTAACCTAAGGGGTTTTTCATTAAATAAGAATCAATTGAGGATTTTCTCATTTAATTGACAGTCTCATCAAATGATGCGGCTGTTTGATTAATGATGAACTGTCATCTAGATTTTGTGGGTCCCCTTTGGTCCCCTTTTTGCTGCATTGCAGTGCGGTACGAATTTTAAAGTACCAAGTGTCAGAATTTAAATTATAGCACTGACGGTTGACTTTTGTTCTTTTTCGCGCAGGTGACATGTCTTTCGACACTTCCTTACCGTTCGTCCGCTCAGAAGGCGGATTCCCTGAAGCGCCCGTAGACCGTGAGGTTATTGCGTTGATCAAAGACCATGACCCGGAGTACAAGAATCTTCATCTATGGGGTAGATGGTATGATCAAATTATCAGAGGCCGCCGGAGCTTTTCTTATGCGACACCCTCAGAGCATATCTCTGCGATCCCTTATGCAAATGCACCCCTGATAAGCTACACTGTAGAGGAGGTGAATTGGACTTCAGAAGGTCTCCTTCGGCCTTCTATCGCCGCAGTATCCGTGCAACCGCCGGTGGCTTTGGATGCTCTAAGACGGCGCATATGTCAGGGCGAGTCGTGCCCTTAGGGGCAGCCCTACAACATAGGACTAACTCCCCGTCACCCGGTCAGATACCTGCAATGGGCCCGATATATCTTATCGGCATAGAAATCACAGCTGCTGAAGTTTAGATTGTATCCTGCGATCTACGCTTCCTTGTTCCAGTATTCTGCACCTCCGACATGGTAGATCAAGGCGTTTCTCGAACAATGGTACATCCCAACCCACACCTTCCTCTTATTGGATAGAGAAGTCTCCATTTCTATAGAGGAATTTGCCGAGGTTTCTAGTTTACCCGTTAGGGGAGAGCATTATGAGGAGCTGCTTCCCCTGGATGAGTATATTTTTGCCACCAAATCAATGGTAATGGGTCTTACCCCAGAGAATGCCATTCAACACTTGTTCCCAAGTCTGATAAAGGTGTTGAACATGTATGAGAGCCTCTTTCTCGAATCCGGAGGCCGCGGGGTTACCTTTACGGATTTTATCACTCGTTTTCTCTGTGCGGAAGTCTTGTCGCGACACGGTGAAAAGTTTGCTAAACTTGATGATCCTTTCGGCTTTGGTTTGGATCGCTGGCCAATATTAGAAGCCGATCAAAAGGATTTCTTTCTTCCCAACGTCGCGATCGTCCCCTTTCCGGAAATTGCCGCTCCGGGCGTCGATGAGGAAGCGTTCTTTTTAGGGTTTCTTAGTTTATGGTTAAGCTGGTTCGCGCTTCCCATGCACCCTCGCTACATGAGGCCATCTGTTTTCTACCCCGTGCATCGAATGGTTGCCGGAATACAAGTGGCCATCGGGATTGCTGGGTTAACCTACCTATATCACGGCCTCAGTTTGGCAGTGGATACCACTGAGCCAGGGGTGCAGCCCGCCAACTTCTCAATGCATTATTTCACCTCATGGCTAGAGTTGCACGTGCTTGGGGTCTTCGGTATCCACAAAAGACCTTCTTTTTACGACAGATGTAAATTCCCCCGGATAATGCGGCTAGTCGACGCATCCATCGTAAGTCCGACACCGTGGGAAGCTAGGGGTTTGCTCCTTCGTCCACGCACGATTGGAGATGGCATGTCTTTCACTGATAAGATTTTGACCATCGGCCAAGAATCTGCAAAAGCGGTGCTGCCATTGCAAGACATTTTTAAAGACGGGGCCTCTGTGTTGAAAGCTCGGGAGATTCTTCATCTGTACTCCATCAGGCCAGGCTTTCTTGTATTTAGGCAAAATGATGCGGCGTTATTCATGAGATACAACCCGCATCGTTTCGCCCAGCAGCTGAGTTATAATCAGGGCATCCTGGTTGAGACTTTCTTGGCAGAACCTGCTGCTTTCGAAGAGGGAATACGAAGCGCGCTGCATCATTTTATGCGTCTGAACACAGGGTCCAACTTCTTTATCAGCGAACCGAGCTGTGTTCCGAAGGTCCTGAATGTGTATGTAGCCTGGTATCAACATTCGATGGGCGCCGTCATCAGGGGGGAGAAGCTATTGCTGCTTGATCGCAAGGGTACGGCTCCGGCTGGTAACCCAAATGTTCCCTTGAAGCGACGGACCATTGTCTGTCCCCCTTTAAGAGAAGTTTTTACGGTCGAGGTCCCGCATGATAGACCCAAACTACCGATACCCCATGCTCCTGTGGAAGCGGTGACTGTGGCGTCCCCTGAGTCTGGCGTGGGTTCAGATATCGGGACTCGTCGTCCCAAGGTGCCCACCAAGCGTAAGCTTGTGCTAGCGGCGACCGGTGCTCGCTCGCAGAAGAGGAAGAAGAAGTCGATTCTCTCTGCCGACGTTGCATTCGGCCAGGAGCCTCATGCTCCTTATAGCGAGGGCTTGGGCGAATATGGGACCAATGAGGGTCTATTCATAGCGCCGGATGATACTGATCTGGAGGCTGCTGTTGCAGCTTCTGAGTGATCAGCAAGCCACAAAGCGGGACTGGTCATCCTCGCACAATCAAGTAAGCTTCAATCATACCTTCTTGCTGCTATGTTTTTGTTATCAAGTTTTAACTAACACTCCTTCTTTAACAGGCATTTCCACTGAAGAAGCTCTCATGGCCTCCCTTAAGACCTTTGAGGAGGAGGAGAGGGTTCGCGCTTCACTGGGCGTTGGTATATTTCGGCTCATTGTGCCTTCATTCCCCTTTCTTATGGGTAATCTAACCCTTTTTTCATCTTATCACAGGGACTACCTCGATTCAGGTCATGCCCAGTACGGTGCCAATCCCACAGGGTGATGTGGAGATGCTTCCAGGGCCAGCTATCGAAGTCCCGGCCTCCTCAGCACTGCCAAAAGAGGCTTTATTTAAGCGACCGATGACAGATGCCATAACGGCTCCAGAGGTAACTCTTGGCGCGGACGATGATGTCCCCTTGACAGAGGTCTTGAGAAGATCGGCTTTCACGGCCCGGGCGGAAAGAAAGCGCAGAATGCGTGCAGCAAGGGAGCGTAATGCCGCCTTGGCCGCGGGTGCAGGCTCGAGCGCTGCTTCCCCCCATCCCTGCTTCTTTAGAGGGTGCTTCGGCCGCCCTGTCTACAGCTCACAGATAGGCAGTACGTGCGGCTCGGGAAGCAATTGAAAGACCGACCCAAGATAACGTAACACTGAGTTCTTTTGTCAAAGTTTTAATCTTCAGATTCCCATATATCCTATCCTGCAGGTTCGAGTCTTGATGAGGAAGTGATGGGTGAGATGACGGCAACCACCGAGCCTAAGGTAGCCACTCTTTCTCAAGAGTCTGGAACTGCCCCAATTGCCACCCTTTCACCTTGCGGTTCTTTGCCGTTGCCGGGCGCTGCGAGTATCATGACGATTCTCGTGGAGTCGGGAGATGAAGCTATGGGTGGCGAAACCATTCCGATAGAGGAGGGTGAAGCCATCGCTGCATCTAGTGACACCCTTGTCGCGGTTCCGACCGGCGACTCATCAGGTAGATTTTGGGTCATTGCTTTCCTTTTCATTCTGCAATCCCTTTCAATCTCTCCTGACAGTATTTCCCTCGTTTCTAATGCAGGTGTGGCGAGCGTTGAGGTTGTGCCACCCAAGTAAGCATCGCCAGTTACTACTTTGACGATGGCCGCCCCTTTGCCTTCTCTCGTATCCTTTCAAATGCTGGAAGGTACGGATTTGTGACTCATCAGTTTCATTGTAGGCAGTATATTTTATGTACTGACATTGCATTATTACATCCTTGCAGGATTCCTTTTTGATCACCTGTATCAGGTGCGGCACCCACATTTCTCCTTCCAGTCAGAGATTGCCTCATCTAGTGGCGCTGGTGAGTACACCTTTAGCTAATGTCTTTTCTTTTCTTTTACGGGAAGACAAATCATTTCTAATTCTTCTTTGTTTTGACTGCAGCACTACAGATTGAAGGAGGATACGAAAGAACAGTTGCGCCACCAGTACTCCCGGCCTTGCCACCTGCCGCAGCCGGTATAGTAAACTCCATTGTTCATGTAGCTTCTCTATTTCATGAACCGTTTTTTGACTTTGATTTGCTTTGCAGCTGTGACACCGACTTCAGCTCTGTTCGAGTCTCGAGTCATAATGCCAGCAGGCCCATTTTCTCGACGTCCCTCTTCAAAAGGCGCTGTGAATAGTCTGCGCATGTTGAGCGATTATAGCGAGGAGCTTGATGCGGGGACCCTTACCCTTGCCGCAGATTTTGCTGCCGAGTTAATCCTATGCTGGCGACGCTCATGAATTTTCATAGTGAGGGCGTCGTTGAGTCTTGGGTTAATCACTGCAGGAAAATCGAGGATTGTCTGCATGAGCTCGAGGTCGGACGTCCTGATCCCGAGGTCCTGGCTATGAACTCCCAGCGGGCTGCGTGGGTCGAGCAGAGCACTCCCTACTTCCGTCATCTTGAACAAGAAGCGGCCTTGAAGCGTAAGGAGTGCGAAGAGACTTCAAGCGAATCTGCCCGGCTGCACGCTCAAGTTGACGCAAATGCTATACTGCTGAAAGTTATCTTTGAAGGCCTTCTACATTGTATCTCTGATGGGCTAACGCTGCGGTAGAAGCTTGACCTTATCGAGCGAGATGCGCAAAGCAGTGGGGCAGCTCAGCGGGTCATCGATGAGCAACTTTCATCATATTTGCAGCAACGGGCTCAGGTTGAAGCGGAGTTGGCCGCGACAGCTGACCGTGAAAAGGTGCTGAGGGGAGTACGCGAGCAACTGATTGGCCTATTGAAAACGCTTCCCTCCCAATAGTCGTTTTTGCACCATTTGTAATTTTTGAATAAAATGTATCCATTTTTTTATATGGTGTAACTTGTATCCAATTGAACTTATAAATAGAAAATACATTTTTTCGCACTGTCTTGTGTTACCTCCTGCTTTCTTCTCTTTTCTGTGTTGCCGGCATGTTACCTTAGTACGCGTAGTCTGTAGATGATAGAGAGCATTCCGTCTTAAACTCTTCGAGAGGTAGTGATGGCTTAGGAAGCAGGTTCAGATCTGCTGCCTAAGGCTTTTCAACTTTATGAGCCGCGAGGGTCTCGTAAAGACTTTTCTCCCTAGGAGTCATGAGGATCTCGTAGGTGTATTTTCTCCTTAGGAATCGTGAGGATTCCTAAGTGTGTTTTCTTTTTGGGAGTCGTAAGGATCTCTCAAGAGAGTTTTCTTCCTTACGAGTCAAGAGGACCCGTAAGTGTTTGATGAGATTGACATTATCCGCATTTCACGGAGTCATGAGTTGCTCTGGGTGTTTCTCACGGGGTCACGATTGACATAGCCGTGTTCTACGGGACCAAGGTTTGGTCTGGACGTTTCCCATGGGGTCAGGATTGACATAAGCCGTGTTCTATAAGGACCAGGATCCACTCTGGACGCTTTCTACGGGGTCAGGATTGACATTAGCCGTGTTCCGCAAGGACCAGGATCCGCTCTAGACGCTTCCCACGGGGTCAGGATTGACATTAGCTGTGTTCCACGAAACCAAGATTTGCTCTGGATGTTTTCTACGGGGTCAGGATTGACATAAGCCGTGTTCCACAAAGACCGGGTTCCGCTCTGGACGCTTCTCACGGGGTCAGGATTGACATAAGCCGTGTTCCGCAAGGACCAGGATCCGCTCTGGACGTTTCCCACGGGGTCAGGATTGACATTAGTCGTGTTCCACAAGGACCAGGATCCGCTCTAGACATTTCCCACGGGGTAAGGATTGATATTAGCCGTGTTCCACGAAACCAGGATTTGCTCTCGATGTTTCCCACGGGGTCAGGATTGACATAGGCCGTGTTCCACAAGGACGAGGTTCCACTCTGGACGCTTCCCACGGGGTCAGGATTGACATTATCCGTGTTCCGTAAGGACCAGGATCCGCTCTGGACGCTTCCCACGGGGTCAGGATTGACATTAGCCGTGTTCCTCAAGGACCAGGATCCACTCTGGACATTTCCCACAGGGTCAGGATTGATATAGGCAGTGTTCCACGAAACCAGGATTTTCTCTGGATGCTTCCCACGGGGTCAGGATTGACATAGGCCGTGTTCCACAAGGACCAAGATCCGCTCTGGATGTTTCCCACGGGGTCAAGATTGACATAGGCCGTGTTCCATGAAACCAGGATTTGCCTTGGATGCTTCCCATGGGGTCAGGATTGACATAGGCCGTGTTCCGTAAGGACCAGGATCCGCTCTGGACGCTTCCTATGGGGTCAGGATTGACATTAGCCGTGTTCTGCAAGGACCAGGATCCGCTCTGAATGTTTCCCATGGGGTCAGGATTGACATAGGCCGTGTTCCACGAAACCAGGATTTGCTCTGGATGCTTCCCACGGGGTCAGGATTGACATAGGCCGTGTTCCGCAAGGACCAGGACCCGCTCTGGACGTTTTCCACGGGGTCAGGATTAACATAGGCCGTGTTCCACGAAACCAAGATTTGCTCTGGATGCTTCCCACGGGGTCAGGATTGATATAGGCCGTGTTCCGCAAGGACCAGGATCCGCTCTGGATGTTTCCCATGGGTCAGGATTGACATAGGCTGTGTTCCATGAAACCAGGATTTGCTCTGGATGCTTCCCACGGGGTCAGGATTGACATAGGCCGTGTTCCGCAAAGACCAGGATCCGCTCTGGACGTTTCCCACGGGGTCAGGATTGACATAGGTTGTGTTCCACGAAACCAGGATTTGCTCTGGATGCTTCCCACGGGGTCAGGATTGACATAGGCCGTGTTCTGCAAGGACCAGGATCCGCTCTGGACGTTTCCCACAGGGTCAGTATTGACATAGGCCGTGTTCCATGAAACCAGAGGGGTTGACTTCATCCACATTTCATGGAGTCGAGGGTTGACGCTCGGTTGTCTGTGCACCGTTGAGTTATGGAATTGGGAATTGCCGCAATTCCAATCTGCTGATGTTGCGTCTGTTGTAATGAGATGAATGTTGAGATTATCTCTAGGCTGTCTGTGAACTGTCGAGATTTGGCTTCTTTTTTTTTATGGAGCCTGGTGGGAAGGTATGGTTCCCTATTTGTTTGTGCCCCTGGATTGTATACAGGGATCGATGTGATCTCATCTGTAGGGCAAAAATATTTCATTTTTTTTCCGCGATGCTCTATCATTTTAGCTTTTATATCACGAAAGTCGCGATTGCCCAATCATTTTGGCTATTTTTCGCGGTGCCCAATCATTTCGGCTATTTGTTTTATTTACTCGCCGCTTTATATTGCGAGTTGCCCATTCCTTTCGGCTATTTTTTCTTGCATATATTTTTACTTGCTGATTTTGTTGCGAGTTGCCTCATCATTTCGGCTATTTCGTATGCATTTGTGGCTCGCTGGCTTTTCGCTGCAAGTTTGGGATTGGATACCGATTTCGGCATCAGCATCGCTACTACTGGGATATTGCCAGAAGAGAATCATCATTTGCCTTTGTCGGCTCGAACAAAGGTGGCTTAGTAAATAGAGTTAAGATCCCGTCGACTAAGGCTTTTGACTACATGAGCCGTAAGGGTCTCATAAAGGTATTTCTCCCTACGAGTCGTGAGGATCTCGTAGGTGCATTTTCTCCTTTAGAATCGTGAGGATTCCTAAGTGTATGGTCTCTTATAAGTCGTAAGGATCTTACAAGAGTGCTTTCTCCTTATAATTCGAGAGGACTTACAAGGGCTGTCACTGTGCAAACATATCCCTAGTCACGGATGGGACTTTGTAAGGGAAATGTTTATTCGCGCCCGTGGATTGTATACAAGGGCCAATACTGAACCACTTGTAGGGCAACATTAGTGATTGTGATGGCTTAAGAATAGGTTCAGATCCCTGTAGCTTAAGGCTTTTGAATCCTATGAGCCGTGAGGGTCTCAAAGGGGAATTCTCCTTACGAGTCGTGAGGATCTCGTAAGTGTAGTTTCTCCTTAGGAATCGCGGGGATCCCTAACTGTGTTGCTCCCTTATGAGTCGTATGGATCTTACGCAGGTGGTTTCTCCTCACAAGGTCGAGAGGGCCTTGCAAGTGTCTTTTAACGAGATTGCGCCCTTTCGGGTTTTCACAAAACTCGCCGGTAGCCCTGCTGTTTTTACTCACAGAGCCCTTTCGGGTTTTCATCCATGCCCATTTTGCTTATGGACATACCGTTTTCTTCTTTTTTTATTATTATTATTTTTTTATTATATTTTTTTTGTGTCAGCCTTGGGATGCTGCGATCCGTAGTAGTTTATCGACGTCTCGATCAATAGCTAGTTTTAGAACATAGTGTTCCATCGTTAGTTTAAGGACGTTTTGGTCCGTAGCTAGTTTTAGGACATAGTGGTCCATTGTTAATTTAAGGACGTTTCGGTCCGTTGTTAGTTTAAGGACATTTCGGTCCGTTGTCGGCTTCTACTTATAGAGTTTGGGCTTAGGAAGATAGCGAGCGGACATAGGCGTCGTCATCTATCGTTGACCTAGGCCGTGACTCGTCAGGCATAGTATTTTTTCAAGAAGCGACCTTTTATTAGCCTGAAAGGTCTTTCACCATGCATGTCCATGAGTAGATAGGCTCCACCCAGGTAAACTTTGTCTATGATATACGGGCCTTCATAGTTCGGCTCGAATTTCCCCCGATTGGCACGATTGGGGATCATAGGTCTTTTGACCACTAGAACGAGTTCGCCTTGGCGGAATGTTCTCGGCCTAGTCAATCTCTCATATGAGCGTGTCATCTTTGCTTTATAAGCCTCCAGATTTTGTTGTGCCATTAGCCGGATTTCATTAAAGGCGTCGAGCTCCTCAAGGCGAAGCTGAGCATTTTCTTCGTCTGTTAGCTCATACTGAACCTCCACTCGTAAAGAGGGTAACTCTATCTCGAGGGGGAGTACTGCTTCTATGCCAAATACCAATGCATACGGCGTTGTGTTCGTGACTGTTTTGAACGTAGTTCGATACGCCCAGAGAGCTTCATGCGATCTCTCATGCCAGTCCCTCTTATTTTGAGACATCGTATTTTTCATGATCTTCGTCAAGGTCTTGTTAAAAGCCTCAGCTAGACCGTTAGCTCGAGGATTATAGACTGAAGAGTATCTCTAGTCTATGTTATGCCGTTGTGCGAAGCGGCTGATCTTGTGGCGTCTATAGGCTGGCTCGTTATCGGAGATAATCTGTCGTGGAGTGCCAAACCGGTAAATGACGTGTGTCTTGAAGAAATGGAGGATATTCTCCGTCTTTACTTCTCTTAGTGAGACTGCTTCTGGCTACTAGAAGAAGTAATCAGTTGTTGCCAGTATAAACCGATGTCCTCTGGACAATACTGGTTCAATGGGGCCGATTATGTTAGTTCCTCACATTTCAAACGACCAGCTAGCCACCGTTGGATGTAGTGGATTCGGATGCTGATGGATAAAATCCCCGTGAATCTGGCACGAGTGGCATTGCTTTGCGTATTCGAGGCAGTCCTGGATCATCGTGGGCTAATAGTAGCCCATCCTTTTGATCTTTATCTTCATCTTCAGTCCGGCTTGATGAGAACCGCAGAGTCCATCGTGAGTTTCTTGGACGACTCTTTTTGCCTCTTCGGGTTCCAGGCATCTGAGCCATAAAGAGTCAAACGATCTCTTATAAAGAGTATCGTTGACGAATGCAAAAGAAAGAGCTCATTTCATGAGCTGATGTCTCGAGGATGCATCTTCAGGTGTTCGACGGGATTTGAAGTAGTCTATAAAGACTTCTCTCCAATCCATAACCTTTTCCTGGTCTTTTATTTGTAGGGCCGTTTGCTCGGTCGCTCCCTTTTCATCGGACGACTCCGGAGATATTTCTTCCGGTGCAAGAACCCGACGACTTTGCTCAACGATCCTCACGTCATCGAGGCTCTCGTTAGCCAGTTCTTTAGCGAGTTTGGCCAATTCATCCATCTTGCTATTTTCCGCACGCGGTATGCTTTCCAAGGTGTAGGAAGGAATTTGAGTCAGCGGTTGCTGCACCCTCTCGCCGTACTTCACCAACTCAGGCTTACACGTTTGATAGTCACCGTTTACTTGACTAACGACCAGTTAGGAGTCTCCGTATATGGGGAGGCTTTCAATCCACATGTCGACAGCGATCTCAAGGCCTGCTATCAAAGCTTCATATTCGGCTTCATTGTTCGTCCTCGGCTCTATTAGGGAGAAGGCGAAGCGCATTATTCCCCTTTCTGGAGTTATGAAGATGAGGCCTACCCCAGATTTGATTATGGGGGTGCTTTTTTTACGCTTCTTCATGGAAGATGCTCCATCGAAATAAAGTTCCCACTGGGTATCATTCGCTCTTCTCTCCCCGTCAATTGTGTCAAACGCGTGCTCATCGGGAAATTCGCAGTTCAAAGGAGAGTCGGCAGGTATTGGATGCTCAACGAGGAAGTCAGCGATGGCTTGGCCTTTCACTGCCTTGAGAGGACGATAAGTTATCGAGGACTCCATCAAGAGCAGGGCCCATTTAGCGTGTCGCCCTGTTAATATGGCCTTTGACATCAAATATTTGAGAGGATCCACTTTTGATATGATGTGGACCTCATGCGCCAAAGCATAGTGTCTGAGCTTCGTTATCGCGAAGATTAACGCCAGAAAATGTTTTTCAATAGGGGAGTAATTGTTTTCTGCGTCCAGAAGAACTCGACTCAAATAGTAGAGGTATCTCTCCTTCCTTTGATCATTTTCTTGTGCCCATAATGCGCCTAAAGAACCCTCAAGGGCGATTGTATACAGAATGAGATGCTTTCCCTTGACCGGAGTGGTCAACACCGGCGGATTCTGCAAGTATTGCTTGATTTCGTCCAGTGAGCTTTGGTATTTGTGATCCCAGATGAACGGGGTTCCCTTCTTCATCAGGTGACTGTAAGAACGACAGTTGCCGGAGAGATTGGCTATAAATCGCCGGATATATGCGAGCTTTCCTTGGAGAGACCGCAGTTGCTTGAGAGTTCTTAGTGGAGGCATTTCCTTGATCACCTTGATCTTCGACGGTTCTATCTCGATACCTCGGTGTCGGACGACAAATCCTAGGAAACTCCGAACGCGCATTTGAGAGTGTTCATCTTTAGATTGTATTTCCGAAGGCGTTGTAGATGCTCCCAATGCTCTTCGTGCGATTTGATTTTTACCATGAATTCTTCGATATAACATTCGACAATCTCGTGTATAAGGTCATCAAAGATCTTCGTCATAGCCCTTTGATAGGTGGCACCGGCGTTCTCTAGACCGAAGGGCATCACCTTGTAGCAGAATATGCCCAAAGGGATCCGGAAAGCGGTATGCTCTGGTCCTCGGGATGCATCTTTATCTAATTGTATCCTGATGAGCCGTCCATGATGTAGAAAACCTCGTGAGTGGATGTGTTGTCTATCATCAGTTCGATGACCAGAACGGGAAAGTCATCCTTAGGACAGGCTTTGTTGAGATCCCGAAAGTCTAAGCAGATACGCACCGTCAAATTCTTCTTCATGACTGGGACAATGTTGGCGATCCAGTCAGGATACTGAACCTATTGGATGAAGCCGGAGTCGATTAGCTTCTTGACTTCGGCGTTGATGCTCATCTCAAGCTCGAGCCGCATTCTTCTCGGTGCATATTTGATCGGTTTGACGTCCGGAGATATCGCCAATTTGTGCACAGCAATCTCTAGATCTAGTCCCGGCATCTCCGAATAGTTCCATGCAAAGCAATCTTTATACTGTATAAGCACGTCTTTAAGCGTAGCCACCCTTTGCTCAGACAACGGCTCACTGACGAATGTTGGCCGTGAGTCGTTTGCCGTTCCCAAGTCGATTTTTCTGAGTTCATCTGCAGTAGTATGTATCCCATCTTCCAGCTCTTTTGGTGCTGGTGGAAATTCTGAGATCAATTCATCCCCATCGTTTTCGAAGCACCAAGAAAGGTCATCCATATTCTCGGGTTTTTCTTCTGACAGCGTTATCGCGTGACAGGTACGAGATCGTTTCCAAGACCGATGCTGATCTGGTTCTACTCTTGCTATACGCTTTGCTTTCGGTTCATGCTTCTGTGGTGGGCTTACTCTCCAGCTGTTGGATAAAGCGAATCTTCCTTGCTGATACTGGTCTTCCACCCAATCTTTGAATATGGAGCAATCTTCGAGAGGATGTCCTATCGCTCGGTGATTGGAGCAATAGACTGGATGATGAACCTCAGCTACTTGCTCGGGGTGCTTGGACTCTGGGAGCATCATCATCTGATGTTTTATGATAAGATCGAATATCTTCCTTGTCTTGTCTTGGGGAAAAGAGTATACTCGGCCCATCTTCTTTACAAGAGACGAATCCAGGCTGCTCGATTCTCGATCGCGGGGCTTCTTATTCCCGCTTTGTCGCTGTCGAACGCTTTTTCCGTTCTTTAGTTTATTTTTACCTCTGTACCGGGTCTTTCGTATGACGGGCTGGCGACGGAGGGCATCGTCACTTTTTGCAGCCTGCTGAAGGAGGCGCTGCGTTCTGGCTTTCTCGTAGATGACCATTTCGCGGTTATGGTCGTCTCGAACCTTTTGACCCGCTTCCCTTATTAGCTTGTCCATCTGTTCTTCCAACGACGGACTTGGCATTTTGATGGTGGGACCTCATTTTGGTTCAGGGTAAGCATCTCTCCACAGAGCATCTCCTTCTTCATCGAAGTCATGTATGACGTAGCAGCCCCGGAATCGCTCCCGTTTCTTGGATTGAACATATCCAAGTCCGATCGTTTCCATTCTCCCGTTGGGCAATTTTCGCTGAGTTCCGGGGACATCCCAGATCCTGTTGTAGAACTGAGCTTGTCGAGCAATCTGCTTAAGGGGTACGCCTTGGCGCCTCAACAGTCTTTTTAATCCGTCTGTGTAGTATCTGGGCAGACGGATGGGCTGGAGCCTGTCAAGTGTAGAGTCTGCACCATGCCAAATTTCTTTCTCTACCTTGGTTTCCTCGGATCGGTAGAATAGGATCGCCTTTTCACCTCTTCGCCTGGGAGGGACATAGTTAGTCTGCAGTTCTTGCACATTATAGGTGTCAAGTGCGTCGAGCTCTTTGTAATGTTCTCGCAGAACCATGGTGATTTGCAAACTTTGATCTTCATCAACGAAGGCTTGCATCGATGGCCGAGCAGAGAATACGGCATTGACCTCATTTTCCGAATCGCTGCCGAAAACCAGAATAGGGGTGGACGGTCCCGGCTTGTTGCATTGGGGCGGCCCTGAATAAACTATTTCTTCTTTGTCCTCGGTATCACTCCCGAAGACCGGAATAATGGTGATAGCTTTGTTCTTCGGTTTGTGGTATCTTTCCGAGTCTTCGAAATCTGGTAAGAAGTACTTTGCATCTTCGTACTTTTGGACTTCATTCATGGAGAATGGGTTCAGTTCCCCTGTTACGGTGTATTCGAGACCATCCTTGAAATTCTTCATACATTGATGTTGTGTAGAAAGAATGATGTTGTACTCGTGTAACCAAGGTCTGCCGAGCAATGCATTGTAGCAAGTCTTCGCGTCAATGACGTGGAACTTGATGTCCATGACGAGCAGCCCAAAGCGCAGCGTCAGTATCACAGACCCGAGCGTCCGTGATGACTGGGAGTCAAACCCGGAGATGGTGATTTTATCGCGAGCGAGGAGTTGAACGCTCATACAGATTTCCTTCAACACTCTTACATTGAGGAGGTTAACGGAGGACCCATTGTCGACCAGGATTTTCCCTATCTTGATATCATGCCAGTATCCGGAGACATAAACGGGACGGTTATGCTCGCACGTCCCAAGGAGGGGATCTTCATCGCCGAAAGTGATATCGGTTGTGTGCACTTCTTCCAGCTCGTCCTTCATCTTTTGCTCGGCGAGGAAAGCTTGGAATTGTTGGGGCTCTTGTAGCGACTTGATCAACGAATCTCTCGCTTCTTCGGATAGCAGAAGGGCGTCGAGAATGCTGAGTTGCGAGGGTATCTTTCTCAGGTGTGCTAGAACGTTGTAATCTGTTGGACATAGTGCCCTCAGAGTCAATTATTGGATCACAGGCACGTGATTGCAATGATTGAGGGAGGACCTATACCGGTAGGACTGTCTTACTCAAGATGATAGTATGCTATCTGGTTTATCTTTATCATCGTGTACATGCTTTAGGTGACATTACAGGTCACTATTACACATTGATAGAGCCCTTAGGATTCTTGCTTGACTACCAGCAGCATGATGGCGATCATATACGTGAGAGTTGGGTAGTCTATAAGCACATCCTTAAAGTGGTCTATAGTCATGGGAGTTTCGAGACTGGGTATCGATACTCCATTAGTAGACTAGTGTATACAGTCGAGACCCCGACGAGGGGCGGTGGCCGGTCACACAAGCCATTGGTGTCAGTTGGTTCACCTAAGATGTATACAGGTGCTCATTGGGTTATGAGTACACCGGACAGGACTCGCCGGGAACATACTAATTGGTATTATACCTGACGTCAGATAGCAGTTCCTTGGTGACATGTGTACAGGTTAGTTCATCGACCTGAGATCGTCATTTGTCTCGTGTGAGTTCCCACTATGCTTTGATTACCACCATACCACGGCTCAAAGGAGTCGTGCAAACAGGTTTTAGTTGGATACAGTCCCGAGCCACATGGAAGCAGTGAGCGGATCGGCAGGGGTTTCGTCTCTACCGGTATTGGGGGTGAGATCGCGCTGTGTCTAGGAGAGCCATTACACGAAGACCTTGGCCAAGGCAGAAGATTTACTGGTAGGTATTCCAGTAGTATCTCAGGGTGTTCTGGGCTACACTCCGACACGACTTGTACCGCTTTTGGGGGTCTGACTTTTACCAACCCCCTAGGCCCGCCATGTAATGCTCATAGACGAACGAACCGAACTGTATGGATATTGTCACTGACAGGCTCATTAGGGTGTCAGGATGAGTTCTCTCATCAACCTCCCTTTTGGTCAATACCTGGTAGCCCGTTACGTACGGCTAATACCTCTGACGTGCTAGTGGTTAAATCCACAGCCAAAGTATTGACGAGTTTTTAGAGTCCCCCACAGACAGTTTATCAAGTTTCGGGAGAAACGTTGTAGAGGTCGTATGATATATGGCAGGGTTCGATCTTATACGTGCGGTATTGCACGGATCATGATCGGACGGATCATACTAGTGGGTTTTAGTTTAAGCCGGATCCTATTATTAGATTTGTTGGATTACTTTAGTCTCATCGCATTCGCATTCAGTCGGAATGCTGATGCAGGTATGTATATACAGGTGAGGAGTATCCTTGTGATCCGTCACGAGTTTACTTTAGATGTTGCCGGATCTTTTTATTTTTGCAAACATTTGGATTAATGTTTGTTAATGGAAATTGTGAGCTAGATTTCATCATGACATGCATTAAATATAACATGGACACATTAGTGACTCATGGTCTCTTTTTATGTGTTAATGTCACATTAAATGATGTTTTTTGGTTGAAATGATGAGAGAGGAAAGAGAGGGGCAGCCAAGGTCATGGGTGAGCTCTCATATTATTCTACACTCTCTCTCACTCTTATTATTCCATCACAAGAAAGAAAAGATGAGAAAGCCTTCTCTTCTTCTTCTTCTTCCTCTAGCTTACATTCTCCATTAATGGCATCATCTCTAACCTCCATCCATCTCATGGATGCAAGAGACAAAGTGATCATAAACATTCTCGACATCACCTTGGACACGTCGGCTAGCACACTTCGTGCCTGAGTTGCTTCGGATGAAGCGGGAGCCCGTAAAAAGACTCGTAGATGTGGTGCCCATTCCGACGAGGAGATCGAGACCGGAGTTGCCGCGGGGAGCTTAGGATGGTGGCCAAAGACCGAAGGATACGGATCGATTGGTATAGCTTTCCAACCCTCTCTCTAGATAGCTAGTAGTAGGTTAATGGTCCGATCCTGGTTTTAAGCATACGATAGCGCCATTTTCAAGTTAAGAAAAAAGTTTTGTTTCCGCATTTTGGCCTCGGAAAGACGGCCGGGGCGCTACCGTAGACTTACATGGTATCAGAGCCACGCCATTAACCTTTTCTAGCTTGCTCTAACGAGTTTAGAACTTCGATCGAACACAAATTCCAAAAATCACAATTTCAAAATGCAGTTTCTGTCGATTTTCATTTGTGCTCGAAAAATTATTTTGAGTGTTGCAGAAATACATGCAGGCTTTTCTAAGAGTTCTGTGAAAATTTGGTATGGTGATACTACAGTAAGGTTGCGGAACTGCGGCCAGACCCATGTTCTGGCCGCGGTTCTGCCGCAGTCAAGAGTCATCATTTTACCATTTTTCTACAGTGCTCTTTAAACTTGGAATTGAGGTTTATGGTATATTCTATTTGGGCCCAAATTTATTTTGTGTACTGGGTATTGTACTTGGGGCCCATTTCGGGGAATTTGGTCGATCGAAAATTTAAACATGTTAGTTCACAGTATTTACATTATATCTCCGACCGTGAATGTCATTTGATCGGTAAATCCTGTCTAATTGCTATAGCCCTTTTAGACGGATTTGCGAACGTGACATTCACGTTGATGTTCTGTGTTGTGCTGTGATGTTGCGGATTTGTCGTGGTGGATAGCCTGGATGCAATGGTAGTACAGTTTGGTTGTATATGTACATTGGATATTGCGGGGCGAGCGTCCGACATGTGGACTACCGTCACTGCCTGTTTATATATTATTCTTTTGGGGCACGACCGGGCTGAGGTCGATGTACCCATTGTATATATTTTATTTTCTGTACTAAGATTACCCCGCGGTGGGGTGCATGGATAGCCGGGTTCTAGAGGGCAACGGGCCCGCATCTCATGGCTTTGAGATGGAGGGGGCTTCACTTTAGAATTGGCGGGATATTCGCCACACTCGTAGGGGGTACAGGTTGACCCAAGGAGGGGTGTACAAGTTACCGGATTCCATGAAGTGCTGGGTGGTCCATTCACGTTGTTGAAGGGGGCTGCCTCGCTTCAGGTTTTAGCGGGTAACTTGCCGCGCCCGTAGGGGTCTAGGATTTCATTGCACAAGCTATCCACACGACCAGGAGAACGTCGGGTTTCAGTAGCGGCTCTATGAAACCCGGGGATCCTAGATATCTGTATTGTTCTGTGATGCTTATTACATTTCTGTGATGTTGCATTTTATCACGCCTTGAGCGAATATTATATATTGATATATATACTAGTAGATGTTGTATATGTTTTACACCCGCGCTAGTCCATTCCCCGCTCCGTCGTTAGTTAAGTAACCTAACGGGTGATGACGGGACCCAGTGGCGAATGCGGATGGCATATACGTACATCATATTTTCGTTCTTTTGTGGTGTGATTAATTGATGGGACTGCGTTGATTCGGATCAATGAAAGCTAAACAAACCTATTCTGATGTTGTTGGAACATTTTTCAAAAAGCTGTTATTGCAAGGACGTTCTCTTTTATATTGCACAGTGGTATTCGGTTATGAATATCCAGCACCTCAGTCAACGAGGCAAGGACCGAGATCCCTTCACCGGGAGTGACCCTTTGGACAGAAGTTTGCGTCAGGGTAATAACTTCACTATAGTCGATTATTTTTGCTTTGCATCGTGGTATTCAGTTGGAATATCCTGCACCTCATTCTACGGGGAAAGAGCCGAGATCCCTTCACCGGGAGTGACCTCTTTAGCAAAGGTTTTCGCCACTATATTTTCATAAAAAGCTATCCGGTTCCTTCAACGATATCAAGTTCATTACGTTAAAGGTTTTTCGCCAAAAACCATTCGTAGCCCTCCGTCATTTCAGAAAGGTAGCACTTAGTATTCATGCTATGTATGTTGGCCTTCGTCAAGGCATAGTGTATGGTAGCTATTTGTTACTTTTCTGCTGCATAGATAGATGCGTTGGTTTGGGACAGTCGTACTACTATTTTGGCCTTCGTCAAGGGTATGTACGGGTGGGTTCAAATTAACCTAGATAATGACGGGTAGAACTTGACATATGACTTATGATATGTTGGCCTTCGTCAAGGTCATAAGAGCATGGGGTAAAAATCACATCGGGAGTTTCTAAAGAAACTGAAACTTGCCAGATATGCGCATACCTTCTGGAGTGTGATAACGTGAGTGGATTCCATCACGTTATCATGCGATGATAGTTGGATCCCAATTCCCACTGATGAGTTGGTTTACTCCTCGGATGATCCCGACTAATTCTTCTTTCAGGTTTGGAGGAGAATTTGACGTTACAGTGGGAGGTTTCCTGATTGGATAAATTGGTAACCATTCTGATCTAGGTTAGAGTGCATGCTGAGTATTTCTTTTCTCTCTCTCTTTGGCAGCAACCATGGCCCGACCCTTGACTATGACTCAGTAACCAAGTTGACCGAACCTTCTTAAAACACTGGCTTTTAGATTGTCTGAGTTGCATACCTCATTGCCATTCCTACTTTTACCCTTTTCTCCAGGACACCCCGTATTACTACGAACATCCACTTCCATTGGATAAAACCATCGTATGGTTATATACGAACTCGAAGGAACTTATTCCAGATTCGAGGATGGTTTCCGGTTTTGGAGAAAACGAATAGGACTATTCAGTTGTCTTTTCCTTTTACCTTCTCTCAGGTTGCGTGTGTTCCTTGGATTAGGACAGCACACCTATTACGCTTATTGGATAGTCTTCATCCAAACCATAGGCAGGTGCCGAATGGTAGGGAATGAAGAAAACCACTTAGCCTAAAAGGTG
Source organism: Agapanthus africanus (assembly GCA_030015575.1). Classification (NCBI taxonomy): domain Eukaryota; kingdom Viridiplantae; phylum Streptophyta; class Magnoliopsida; order Asparagales; family Amaryllidaceae; genus Agapanthus; species Agapanthus africanus. The sequence goes on from JASDDO010000019.1 coordinate 328,372,022, forward strand.
TACAGAAGGTATTAAGTAAAGACATATAAAGAGATTAGTAAGAGGGCAAAGTAAACCGCGACTGCTATTCACGACCAAAACCAAGTATTTCTTCGCTACTCCTACATCACCTTTGTATTTCTCCAGAACACTCTGTATCACTACGAAGATCCACAGTTTATTGGATACTCCATCGTATGGTTATATACAAACTCTAAGGAACTTGTTCCAGTTCGGGGATGGATTCTGGTTCAGGAGAAATAGGAATAAGGTTTTATTCAGTTGTCTTTTATCTTTTCCTTCTCTCGCATTGCGAGTGCTCCTAGGATTAGGGGAGTACACCCATTATGCTTATTGGATAGTCTTCTTCCAAACCATAGGCTGGTGCCGAACGGTAGGGAAGGAAGAAAACTATTTGGCCTAAAGGGGTGTACAGAAGGTAATGACTAAAGACATATAAAGGGATTTGGAGAGATGGCAAAGAAATATACGGTTACAGTTGTGAATCTGATAATGGAAGAGGCATTACTAGGAATACCCAGATACCCCTTCGAAACATTTATATGTTTCAGTTTCACTGTGTATTGTTAAAAGAAAACTGATTTCCCAATTAGTCTTTGCTCCTGGGTATGTATTTACCAGGTTTGATTCTCACATTTGTATGGTTTCACAGATGATGAGTGGGAGTAAGTTATTGGGAATTGGGTGATCATCCTCATTATATCGGGATTCGTTGTAATTGGTGATATTTGAGGAAATCGCCTGGGTTGTTTACCGGACGGCAAATATTTGGTTTTGAATATCCGTTGTTATGCACCAATTTCAAATTGATATTTCTGTACGTTTATTTTTATAAAGTGAGATATAACTTTTTGAAATTATGTCCATGACATTTACCTATATCAGTGGATGGTTAGGTAAGGAGCATTAAACAGCGGTGTAATTCTTCTTAACCATAAGTACAGTTTTCAACCTACGACGCATAGGGAATGAGTTATTAGACTCAGGGGACTTATACAGAGTATTGTATGTTGTCCAGTGTCCATCAGGACAGAGGGGTTGGTACTCGTACTATATTCTGTTTACTTGTGACTTCTCTAGTTCTTGGACATGTGTTTCGTAGAAATGCAAGGTCTAAGTTTTGAGAAGTTATAGGTATAAGAATAAAGTAAAGAACCAGGTATTGCAAGTATCAGGATTCTTTAAGGTGATCGAAGATATAGATACTTGTGTATGGTATTCAGTTAATAGTAATGATTATGAGAACTTGCTTCTCTTTCAGGTTACTCATATCTGGATGTATTCCTAAGTTGAGTAATGATGATCGGCCTCTCTCCATTTAGTTGACATGCACTGGAGACAGCTGCATGATTTGAATCTGGTTCCAATTAAATCAGTGCCTCTGTTTCTATATTGGATATAGAACGGTTCATATCTTAACGATGTTAAGCTACGGGGAGTTGTCCGGTTTATGCTTAAAACCATACTCTGGATAACTTAAGGCATGTTTCTATAATGGCTGTTTGTGGGTTGACCCGGGCTATGACGAGGGTTGACTTTCTACCATCTGGAAGATCAGTGGTGATATTGTTCTTGACTCGCCACAGTTTTAGTAAAATGGAATTTTTTTCAGAAAACAGTAGTGGGAGTATGGTAGAGCTGGAAGTGATTCCAGAACCGCAAACGATTACTGAAAATTTGATAAAAACCTAAAGATTCAATATGGTTTGACATTCCATTGGCCACTCCGCAGATATGGTGGGTAACCTCAGGCACCCGAGAGGTACTCCGGTAGCCTCAAGGACGGTGACAGGGAGGTTCTTGTTTACCCAGACTTGCCATTGCTGTTGTTCCAGACTGTGAGACCCGGCAGGAGGATGAGTATAGCGTCGTTCTAAACTAGCTTTAGAAGTGTACGTGTATATGACTCTGCCAGAGGGTTGTCGGAGTCAGTGGGAGCAGCGGAAGCATAGTTGACAAGTAGCTTATGTCTATTTATAGACTAAAGCAGATATAGCGGAGATAGATCCTTTATTTCTGATATGGCAGTCATAGGTTTGACTTCATCAGAATAGGGGATGGATCTGTTAAGAAGGTAGTAGGGTGTGATGTCCTGGTATTTGGATGACATACACAGAGTAGGAAGTGATATTCCTATAGTACGATCGGTTATACTTTGGTTGTCACACAGTGGTTTCTCTACATAGGATATAGATATAATATCAAGACACTCTGGTTACTAGATCTATGGTTTTAGATCTAGATTTGGGTAGTTTCCCAATCTGGGTACTAAGACAGCATTCTAAAAGTATTTAGAATGGACGACTCCAGGCATGGTAGTGTACCTGCAGGTGATGGAGTCACCCTCTCTAAAGGTGTCTTACAGACTAAAGGGGAGAGGGATGCGCATGATTGGCAGATCACTTGCTTAGGCAATTGAGTCAATCATGAGATGTCAAGTACCACACCAGATGTTGTTTTTGCAGTAGATGCAATAAGTTGATATTGATCCAATCCTGGAGAAATATTCGGAAGCAATTTTAGAACATAAGTGGATGTTCTAGAGAAATGGTAACACCAGTCTCATTCTGGAGACGGTGATCATTTCAGGCATCCAAGGTGACCTGAATGACAGAGTGACTGTCAGAGTTGTAGTTTTCCCTCTGACGAGGGGCAGTAGTTTGGACAGATGGTCCAAGCGGGTACTGAGGGAGGTGTGGCGCAGGATACTGATTAAGTTCAGTTGACAATACAATCTAAGAAGTTTGGATTTGGAGTTCATTTATGAGCTAGGTCCCATCAGATATCCAGACACATTCTAAGACAGGTATTGCTCATTTTGGGAGATGTCTTTCTCCGCGAATTTGAGATAAAGAGAGACATAGAAAGAAACATCAGGGCGGATCCACTCACTGAGGCTATTCCTCGAACGCAATAGTTTCGCAAACAGGCTTTGTGAGACTGATTAGTAGAGGAGTTGGGTGTTCGGTATCACACGGGCTGTGAGTATGCGACATCGCAATAATTATCCTTGAGTGCAAGTGGGAGATTGTTGGATATAGTGCCCTCAGAGTCAATTATTGGATCACAGGCACGTGATTGCAATGATTGAGAGAGGACCTATGCCGGTAAGACAGTCTGACTTAAGATGATAGTATGCTATCTGGTTTATCTTTATCATCGTGTACTACTTTAGATGACCTTATAGGTCGCTATTACACATTGATAGAGCCCATAGGATTCTTGCTTGACGGCCAGCAGTATGTTGGCGATCACATACGTGGGAGCTGGGGTCTATAAGCACATCCTTAAAGTGGTCCCTAGTCGTGGGAGTTTTCAAGACAGGGCGATACTCCGGAGTAGACTAGTGTATACAGTCGAGACCCCGACGAGGGGCGGTGGCTGGTCTCACAAGCCATTAGTGTCAGTTGGTTCACCTAAGATATATACAGGTGCTCATTGGGTTATGAGTACACCGGACAGGACTCGCCGGGAACATGCTAGTTGGTATTATACCTGACGTCAGATACCAGTTCCTTGGTGAAATGTGTACAGGTTAGTTCATCGACCTGAGATCGTCATTTGTCTCGTGTAAGTTCCCACTGTGCTTTGATTACTACCCTACCATGGCTCAAAGGAGTCGTGCAAACAGGTTTTAGTTGGGTACAGTCCCGAGCCACATGGAGGCAGTGAGCGGATCGGCAGGGGTTTCGTCTCTCCCGGTATTTGGGGTGAGATCGCGCTGTGTCTAGGAGAGCCATTACATGAAGTCCTTGGCCAAGGAAGGAGATTTACTGGTAGGTATTCCAATAGTATCTCAGGGTGTTCTGGCTACACTTCGACACGAATTGTACCGCTTTTGGGGGTCTGACTTTTACCAACCCCCTAGGCCCGCCATGCGATGCTCATAGACGAACGGACCGGAGTGTACGGATATTGTCACTGACAGGCTCAGTAGGGTGTCAGGATGAGTTCGCTCATCGACCTCCCTTTTGGTCAATACCTGGTAGCCCGTTACGTACGGCTAATACCTCTGACGTGCTAGTGGTTAAATCCACAGCCAAAGTATTGACGAGTCTTTAGAGTCCCCCACAGATAGTTTCTCAAGTTTCGGGGGAAACGTTGTAGAGGCCGTATGATATATGGCAGGGTTCGATCTTATACGTGCGGTATTGCACGAATCATGATCAGATGGATCATACTAGTGGGCTTTGGTTTAAGCCGGATCCTATTATTAGATTTGTTGGATTACTTTAGTCTTATCGCATACGCATTCAGTCAGAATGCGGATGCAGGTATGTATATACAGGCGAGGGGTATCCTTGTGATCCGTCACGAGTTTACTTTAGATGTTGCTGGATCTTTTTATTGTTGCAAACATTTGGATTAATGTTTGTTAATGGAAATTGTGAGCTAGATTTCATCATGACATGCATTAAATATGACATGGACACATTAGTGACTCATGATCTCTTTTTATGTGTTAATGTCACATTATATGATGTTTTTTGGTTGAAATGATTAGAGAGGAGAGAGAGGGGCAGCCAAGGTCATGGGTGAGCTCTCATATTATTCTACACTCTCTCTCACTCTTATTATTCCATCACAAGAAAAGAAAAGATGAGAAAGCCTTCTCTTCTTCTTCCTCTAGCTTACATTCTCCATTAATGGCATCATCTCTAACCTCCATCCATCTTATGGATGCAAGAGACAAAGTGATCACAAACATTCTCTACATCACCTTGGACACGTCGGCTAGCACACTTCGTGCCCGAGTTGCTTCGGATGAAGCGGGAGCCCGTAAAAAGACTCGTAGATGTGGTGCCCTTTCCGACGAGGAGATCGAGACCGGAGTTGCCGCGGGGAGCTTGGGATGGTGGCCAAAGACCGAAGGATACGGATCGATCGGTATAGCTTTCCAACCCTCTCTTTAGATAGCTAGTATTAGGTTAATGGTCCGATCCTCGTTTTAAGCATACGATAGCGCCATTTTCAAGTTAAGAAAAAAGTTTTGTTTCCGCATTTCGGCCTCGGAAAGACGGCCGGGGCGCTACCGTAGACTTACAGGTATAGCTTTTCTAACCTTTCTCTTGTTGCTAGTTATAGGTTAATGGTTCGATCCGGGATTAAAGTCTGCGATAGCGCCGGTTTAAAGTTTAGAAAAAGTTTTCGTTTCCGCATTTTGGCCTCGGATAGACGGCCGGGGCGCTACCGTAGACTAACGTAATCCACCTTACTTTTCTTGGGCGGGTCCTTGGCTGCCAGCTCTTTGATGACTCGATCATCGAGGCCGATATCTTCAGGGATCTTTTCTTTCCTCTTATCCTTTTTATTCGATCCCTTATTCGCAGGTCCGAGATTCTTTGCAGGTAATGTGCGATTGTGCAGCTGAATTTTCTCACAGCTCTTCTGTTCTTCCTCTTTTCCTGAGGTGGATTCTTTGAAGAGAGGGCCAAGAGCTATTTCTTCATCAGAATCGCACCCAAAGGTGAGAACTTGCGATCCCCCAGCGTCGACCATGTAACAGTTGCCGGTCGTTCTTTTGCGCTCCTCGGTCGTATTTCTTTGCTCCCGACGAGTTCTGCGTTTCATCCGCTTGAAATATTATCGGTGAGCAACATATCCCTGCCACCAGCTTTTAAAAGCGGTGCACTCTTCGGTGGGGTACGCAATCTTTCGATGATATAAGCAGTAGCTAGGATGTATATCCGCTTCATCCGGAGTGTTTCCTTCAGAGGGTGGCAGCTTCATTCCCATCGATATGGCTTTGGCGAACCTTTTCCTCGTCTTGAACCTGCTTTTATTTGCGGCAGATGTACTTTGATCTGGTGGGATTGTTTTGACTCTTTCGTCCAGTCGCCGACATTTGGCCTTTTCAAATATGGCCATCTCGCGCTCCCGATCAGCTTTGCTTTTCAAAAGAGCTTCGTTTAGGAATGCATCAATCATTTCGTCTGATGGTCTCGAAAGTTCAGATTCAGGATCTGCCCCTAGTTTCTCTGTGTAAGAAGCTTCTTCATCGTTTATTAACGAGTGAGAGATCATACGGCAGCTTGCCACATAATCTTCAGGCTCATCCGACGAGTCTTCTCCATTATCATCATCTCCGTCCTCAAGGACATGGCTGAGAAATTCTTGGAGTGTGACTGGAGTCCGTGCCTTCTGGTTATATTCTTCCAACGCGTCGATTTGTTTTTGCAGGTCTGTGCGCTTGTCACTAGGCTTCACGGGCATTTTGGTCTTCTTCTTCTTCTTCGAAAACTTTGATGGACGCTTTGACTATCACCACCAATTTTTGAAGTTAGGCGTGGTTTCAGCATTCCCTCGATGACCTCGGGTTCCAGTGGATTTTTCCACCTGATTGCAGGGCATGTTTGGAGATCCTTCAGCATTCTTTTCGTCTTGGCTGAAAGAACGGCCTCCCATGTGTAGGGTTACTAGGCACTGTCACAAGGGTCTATAAGGAATCAACCATGCCCGATTTAAAATTTAGACGTGCCGAACAACCCTAACCAAGATCGTAGACTAGAGATTAGGCGAAACAAAGCAAGTAAACAACTTTACTTCTAAGAGTTAGGGATTACAACCTTTGTAGTCCGTTCTTTCACTTCTAAAGCTCCGTGTTGAGGTCCCTTCGCTGCGATCATCGAGTACCCGGATGTTCCCCTCCGAAGGTCGGCGCACAGGACCGCGATGTCCTGACGCTGAGATTCGGGGCAGATGCTATTTGGTTTTATCCGTCCACCTCTCCGAAGATGCCAAATTGATTTATGGCACTGTGTATCGGAGGTTTAGACGGATGCGGCCGATGTAGCAGACTACGTCAGATTCCCCCTCAGGGTGAGGGGTTTTTGATTGTGGGGACGCTCTTCCCTGCAGGCGCAAGCCCCTGCAATTAATTACGCTACCACATCGCGGTAACAACTTTCTCCTTCTCCAGAATTTCACTTCGTGTCGTGGGTGTTTGTTTTGTTTGTGGTTGCCCGTGGATTGTATACGGAGACTGAGTAATGCCGTCGCCCGTAGAACGTGGATTAGTCCAAATCCGTATTTACTTAGATTTGGGTTTGGTGTTTTTAGTTTAAGGATGCATTAGTCGCGTTGCGGCTAAGATCAACTTAAACGTTCATTAAGGATACGTTAGTCCTGTTTGGGACTAAGATCAACTTAACGTGATAATCCATTTAATATCTGGCTATCGGGACTCGTCACCTCTCTAACGTCGTTGAAGGATTACAACGGCAAATGTCAGAAGAGTTCAGAGATGTACCCTTGAACCAAAATCGATTTGGAGTTTTATAGTCCATTTAAATGTTTAAGGATACGTTAGCCATATTTGGGGCTAAGATCAACTTAAACGGGACCGTTTAGATCCGGCAAAAGAGCATTTGGGAGCTCTATTATTCCAGTTTAGGGACGTAGTGGTCCCTGTTCCAGTTTAGGGACGTGGTGGTCCAACATTAGTTTAGGGACGTTTCGGTCCAACATTAGTTTAGGGACGTTTCGGTCCACGAGTTTAAGGACCCCGCAGTCCAATATCCATGTGTGGTCATTGGGACCCGTCGCCTCTCTGACGTCGTTGAAGGATTACAACGACAGTCGTCAGAGGAGTTCGGAGATGTACCCTCGAACCGGATATAAATTGATTTAAGAGAGAGCTGTGCTCAGTCAATTTTATTTAAGGACTTACGGCCAAAATTGGGCTAAGTCCAGTGGAAAATGTTCAACACCTTTATTTATTTCAGGTCTATTAGACCTGTGCTAGGGCTTTGCCCACACTTAAATAATGCATTGCATTACTTCAGGCCATTTATGCCCATTTTGACTGGGCTCTGCCCTTTTTATTATGATGCAGATCATTTGTTTTGGTCCACTGGACCCTTCAATTGGGCTCTGCATGGCATTTTATTTATTAGGCCTGTTAAGCCTTTTAATTAGGCCTGGCCCTTCAGGAAATGAAATGCATTGCATTTGTCAGGCGCTTTGCGCCAATCACTGAGCGCAAGCGCTTGTGGTGAGGACACGTGTTATGCTCTGGCGATCGCAACAGCGCAGTGCGCTGCGCTGTTGCGCTGCTGACACGTGGCGCGCTCTGATGAGTTGCGCCAACAAAGGAGAGCAACAACGCAATTTTTCAAGTGCAAAGCACTGTTTTATATTCTGGTTGATTTTAAATCAAAGAAAACAAGTTTTCTTTTGTTTTCAACGAACCAATAGTTCATAAGAAAGTGCAAAGCACTACTTTTTATTTAAGATTATTGATCTTGTTCTTAGATCAATAGTCTGTCCATAAGAGAATTTTCTCTTTTTCCTAAAGGTTTTTACCTTCTGTTGTTCTTGAGGAGTTCTCAAGAGTTCTCTTCTCTTTTTTTTTTTTAGAAAGATGTTGATGCCTTTGAATTGAGGCCTAGGGTCCTTTTTATAGTGCCCATAAATTAGTTAAATTTGTTATAAAGATCTTTCTCTGAGTGATTTGGGAAGTTTTCCCCACCGTTGGATCTTTGATCCAAAGGCCTCTGTTTTACAGAAGAAAATCTTCTTGTTTTAAAAAGAACAGAAAAGATATATTCTGTTTTGCGCAACTTCCTTAGTGCGTGACACGTGTCGCGCGGCGCGGCGCTTGCGCAGCTGCGCTTGCACACCTGCGCGCGGACACGTGTCGCGCGGTACGGCGCTTGCGCACCTGCGCGGGGACACGTGTCGCGCGGCGCAGCGCTTGCGCAGCTGCGCGGACACGTGTCGCACGGCGCAGCGCTTGCGCATCTGAACGTTGTTTCTTTTACTTTTAGTTTTTAAAAGAGCCCTGCTCTGATTGGACGCACCGCTTTGGGCGTTGCGCTGTCGTATCAAATTCTGACACGTGGCGCGTTGCGTGCAGCGCACGGGATTTGAAGCGTTGCTTCAAAATTTGAAATTTTTTTTTGAAATTTAAACAGAGCCTTGCTCTGATTGGGGAAACAAATGCCCCCCCACCGTTGTGCTCACATGGCGCGCATGTGAGTGCAGCGGTGGCAAAATCTCATCCTTTGGATCAACTGATAAGTTGAAGGGGCGCAGGCGCTTATAAATAGGACTCTTGGTCCTTAGAAAATTCTTACAACTTTCAAGAATTTTTATTCTCAGAGCCTTGCTCTTGCTTAAGAACTTTCAGAGCCTTGCTCTTGTTCTTTCCCCAAGAACATCAAAGTTCAAAATTTAGAATCACTCTAGGTAATTTAAATTAAATTAAATTTAATTAACAGAGCCTTGCTCTTATAGATCTTTGATCTAAAGAAAAAAAATCCCTTTAGGGCTTCATCACCAGAGCCTTGCTCTCAAAAACTTACAGATCTACAGAGATCTTGTCCATGGGTTTTAACCCATGAACAGAGCTTTGCTCTTGGATCAAATGTAGATCTTTTTAGATCTGAAAAATGAAGATTTTTTTTATAATAATTTTCCTAGATTTTTCAAGATTTCAAAATTTTAACTCTTTTAAGTGCTAAAAAAAAATTAAAAAAAATTGATGGATCTTTCCATCATTACCAAAGAGCTATGCTCTTTTGAGAAATCTTGTTCCCTGATACCAGAGTTTGACAAATGTCACTCTGTGATAGAGCTTTGCTCTAAAAGAAGAGATTTTCTCCTTGTCTCCAGGGGTTTCCCATCAATGAGGATATTCTCTTGGGGATCTTTTCATGAATTGACAGTCTCATCTAATGATGGGATTGTCTTATTAAATGATGCACCGTCATCCAGATTTTGTGGGTCCCCCTTTGGTCCTCTACCCACTGCATCACAGTGTGGAGTAAGATTTTAAAATGCCAAGCGTTAGAACACTAACGGTTATTTTTGTCTTTCCACAGGAAACATGTCTGACGACTTGTCTTTCCCCTTTGTTCGCTCGGAAGGAGGGTTCCCTCATTCGCCAGTGGACCAGGTGGCGTTCGCTCTTATTAAAGATCATGACCCCGAGTGCAAAAAACTCCACCTGTGGGGAAGGTGGTACAGCCAGATCATCCAGGGTCGCCGCAGTTTCAGTTTTGCCACGCCGTCTGAACCCATAACTCCAATCCCCTATGCGGATGAACCCCCGGCGAAGTATGCCGTGGAGGTTAAAAATTGGAATTCGAATGACCTCCTCCAACCCGCAATTGGTGCTATTCCCGTATAGCCGCCGCCGACAATAGATATTTTAGGAAGGCGAATCTGTCAGGGTGAAGCACGCCCTTGGGGACAGGCCTATAATATTGGATTGGTGCCGCGACCGCCCGCCGGATACTTGCAGTAGGCCCGATACATCTTATCAGCGAAAAGGACTCATCTAATGAAGATTGGATTGTATTCGGCCATCTACGTCTCGCTCTTCGAGTATCCCTCTCCTCCAACGTGGTGGATCAAGGCCTTCATCGAACAATGGAATATCCCCACCCACACTTTCTTGTTGGCGGATAGGGAGGTCTTAATTTCTTTGGAGGAGTTTGCCGAGCTCTCGGGTTTACCGATGAGGGGGGAGCATTACGAGGAGTTGCTACCTCCTGATGAATACGTTTTTGTCACCAAGCCGCTGGTGTTTGACCTGACTCTGGAAAACGCCGTTCAGCATCAGTATCCGGGCCTAGTGAAGATGTTGGAGATCTATGAAGGACTCCATCTGGAATCGGACGACCGGGGCGTCAGTTTCGCAGATTTTATTGCCCGCTTCATTCGCCCGGAGTTCCTATCAAAGCGGAGTGAGAAGTTCGCCTAGCTCGATGACCCTTTCGGTTTCGGCTTAGACCGCCGACCCGTATCGGAGGATGATCAAAGGGATTTTTATCTCCCCGGCGCTGCCATCGTCCCTTTCTCAGAAATCGCCGTCCCGGGCATGGATGAGGAGACCTTTTTTTATTGGGTTCTTGGATTTGTGGCTATGCAGCTTTGCGCTCCCCATGCACTCGCGTCACATGCGGCCCTCCGACTTTTACCCAGCGCATAGGATGGTGGCTGGTTTACAGTTATCGGTAGGAATCGCTGGGCTGGCCTACCTTTATAAAGGACTTAGCGTAGCGGCGGACGCTAGTGAGCCTGGGGTGCAGCCCGCTAACTTCCTGACGCACTATTTCACCTCCTGGATGGAAATACACATGCAAGGGGTGTTCGGTGTCCATAAGATTCCTCCGTTCTTTGAGAAATGCAGACTCCCGAGAGTCATGCGGTTGGTCGGCGCTTCAATTGTGGTTGCACCCCCACGGGAGTCTAGGGGACTGCTCCTTCGTCCACATCTGGTCGGAGCGAAGATTTCCTTTGTGGATAAGGTTATAACCATAGGCTCAGAGACTACTAAGTCAGTAGTGCCACTGCGCGATGATTTCAAGGACGGGGCTTCCGTATTGAAGGCTCGGGAAATCCTCCACCTCTACTCCATTCGGCCGGGCTATCTAGTGTTTAGGAAGAATGAGACCGCACTTTTCATGAGGTACAACCCGCACCGGTTTGCTCAACAATCGAGCTACAACCAAGGGATCCCGATGGAAGCTTTCTTGGAAAAGCCTATGGTCAGCCGAGAGGGGATGAAGAATGCAATGCACCATTTCACACGGCTTAACACGGGTTCCTATTTCTTCATTAGTGAACCCAACTGTGTCCCTAAGATGCTTAACACGTACGTGGCTTGGTATGCGCATGCGATGGGCCCAATTATCTTAACGGAGAAGCGTATACTGGTTGACCGTAGGGGTGCGCCTCCTGGCGGTGATCGCAAGGCCCCCTTGCAACCAAGGATCCCGGTCATTCCTCCGTTAAAAGCTGCCGGAGTCGACCGACCACGCGTGTTGGGCCCCCCGCGTGGATTGCCGCTGTCTGCTACGGTGAATGCACCACAGGCGCCCCGTGTTCCCACGAAGATGGTTAATGTAATATCGCCAGAGTCCGGCGCAGGAGCGGATATCGGGACCCGCTGCCCCAAGGTGACTGCCAAGCGCAAATCAATTCCAGGTGCATCTAGAGCTGGCGGGCAAAAGAAGAAGAAGTCGATCCTTTCTCTCGACGCGATCCTCAATTTAGAGCCTGAGGCCCCTCTTACCAAAGGAATAAGTGAATATGGCAGCAATAAGGGCTTCTTGGTAGACCCTGAAGACACCAATTTGGCGGCCGCTATTGCAACTTCTGAGCGATCAGCAAGGCTCGAAGCGATGTTAAGCAAACTCGCGGAGTCAGGTGATCATTAGCCGCTTTCCTCATCATTTCATCGCATTTTTTTATCATTATTCTTGACTAATACTTTTCTCATTTTCAACAGGTGTCTCTACTGAAGAAGCTATTGCTGTCTCTTTGAAAACTTTCCAAGAGGAAGAGGAGAAACGTGCTCTAGCAGGCGTTGGTGCGTCCCACCCCCTTTTCTTTTATAAGAAAAAAATTGTTATCTCTTCTGATGGTCAACCTAACCTTCTTCTTTTGTTTCTTTGTAGGAGCTATATCAGTTGATGCGGGGATCCTCCCCAAGCCTGTTACTGAAGTCCCGGTCTCGTCGGGGCTGCTGCAAGAGCCTCGACTTGACAAAACGACGAGGGATGCCTTGAAAAACCTGAAGGCATCCCTACTCACGAACGAAGATACCTCAATGAGAGAGGCTCTGGTGAGGTCCGTCTCAATGGCCCAGGAGGAGAGAAAGCGGCTGAGGCGCGAGACGAAAGCGCACCGGACTGCTTTGGCTATGGGAGCGGGCCCAAGCACCGTCCCTCGGGCAGATACTCCTTCCGGAGAGGCCCCTGTCGCCCTATCCACTGCTCGCCGACAAGTGGCGCGCGCCGTTCAAAGCGCAAATGATAAGTCCACTTCAGGTAACATTTCTTTCAGAATTTTTATTGTAAGAGTTATAATGCCGACGGTTCTTATATCTATTATTTTGCAGGGCCCAGTCCGACCGAGGGTGAGGCGGAGACCGTTGAACCCAGGGGAACAGAGGAGGCGGTGCCTGCCGAACTCGAGCCGACAGTGGGCAATATCGTTGAGGCCTTGGAGCCTGATGCGGAGGTTGAGGGGCCTATAGCCGAGAAGGTCGTTGATGCCGAGCCTGAAGTGGCGGCAGATGAAACGATCATTACAACTGAGTCCGGGGTGATGGCGGACGAGGCACTTGAGGCTGGCGACCTCGTGGTGACGGTAGATGAGCCGATGGATACAGCGGAGCCCGAGGAAGTAGCAGGTGAGATGGGTACGACTCTTGGGGAAGAGTCAGCCGCTTCCTTTCAAGAATCCGGCAACGCTCCAATCATTGCCCTCCCTGTCTACGATCTTCTGCCGTCTCCTGGTCGCGCGAGCACGACGACGGTCCCTATCGAGTCGGGTGATGAGGTTACGGGTGGTGGCCTCATGTCGATGGAGGAGGGAATTGCCTCAGTTTCGGCTGGCAGCTCGTCGGGTAAACTTCGAGTTACCATCATTCCCCTTTTATATATATATATATATATTGCGATCTTTTCTAACAAGTCTGTCTTTGTTTTTAACGCAGGCGCGGCCAGTGCTGATGCTCCATTGCTCGAAGGAGCACCGTCAACTACTGCTTTGGCGGTGGTTATCTCCCAGCCTTCCCTTGTGCCATCGCGGATGTTGGAAGGTATGGATTTATGACTCATGAGTTGATCTTTTAAACGTGTAGCTTATGTACTAACGCTATACCACTGTGTCCTTTCAGGAGTGCTCTTGGATCATCTATACCAAGTGTTGCTCCCACACTTCTCCTTCCCATCCGAATTCGCTTCTCCTTCTAGTGGTGCCGGTGAGTATATTTTCATTGCGATGTCTTTCTTTCCCCCCTTTTTTTATAGGATTATTTCTAACTTTTCCTCTTCTTTATTGTAGTGCCACAAATCGAAGGAGGGGGTGCAATGCCTGCCACACCACCGGCCCTTCCGGCCTTACCTTCCGTTGCAGCTGGTATAGTAAATCTCCCCTTTTTTTATGACCCTTCAACATCTCTTGAACCATCGTCTAACCATCTTTTGTTTTGCAGCTATCGTTCCGGCTTCGGTCCCTCTTGAGTCTCGTGTCCTTTCACCGGCAGGCCCTTTCTTGAAACGTCCATCTTTAAAGGGTGCCGTGATGAGTTTGGGTATGCCGAGCGGGTGTATCGAAGAGCTTAACGCGGACGCTCTCCCTTCTGCCGCAGATTTCGCTGTGGAAGTTAATCCAATGTTGGCGGCGCTCGTAAACTTTCACAACGAAGGCGTCGTCGAATCTTGGGTTAACCACTGCAGGGAGGTCGAGGCCTGCCTACATCGGCTGGAGTTGACGCGTCCTTCTCCTGAAGTTTTGGCCATAAGCATCCAACGGACAGCTTGGCTCGAGCAAAGCACTTCTTATTTCCGCCATTTGGAGCAAGAAGCAGCTTTACAGTTGAAGGAACGTCAGGAATCTTCAAGCGCAACTGCTCGCCTACGCGCTGAAGTTAGGGCGAATGCTGCTGAGGTGAAAGTCATCTTTGAAGGCCTTCTGGAGCATATTTCTAATGGGCTAGCACTGAAGCGGAAGCTTGATGCCGCCGAGTGTGATGCCCGAGGCCGTGAAGCAGCTCAGCAGGTCGTTGAGGAACAACTTGCATCCTTCATGCAGCAGCGGGCCCAGGTGGAGGCGGAGGTGGCTGCGGTTGTTACTCAGGAGGAAGCGCTGAAGGAAGTGCGAGAACAGCTTGTGAATTTATTAAAGATACTTCCTCCTCAGTAGCTATCCATCCTTGTATCGTTTGTGCTTGTAGATAAAAGAATGTATATATATATATATATTTATTCTTTGACATAATGTATCCTGTATCCAATCAAGTTTATGAATAAAAGATACATCTTTTTTTGTAATGTGTCATTTTCTCCGTCTTTTCTTTCTTTCATTATCAGCATGCCACCTTAGTAACCATGGTTGACGGATGATCAGAACGAGTATCCTGACTTTCTTAAGAAATAGCGATGGCTTAGGCCGCAGGTTCAGATCTGCTGTCTAAGACTTTTCAACTCTATATGTCGTGAGGGTCTCATAGAGACTTTTCTCCCTACGGATCGAGAGGATCTCGTAGGTGGGTTTTCTCCTTAGGAATCATGAGGATTCCTAAGTGTGGTTTTCTCTTATGAGTCGTAAGGATCCTATAAGAGAATTTTTCCCTCTTACGAGTCAAGAGGACCCACAAGCGGTTGTTTCCCTCCTCGTCGAAATTCGACTTTGGAGAGTGAGACCCGTGAATAGTATGCAAGAGACCATTTTAGATTGACTTGCAGGGTCCCATTGTTCAGGAAGCAAGTTTTTTAGTCCCTGCTGCTTGAGGCTTCATTTGCATGTTGAGACGAATCGGGAATTTCCCGCGGAGACACTAGTTTCTCTGCGAGCCGACGCGAATGAGGAGGCTCTCGTCAAGGAGTGTTTGTATCCGTGAGTCGAGGAGTTTGCTAGGGATTATTTGTTTCCCAAGAGCCAAGGATTATTTGTTTCCTTTGGGGTTTGAAACGAGTCGAGAATTTCCCACGGAGGCACTGGTGGCTCTGCGAGTCGACGCGAATCAGGAGGCTCTCGTCAATGAGTGTTTGTATCCGTGAGTCGAGGAGTTTGCTGAAGACACTGGTTTCTTCAGAGTTGGACTGAACCGTCGAGATTTGGCTTCGTCTTTGGCGGAGCCTGTTGGGAAAGTATGGTTCCCTCTTTGTTTACACCCTTGGATTGTATACAGGGATCGATGTGATCTTAACTGTAGGGCCAAAGTTTTATCATCATTTTTTTTGTTTTATCTCCGCGACGCTCTATCATTTCAGCTTTTATATCGCGAAGGTCGCGATTGCCCAATCATTTCGGCTATTTTTCGCGGTGCCCAATCATTTCGGCTATTTATTTTATTTTTACTCGCTGCTTTTTATTGCGAGTTGCCCAATCATTTCGGCTATTTATTTTATTTTTACTTGCTGCTTTTTATTGCGAGTTGCCCAATCATTTCGGCTATTTTGCATGCATACATTTTTACTCGCTGCTTTTTATTGCAAGTTGCCCAATCATTTCGGCTATTTATTTTATTTTTACTCGCTGCTTTTTATTGCGAGTTGCCCAATCATTTCGGCTATTTTGCATGCATACATTTTTACTCGCTGCTTTTTATTGCAAGTTGCCCAATCATTTCGGCTATTTTGTATGCATGTGCGGCCTACTGGCTTTCTGCCGTAAACCGATTTCGGCATCAACACCACTACAACTGGGATATTACCAGGGGCGAATCATCATCTGCCTCTGTCGATGTCGAACAAGGTGGCTTAGCGACCAGGGTTAGGGTCCTGTCGGCTAAGGCTTTTGACTTCATGAGCCGTAAGGGTTTCACGAAGTTATTTCTCCCTACAAGTCGTGAGGATCTTGTAGATGTATTTTCTCCTTAGGACTCGTGAGGATTCCTAAGTGTTTGTTTCCTCTGTAAGTCGTAAGGATCCTACAGGAGGGTTTTCTCCTCATAAATCGAGAGGATTTACAAGGGTTGTTTACCATGCGAACATATCCCCAGTCACAGATGAGACTTGGTTAGGGAAATGTTTATTCGCGCCCGTGGATTGTATACAAGGGTCAGTATTGAGCCACTTGTAGGGCAATATTGGAAGTTTGTGGGGGTTTGCTTAAGCACAGGTTTAGGTCTCTGTGACTTAAGACTTTCAAATCTTATGAGCCGTGAGAGTCCCATAAGAGAGTTCTCCTCACGAGTCGTGAGGATCTCGCGAGTGTATTTTCTCCCTAGGAATCGTGGGGATCCCTAAGTGTGTTGCTCCCTTGTGAGTCGTAAGGATCTCACGCAGGTGGTCTCTCCTTACAAGGTCGAGAGGACCCTGTAAGTGTCCTTTAACGAGGTTGCGCCCTTTCAGGTTTTCACAAACACTCGCCGGTAGTCCTGCTGTTTTTACTCACGGAGCCCTTTCGGCTTTATATCCGTGCCCATTTTGCTTATGGACATACCGTTTTTTTTATTCTTTTTATTTTCTTTTTCTCTCTTTTTTTTTACGAGGTCGCGCCCTTTTGGGTTTTCACGAACATTCGCCGGTAGCCCTGCTGTTTTTACTCACGGAGCCCTTTCGGGTTTTCATCCGTGCCCATTTTGCTTATGGACATACCGTTTTTATTTATTGTATTTTTTCTTTATTTATTATTTTTTTATTCATCTCGTCAGCCTAAGGATGCTGCGGTATTAGTTTAAAGACGTTTCGGTCTGCTATTAGTTTAAGGACATTTCGGTCCGACGTTTGAGAAGGCTGGCTACTACTGATGGAGTTTGAGCTTAGGAAGATAGTGAGCGGACATAGTCGTCGTCATCTACCATTGACCTAGGCTGTGGCTCATTAAGCATAGTATTTCTTTAGGAAGCGACCGTTTATCGGCCTGAAAGGCCTTTCACCGTGCATGTCCATGAGTAGATAGGCCCCACCTTGGTAGACCTTATCTATGATGTATGGGCCTTCATAGTTTGGCTCGAATTTTCCCCGCTTGGCGCGATTGGGGATCTTAGGCCTTTTGACCACTAACACAAGTTCGCCTTGGCGAAATGTTCTCGGCCGGATCAATCTCTCATATGAGCGTGTCATCTTTGCTTTATAAGCTTCCAGATTTTGCTGTGCTATGAGCCGGGTTTCATCAAGGGCGTCAAGCTCCTCAAGCCGAAGCTGAGCATTTTCTTCGTCCGTTAGCTCGTAGGGGACTGCCACTCGTAGAGAGGGTAACTCTATCTCGAGGGGGAGTACTGCTTCTGTACCGAATACCAACGCATATGGCGTTGTGTTAGTGGCTGTCTTGAACGTGGTTCGATATGCCCAGAGAGCCTCTTGCATCCTTTCGTGCCAGTCCTTCTTATTTCGTGACACTGTTTTCTTCATGATCTTTGTCAAGGTCTTGTTGAAGGCCTCGACTAGACCATTAGCTCGCGGATTATAAACCGAGGAATATCTCCAGTGTATATTATGCTGTTGCGCAAAGCGACTGATCTTGAGGCTTCTGTAAGCTGGCCCGTTATCGGAGATGATCCGTCGCGGAGTTCCAAACCGATATATGACGTGCATCTTGAAGAAGTGGAGGATATTTTCCGTCTTCACTTCTCTTAACGGTATCGCTTCTGCCCATTTAGAGAAGTAGTCAGCCGTTGCTAGGATGAAACGATGTCCTCTAGACGATGCTGGTTCGATGGGGCCGACTATATCAGTCCCCCACATTTCGAATGGCCAGCTAGCCACCGTTGGATATAGTGGATTTGGATGCTGGTGGATGAAGTCCCCATGGATTTGGCATGAGTGGCATTGCTTCGCATATTCGAGGCAGTCCTGAATCATCGTGGGCCAGTAGTAGCCCATCCGTTTTATCATCAACTTCATCTTTCGGCCCGCTTGGTGAGAACCGCAGAGTCCGTCGTGAACTTCCTGAACGACTCTTTTTGCTTCGTCAGGTCCCAAGCATCTCAACCACAGAGAATCAAACGATCTCTTGTACAGAGTGTCGTTGACGAAGGCGAAAGATAGAGCCCGCTTCATGAGCTGATGTCTTGTGGACGCTTCTTCAGCCATTCGGTGGGACTTGAAGTAATCTATGAAGATTTCTCTCCAATCCTCAGTATTTTCCCAATCTTTTACTTGCAGGGTTGTCTGCTCGTTCGCTTCTTTTTCTTCGGATGGTTCCGGAGATATTTCTGCCGGGGCAAGCACTCGACAGCTTTGTACCACGATTCTAACGTCATCGAGGTTCTCGTCAGCCAGTTCTTTGGCAATCTTGTCCAACGTGTCTGCTTTGCTGCTCTCCGCACGCGGTATGTTCTCTAAAGTATAAGAGGGGATTTGGGCCAACAATTGTTGCACCTTTTTACCGTATTTCACCAATTCTGGTTTGCACGTTTGGTAGTCGCCGTTTACTTGACTAACGACCAGTTGAGAATCCCCGTATATGAGGAGGTTTTTAATTCCCATGTCAATGGCGATCTCAAGGCCCGCTATCAAAGCTTCGTATTCGGCTTCATTGTTTGTCCTAGGCTCTGTTAAGGAGAAAGCGAAGCGCATTATCCCTTCTTGTGGAGTTACAAAGATGAGTCCTACCCCCGATTTGATTATAGGTGTACTTTGTTTGCGCTTCTTTACGGAAGATGCTCCATCGAAATAGAGCTCCCATCGGGTATCACCACCGTTGATCGCATCAAACGCATGTTCATCTGGAAGATCGCAATTTAGAGGAGAATCGGCGGGTATGGGATGCTCAGCGAGGAAGTCGGCGATGGCCTGGCCTTTCACTGCCTTGAGAGGTTGATACGTGATCGAAAACTCCATCAAGAGTAGGGCCCATTTAGAGAGTCATCCCGTCAATATGGCCTTTGACATCAAGTATTTAAGGGGGTCCACCTTTGAAATGAGATGGACCTCATACGCCAACGCGTAGTGCCTGAGCTTTGTTATCGCGAAGATCAACGCCAGGCAGTGTTTTTCGATGGGGGAGTAGTTGCTTTCTGCCCCCGGTAAAACTCGACTTAAGTAGTAGAGTGCTCTTTCTTTCCCTTGATCGTTCTCTTGTGCCCATAATGCGCCTAAAGAACCTTCGAGGGCGTCTGTATAAAGAATGAGAGGCTTTCCCTTAACCAGAGCAGCCAACACTGGAGGGTTTTGCAGGTACTGTTTGATCTCGTCTAGTGCGCTTTGGCACTTTTGATCCCAGACGAACGGGGTTCCCTTCCTCATCAGGTGGCTGTAAGGAAGACACTTGCCTGAAAGATTGGCTATAAATCGCCGTATGTATGCGAGTTTCCCTTGGAGAGATCACAACTGTTTAAGGGTTCTTGGCGGAGGCATTTCCATGATCGCTTTGATCTTTGACGGATCTATTTCAATACCTCGATGTCGAACAATGAATCCCAGGAATTTGCCTGAGGAAACTCCGAATGCACACTTAAGCGGGTTCATCTTCAAGTTGTATTGCCGAAGGCGTTGAAATACGGTCTTCAGATGCTCGAGATGTTCCTCATATGATTTGCTTTTAATAACGAGGTCGTCGATATAGCATTCAACGATTTCGTGTATAAGGTCATCGAAGATCTTCGTCATGGCCCTTTGGTAGGTGGCACCGGCGTTCTTTAACCCGAATGGCATCACCTTGTAACAAAATATTCCCAGAGGAGTCCTGAAGGCGGTGTGCTTCTGGTCTTAGGGATGCATCTTTATTTGATTATACCCTGATGAGCCGTCCATGAAGGAGAAAACCTCATGAGTGGACGTATTGTCTATCATCAGTTCGGTGACTGGCACTGGGAAATCGTCCTTCGGACAAGCTTTATTAAGATCCCGGAAGTCTACGCATATACGCACTGTCCCGTTTTTCTTCATCACCGGGACGATGTTGGCGATCCATTCAGGGTATTGAATCTCCTGGATGAAGCCAGAGTCGATCAGCTTCTTGACCTCGGCATTGATGCTCATCTCAAGCTCGAGTCGCATTCTTCTCGGCGCCTGTTTGACTGGCTTAATGTTCGGGGATATCGCCAATTTTTGTACAGCAATTTCTGGATCTAGTCCCGGCATTTCGGAATAGTTCCACGCGAAGCAATCTCTATGCTGCAGAAGCACATCCTTTAACACAGCTACCCTTTCTTCAGATAGTAATTCGCTGATGAATGTCGGTCGTGGATCGTTTGCCGTCCCCAACTCAATCTTCTTGAGGTTATCTGCAGTGGTATGGATTCCATCTTCCAGCTCTTTTGGCGCTGGTGGGAATTCTGAGATTATCTTGTCGCTGCTGTTTTCGAAGCACCAAGGGAGCTCCTCTATGTCCTCGGGCTCTTCTTTTAATATTGTAATCGTGTGACAGGTGCGAATTCGCTTCCAATCCCAATGTGTAACCGGTTCTCCTTTCGTGGCCTTGGGCTCGTGCTTCTGTGGCGGTGCTACCCTCCAGTTGTCGGATAGAGCGAACTTGCCAAGCTGATACTGATCTTCGACCCAATTCTTAAAGGTGAAGCAATCTTCAAGAGGATGCCCTATTACTCGATGGTAAGAGCAATAGTCCGGGTGTGAGACTTCGCCCGCTTGTTCAGGGTTTTTAGACTCCGGCAATGTAAGCATCTGGTATTTTATAGCTCGGTCAAGTATCTTCTTTGTCTTGTCCCGAGGAAAAGAGTATGCTCGACCCATCTTCTTTACAAGGGAAAGATTCGGACCGTTCGATTCCCGACTGCGTGGCTTCTTAGTCCCGCTTTGTTGCCGTCGAGCGCCCTTATCGCTTTTCGACTTGTTTCTGCTTCTGCGCCGAGCCTTGTTTATAACAGGTTGACAGGGAGCAGCCTTTTCATCTTTCACGGCCTGTTGGAGAAGGCGTTGCGTCCTAGCTTTCTCGTAGATGACCATTTCGCGGTTATGATCTTCTCGGACTTTTTGACCAGCTTTCTTTATAAGTTTGTCCATTTGCTCCTCGAACGATGGACTGGGCTCCTTTGCATCTGGAACTTTCACTGGCTTAGGGTTAGCGTCCTCCCATTGAGCATCCGTCGCTTCATCAAGGTCATACACGATGTAGCAGCCGGGTAGTAACTCTCGTTTCTTTGACCTGATGTATCCAAGCCCAATTGTTTCCATTTTCCCAATAGGCAGTTTGTGTTGAGTCCCGGGAACGTTCCAGACTTTGTCATAGAACTTGGCTTTCCGAACGGTCTGCTTGAAGGATATCCCCTGGCGTTTCAGCAGCTTCTTCAAACCCTCTGTATAATATCTGGGAAGACGGATAGGCTGAAGCCTGTCGAGCGTGGGATCCGCGCCATGCCAGGTTTTTTTTTCCACCTTGGTTTCTTCAGAGCGGTAGAACAAAATTGCTTTCTCTCTTTCTCTCCTGGGAGGGATGTAGAATGTTTGTAGCTCTTCCACATTGTAAATATTAAGTGCATCCTGTTCTTTATGGTGTTTAAGCGGCACCATGGCGACTTGTAGACTTTGTTCTTCGTCAGCGGACGTTCGTATGGAAGGTCGAGCAGAGAATACAACATGGACTTCATCTTCCGAGTCGCTGCCAAAGATCAATGTAGGAGCTGATGGTCCCGGCTTGTTGTGTTGGGACGGACCCGAATAAACCATCTCCTCTTCCTCCTCAGTATCACTGCCGAAGACAGGGATGGTGGCGTTAGTTTTATTCTCCGGCTTGTGACACTTATCCGTATCTTCGAAATCCGGTAAGAAGTATTTGGCATCTTCGTATTTGTGGACCTCGTTCACAGTGAACGGGTTCAGTTCTCGCGTCACGGTATACTCGAAACCATCCTTAAAATACTTCATACACTGATGTTGTGTAGAAGGGATGATGTTGTACTCGTGTAACCATGGTCGGCCGAGCAAAGCGTTGTAGCATGTCTTGGCGTCTATGACGTGGAACTTAACGTCCGTGACGAGTAGCCCGAAACGTAGCGTCAGTATCACAGATCCAAGAGTCTTTGACGATTGGGAGTCGAACCCGGAGATGGTGATCTTGTCCCGAGCAAGGTGCTGAACGCTCATGCAGATTTCTTTTAACACCCGCATGTTGAGGAGATTAACAGAGGATCCATTGTCGATCAGGATTTTGCCTATCTTAATATCGTGGCAGTATCCTGAGACATAGAGAGGGCGATTGTGTTCGCACGTCCCAAGGAGAAGGTCTTCATCGCCGAAAGTGACATCGGCCGTGTGCACTTCCTCCAACTCATCCTTCATCTTTTCCTCAGCCAGGCATGCTTGGAATTGTTCCGGATCCTGGAGTGCCCTAATTTACGAGTCTCTCGCCTCCTTTGATAACAAAAGGGCGTCAAGAATGCTGAGCTGTGAGGGTAGCTTCCTCAGATGCGCTAAGACGTTGTAATCCACCTTATTCTTCTTCGGTGGGTCTTTGGCAGCTAGCTCTTCCACCACTTGGTCATCTAAGACGATATCTTCAGTGGCCTTTTCTTTCCCTTTATCTTTTTTTGTTCGAGGGTCCGAGGTTCTTTTCAGGCAGCGTCCGATTCCGCAGCCGAATATTTTCGCATACCTTCGGTTCTTCTTCTTTTTCCGAAGTGGACTCTTTAAAGAGAGGGGCAAGTTCCAGCTCTTCATCAGAATCGCTCCCGAATGTAGGCACTTGTAGCCCGCCAGTGTTAACCATGCGACAATCGCCGGTAGCTCTTTCAAGCCCTTCGGTCGTATTTCTTTGTTCCCGACGAGTTTTGCGCTTTTCTCGCTTAAAGCGTTGTCGATGAGCAACGTATCCCTGCCACCATCTATCGAAAGCTTTGCACTCTTGAGTGGGGTGCGAGATCTTTTGATGATATAAGCAATAGGAGGGGTGCGTTTCTATTTCACCAGTAATTTTTTCTTCAGAGGATGGTAGCTTCATGCCCATTGATATGGCCTTAGAAAACCTTTTCTTTATCTTGAATTGACTTTTGTCGGTAGCGAAGGTGTTTTGCTCCAGCGGGATCGTCTCAGCTTTTTCATTGAGTCGCTGGCGCTTTGCCCTTTCAAATATAGCCATCTCGCGTTCTCGATCAGCTTTACTTTTTAGTCGAGCTTCGTTAAGGAACGCGTCAATCATTTCAACTGATAGCTCCGGAATTTTTGATTCGATATCTTCCTCCAGCGTTTTAGTGCCAGGAGTTTCCTCATCGTTCGCGATCGAATGGGAGATCATATGACAGATCGCCACATATTCCTCGGGTTCATCCGATGAACTTTCTCCCTCATCTTCTTCTTGAAAGACGTGATTGAGGAACTCTTAGAGCGTAATGGGAGTCCGTGCCTTTTGGTTGTATTCATCCAGCGCGTCAATTTGCTTTTGTAAGTCTGTGCGCTTGTCGTTGGGCTTCACGGGCTTCTTCGATTTCTTCTTCTTCTTTGAAGAGTTCGACGGCTGGTTATGAGTGTTTAGGCCACTTCCACCAATCTTTTGAGTCGGACGAGGTTTTAGCATTCCCTCCATAATTTGCGGCTCCATTGGGTTCTTCCATTTGATTGCTGGACATGTCTGAAGATCATTTAGCATCCACTTCGTTTTAGCTGATAATACAACCTCCCAAAGAGCTTCTTCAACGACGGAGCATGTTGCCCCCGGCGTATTCGTCCCCTTAGAGGTGTGGGGCTGCGGGGGGTTCACCTTCCATTTGTCAGATAACGCGAACTTGCCCTGTCGGTACTGGTTTCCAAGCCAATTTTTGAAAACGTAGCAGTCTTCGATCGGATGGCCTAGTACTCGATGATAAGGATAGTAATTAGGCTCGTTGACGTCACTTGGTTGCAACGGACATTTTGGATCCGGCAGATTTATGAGTCTGTTGCGCAACGCCAGCTCGAATAACCTCCTCGTTTTATCGCGGGGAAAGGAATAAGGACGTCCCATCCTATTCTCAAGGGGTACGTACGGGCGCATATTATTTTGACGAGCAACCGGCTTCGAGTCGCTCGGTTGTTGTTGAGCATTAGCGACGACAATCGCTTTTCCCTTCCCTTTATCACTTCGGGAGTCCAGCTTTGGAAGAGGAGGTTTATGGCCCATCTGATCCATCTGTGCTAGTTTGTCAATCAAGGCTTGGAAGGTAGTCGGCTTGAAAAACATCATAAACTGCGAGATGGTTGCTTGTGGATCGAGGGTTCCCACAAACATACCCACCGTGAGAGCTTCTTCAATGCGTTGCTCACACTTCGACCATAAGTTCCGCCATCGTATAGCGTACTGAACCCACGTCTCGCCGGGTTTTACCCTGGCGTTAATCAGTGCTGTCATCGGGGTACGTTCACTGGCGTTTGCAAAACGCTGAGTAAACAACAGCTCCATCTCCGCGAAGGTTTTAATAGAGTTGTTCGGGAGCTCAGAGTACCATTCGAACGCCGTATCTGATAAGCTTCCAACAAACTGGCGAAGCAACAGCTTGTCGTCGCCGCCGGTGTTGCCGCAGAGTGCCCTGAACTGGGCAACATGCTGGTGAGGATTGCCCGTCCCTTTGTAGACATGGAACTTGGGAATTGTGTAACCGGGTGGGTACTTGATTTGATCGTACCAACTTGGATATGGCCGCCCCGTTTTTACGACCTGACCGGCCGCTTCGGTCACATGATGAACCCATATTTGCTGGGCGATGTACTCATCCAAATCAGCTTTGGAGATTGTATCCTCCTTGGCCATCGATATAGCTGGTGGAGGATTTGATGTTTCTCCCCTATCGTCTCCAGGGACGATCGGGGGCTCTTCAGCCGGAGGATTTTATTGTATCATCATCCCTATCATGTCTTGGAAGAGGAGGCCCATACGCTGTATGTTGGCTGCTTGTTCAGCAGCCTCTTTGTCCTTCTTCTCCAATATCCGACGAAGGAATTCGGCGTCGGTTTCTTCCTCTTGGCGTTCATCCGAGGACGTTTCAAGGTTTTCTTTTGGCCCTGTAAGTGCGGCCATAGCGTTCATCATTTCTTGGAGCTTCTGCTGCTGCTCCTGAGCCTTGGTCACCGACCTCGTGTGCGGTCTATGACCTGTTGATATGCGGCTATCCTCCTTTCCCGATGCCACATAAACTGTATGAACTATCATGCCCCCGGACTTAGGGCGTTTAGGATCACCACCTTTGGCATTTGCCGCGGGCGCGGGGGTTTTCTCCGGCCTTCTTCTTTTATGGGCCGTTGAAGATGAAGGGGCCGTTGCAGTGGGCATCTTGGTGATCGTTGTCCTCTGCTGTTTAATAGGACGGTCCTTTTCTTTTTGCACCTTCATCTTCTTTCGTTGACGGGAGTGATCCGTGTCGATCATGGAGTCTTGAACCCTCCTCCAAACTTTATAAATTCTTGAGGACAGCCGTTGAGGGGGCTGTTCTTGCTTTGTTTCTGGGACTCTCTCCGCAGGCGGAGGAGATCTTTTCAGTGTAGCGGTTGGAGAATTCTTCCGTACCTTCCTCAGCAGTTCAAAGCTGTTCCCAGTTGGAATAGCAGCGTTGACTTCCACCACTGGAGCCGGTGGAGTTAGCCCTGAGGGGGAGTTGCCTCCTGCCTTCCTTACTCGTTGCCAGTAGCTGTTAGTTATATGTATGCCCTAGAGGCCATTACTATACATAGGATGTATATTGTAGTGGATGCTGGGACATATATAGTGAGGACTTTCTTGCTTGACATGATAGTATGCTATCTGGTTGATCTTTACCTTAACGTGTACACTGATTGTCTCTCTATTACATGTTGGTAAAGCCCTTAGGATGTGTACTTAACTACCTGGACTATGATGCGGATCATACTAGTGGGGACATGGTAGTCTATAAGTACATCCTTCAAAGTCCCTAGTCGAGGGTGTATCGAGACGGGGCATCGATATACCAGAGTAGACTAGCGTGTACCTTCTCGACCCATACAGATGGGCGATGGATGATCCCATATCCATTGGTGTTTGACATCAGAGATGATATACGGGTGCTCAGTAGAGACTGGGTACACTGGATGGACTCGCCGAGAACTCCCAGATGGTATTATACCTCACGTCAGATGGCAGTTCTCTGGTGACACTGGTACAGAGTAGTCTGTTGACCCGAGATCGTCAAAGAGTCTTGTGTGGTTCCCACTGTGCTTTGATTTCCATCTTACCACGTCCAAGAGGGCGTGCAAAATGGTGGTTTTTGGGTACAGTCCCGAGTCACATGGAGGCAATGAGCGATAGGAGGGGATTCGTCTCTCCCGGTATAGGGAGTTGATGTTGCGCTGTGTTCGATTGGCTATAACAGGAAATCCCTGGCCAGGGTTGCTGAGATTTACTGGTAAGTGTTACCAGTAGTTTCTCGAACAGTTATAGACCTCATATCGACACGACTTATCGAGCTATTGGGGTCTGACGTTTACCACCCCTAGGCGAGATATGCGACATATCAGACGATCAGACCGGACTGTACGGTAGTGTTACTGGTTGGATTCACTGGAGTGTGAGCGGGCTTGCTCGTCGATCTTCAGATCGCTCTATATCCGGGTGGCCGTTACGTTTAGCAGACCGCTTGCGGCTTGTGGGTGTTTTATATGATCATCGCCTGCTGCCGGCGTATTGACGAGTCTTTAGAGTCCTACACAGAGGTTTCCTGGCTCAAGCGAAACGAAATAGGAGCGCATATGAGATATGTGCGGGACCGAGAATAATACGTGTATGTGATACCGTATTCTATTCTCACGATGAATGTGTCGAATGGTTGTATGCGATATAACCTAGTTATCGAATCAAGGATTGATTCGATAAGCCGATACATAGGATACTAGTCGGTTATATGCGATATGACCGGATCGTTAAATCAAGTGTTGATTTAATGATTTAATGCAT
This sequence comes from Agapanthus africanus, assembly GCA_030015575.1. NCBI lineage: Eukaryota > Viridiplantae > Streptophyta > Magnoliopsida > Asparagales > Amaryllidaceae > Agapanthus > Agapanthus africanus. The sequence continues at coordinate 328,399,259 of JASDDO010000019.1, forward strand.
AATTATATATTTGATATATTACTTTGCATTAACTAGTATCGGTTCACTTAAGATGGATTTTCTCACTCGGATGTGCGCATTGTATATGCGATATACTTTTGTGCACTTGTTTGTATCATGTTTGATGATACATGTTTACTTGGTTAAGTGTAAAGAATTAAACCATGGTTAAACATATAATTAGGGTTTTATTTTTCCATTACTTATTTATTCATTTATTTATTTGTTTATACATTTTGGAAAATAAATGGAAAAGAGAAAAGAATGGTGGCTTTATTTGTTGTTTAGTTGAAGCTTCATGAAGCTTTGACTTTGTCCACCATTCTTATCTCATCCTTAACCCTAACCATTCCTTTAACCTTGGTCAATTCTCTACACATAACCATAGTTAGAATTATGATAAGTATTGTTTTTCTATTCTTTTTAATTAACTTATCATTTTTCTTTCTTCATCTTCTTCATCTTCTTCAATGAAGAAAAAGCTTTCTTCATCAATGGTGATTGATGTATTTGAGTGAGAAATCCAATTCTAAAGTGAACCCAACTCCTATTTCTTCATCCTCTACCTCTTGTCAAGTAGTAGAGTGTGTTTCCTTCATAAGTTTTCTGGACTTAGTGAAGTTGGAGCTTGATCTAGCGATGCCTCGACGTAGATCATCTTCGGCACGTCGTCGATGACCTAGCCCGCTTCTTCTCCGATGAAGCCGACGCAAGAGCCCGGATTTCGATTTGGACAGCGAGGATACTTCGTTGCGGAGCTATGGAGGTGGAGAACCGGATCTACAAAGGTTGTATTTCCGTTCACTTAGTTAAAGTAGTTAACTAGTTGCTTTTTCGCCTAGACATCTAGCCAACGATCCGTAGTCGGATTTCTCGGCACCGTTTAAATTTGAAATTGGCATGGTTGATGCCTTGTGAGACCTCTTTAGGGTGCCTAGGAACCCTACAGTGGTATCAGAGCCTAGCTAGAGCCTTAGGCGAAGTCTAGACGGAGTTTGAAGTCCGAACGAAATCGAAACCCCAAAATTTCCACGCTCTCTGGACTTTTTCTGAAAACGTGGATTTTTCCAAATTAAAAATTGCTAAAAAATTCAGCAGGGAAATATATGAGTTACGGCGCAAAATTGGACCCATGATTCATCCAAAACGGCGCGGAACCACGGCAGAAGCCCAGCTTCTGCGGCGGTTCCGCGGCTAGGTGATGACGTCACCTTTCCATTGTTGCACAGTAATTCCTATTTTAATATGCTGGGTTTTCTGGGAATTTTTAATATTTATTCAAGAGTTGAATTTTCTGGGGTTGTTTTGGGGATTCGGTGTTTCGATCGGAGTATCAAATTTTGTCTATGTGGCTTTCCGGATAAATATTAGAATATGTTAAAAAGTTCGACCGGATATAAATACCCAATTTTTCCCCTGTCGAGAAATTTCCAAGTGTTGGATTTTTCCGTAGTTTAACGACGTTCTAAGTAGTGCAAGTAACGCGATGGACCCTCTAGAAGACAACAAACCTTAACTCGATTATGTGACCGTCTTGAACTGCCCTTTGAACCTTAGGGTTTGGGGCAGTACGGCGTGCCACATGTGAGGCGTTGGCTTGACCCTTCTACGGCTGGACCATTGGTATTGAGGCACGAACGGAATGTTGTTAGACTTATTTCATGTGTTGAGCTGTATCGGGAAAACTTGGGTGTTCGATTGTTCGATCGAAAAGTTTAGCATTTTCTATTTATCTGGAATGTGATACAACAATTGGAATTCACAAAAGTTATGTGATAACCGAATGAATATTGTAAATCTAGCAATTTAGTCTCACTTGATCGGTTGCCACGGAATTTTGATGTGATCAAAAGTCCGTCGCAATCACGTAGCGTATGCGGATACTCGCCGGGTAAACTTAATAGACAGCTACACCCCATAGCCCCGACCAAGTGACTGTAGGAGAACCCCGTCGCCGAAAGCATCCGTTCGGGTGCTCGCGGTGGCGGTGTTCCGCCTTGGTGCGCTTCGTCGACGGTATCGAGGGTGCGACCGTCTACTAAAGTTTGCGACGAGCATTCGATCAGGATGTCGGGAATCTTGTTGAATTGCCCAACTTGATATTGAAAAGTGTTTTCGATTCTGAGACTAAAATGCGGGGTTTATAATTGTTAGGCATGCGATGTCTAAGGAATTCATTTGGTCAGGCATGCGATGTCTGAGGTGGTTGCGGATTCCAACTGTTGTAGTTTTACACTTTCTTTTCTATGACCGTAAGTGTAATATGTGATATCGCCGGTTTCGTTGCTATATGTCAACGACAATTGGGATGGACATATTTACTTACGATGATGACATGTGATGTTATGTGTTGCTGGATATGTTATATTGGATCGTCGTGTTTGAATAGCCGGGGGTTTTTATGTGAGATGAGTGTTTTTCATTTTCATTCATGTAAAAACTTGTATGTAATATTCTTTTATTGGGGCACTTCCAGGTTGCGGAAGATGTCATCGTTTGTATATTATTTACTTTTCCGCACTAGGATAGACCCAAGGAGGAGGGCACAAGTAACCGGGTTCTGGAGTCCAGTGGGAGACCAACTCGAGGAGTCGAGTCCGGGTCTCCTAACTCCAGAATTGGTAGGGTTACTTGCCGCTCTCGTAGGGGTCTAAGGGTGTGGGTTTGGCTATTCGTCGCGACCGTGGAATCCGTGTTTTATACTGGCTCGTATTGAAAACACGGACGTCCTAGTATATCCAATATTTCATATGATTCTTCTGCTGCGATATCTGTGATGTGATCATGTGATGTTCTGTGATAGATACAGTATATAGTATATATGATATATTATATAGACGTTACTTATGTTTTACACCCGCGCTAGCCGTGCCCTGCTCTGCCGTTAGTTACCTAACCTAACGGTGCACGAGGGGACATCGAGGCGAATGCGGATGGCATAAGTGTACGTCGTATTTATCTGTGATGTTTAGGTACATAATTGATGGGACTTCATTAATGTGATTAATGAAATAAAAGAAACCTAAGATGTTGTAGAATCGAATTTCAAAAATAAAACAGGTAGCTACAGTTCTTGCTTCGCACAGCGGTATATACGATATATCCTGCACCTTATTCGATGAGGAAAGGACCGAGATCCCTTCACCGGGAGTGACTCCTTTAGCAATAACTGGCAGATGCTACACATTCGGTTTGTCTTTTGATTGCTTTTAAGAGTTTTTGCTTTGCACAGTGATATATATGATATATCCCGCACCTCATTCGACGAGGAAAGGACCGACGATCCCTTCACCGGGAGTGACTCCTTTAGCAAAACTAGAAAAGCCTCAAAAGCACTCCATTTCAAAATTCATTCGATCCTACAACGATATCAAGTTCATTACGCAATAGGTTTTCAGAAAAACCTGTCGTAGCCCTCCGTCATTTCAGATAAATCCTGTTTAGTATTCGTGCTGCGTTTGTTGACCTTGTCAAGGCGCAGTGTGCGGTAGCTAACCAGTATTTATCTGCTTATGCATATGATGCAGATTGGGTTAGGGTAGTCGTGCGGCCTTGTTGACCTTGTCAAGGGTCGTGCGGGTGGGTTTGATTCAATCAAGAAATGACGGGTAGAACTTGACTTGCGGTCTATGGTTTGTTGACCTTGTCAAGGTCATAGATCGTTCGGGGCAAAATATTATCGGGAATTTCAAGTGTTGAAATTTGCAATGAGATTGCATACCTTCTATGAGATAGTTGGATCCCGATACCCGCTGCGAGTAAGAGTTACTCCTGGGAAAGTTTTATACATAACAATTAGCCGATCAAGTAGGTGTCTAGAAATGTGTCAACGGGGTTACGCCTCTGGGAAAACGAGGTTTACATTAATTAGGTTCGTGCGAAAGCACGGGGGACCTCCCTCAAAGTACCGACACTGGCCTGGCTGAAAGATTGGAGAACTTGTAGTGTGTAATTAATCCCGGCTAGTCTTTCCTTTTTAGGGTTTGAAGGAAGATTTGATAAAAAGCAGTGGGAGCCATCCTGATTAGATAAAATAATAACCAATCTATTCTTGCAAGAGCGCACGCTGAGTGTTTTCTTCTCTCTCTCTCTCCTGGTAGCGACCATGTCACGCCTTAATCAAAATAATAATACGGATTATTGACCGAACCCGCTTGTTATACTGAGCTGGGGAACGTTGGTCCCGCTCCACCTTATAATTGTTATAAGACAGAGCAGGAAATTGGGGAATACCAGATTTCCCGTACCGCCCAAACGAAGAGAGTGCATGCTGATGCATCATCTTCGGGTGTGTTCATTACAAAGAACTGTTTCTCAGTATCCTCTGAATCCTGGGTATATGATACCGGATCAGGATCCCAGATATGTAATCTGTTACACAGGGCTACAAAAGGGTAGAAAAACTGAGAACGGGTGATAAGTTTCATGAGGCAGAAAACGGGGCAAGTGTTGCAGCCAAGTCTGTTGGTCACTGTCACCCTGTATTGTAATACATTGATTCTGAACGAATGTTATTAGATACCGAACCTGATATACAAAATCATATCTGTCTCTTTATTAGTAAAGAAACGATAAAATTTTGTATTGTTGGATAATGTTTTGAACATTTCCTATATCAAAAGTTGATCGGTTCAGGCACGTTGTCTAAAAGCATTGACGTTCTAAATCAAACTACAGTTCTTAGTATACAGAACACACACAAGAGGAAGAGTTCAGAAATGAACGAATCTTTCTTGAGGTATTGTAGACTAGGTCAGATCAATGCGACCCGACTGGCTAGAGTTACATAAAGATGCATATTTAAATTAGTTTGAACTTACATCTTGTGAAACTCGCCAGTCATGTCACAAAGATAAGATGACCATAGCTCCGTTTATTGGAAACAGAGAAAGAGTTAGTGAACTCTTGGGATGATACATGTTGATGTATGTAAGATCCCCTGTCTACACATACCAGGACTGGTTCTTAATACTTCATTATATTCTCTGATGATCTCTTTAGATTCAGACATATGTTCTTGTTGAAACACAAGTCTGAACCTTTTGAGATATTCACAGAATATAAGTTAGAAGTAGAGAACCATAATACGGGTATAAGTATTATGTCCTTTGATGTGATCGAGGAGGAGAATACTTGAGCACGGAATTCTTGGACTATTCTAAAGGAGAATGAGATTCTCTGTCAGCATTACTCCTCCGAATACACCATAGCACGATGGTATATCGGGGCGGAGCAGTCACACCCTATATGATAAGGTGTGCTTTATGATGAGTACTACTGAGTTACCTTTTTCCTTCTGGGAGTTATGCGCTTGAGAAGTTGCATACCTATTGAATACGATTCCAATCAAATCAGTTGCCTACCATTTCATATGTGATATGGAAAGGGAAGAGCCCATGTCTTAAGCTAGTTGAGATTTGGGATTGTCCGGCCTATGTCTAAAAGTAAAATCCGGACATGCTCGAGGCAAGGTCTGTTATGTAGAACTGGAAATGTTCCAGCTATACAAACTACAGCAGATGATTTGGTAGAACCAAAGGATTCAGTAGATTCCAACGAACCTCAGCCTCTCCGCCGATCTAGTGGGGTTCCTCACCCACCTGAGAGATACTTCTGTTTCTCTATGACAGTGGGAGCGAGGATTGCATCATAAGATGATGACCCAACTAGTTTCGAGCTGGCCATCAGGAGTGGGACTCTGTAAGAATGGCTGGATGTTTATCGATCTGAGATGGAATCCTTATACACCAACAAAGTATGGACTTTGGTTGCTATATCTGAAGGGTTAAATCTGTAAGGTTAGTATAGCACCCTATGAAGAGTTTTGAAGCATCACATGACCCAAAGTTTTAATTTTTAAGGTGCTAAACTAACATGCAAAGGATAGATCCTAGAAAATTAGGGTTTATTAATCTTAAAGCTAACAAAAGTTAGGGTTTGAAGGCTACAACCTTTGTAGCTCCCATTTTTGCTTCGCTCCTTAGGCTCTTTGGTGTTGAAACGAGGTCCTCTTGAACTCCCCTTGTGTCCACGATGATCCACCGCGGAGATATCCGTCCAAGCTCGCTACTTCGTCAAACCGAAGATAACACTCTAAACAAAACGGCTAAGCTTGTGTAGAATGTTGTTGTGGCTTTGGATCTCACTTCAAAAACCTTTCTTTTGTTGTATTTCACTCACTAGAAAAGAACTAGAGAGGAGAAGATGAAGGAGGATGAAAATGGTGGCTTTTTCTTTCAAGAGATAAAATGATAACCATTAGGTTAACTTGCAAAAGAAAATAAATATCACTATATATATTTAATCCTACTTGACTCTAACCATGATTAAATGATGGATGATTAATTTAACTTGGGTTTAGAATGATAAAGGAAAAGATAACCATGGTTTAGTGGTGGGTGAGAATGGTTAGGTTAAAAGAAGCATGTAGAAACTAGCATAATTATCCTTTCCTTTTCATTTTCTTTTAAAACCAAAATTAAATAATTATTCATAGTTTAATCTATGGTGTGAGGCTAATATTGCCACCATTTCCATATATAAACAACCATGATGGTTTGATGTATGTATGTGTACATGTATGCACATCTTCATGTGCATGAAACTAGAAAAGAAAAATAGAAACACATGCATGCATGCATACATCCATCAAACCCTAGAAAGGTTTTGAGTGAGAAAACTAATGGTTAAATGATAAATCAACACTTGATTTATCAATCCGGTCATATCTCATATGACCCCACCAAAAGCAGTTCACCCGATCAATGTTCGGTATCATATACGCACATTTCAATCGGGTGTATGCGCATATCGCATATGCGCACCACAACGTTTCGCCTGGACTGGGTAACTCCTCTGTGGGACTCTAAGACTCGTCAATACGCCGGCAGAGGGTAATGATCATATCAAGTGTCCTCAAGCCGCAAGAGGTCAGCTAAACGTAATGGCCACCCGGGTATTGAACGATCAGAAGACAACAAGCGAACCTGCTACAACTCCCGTCGAGCCATCCGGCAACACTACCGTACAGTCCGGTCTCTTCGTCAGATATGCTGCATATCGAGCCTAGGGATGGTCACGTCGACCCCAATAACTCAATAAGTCGCGTCGGTGAATGGTCTATAACAGATCGAGAAACTACTGATAACACTTATCAGCAAATCTCAGCAGCCCTGGCCAGGGACTTGCTGTTATAACCAGTCGAGCACAGCATAGCATCAACTCCCAATACCGGGAGAGACGAAACCCCTCCTATCGCTCATCGTCTTCGTGTGTCTCGGGACTGTACCCAACGGCCACCTGTTTGCACGACTCAGTAGAGCCGTGGTAGGGTGACAATCAAAGTGCAGTGGGAGAACACACAAGACTCCATGACGATCTCGGATCTACAGACTAACCTGTACCAGTGTCACCTGAGAACTGCTATCCGACGATAGATATAATTCCATATAGGAGTTCTCGGCGAGTCCGTCCAGTGTACCCAGTCACCACTGAGCACCCGTGTATGATCTTGATGTCAAACATCGATGAATGTGGGAACATCCATCGCCCATCGTATGGGTCTAGTATCATATACGCTAGTCTACTCTGGTATATCGATGCCCCATCTCGATATACCTACGACTAGGGACGTTCCAGGATATGCTTATAGACTACAGATGTCCCACTAGTATGATCTCCATCATAATCAGAGTAGTCAAGCCGATATCCTCAGGGCTTTATCAGCATGTATGAATGAATAAAAGCATGATCAAATAAACATGTCAGATAAAGAAGAACCAGATAGCATACTATCATGTCGAGCAAGAATGCAAACTGAATATATATATACATGTATAGATACATCCACTATCACATAATGGCCTCTAGGGCATACATATATCCAACAATCTCCCACTTGCACTACGGCCAGTTATTGGCGTATCTCATACCCAACATCTCAAAAAGTCGCTCATGCTGCGGCTGAGGGAGAGCCTTGGTGAATGGATCCGCGGCGTTGTTCTTTGTGTCTACTCTCTTAATCTCGATCTCGCGGCGATCTACAATCTCCCGGATCAAATGAAAGCGCCTCAGGATATGTCTGGACCGCTGATGGGATCTGGGCTCCTTGGCTAATGCCATTGCCCCATTATTGTCACAATACAAAGGTATTGGATCAATAATGGTTGGAACTACTCCTAGCTCCGAGACGAACTTTTTCATCCAGACAGCTTCCTTGGCGGCATCATTTGCAGCAATGTACTCAGCTTCCATCGTAGAGTCTGCAACGGTATCTTGTTTGGAACTCTTCCAACTTACCGCCCCTCCATTGAGGGTAAATACAAACCCTGAGATAGATTTGCTATCATCCTTATCGCTCTGGAAGCTCGAATCGGTAAAGGCCTCCATTTGGAGATCTTTATTACCATACACCAAGAACAATTCTTTAGTCCTTCGTAAGTACTTAAGAATGTTCTTCACAGCTGTCCAGTGGTTCTCCCCTGGGTTGGATTGATACCTGCTTACAACACTAAGTGCATAAGCTACATCTGGGCGTGTACATAACATCGCATACATTATAGATCCTACTGCCGAAGCATAAGGTATAATGCTCATGCGAGCTCTCTCTTCATCGGTCTTTGGACAAGAATCCTTGGAGAGAGTGACTCCATGGCAAGCGGGTAAGGCACCCCGCTTGGAGTCTTCCATACTAAACCTCTTTAGGATGGTGTTAATGTACCTGGTTTGGGACAGTCCCAATAACTTTTTGGATCTATCCCTATAGATCCTTATACCCAGGATGTATGTGGCATCACCCAGGTCCTTCATGGAGAACCTTAGTGATAAGAATGATTTGACCGACTGTAGCATAGGAATATCGTTTCCTATCAGAAGAATGTCATCCACGTACAATACGAGGAATGTGACAGCTCTTCCTACAGCCTTCCTATAAACACAAGGTTCATCTGGATTTTTGATGAAATCAAACTCTTTGATAACATCATCGAAACAGATGTTCCAACTCCGAGATGCCTGCTTTAACCCATATATGGATTTAAGCAATCTACATGCTTTCTCGCTGCTCCCACTGTCAATGAAGCCCTCCGGCTGATCCATATAAACACATTCTTCTAAATCTCCATTTAGGAATGCTGTTTTAACGTCCATCTGCCAGATTTCATAGTCGTAGTGAGCAGCAATAGCAAGTAGGATCCGAATAGATTTAAGCATGGCTACGGGCGAAAAAGTTTCGTCATAGTCCAAACCTGGTCTTTGACGAAAACCTTTCGCCACAAGTCTTGCCTTATAGGTCTCTACCTGCCCATCCACACCAATCTTTCTTTTAAAGATCCATTTGCACCCTACAGGTTTTACCCCAGGGTGTACAACGTCCAAAGTCCATACTTTGTTGGTGTACATAGACTCCATTTCGGATCTCATGGCATCCAGCCACTTCACAGAGTCACCACTCGTGATAGCTTACTGAAAACTGGTAGGATCATCATCTTCCATGATACAGTCTTCTCTGTCACCATCAATGAGAAAACCGTAGTACCTCTCCGGTGGGCGAGAAGTCCTACCAGACCTACGGAGTGGCCGAGGTTCTTCAGTTTCTGTTGCAACAGCCGGTTCAACCAAATCGTCATTTGTAGTTTGTGTCTCCAGAACCTCTTCCAGATCTACTACCTTGCCATCATCTTTATCTGTGAAAAACTCTTTTTCCAAGAATGTGGCATACTGAGAAACAAACACCTTTTGTTCCTCTTTGTGGTAGAACAGATATCCATAAGAATTCTTTGGATATCCCACAAAGTTACACATGACTGACCGTGTCTCGAGTTTGTCCGGATTCTGCTTTTTAACATAGGCCGGGCAACCCCAAATCTTAATTCTCTTAAGAGATGGTCTCTTCCCATTCCATATCTCATATGGCGTGGTAGACACGGCTTTGGTCGGAACCCTGTTTAGCAGAAACGCTGCAGTCTCCAACGCATGCCCCCAAAACGAGACTGGTAACTCAGCATCACTCATCATGGACCGGACCATATCTAATAGGGTCCTATTCCGTCGTTCTGACACACCGTTGTGCTGTGGTGTGTAAGGAGGAGTGAGCTGAGAGAGAATCCCATTCTCTTTTAGGAAGTTTGCAAATTCTGTACTGAGATACTCACCACCTCGATCTGATCGAAGCATCTTAATACTCAAGCCGGTTTGTTTTTCTACTTCTTGTTTATATTCAATGAATTTCTCGAAAGCTTCGGACTTGTGTTTTAATAAAAATACATGACCGAATCTTGAGAAATCGTCGGTGAATGTAATGAAGTATGAAAAACCGCCTCTAGCTTGTGTAGACATTGGCCCACATACATCACTATGTATGAGGCCCAGGAGCTGAGTAGCTCTTTCTCCGTGTCCAGTAAACTGAGTTTTGGTCATTTTACCCTTGATACAAGACTGGCAAGTCGCATAAGATTTATATTCAAAAGGATTTAAATATCCATCTTTATGTAACTTGTTTAGTCTTGTTTCGTTAATATGACCAAGTCTACAGTGCCAAAGAAAAGCTTCATTTAATTCTGAAATTTTTCTTTTATTAGTGTGTTGTATACTGAAAACTGTGTGTTGATTTAGGACATATATTCCGTTATTAAGTGTACCATACCCAACCAACATTTGATTTAGGTGAATGTTCATAACATTGTTCTGCAACACAAAATTATATCCTTCATTGTCCAACAAAGATACGGATATTATATTACATAGCATATCAGGTACAAAATAACATGGATTCAAAATCAAAATACATCCAGACGGCAACCCCAAGTGATACTCTCCCACTGCGACTGTATGTACATTGGAACCATTTCCAACGCGGAGAGTATGGTCACCTGTCTTCAAAACCTTGCTATTTCTCAGCCCCTGCATAGAATTGCAAATGTGAGAACCTGAACCGGTATCCAATACCCAGGAAGCAGAGTTTATAGAAAAACAGTTTTCAGTCACAAACGCACCTGAAGCAGAAGCATCACCATGCTTCTTCTTAAGACTTAGGTACTCCGTGCAGTTGCGCTTCCAATGTCCTGTCTTGTGGCAATGAAAACACTCGCCTTTCCCTGGGTCTCCAGCCGTGGACTTTCCCTTTCCCTTCACCTTTTTGACTCCGCCCTTAGGATTAGTGGGTTTCTTCTTTTTCTTTCCCTTGGCCTTAGCTTTCGAGCGAGAAGAAGAAGACTGTCCAATCGTCATAACGGGAGTCTTTGCTGACTTCATAGTGCTCTCTGCACTCCTTAACATATTAAGGAGTTCAGGGAGGTCCTTCTCCATGCCATGCATGTTGAAGTTCACTATGAACTGAGCAAAGGTGGAGGGGAGGGACTGCAGAATAATATCTATATATTGTTCATTGTCCATAGTCCATCCGAGGTCCTCAAGCTCTTCTATAAGAGCTATCATCTTCAAAACATGGTCTGCTACTGGTGTGCCAGGGGCCATCCGCATGTGAAACAGTTTCTTTGATGCCTCGTATCGTAATACGCGGGACTGCTCCCCATACAACTCCTTTGTATGGAGCAGTATCCCGTGAATGTCCATGTCCTCGTGCTGCTTTTGATGTGTGTTATCCATCGATGCAAGCGCGAGGCATGTGGCCGTGGCACAGTCAGCGTCCCATGTCTTGCGGACTTCTATGTCCGCAACTGAGGATTTTGGGCCTGGGACGGGCGGGGCTGAAGCCGTGAGGACATATGATACTTTATCATAAGTCAAGGCGATCTTCAGATTCCTTAGCCAGTCTTTATAGTTGGTCCCGTTCAGTTTGTTTTTATCTAGTAGAAGCTTAAGTCCAGTCATTGGTATCTGCCATTAAGAGAGAGAAAAGAATACACTCAGCGAAAGCTCTTGCATAGATTAGATTGGTTTATTATCTTGTCTAATCGATGTTTCCCACTGCTTTTTATCAAGTTTTTCTTTCAAACCTTAAAAAGAAAAACTAGCCAGGATTAATTACAGTCTACAACTTCGCTAACCGTTCAGCCAGGCCAGTGTCGGTACTTTGAGGGAGGTTCCCCGTGCTTTCGCACGGACCTAATTAGAGTAAACCTCGTTTTCCCAGAGGCGGAGCCCCGTTAACACCTTTCTAGACACCTAATGAGTTAGCTAATTGTAAACTGCAAAACTCTCCTAGGAGCAACTATTGCCCACAGTGGGATCGGGATCCAACCATCATATGGAAGGTATGCAATCTCATTGCAAATTTCAACACTTGAAATTCCCGATGTAATTTTTACCCCTAGCACTTATGACCTTAACTATGGTCAACAAATCATAAGTACCAGTCAAGTTCTACCCGTCATTTCTTGATTAATTAGACCCACCCATATGACCCTTAACTATGGTCAACAAAGTCGCATGAATGTCCTAATTAATCTGCATCATATGCAGTGTAGGAAGACATCACTTAGCTACCGTTCACTACGCCTTAACTAAAGTCAACAAACGTAGCACGAATACTAAGTACTCTACTTCCTAAAATGACGGAGGGTTGCGAATGATTTTTAAGAAAATCTTTAACGCTTTGAACTTGATATCGTTGTAGAATCAAACAATTTTTCAAAAAAGGAGTGGCTTAAACTCCGCAGTTTTGAAATATAGCTTTTTCATAAATAGCCGAGTAGTTTTCAAATCCGATTCTACAACATCTTTTTAGGTTTATTTTCTTTACATTAATCACATTAATGTAATCCCATCATTTAAGTCCTAAAGCCAATCACAGAAAAGAAACGAAAATAACACGTACGCTTATGCCATCCGCATTCGCCGCAATGTTCCGTTATGCACCGTTAGGTTACTTAACTAACGGCATACCGGGACGGGACTAGCGCGGGTGTAAAACATAAGCAACGTCTACTATATATCATATATATAATATGTCATTCGTCTCAGATATCACAGAACACATGCAGCAGAAATATAGATATAACGTGGAATATACTAGGACGTCCGTATTTAGTATTTAGCCATAATAGAAAATACGGATTCCACAGTCGCGATGAATAGCCAAGCCCACACCCTGGACCCCTACGAGAGCGGCAAGTGACCCTACCAATCCTGGAGTTTAGGAGACCCGGTCTCGACTCCTCGAGATGGCCTCCCACTGAACCCCAGAACCCGGTCACCTGTGCTCTCCTCCTTGGGTCCATCCTAATGCGGAAAAGTAAATAATATACAACACTGGTGACACAACCGCAACCTGGAAGTGCCCCAAATAAAAGAATATTACATTACATTTGAATTTACATGAATGAAAATACAAAACTCTCATCTCACAAAAACCCCCCGGCTATTCGATCGCGACAATCCTGCACATCATATCTCAGCAACACATAATATCACATATCATCAACGTAAGTAAGTATGCGTACCCCGATTGTCGTTGATGTATAGCAACGAAACCGGCGATATCTAACATACTACACTTACGGTCACAGAAAAGAAAGTGTAAAACTACAATATTTGGAATCCAGATTCTCTTTAGACATCATAAATGCGAAATATCACATATTTCGTATTTCATGTCTACACTATATGAATTCCACATATTGTATCACATTCCAGATAAACAGACAGTATTAAAGTTTTGGAACGAACTGTCAAGCACCCAAGATTCACTAAAGCTCAACACTTGAGCAGGGTTCAAAAAACCGGAGTGTGACACAGTAGCGGCGGTCCAGCCGTAGAAGGGTCAAACCAACGCCTCACATGTGGCACGCCGTACTGCCCCAAACCCTAGGGTTCAAAGGGCAGTTCGAGACGGTCACATAATCGAGTTAAGGTTTGTTGTCTTCTAGAGGGACCACCGCAAAAAGACTTGCACACATCTCCAAACTATTTAAACCCCGTGAATATTGAGTAAATGATATTCGTTCAAACACTTCAATACTTTCTAGTTTACCCGGAAAAGAAATACGAAATGAAAATTCCGATCGAAACAACTAGTTCAATACCATCTCTAGAATTTTCAACAGCAGATTCAGATTAAATACTCTCAAAATGTACTGTAGCAGGTAAAGAAAATAACTGTGCAAAATATTGTCAGAGAGCCCCTCATATGGCCGCGGAAGAGCGGCCTAAGCTTGCTTATGCCGCGCTTCCGCGGTCAAACTTACTGTTCATGGGTACGGATTTTCCAGATCATCTAATCTTTACCTGCTCTATTTTTTGAGAATTTTTAATTCTGAAAAATATCAGTTTTTAAAAAATTTCCAGAGAGCATCCCATAAATCCGTATTTTGGTTCGATCGGACTTTTCACTTCGCAAAAAGGTCGCCTAACGTTCTAGGTCGGCTCTGATACCAATGTAAGGTTAGTATAGCACCCTATGAAGAGTTTTGAAGTATCACATGACCCAAAGTTTTAATTTTTAAGGTGCTAAACTAACATGCAAAGGATAGATCCTAGAAAATTAGGGTTTATTAATCTTAAAGCTAACAAAAGTTAGGGTTTGAAGGCTACAACCTTTGTAGCTCCCGTTTTTGCTTCGCTCCTTAGGCTCTTTGGTGTTGAAACGAGGTCCTCTTGAACTCCCCTTGTGTCCACGATGATCCACCGCGGAGATATCCGTCCAAGCTCGCTACTTCGTCAAACCGAAGATAACACTCTAAACAAAACGGCTAAGCTTGTGTAGAATGTTGTTGTGGCTTTGGATCTCACTTCAAAAACCTTTCTTTTGTTGTATTTCACTCACTAGAAAAGAACTAGAGAGGAGAAGATGAAGGAGGATGAAAATGGTGGCTTTTTCTTTCAAGAGATAAAATGATAACCATTAGGTTAACTTGCAAAAGAAAATAAATATCACTATATATATTTAATCCTACTTGACTCTAACCATGATTAAATGATGGATGATTAATTTAACTTGGGTTTAGAATGATAAAGGAAAAGATAACCATGGTTTAGTGGTGGGTGAGAATGGTTAGGTTAAAAGAAGCATGTAGAAACTAGCATAATTATCCTTTCCTTTTCATTTTCTTTTAAAACCAAAATTAAATAATTATTCATAGTTTAATCTATGGTGTGAGGCTAATATTGCCACCATTTCTATATATAAACAACCATGATGGTTTGATGTATGTATGTGTACATGTATGCACATCTTCATGTGCATGAAACTAGAAAAGAAAAATAGAAACACATGCATGCATGCATACATCCATCAAACCCTAGAAAGGTTTTGAGTGAGAAAACTAATGGTTAAATGATAAATCAACACTTGATTTATCAATCCGGTCATATCTCATATGACCCCACCAAAATCAGTTCACCCGATCAATGTTCGGTATCATATACGCACATTTCAATCGGGTGTATGCGCATATCGTATATGCGCACCACAACGTTTCGCCTGGACTGGGTAACTCCTCTGTGGGACTCTAAGACTCGTCAATACGCCGGCAGAGGGTAATGATCATATCAAGTGCCCTCAAGCCGCAAGAGGTCAGCTAAACGTAACGGCCACCCGGGTATTGAACGATCAGAAGACAACAAGCGAACCTGCTACAACTCCCGTCGAGCCATCCGGCAACACTACCGTACAGTCCGGTCTCTTCGTCAGATATGCTGCATATCGAGCCTAGGGATGGTCACGTCGACCCCAATAACTCAATAAGTCGCGTCGGTGAATGGTCTATAACAGATCGAGAAACTACTGATAACACTTATCAGCAAATCTCAGCAGCCCTGGCCAGGGACTTGCTGTTATAACCAGTCGAGCACAGCACAGCATCAACTCCCAATACCGGGAGAGACGAAATCCCTCCTATCGCTCATCGTCTTCGTGTGTCTCGGGACTGTACCCAACGGCCACCTGTTTGCACGACTCAGTAGAGCCGTGGTAGGGTGACAATCAAAGTGCAGTGGGAGAACACACAAGACTCCATGACGATCTCGGGTCTACAGACTAACCTGTACCAGTGTCACCTGAGAACTGCTATCCGACGATAGATATAATTCCATATAGGAGTTCTCGGCGAGTCCGTCCAGTGTACCCAGTCACCACTGAGCACCCGTGTATGATCTTGATGTCAAACATCGATGAATGTGGGAACATCCATCGCCCATCATATGGGTCTAGTATCATATACGCTAGTCTACTCTGGTATATCGATGCCCCATCTCGATATACCTACGACTAGGGACGTTCCAGGATATGCTTATAGACTACAGATGTCCCACTAGTATGATCTCTATCATAATCAGAGTAGTCAAGCCGATATCCTCAGGGCTTTATCAGCATGTATGAATGAATAAAAGCATCATCAAATAAACATGTCAGATAAAGAAGAACCAGATAGCATACTATCATGTCGAGCAAGAATGCAAACTGAATATATATATACATGTATAGATACATCCACTATCACATAATGGCCTCTAGGGCATACATATATCCAACAAAACCCCCATCAGGAGCAAGTATATCTTGAGAAGATTACTTGGTGTACTTGGAAAGGTTGAGACTTTCAAAGCTAGACTTGTTAAAGGTTTGCATCATTGACCAGGTGTGGATTATGTTGAAACATTTTCTAAGGATCTATGCTTAAGTCCATCCAGATCCTACTTGCCACGGCTACATACCATGACTACGATATCTGGTGGTTGGGTGTCATGACTGCTTTTCTAAATGATGTTTTAGAAGAGTGCGTCTATAAGTACACAGCCAGAGGGTTTCGTAGACAGTGGGAGCAGCGGAAACGTGTGCGAGATGCTTTATAGGATAAAGCAGGCATCGCGGAGTTGGAACGTCTGTTTTGATGTATTAGTCAAAGAGTTTGACATCATCAAAATGGTAGATGAACCTTGTATAAACAAAAAGGTAGTAGGGAGTATGGTGGTGATCCTCGTAGAGTACGTGGATGACATACACTTGATAAAAAAGAAGTTTCTTATGCTACGCTCGATCAATCTCCGTTTATCACAAAGATTCTCCGTGTAGGATCAAAATGATACCTTCTAAATCCTGAGTTTTGGATCTATGAGATAGATTTAATTGGATGTTGGGATTCTCACTAGTTGTAGTGAGATAGTATCAATTGATCCTGGGGAGAATCACTGGAAGTGTTCCAGGGTGATAAAGACGACTGAATGTCAGTCGCAGGCATTGTCTTTACCCTCAGTAAAGGGACGGTATATTGGAAGAGTTCCAAGCTAGATACCGTGACATACTAGACGATAAAGGCAGGATACATCGCTACTTAAGATACTACCAAAGAGGCTGTTTGGGTATATATTGGTTCATGAGATGAACTATGTTCCTCCCATTGTGTGACAATGGAGTTGTGGCTTATGCCAAGGAACGTCCGTCCCATCAGTAATCCAGACATATTCTAAGGCAGTATCACCTGATCATGGAGATGGTTGATCTCCAGGGGATCGAGGTCAGGAGAGTAGACTCAGAGGACAACACAGCGGATCCACTCACAAAGGCCTGTTCCCAGAGAGAGACTTTTATAGGATGGTTGAGTATGAGATACTTCAAACCACTGCTACAGATGGCCCTAGTGCAAGTGGGAGATTGTTAGTTATATGTATGCCCTAGAGGCCATTACTATACATAGGATGTATATTGTAGTGGATGCTGGGACATATATAGTGAGGACTTTCTTGCTCGACATGATAGTATGCTATCTGGTTGATCTTTACCTTAACGTGTACACTGATTGTCTCTCTATTACATGTTGGTAAAGCCCTTAGGATGTGTACTTAACTACCTGGACTATGATGCGGATCATACTAGTGGGGACATGGTAGTCCATAAGTACATCCTTCAAAGTCCCTAGTCGAGGGTGTATCGAGACGGGGCATCGATATACCAGAGTAGACTAGCGTGTACCTTCTCGACCCATACAGATGGGCGATGGATTATCCCATATCCATTGGTGTTTGACATCAGAGATGATATACGGGTGCTCTGTAGAGACTGGGTACACTGGACGGACTCACCGAGAACTCCCAGATGGTATTATACCTCACGTCAGATGTCAGTTCTCTGGTGACACTGGTACAGAGTAGTCTGTTGACCCGAGATCGTCATAGAGTCTTGTGTGGTTCCCACTGTGCTTTGATTTCCATCTTACCACGTCCAAGAGGGCGTGCAAAACGGTGGTTTTTGGGTACAGTCCCGAGTCACATGGAGGCAATGAGCGATAGGAGGGGATTCGTCTCTCCCGATATAGGGAGTTGATGTTGCGCTGTGTTCGATTGGCTATAACAGGAAATCCCTGGCCAGGGTTGCTGAGATTTACTGGTAAGTGTTACCAGTAGTTTCTCGAACAGTTATAGACCTCATATTGACACGACTTATCGAGCTATTGGGGTCTGACGTTTACCACCCCTAGGCGAGATATGCGACATATCAGACGATCAGACCGGACTGTACGGTAGTGTTACTGGTTGGATTCACTGGAGTGTGAGCGGGCTTGCTCGTCGATCTTCAGATCGCTCAATACCCGGGTGGCCGTTACGTTTAGCAGACCGCTTGCGGCTTGTGGGTGTTTTATATGATCATCGCCTGCTGCCGGCGTATTGACGAGTCTTTAGAGTCCTACACAGAGGTTTCCTGGCTCAAGCGAAACGAAATAGGAGCGCATATGAGATATGTGCGGGACCGAGAATAATACGTGTATGTGATACCGTATTCCATTCTCGCGATGAATGTGTCGAATGGTTGTATGCGATATAACCTAGTTATCGAATCAAGGATTGATTCGATAAGCCGATACATAGGATACTAGTCGGTTATATGCGATATGACCGGATCGTTAAATCAAGTGTTGATTTAATGATTTAATGCATAATTATATATTTGATATATTACTTTACATTAACTAGTATCGGTTCACTTAAGATGGATTTTCTCACTCGGATGTGCGCATTGTATATGCGATATACTTTTGTGCACTTGTTTGTATCATGTTTGATGATACACGTTTACTTGGTTAAGTGTAAAGAATTAAACCATGGTTAAACATATAATTAGGGTTTTATTTTTCCATTACTTATTTATTCATTTATTTATTTGTTTATACATTTTGGAAAATAAATGGAAAAGAGAAAAGAATGGTGGCTTTATTTGTTGTTTAGTTGAAGCTTCATGAAGCTTTGACTTTGTCCACCATTCTTATCTCATCCTTAACCCTAACCATTCCTTTAACCTTGGTCAATTCTCTACACATAACCATAGTTAGAATTATGATAAGTATTGTTTTTCTATTCTTTTTAATTAACTTATCATTTTTCTTTCTTCATCTTCTTCATCTTCTTCAATGAAGAAAAAGCTTTCTTCATCAATGGTGATTGATGTATTTGAGTGAGAAATCCAATTCTAAAGTGAACCCAACTCCTATTTCTTCATCCTCTACCTCTTGCCAAGTAGTAGAGTGTGTTTCCTTCACAAGTTTTCTTGACTTGGTGAAGTTGGAGCTTGATCTAGCGATGTCTCGACGTAGATCATCTTCGGCACGTCGTCGATGACCTAGCCCGCTTCTTTTCCGATGAAGCCGACGCAAGAGCCCGGATTTCGATTTGGACAGCGAGGATACTTCGTTGCGGAGCTATGGAGGTGGAGAACCGGATCTAAAAAGGTTGTATTTCCGTTCACTTAGTTAAAGTAGTTAACTAGTTGCTTTTTCACCTAGACATCTAGCCAAAGATCCGTAGTCGGGTTTCTCGGCACCGTTTAAATTTGAAATTGGCATGGTTGATGCCTTGTGAGACCTCATTAGGGTGCCTAGGAACCCTACAGTAGCGACGTCGAGCACGACGAGCCGTTGGGATTGGCTCGGAGATTGAAACATCTTATTTTTGCCCCCTGTTTGAATGAGGCGTCGCTGGTGTTAACCTCTTAAAGACTGAGGTTGTCTTTTGAGGGGTGATATTCAACCTGTCGAAGACGGATCCTCGAGCAGGGGCAGGAGCAGGAATCTTCAGTCTTGAAAAGACTGACTCTTTGACAGGGGAAGCTGCGTTAACGACTTCTGGAGCAGCAGTCATTGCCTTCCTTGGGACAGCCAATTTAGAGTTCTGATTTAGCCTGGCGAAAACAGATGCTGTTGGTTTGGCAGTGGATGACCCGTTGACAGGGGTCGTCGTAGCAGTAAGTCAGTCGAAGACCGACTTCTTGTTTACTTCCGGTGCAAGTATTGGCTCAGAGAAGCTTGTAGGTGGGATTATGGTTCCGAAGAACAGGCCAGTGGTGGCCTGGGTCACCTGGTCTACAGGCAGAATGAGGAAGGAAGCCGCTTGGGGCCCATATGCTACACCTCCCAGTGAGGTGGAGCGTCCGTTGCAGTGGCACTTCGAGCAGTTGGTGCAATTAGAGGCCATTGAATCTTGAGTTCTGTGCCAGGCAAAAGACCAAATCTTAGTAACTTGAAATCCGAAGGCAACCATTAACAAACCGCGACTGGTTCGCGAAGACGACACACGAAGTGTGGAGTGGAAAGAGGAAAAGGTCCCACCGGGCGTGCCAGAATCTGTTCCCCTCCGAAGGTCGGCGCACAGGACCGCGATGTCCTGATGCTGAGATTCGGGGCAGATGCTATTTGGTTTTATCCGTCCACCTCTCCGAAGATGCCAAATTGATTTATGGCACTGTGTATCGGAGGTTTAGACGGATGCGGCCGATGTAGCAGACTGCGTCAGATTCCCCCTCAGCGTGAGGGGTTTTTTATTATGGGGACGCTCTTCCCTGCAGGCGCAAGCCCCTGCAGTTAATTACGCTACCGCATCGCGGTAACAACTTTCTCCTTCTCCAGAATTTCACTTCGTGTCGTGGGTGTTTGTTTTGTTTGTGGTTGCCCGTGGATTGTATACGGAGACTGAGTAATGCCGTCGCCCGTAGGACGTGGATTAGTCCAAATCCGTATTTACTTAGATTTGGATTTGGTGTTTTTAGTTTAAGGATGCATTAGTCGCGTTGCGGCTAAGATCAACTTAACCGTTCATTAAGGATACGTTAGTCCTGTTTGGGACTAAGATCAACTAAACGTGATAATCCATTTAATATCTGGCTATCGGGACTCGTCACCTCTCTAACGTCGTTGAAGGATTACAACGGCAAATGTCAGAGGAGTTCAGAGATGTACCCTTGAACCAAAGTCGATTTGGAGTTTTATAGTCCATTTAAATGTTTAAGGATACGTTAGCCATATTTGGAGCTAAGATCAACTTAAACGGGACCGTTTAGATCCAGCAAAAGAGCATTTGGGAGCTCCATTGTTCCATTTTAGGGACGTAGTAGTCCCTGTTCAAGTTTAGGGACGTGGTGGTCCACCATTAGTTTAAGGACGTTTCGGTCCAACATTAGTTTAGGGACGTTTCGGTCCAACATTAGTATAGGGACGTTTCGGTCCAACATTAGTTTAGGGACCCTGCAGTCCAATATCCATGTGTGGTCGTTGGGACCCGTCGTCTCTCTGACGTCGTTGAAGGATTACAACGACAGTCGTCAGAGGAGTTCGGAGATGTACCCTCGAACCGGATATAAATTGATTTAAGAGAGAGCTGTGCTCAGTCAATTTTATTTAAGGACTTACGGCCAAAATTGGGCTAAGTCCAGTGGAAAATGTTCAACACCTTTATTTATTTCCGGTCTATTAGACCTGTGCTAGGGCTTTGCCCACACTTAAATAATGCATTGCATTACTTCAGGCCATTTATGCCCATTTTGACTGGGCTCTGCCCTTTTTATTATGATGCAGATCATTTGTTTTGGTCCACTGGACCCTTCAATTGGGCTCTGCATGGCATTTTATTTATTAGGCCTGTTAAGCCTTTTAATTGGGCCTGGCCCTTCAGGAAATGAAATGCATTGCATTTGTCAGGCGCTTTGCGCCAATCACTGAGCGCAAGCGCTTGTGGTGAGGACACGTGTTATGCTCTGGCGAGCGCAACAGCGCAGTGCGCTGCGCTATTGCGCTGCTGACATGTGGCGCGCTCTGGTGAGTTGCGCCAACAAAGGAGCGCAACAGCGCAATTTTTCAAGTGCAAAGCACTGTTTTATATTCTGGTTGATTTTAAATCAAAGAAAACAAGTTTTCTTTTGTTTTCAAAGAACCAATGGTTCATAAGAAAGTGCAAAGCACTACTTTTTATTTAAGATTATTGATCTTGTTCTTAGATCAATAGTCTGTCCATAAGAGAATTTTCTCTTTTTCCTAATGGTTTTTACCTTCTGTTGTTCTTGAGGAGTTCTCAAGAGTTCTCTTCTCTTTTTTTTTTAGAAAGATGTTGATGCCTTTGAATTGAGGCCTAGGGTCCTTTTTATAGTGCCCATAAATTAGTTAAATTTGTTAAAAAGATTTTTCTCTGAGTGATTTGGGGAGTTTTCCCCACCGTTGGATCTTTGATCCAAAGGCCTCTGTTTTACAGAAGAAAATATTCTTGTTTTAATAAGAACAGAAAAGATTTATTCTGTTTTGCGCAACTTCCTTAGCGCGTGACACGCGTCGCGCGGCGCAGCGCTTGCGGCGCTGCGCTGACACGCGTCGCGCGGCGCTGCGCTTGCGCAGCTGCGCTGACACGCGTCGCGGCGCAGCGTTTGCGTAGCTGCGCAGACACGCGTCGCGCGGCGCAGCGCTTGCGCAAGCGCAGCGCTTGCGCAGCTGCGCAGACACGTGTCGCGCACCGCAGCGCTTGCGCAACTGAACGTTGTTTCTTTTACTTTTAGATTTTAAAAGAGCCCTGCTCTGATTGGATGCACCGCCTTGGGCGTTGCGCTGTCGTATCAAATTCTGACACGTGGCGCGTTGCGCGCAGCACACGGGATTTGAAGCGTTGCTTCAAAATTTGAAATTTTTTTTTGAAATTTAAACAGAGCCTTGCTCTGATTGGGGAAACACCGGACTCTTGAGAGGCTCCACAAATGAAAGATGCAAGCTTGCTTCCGATCTTCGATAACAAAGATGATCTACCTTGAAGAAACTCAAACCCAAGCTCTTGCTTTGCTAATCAAGTATTAGCAAAGCAAACACCCTAATCTAAGTGGCTAGAATAGATGAGGATGATGAAGTAGGAATTTAGCTCTCATTTATTTTCTATTTATCACTCATTTTCATCACTTTGCAAAAAGCTAGAAAGCTTTTCATGCAAGGAAGAAGAAGGAAGAAGAAGATCTAATCCTTTTGTGATGAATAATGAAAGTGTGTTATAATTACAAATTCAACCATGGTTAAAGATGAAGAGGCTAACCATAACAGTTCGAGAAACTACTGATATGAGGTCCATAACAGTTTGAGAAACTACTGATAACTCTTTCCAGTAAATCTCAGCAACCCTGGCCAGGGATTTCCAGTTATAGCCAATCGAACACAGCGCAACATCAACTCCCTAAACCGGGAGAGACGAAACCCCTCCTATCGCTCATTGCCTCCATGTGATTCGGGACTGTACCCAAAAGCCACCTTTTTGCACGCCCTCTTGGACGTGGTATGATGGAAATCAAAGCACACTTGGAATCACACAAGACTCTATGAAGATCTCGGGTCTACAGACTAACCTGTACCAGTGTCACCAGAGAACTGCCATCTGACGTGAGGTATAATACCATCTGGGAGTTCTCGGCGAGTCCGTCCAGTATACCCAGTCTCCACTGAGCACCCGTACACCTTCTCTGTTGTCAAACACCAATGGATATGGGATCATCCATCGCCCATCATATGGGTCAAGAAGCGCATACGCTAGTCTACTCTGGAGTATCGATGCCCTGTCTCGGTACTCCCACTACTAGGAACATTTGAAAGATGTACTTGGCGACTACATTGTCCCCACTAGTATGATATGCATCATAGTCCTGGTAGTCAAGTACTCATCCTAAGGGCTTTATCAACATGTTACATAGAGACAATCAGAGTATATGTTAAGATAAAGAGTAACCAGATAGCATACTATCATGTCGAGCAAGAAAGTCCTCCCTATATATGTCCAAGCATCCACTACAATATACAACGTATGTACAGTAATGGCCTCTAGGGCATACATATAACTAATACCATGGAGCTTCCTCGACAAGAGAGCACGATGCCCCGGTGTGTCTCCCCTTTTAGGAGTGTGTGGCTGAAGCGGACTTACTTTCCAATTCTCGGACAGGACGAATTTGCCCTTTTGATATTGATCTTTAATCTAGCCTTTAAAGACGAAGCAATCTTCAATCGGATGGCCTATCGCTTGGTGATAGGGGCAATAATTGGGATGTTTAGCCTCACCGGGCTGCAATGGGCGTTTTGGATTTAGCAAATTAATGAGCCTGTTGCGCATCGCCCGCTCGAACAATCTCCTCGTTTTGTCCCGGGGAAACGAATAAGGGCGCTTTATTTTCTCATTATAGAATTGCCGTCTCTCGTCTAGGCGATCAGTTAATTTTAGACCACTGGGATGCTATTGAGCATTGGCGACGAAAGTCGCTTTCCCTTTCCCTTTTTCATTCCGCGGCTCCGGCTTTGAAGGAGACGGTCTATGACCCATCTGATCCATTTGGGCCAGTTTGTCAACCAAGGCTTGGAACGTGGTCGGCTTGAAGAACATCATGAATTGGGAGATGGTTGCATGAGGGTCGAGAGTACCCACAAACATGCCCACTGCTGGTGCTTCTTCGATGCGTTGTTCATACTTCGACCATAAATTCCGCCATCGTATTGCGTATTGAACCCATGTTTCTCCAGGCTTCACCCTGGCATTGATCAATGCCGTTATTGGGGTGCGTTCACTAGTACTCGCAAAACGCTGAGTGAATAGTAGCTCTATCTCTGCAAAAGTTTTGACAGAGTCATTGGGAAGCTCCGAATACCACTCAAATGTTGTCTCTGACAAGCTACCAACGAATTGGCGGAGCAGTAGTTTGTCATCGCCTCCAATGTTGCCACATAGAGCCCTGAATTGAGCAACGTGCTGATGCGGATTGCCCATCCCTTTATATACATGGAATTTAGGGATCGTATATCCTGGCGGGTACCTTATTTGGTCATACCAGCCCGGATAGGGTCGTCCAGTCTTAACGATCTGCCCGGCCGTTTCGCTCGCCTGATGAGCTCGTATTTACTGAGCAATGTAATCATCCAGAGCGGCCTTAGAGATAGTCTCCTCCTTGGCTGCTGAAAGGGCCGGAGGAGGGTTTAATGTCTCCCCTCTATCGTCTTCAATGATGATTGGGGGTCTTCAGCAGGAGGTTCCGGCTGTAATATCATCCAGGCCATGTCTTGAAACAAAAGAGCCATTTGTTTTATGTTGGTCTTCTGTTCCGCGGCCTCTTTTTCTTTCCTCTCGAGCATTCTTCGGAGGAATTCAGCATCAGATTCTTGTTCCCCACGCTGCTCTGAGGTCTCTGGATTTTCTTTCGGCCCAGTGAGTGTGTCTATTGCAGTCAGCATCTCCTGAAGTTTTTGCTGCTGTTCTTCCTGTGTCTTTTTTATCGATGAGGTAAGCGGTCGATGACCCGTAGAAGAACGACTTTCCTCTTTTCCGAAAGCCATATAAACGGTATGTGTTACCATGCCTCTAGACTTAGGGCATTTAGATTCATCGTCCTTACGGTTCGCCGTGGTCACATGGGCTTTCTCCGGCCTCCTTCTCTTGTGAACGGTTGAGGTTGATGGAGCCGTTGCAGCGGGCACCCAGACGGAAGACATCTTCTGTGGTACCGTGGGATGGCTCTTTTCTTGCCGAGCTTTAATCTTCTTTGGTCGGTGAGAGTAGTCCTGGTCAATCACCGACTCCTGGACCTGTCGCCAGACTTTGTAAATTTTGGAGGACAGCCGCTGAGGGGGCTGCTCTGGCTTCTTTTCTGTAGCATTCTCCACCGGTGCAGGAGATTTTTTCAGCATGGCAGTTGGAGAGTTCTTGCGGACCCTCCTAAGCGGTTCAAAACTGTTCCCAGTTGGAACAGCAGCATCAACTTCCACCGTTGGAGCCGGCGAAGTCAGTCCGGAAGGGGAATTGCCCCCGGCCTTCCTTAGTCGGCGCCAGTGATGACGGCGAGCATGTCGTGTGGATGGGATCGTCTCAGCTGTAGGGGTGACTTCATCATGCCCCGTGTTTTGGCGAAGGGTTGTCGCCGGCGTCAGCCTCTTAAAGACCGATGCTCGTTGAGCAGCAATGTCCAATCTGTCAAAGATAGACCTCCGAGCAGGGGAAGCAGCTTTGAGGACTTCGCCTGGAGAGAGAGCCGGAATGGCCAGCCTTATGAAGACTGACTTCTTGGCAGAAGAAGCCTCTCTGATGATTTCGTCCGCTTGAGCCGGGATGGCTATCCGCTTTGGGATGGCTGCTTCAGGTATCACAGGCTTGTTGACGCTCTGGCCCAGTCTGTTGAAAACTGAGGCGTTGGATTTGGGTGACCCGTTGAGAGAGGCCGCGACAGTGGTAAGTCGATCAAAGACCGACTTCTTTGGGGCTTCTTGCGACAGCAGCAGGGCATTGAAGCTCATCGGTGGGATCATAGTCCCAAAGAATAGCCCAGTGGTGGCCTGAGTTACTTGCTCCACTGGCATCTTAAAAAGGGAGGCCGCTTGGGGCCCGTAGGTTACACCTCCAGATAAGGTGGAACGGGAGTTGTAGTTGCAGCTGGAGCAGTCAGAGGCCATTGATGTTCTTTTTTCTGCACGAGAGCAAAACCAAATCTTAGTACCTCGAACCCAAAGGCAACCATATTAAACCGCGATTCGTTCGCGAACACGACACACGAAGTGTGGAGTGGAAAGAGGAAAAGGTCCCACCAGGCATGCCAGAATCTATTCCTCTCCGAACACGGAGACGCGACCGCGTAGGTCCGTCTAGTCTGAATTCGGGGCAGATGCTAATTGGTGCTATCCGTCCACCTCTCCGAAGATGCCAAGTTGATTTATGACACCATGTATCGAAGGTTTAGACGGATGCGGCCGATGTAGCAAACTTCATCAGATTCCCTCTCGTTTGAGGGGTTTTTGATTGTGGGGACGCACTTCCCTGCAGGCGCAAGCCCCTGCAGTTAATTACGCTACCGCATAGCGGTAACCACCTTCTCGTTCTCCAGATGGTCACTTCGTGTCTTGTGTGTTTGTTTTGTTTTTGGTTGCCCGTGGATTGTATACGGAGACTAATTTATGTTGTCGCCCGTAGGGCGTGGATTAGTCTAAATCCGTATCTTTTGGGGGTTGGGTTTAAGGATACAGTAGTATCTTTGAGACTAAGATCAACTTAAACGTATGTTAAGGATACGTTAGTCTAATTTAAGACTAAGATCAGCTTAACAGGATCGTTTAGATCCAATAAGAGAGCACTTGGGCTCTATTGTTTAGTTTAGGGACATTGCGGTCGATTAGTTTAAGGACATTACAGTCCAATGTTAGTTTAAGGACATTACGGTCCAATGTTAGTTTAAGGACATTACGGTCCGTGGTTTTAAAGAGACCCCACAGTCCGAGGTTAAGGACATCATAATCCGTGGGTTTAAAGGGACCCCAGAGTCTGAGGTTAAGGACATCATAGTCCATGAAATGTATGGTTGTCAGGACCCGTCACCTCTCTGAAGACGTTGAAGGATTACAACAACAAATATCAGAGGGGTTCAGAGATGTACCCTTGAACCAATTTTGGTTGGTAGATCTGTAGTCCAATTTGGGACTAAGGTCTGTTGAAAGATTTACGAGCATATCGGCTCAATTAATCTGAGTTGAGGACTTATGGCTAATCTTGGGCTAAGTCCAATCAAGTTAAAATGTTTAACATTTATTTTGGGCTGTTGAGCATTTATTTGGGCTTGGCTCTTTTAACATTGTTGAGTATTGACTTGCATTCTGACAATATTTTGTCTTTTATTGAATGCAGAGCATTCATCATAGCTCTGGGCTTATTAAAGAACAATTTAAGTTCTATCGGCGCAGCACATGGTGCGCTTGGTGCTTTGCGCCAATCAAAGAGCGCAGTGCGCTTCTGCCGTGTAGCGCATACGTGAGGAACACGTGTCGCGCTTGGCGCTAGCGCCAGTTAATGAGCACAGAGTGCTAGTTTATAAGCGCATTGCTCTATTGGTTCAGTGGCGCACACGTGAGGGACACGTGGTGCTCTTGGCGCTAAGCGCCAGATGATGAGCGCAGTGCGCTAATTTATGAGCACAAAGCGCTATTAGTTCAGTGGCGCATACGTGAGGAACACACGGTGCGCTTGGCGCTAAGCGCCAGATGATGAGCGCAGTGCGCTAATTTATGAGCGCAAAGCGCTATTAGTTCAGTTGCGCACACGTGAGGAGCACGTGGTGTGCTTGGCGCTGAGCGCCAGTCCATGAGCGCAAAGCGCTAGTTCAAGAGCGCACAGCGCTAACTGTTGAGTGACGCACACGTAATGACATGTGGTGCGCTTGGCGCTGAGCGCCAGTCCGAGAGCGCAGAAGCGCATTTGATCAATTTTATGATCTGGGAAATAAATTCTCCCTTAGAAAAGACTTTGTCTCAAGATCCTAAGAACAAAAGTTCTTACTTTGTAGGAGATATTTCAATCTCTTGTATTGATGAAAGGCTTTGCCTTTATGGATCTATGATCCTTAAGAGAATTGAATTATTCTCTCCCCCTATATTTTATAATGAGATGTTCACGATCTCTCTTTGTAAAAGACAATTTGTCTTATAGATCTATGATCTGTGAGAAGAATTATGTTCTTCTTTTTTTTATTTTATGATGATATCTTTTGATCTTTTTGTAAAAGACCTTGGTCTTTATAGATCTATGATCTGTAAAGAAGTGAGTTCTTCTTTTCAATTATGAGATGATTTCATCTCTCTATTCTTTTACCTTGAAGAAAAGAAGTTCTTCTATTGAGAGCTTGGCTCTTCTTTCTGAGATTCTCTCAAAGCTTATATGGGAGTTCCTCTCTATGCTTCTTTTTTTTTGAGACTTGAAGTCTAACGGCTTTTATATAGGGCGAGCTGATCAGTTCAATCAGTTAAGGAGATCTTTTCTCCAATTGATTTGGGGAATTTCCAATCGTTGGATCTTTTGATCCAAGGGCCTCTGATTTATAGAAGGCAATTTTCTTGTTTTTAACAAGATTGGAAGATCTTTTCATACAGAATTTATTCTGTATTTCGGTGATTTTTAATCACCATTCGATCATTGATCCAACTGTGCTCTGATTTACAGAGCACAATCTTGTTGTTTGGAAAGATTTTGAGGAATCTTTCCTTAATAGAATTTAATTCTGATTAATTAATGATTTATCATTATTATTATTAGATCTTTGATCTGACGGTGGGGAGCTTTTAGTTCCAGCGCTAGCGCACCCGTGTTTTGCACGTGGTGCGCTTCTTAGAGTGCAGCGCACGTAGCGCTAGCGCACCCGTGTTTTGCACGTGGTGCGCTGCTTAGAGCGCAACGCAACTAGCGCTAGCGCACACGTGCTTTGCACATGGTGCGCTGCTCAGAGCGCAGCGCACTTAGCGCTAGCGCATACGTGCTTCGCCCGTGGTGCGCTGCTTAGGGCGCAGCGCACTTGGCGCTGCTTCTGAAGTATTACTTCATTTCAAAATTTTAATTTTAAATAGAGTTTTGCTCTGATTAGGGGAAACACATGTGAGCGCTAGCACTAAGAGCACTGCACTCTAAAGTAGCGCACCACGTCCAAAGCACGTGAGCGCTAGCAATAGAACAAAGTGTTCTCGGCCCTTGGATCAAAGATCCAACGAACATGATTAAAAATCATCAATTGACCATAATAAAATTCTGTTAAGGGAACATTCCTCAGAATCTTTCCAAACAGGAAAGATTATGGTCTAAAAATCATAGCACCGTTGGATCAATGATCCAATGGTGATTAAAAATCACCAAAATACAGAATAAATTCTGTATGGGAAAAGATTTCTCAATCTTGTTAAAAATAAGAAGATTGCCTTCTATAAATCAGAAGCTCTTGGATCAAAGGTCCAATGGTGGGGAAATCCCCAAATCAATTAGAGAAAAGATCTCTTCAACCGATTCAACAAATCAGCTTGCCCTATATAAAGGCCCCAAGACTTCGAATCTCATATACACAGGCATATAGAGGAACCCCCTATAAACTTTGAGAAATTTAAAAGACAAAAAGCAAGCTCTCAAAAGAAGAAAAGTTTCTTCAAGGTAAAACAAAAAGAACAGAGAGATGAAATCATCTCATACAAAAAGAAGAATTTACTTCTTTTTCTAAGATCATAGATCTATAAGACCAATGTCTTTCACAGCAGAGATCAAAGTATCTCATCGGTAAGGAGAAGAACTTAATCTTCTTCAGATCATAGATCTATAAGATAAATTGTCTTTCAGAGATCATAATATCTCATTATAAAGAGGGGGGAGAATAATTCAATTCTCTTAGGATCATAGATCCATAAAGGTAGGGTCTTTCACCAAAAACATAAGAGATTGAAACATCTCCTATAAAAATAAGAACTTTGTTCTTAGATCCATGAGACAAAGTCTCTTATAGAGAGAATCTAATTCTCAGGGCGCAAAGCTGCCTAAAAAGAGCCTTAGCGCTCCAATTAAAGAAGAGCGCCTTAGCGCCCCAAATCTAGCCCACAGCGCTGCAGAGCCTTAGCGCTCCAAACTTAAACAGAAGCGCTTTATGCCAAGCATGCTACGTGCTCCTCACGTGTGCGCTGCTGCGCTCTTTGAACTAGCGCTCTGTGCCAAGCACGCCACGTGCTTCTCACGTGTGCGCTACTGCACTCTTTGAACTGGCGCTCACCGCCAAGTGTGCCACGTGCTCCCCACGTGTGCGCTACTGCACTCTTCGAACTGGCGCTCACCGCCAAGCGTGCCACGTGCTCCCCACGTGTGCGCTACTTAAACAGAAGCGCTTTGCGCTCTTTGACTGGCGCTCACCGCCAAGCGTGCCACGTGCTCCTCACGTGTGCGTTACTTCATAATAAGCGCAATGCGCTCATTGACTGGCGTTCAGCGCCAAGCACGCCACGTGCTCCTCACGTGTGCGCTCAAAGAAAATAAATTGTTCTATAAATAAAGCCCAGAGCTATGATGAATGCTCAACATTCAATAAAAGACAAAAAGATTGTCAGAACCAAAGCAATGTTCAACATTTTAACTAAATGGGCTAAGCTCAAATTGGCCACAGAACCCTACCTCACATTAATTGAGCTCCTTTGCTCATAAATCTTTGATCTCAGTCCCAAATTGGATTATAGATCTCCCAACCAATATTGGTTCGAGGGTAAATCTCTTCACTCCTCTGATATTTGTCGTTGTAATCCTTCAACGTCTTCAGAGAGATGACGGGTCCCGACAACCAAACATTCCATGGACTGTGGGGTCCTTAAATTCATGGACGATGATGTCCTTAAACTTTACAGACTATGACGTCTTTAAACTACGGACTGTGGGGTCCTTAAACTCATGGACTATGATTTCCTTAAACTTATGGACCGCAATGTCCCTAAACTAAACAACATAGCTCAAATGCTCTCTTGTTGGATCTAAATGATCCTGTTAAGTAGATCTTAGTCTAAAATTAGACTAACGTATCCTTA
Source organism: Agapanthus africanus (assembly GCA_030015575.1). Taxonomy (NCBI): domain Eukaryota; kingdom Viridiplantae; phylum Streptophyta; class Magnoliopsida; order Asparagales; family Amaryllidaceae; genus Agapanthus; species Agapanthus africanus. The sequence goes on from JASDDO010000019.1 coordinate 328,430,776, forward strand.
ACAAACGTTTAAGTTGATCTTAGACTCAAATGACATTAACGATCCTTAAACCCAACCCAAACCCAAATCTAAGAAAATACGGATTTGGACTAATCCACGCCCTACGGGCGACAACATAAATTAGTCTCCGTATACAATCCACGGGCAACCATAAACAAAACAAACACACACGTCACGAAGTGACCATCTGGAGAAGGAGAAAGTGGTTACCGCGATGCGGTAGCGTAATTAACTGCAGGGGCTCGCGCATGCAGGGAAGAGCGTCCCCACAATCAAAAACCCCTCAACGAGGGGGAATCTGACGAAGTCTGCTACATCGGCTGCATCCGTTTAAACCTTCGATACATGGTGTTATAAATCAACTTGGTATCTTCGGAGAGGTGGACGGATAGCACCAAATAGCATCTGCCACAGAAATTCAGGCCGGACGTCCCAACGTCCCGGTCCCGATCTACGGCGGAGAACACATTCTGGCATGCCCGGTGGGACCTTTTCCTCTTTCCACTCCACACTTCGTGTGTCATGTTTCGCGAACGAATCGCGGTTTGCTATGCTTGCCTCTGGATTCGAGGAACTAAGATTTGGTGTCTTTCTCCGTGCAGAAAAATAAGATCAATGGCTTTCAACTGCACCAACTGCAATAACTCCCACTCCGTCCCTGTCGGAGGAGTGACCTATGGGCCTCAAGCGAACTCCCTTTTTACGATGCCAGTGGAACAGGTGACGCAAGCCACCACTGGGCTATTCTTTGGGACCATGATCCCACCAGCAAGCTTCAACGCTCCAATGTCGTCGCACGAAGTTCCAAAGAAGTTGGTTTTTGATCGGCTTACCACTACCATGACCCCTGTCAACGGGTTGTCCAAATCTAGCACCTTAGTCTTTGATAGGCTGAGCCAAAGCTTAGATGGTCCCGTGAAGAAGCCCGCAATACCAGAAGGCGTTATCCCGAAGCGGATAGCCATTACTGCTCCTGAAGTCGTCAGAGCGGCTTCCCCTGCTAAGGAGTCGGTCTTTGCAAGACTGGCCGTTTCAGCTCCCGTTCCATGCGAATTCATCAAAACTGCTCCCCCTGTATGAAAGTATGCTTTCGATAGATTGGCCATCCCCACTCAACGGACGTCAGTTTTCAAGAAGCAAACGCCGGTAGTAGCCCTCCGCCAGAACATGGGGCATGACGAAGCTACCCCCATAACTGCACCGGTCCCGTCAGCACGACATGCTCACCATCATCACTGGCACCGAGTAAGGAAGGCTGGGGGCAGCTCTCCTTCCGGACTGACTCTGCCAGCTCCGTTGTTGGAAATTGATGCTGCTGTTCCAACTGGGAACAGCTCTGAACCACTCAGGAGGGTCCGCAAGAACTCTCCGACTGCTGTGATGAAAAGATCTCCTCCATCTATAGAGAACACTACAAATGTGAAGCCAGAACAGCCTCCTCAGCGGCTGTCCTCTAAAATTCATAAAGTCTAGAGACAGGTCCAAGACTCGGTGATCAACCAAGACTACTCCCGCCAACTGAAGAAGATGAAAGTTCGGCAAGAGGGACCATCCTGTCATACCACAGGAAATTTTATCTATTTGGGTGCCCGATGCAACGGTTCCCTCAACTTCGACCGCCCACAAAAGAAGAAGGTCGGAGAAAGTCTCCACGTCCGCGACGAATCTTAAGAACACTGAATCTAAACGCCCCAAGTCTGGGGGCATGGTGGTGCACACTGTTAATATGGCATCCGGGAAAGAGGATAGCCGTATCTCTACGGGTCATCGACCACCCACCAGATCCGTAACAAAGGCCCAAGAGCAACAACAGAAGCTCCAGGAGATGTTAACACAGATGGCCGCACTCACTGGGCCAAAAGAAAGCCCGGAGACGTCGTCAGAGCAGCGTCATGAACAAGAAACCGATGTTGAGTTCCTCCGCAGAATCCTCGAGAAGAAGGAAAAAGAGGCAGCGGAACAAGCTGCCAACATAAAATGAATGGCGCTTTTATTCTAAGACATGGTCGGGATGATGTTACAGCCGGATCCTCCAGCTTAAAACCCCCCAATTATCCTTGAAGACCATAGAGGAGAGACATCGAAACCTCTTCACGCTTGTTCAGCAGCCAAAGAGGAGACCATTTCTAAAGCCGCCCTGGATGACTATATCGCTCAACAGATACGAGCTCATTAGGCGAATGAAGCGGCCGGCCAAAGTATTAAGACTGGACGACCCTATCCAGGCTGGTATGATCAAATCAAGTACCCGCCGGGATATACGATCCCTAAATTCCATGTATATAAGGGAACGGAGAATCCACACCAGCATGTCGCTCAATTCAGAGCCTTGTGCGGTAATACTGGGGGTGACGACAAACTGCTGCAATGCCAGCTTGTTGGCAGCTTGTCGGAGACAGCGTTTGAATGGTACTCCGAGCTCCCGAATGACTCCGTTAAGACATTTGCAGAAATTGAGTTACTGTTCACACAAAGGTTCGCAAGCGCTAGAGAGCGAACCCCGATCACCGCATTAATTAACGCCAGAGTGAAGCCAGGTGAAACATAGGTGTAGTACGCGATACGGTGGCGGAATCTATAGTCGAAGTGCGAGCTGCGCATCGAAGAAGCGCCTGGGGTAGGCATGTTCATGGGTACTCTTGATACGCAGGCGACCAATTCCCAGTTCATGATGTTCTTCAAGCCAACTACTTTCCAGGCCTTGATTGACAAGCTGGCCCAAATGGATCAGATGGGGTCATTGACTATATTCTTCGAAGCTGTTATCTCGAAATGAAAAAGGGAAAGAGAAAGTGACCTTCGTCGCCAATGTTCAGCAGCAGCCCAGTGGTCCAAAGCTAACTAATTTCCAAGATGAAAGACGGCGATTATTCAATGAGAAACTGAAGCGCCCTTATTCGTTTCCCCGGGATAAAACGAGGAGACTGTTCAAGCTGGCGGTGCGCAACAGGCTCATCACCTTGGATCCGAAATGCCCATTGCAATCCGGTGAGGCCAATAATCCTAATTATTGCCCCTATCACCAAGTGGTAGGCCATCCAATCGAAGATTGCTTCTTCTTCAAAGGCTGGATTGAGGACCAATACCAACAGAGCAAATTCGCACTGTCTGAGAATTGGAATGTAAGCCAGCCATAGCCACACGCTCTTAAAAGGAAGGACACACCGAGGGCATCATGATCTTTTGTAGAAGAAGCTCCATGGGAGGTCGCTCTTTCAACCAAAACTAAAAGAATGCTAAAGGATCTCTAAACATGCCCAGTGATCAGGTGGAAAAGTTCGCTAGAACCCGAGGTCATCGAGGGAATGCTAAAGCCGTGCCCAACGCTGAAAGCTGGAGGTGATAGTCAAAACACTCAGGCCCAGCCGTCAAAATCTTCGAAGAAGAAGACCAAAGAGCCCGTGAAGCATGGTGACAAGCGCACGGACATGCAAAAACATATTGATGCGCTGGAAGAATATAACTAGAAAGCACGAATCCAGGTCACACTCCAAGAGTTTCTCAACCACATCCTTGAAGACGGAGATAGCAACAAAGATGAGAGAGAAGACTCGTCAGATGAACATGAGGATTATGTAGCAAGCTGCCACGTGATCTCTCACTCGCCGGTAGATGGTGAAGAATCTCCTGATATAGAGAAACTGGGGGCAGATCCCGAACCGGAACTCCTACGACCGTCAGACGAGATGATTGACGTATTCCTGAACAAAACTCTTCTGAAAAGCAAAACTGATCGAGAGCGCGAAATGGCCATATTTGAAAAATCCAAACGCCGGCGACTGGACGAAAGGGTTAAAACACTCCCACCAGATCAAAGCTCATTCGCCGCAAATAAAAGCAGGTTCAAGACAAGGAAAATGTTCGCCAAAGCTGTATCGATGGGGATGAAACTGCCACCCTCTGAAGGAAACACTCCAGATAGGATACACCTTAACGAAGAGGACATACATCCTAACTTCTGCTTATATCATCAGAGGATTGCATACCCTACTAAAGAATGCAACTGCTTTAAAACTTGGTTGCAAGGGTATGTCGCTCACAGGAAACACTTCAAGAGGATGAAGCGTGAAGCTCGTCGACAGCGGAAAAATATGACGGACGAACGTGGAAGAGCTACCGACAACTGTCACATGGTTGATAATAGGGGATCGCAAATTCTCACCTTCGGGAGCGATTCGGAAGAAAAAATGTCTCTCGGCCCTCTCTTCAAAGAATCCACCTCAGGAAAAGAGGAAGAAATGAAGACCTGCGAGAACATTCAGCTGCGTAATCGCACGCTACCTGAAAAGAATCTCGGACCCGCAAATAAGGGATCGAACAAAAAGGATAAGGGGAAAGAAAAGGTCCCTGAGGATATCACCCTCGACGACCGAGTCGTCGAAGAGTTGGCAGCCAAAGACCCGCCCAAGAGAAACAAGGTGGATTACAACGTTCTGGCAAACCTGAGGAAGATACCCTCACAGCTAAGCATTCTCGATGCCCTTTTGCTATCCAAAGAGGCGAGAGATTCTCTGATCAAGGCATTACAAGAGCCTGACTAGTTTCAAACTTTCCTCACCGAAGAAAAGATGAAGGACGAGCTGGAAGAAGTGCACACTGCTGACGTCACTTTCGGCGATGAAGGCCTCCTCCTCGGGACGTGCGAGCATAACCGTCCCCTATATGTCTCCGGGTATTGCCATGACATTAAGATAGGGAAGATCCTGGTCTCAATGTGAGAGTGTTGAAAGAGATTTGCATGAGCGTTCAACACCTCGCTCGGGATAAAATCACTATCTCCGGATTCGACTCCCAGTCATCACGGACGCTCGGGTCTGTAATTCTGATGTTGCGCTTTGGGCTACTCATCACTGACATCAAGTTTCACGTCATTGTCGCCAAGACTTGCTACAACGCTTTGCTCGGTCGGCCTTGGTTACACGAGTACAACATTATCCCTTCTACACAACATCAGTATATGAAGTATTTCAAGGATGGTCTCGAGTATACCGTGACAGGGGAACTGAACCTATTCTCCGTGAATGAAGTCCGAAAGTACGAAGATGCAAAATACTTCTTGCCAGACTTCGAAGTCATGGAAAGGTGCCATAAGCCGGAGAATAAGCAAAGAGCTATCACCGCCATTCCGGTCTTCGGGAGTGATATCGAGGAGGAAGAAGAGATAGTCCATTCGGGTCCTCCCCAATACAACAAACCGGGACCGTCAACCCCTATTTTGATTTTTGGCAGTGACTCTGAAGACGAGGTCAATGCAGTATTCTCGGCTCGTCCATCAGTGCAAGCCTTCATTGGAAATGATCAGAGTTTGCAGATCGCCATAGTTCCGCAAGAGCATTACAAAGAGCTCAACGCACTTGATACCTACAGTGTGCAAGAACTGCAGTCATTCTACGACCTTTCCAGGCGAAAAGATGAAAAGGCGATCCTCTTTTATCGATCCGCGGAAACCAAAGTGGAGAAAGAAATCTGGCATGGCGCCGATCCTACGCTTGACAGGCTCCAGCCCATCCGTCTGTCCAGATACTACATAGAAGGATTAAAAGGGCTGTTAAGGCCTCAAGGCGTACCCTTCAAACAGACTGCTCGAAAAGCTCAGTTCTACAACAGGATCTGGAACGTCCTTGGAACTCAGTGAAAATTGCCCAACAGGAGAATGGAAATGATCGGGCTCGGATATGTTCAATCCAAGAAACGGGAGCGATTCCATGCCTGCCACGTTATACATGACTTTGATGAAGAAGGAGATGCTCTGTTAGTAGACGCTAACCCTGAACCAAGACGAGGTCCCGCCACAAAAGTGCCAAGTCCGTCGTTCGAAGAACAGATGGACAAGCTAATAAGGGAAGCGGGTCAAAAGGTCCGAGATGACCATAGCCGCGAAATGGCCATCTATGAAAAAGCCAGGACGCATCGCCTCCTTCAGTAGGCTACGGAAAGTGACGATGTCCTTCATAGGCAGCCCGTTATACGGAAGACCCGACACGGAGGAAAAAACAAACTAAAGAACGGAAAAAACGTTCGACAGCGGCAAAGCGAATCCAAGAAGCCACACGATCGAGAATTGAGCAGCTGAGATTCGTCTCTCATAAAGAAGATGATTCGAGCATATTCTTTTCCCTAAGACAAGACAAGGAAGATATTCGGTCTTGTCATGAAACATCAAATGATTACACTCCCAGAATCCAAACACCCCGAGAAAGCTGGCGAGGTCTCTCACCCGGATTATTGCTCATATCACCGAGCGATAGGACATCCTCTCGAAGACTGCTTCACATTCAAAGACTGGGTAGAAGACCAGTATCAGTTAGGCAGGTTCACTTTATCCAACAGTTGGAGGGTAACCCCACCATAGAAGCATGAACCGAAAGCCACGTATGCAGCGAGAGTAAAGCCGGATCAACATCGGTCTTGGAAACGATCTCGTACCTGTCACATGATAACAATGTCAGAAGAGAGTGTACGCGAGGATATGGCTGACTTCCCCTAGTGCTTCGAAAACGATGATGACGTAGTGATCTCAGAATTTCCACCAGCACCAAAAGAGCTGGAAGATGGGATACACACTACTGCAGATAACCTCAGAAAAATCGACTTGGGAACGGCAAACGACCCACGGCCGACGTTCGTCAGTGAGCTGTTGTCTAAAGAAAAGGTGGCTACGCTCAAGGATGTGCTCATGCAGTATAAAGACGGTTTCGCATGGAACTATTCCGAGATGCCAGGATTAGATCCAGAAATAGCCGTCCACAAATTGGCGATTTCTCTAGACGTTAAGCTGATCAAACAAGCACCGAGAAGAATGCGGTTCGAACTTGAAATGAGCATCAACGCCGAGGTCAAGAAGCTAATCGACTCCGGCTTCATCCAAGAGGTTCAGTACCCTGACTGGATCGCCAACATCATCCCAGTGATGAAGAAAAATAAGACGGTGCGCATTTGCGTGGACTTTCGGGACCTCAACAAAGCATGTCCGAAAGATGACTTTCCCGTACCGGTTACTGAGCTGATGATAGATAATACATCCACTCATGAGGTTTTCTCCTTCATGGACAGCTCATCAGGGCACAATTAAATAAAGATGCATCCCAAAGACCAGAAGCGTACCGCTTTCCGGACACCTTTAGGCATATTCTGCTACAAGGTAAAGCCTTTCGGTCTGAAGAACGCCGGCGCTACCTATCAGAGGGCCATGACGAAGATTTTCGATGACCTCATACATGAAGTCGTCGAATACTATATCGACGACCTTGTGGTGAAAAGCAAATCGCACAAGGAGCATTGAGAGCATCTAAAAATAGTGTTTCAGCGCCTTCGGAAATACAACTTGAAGATGAACCCTCTGAAATGCGCGTTCGGAGTTTCCTCAGGCAAATTCCTAGGATTCATCGTCCGACACCGGGGCATCAAAATCGATCCATCAAAGATCAAGGTGATCATGGAAATGCCTCCGCCAAGAACTCTCAAGCAACTGCGGTCTCTTCAACGAAAACTCGCATATATTCGGCGGTTCATAGCCAACCTCTCCGGCAAATGCTGCCCCTACAGTCACCTAATGAAGAAAGGGAACCCGTTCGTCTGGGATCGCAAATTCCAAAGTGCACTGGATGAAATCAAGCAATAGCTGCAGAATCCTCCGGTGCTAATCGCTCCGGTCAAGAGAAAGCCTCTCATTCTGTATACAACCGCCCTTGAGGGTTCCTTAGGCGCACTATGGGCACAGGAGAATGACCAAGGGAAGGAAAAAGCGCTCTACTATTTGAGTCGAGTTCTCCTGAGGGAAGAAAACAACTACTCCCCCATTGAAAAACACTGCCTGGCATTAATCTTCGTGATAACGGAGTTACGGCATTATGCTTTGGCGCATGAGGTCCTCCTAATATCAAAGGTGGATCCTCTCAAGTATTTGATGTCAAGAGCCATACTAACAGGATGACTTGCTAAATGGTCCTTTCTCTTGATGGAGTTCTCAATAACTTATCGTCCGCTCAAGGCAGTGAAAGGCCAGGCCATCGCCAACTTCCTCACTGAGCATCTGATACCTGCCGATTCTCCCTTGAACTGCGAATTGCCAGATGAGCACGCGTTTGACACGATCAACGGGGAGAAAGGAGGGAGTGATACCCGATGGGAACTCTACTTCGACGGAGCATCTTCTATGAAGAAGCGAAAGCATAACTCCCCTATAATCAAATCGGGGGTGGGCCTTATCTTCGTGACTCCACAAGGAGGGATAATGCTCTTTGCCTTTTCCCTAACAGAGCCGAGGACAAACAATGAAGCTGAATATGAAGCTTTGATAGCAAGTCTTGAGATCGTTGTCGACATGGGAATCAAATACCTCCTTATATACGTAGACTCCCAGCTGGTCGTTAGTCAAGTAAACGGCGACTATCAAACGTGCAAACCAGAGTTGGTATACGGTGAGAGAGTGCAACAACTGCTGACTCGAATCCCTTCCTACGCCGTGGAAAGCATACCGCGCGCGGAAAATAGCAAGGCGGATGCATTAGCCAAGCTCGCTAAAGAACTAGACGACGAAGACCTCGATGACGTAAGGATCGTTGTGTAAAGCCGCCGGGTTCTGGCACCGGCAGAAATATCTCCGGAGTCGTCCGAAGAAAAGGGAGCTACCGAGCAAATAGCCCTACAAATAAAAGACCAAGAAAAGATTAAGGATTGGAGAGAAGTCTTTATAGACTACTTCCAATCACGTCGAACACCTGAAGATGTGTCCTCAAGACATCAGTTCATGAAATGAACTCTATCCTTCACCTTCATCAATGATACTCTGTATAAGAGATCGTTCGACTCTCTGTGGCTAAGATGCCTGGGACCTGAAGAAGAAAGGAGAGTCGTCCAAGAAACTCACAACGGACTCTGCGGTTCTCACCAAGCCTGGCCGAAGATGAAACAAAAGATCAAAAGGATGGGCTACTATTGGCCCACAATGATCCAAGACTGTCTCGAATACGCGAAGCAGTGCCACTCGTGTCAGATTCACGGGGACTTTATCCATCAGCATCCAAATCCTCTACACCCGACGGTGGCTAGTTGGCCGTTCGAAATGTGGGGAACTGACATAATCGGGCCCATTGAACCAGCATCGTCCAGAGGACATCGGTTCTTACTGGGAACAACCGATTACTTCTCCAAGTGGGCAGAAGCAGTACCACTAAGAGAAGTGAAGACAGAGAATATCCTCCATTTCTTCAAGACACACGTCATCTATCGGTTCGGCACTCCGCGATGGATTATCTCTGATAACAGGCCAGCCTATAGAAGTCACAAAATCAGCCACTTCGCGCAGCAACATAATATAGACTGGAGATACTCTTCAGTCTATAATTCCCAAGCTAATAGTCTGGCTGAGACTTTCAACAAGACCTTGATGAAGATTGTGAAAAAGACGGTGTCCAAAAATAAAAAAGACTGGCACGAGAGACTGCCTGAAGCTCTCTGGGCGTATCAAACAACATTCAAAATGGCCACAAACACAACACCGTATGCGTTGGTATTCAGCACTGAAGCGGTACTCCCCTTGGAAATAGAGCGACCCTCCTTACGAGTGGCTGTTCGTTACGAGCTAACAGACGAAGACGATGCTCATCTTCGGCTTGAGGAGCTCGACGCGCTCGACGAAACCCGGCTCATGGCGCAGCAAAACTTGGAAGCCTAGAAAGCAAAAATGACGCGCTCATATGAGAGATTGACTAGGCCGAGAATGTTCCGCCAAGGCGAACTCGTGCTAGTGGTCAAGAGACCTATGATCCCCAATCGTGCCAAACGGGGGAAGTTTGAGCCAAATTATGAGGGCCCGTACATCATAGACAAAGTCTACCAGGGTGGGGCTTACTTGCTCATGGATATGCATGGCGAAAGACCCTTCAGGCCAATAAACAGGCGGTTCCTAAGAAATACTACGCCTGAAGAGTTACGGACCAGGGTAATGATAGATGACGACGCCTATGTCCGCTCGTTATCTTCCTAGGCCCAAACTCCAGAAGTGGTAGCCAACGAAACCGTTGCAACAACGGACCGAGATGTCCTAAAACTAACAATGGACCGAAACGTCCATAAACTAACGCTTGACCGAGACGTCTATAAACTACTATAAACCGCAGCATCCCAAGGCTGACACAAAAAAAACGGTATGTCCATAAACGAAATGGGAACGGATGAAAACCCGAAAGGGCTCCGTGAGTAAAAACAGCAGGGCAACCGGCGAGTTTGTGAAAACCCGAGAGGGCGCAATCTCGTTAAAAGACACTTGCAAGGTCCTCTCGACCCTATGAGGAGAAAACACCTGCGTGAGATCCTTACGACTCACAAGGGAGCGACACACTTAAAGATCCCCACGATTCCTAAGGAGAAAATACACTTACGAGATCCTCACGGCTCGTAAGGAGAACCCTCTTATGAGACCTTCACGGTTCATAAGATTCAAAATCCTTAAGCTATAGGGATCTGAACCTGTTCTTAAGCCATCACAATCCCCAGATTGCCCTACAAGCGGTTCAATACTGACCCTTGTATACAATCCACGGGCACGAATAAACATTTCCCTAACAAAGTTCCACCCGCGACTAGGGATATGCTCACACGGTGAACGACCCTTGTAAGTTCTCTCGACTTATAAGGAGAAAACACTCTTGTAAGATCCTTACGACTTATAAGAGAACATACACTTAAGACTCCTCACGATTCTTAAGGAGAAAACGCACCTACGAGATCCCCATGACTTATAGAGAGAAATATCTTTATGAGACCCTTACGGCTCATGAAGTCAAAAAGCCTTAGTTAACAGGATCCTAACCCTGTTTGCTAAGCCACCTTTGTTCGACATCGAAAGAGGCAAATGATGATTCGCTCCTGGAAATATCCCAATTATAGCGATGCTGATGCCTAAATCGGTATCAAATCCCAAACTCGCAGCAAAAAGTCAGCGAGCCACAAATGCATATGAAATAGCCGAAATGATCGGGCAACTTGCAACAAAATCAGCAAGTAAAAATGTATGCATACAAAATAGCCGAAATGGTTGGGCAACTCGCAATAAAAACAGCGAGCAAAAAGAAAAAATAGCCAAAATGATTAGGCACCGCGAAAAATAGCCATAATGATTGGGCAATCGCTACTTTCGCGATATAAAAGCTGAAATGATAGAGCATCGCGGAAAGAAAACAAAAAAATACATATGAAATGAAATTTTTACCCTACAGGTGAGATCACATCGATCCCTGTATACAATCCAGGGGCGCAAACAAAGAGAGAACCTTGTCATCCCACCAGACTCTATCAGAAAGAGAGCCAAGTCTCGACGGCCACATCTACAGCCTGGAGACCCACAACAGCATTCCTCTTCATTTCAGCAGGGTTCGGACGCGATAATCAATCACGGAGCCACGGCAGAGTTCCTAGTTCCAAGTCTCAACGGCGACATCTACAGCCTGGAGACCCACAACAGCGTTCCTTCTCATTCCAGCAGGATTCGGACGCGACAATCAATCTTGGAGCCACGGCAGTGTCCCTAGTTCCAAGTCTCGACGGCCACATCTACAGCCTAGAAACCCACAATAGCGTTCCTCCTCATTCCAGCAGGATTCAGAAGCGACAATCAACCTCGGAGCCATGGCAAAGTCCCTAGTTCCAAATCTCGACGGTTCATAGACAACCTTGAGACCACCTCGACATTCGTCTTGTTACAGCAGATGCAATGTCAGCAAAGCGGAGTCGCGGCAAAGTTCCCAGTTCCAGGACTCGGTGGTGCATAGACAACCGAGAGTCAACCCCTGACCCCGTATGGCTAAAGTCAATCCTGACCCCATATGGCTAAAGTCACTCCTGACCCCGTATGGCTAAAGTCAATCCTGACCCCATATGGCTAAACTCAACCCCTGACCCCGTATGGCTAAAGTCAATCTTGACCCCATATGGCTAAAGTCAACCCCTGACCCCGTATGGTTAAAGTCAATCCTGGCCCCATATAGCTAAATTCAACCCCTAACCCCGTATGGCCAAAGTCAACCTGACCCCATATGGCTAAAGTCAACCCCTGGCCCCGTATGGCTAAAGTCAATCCTGACCCCATATGGCTAAAGTCAACCCCTGACCCTGTGGAACACGGCTAAAGTCAATCCTAACCCCGTGGAAAACGGCCAAAGTCAACCCTCGACCTCCCCATCAAAGCAATGCTTTAACTCAGGAGCAGGTCAACTAATCAATCACTTACGAGTCCTCTCGACTTGTAAGGAGAAAATTATCTTGTGAGATCCTTACGACTCTCAAGAGAAAACACACTTAGGAATCCTCACGATTCCTAAGGAGAAAATACACCTAAGAGATCCTATCGACTTGTAGGGAGAAAAATCTTTATGAGACCCCCGCGGCTCATAAAGTTGAAAAGTCTTAGGTGGAAGATATCCTAACCCTGTCTCTTAAGCTATCACTGTCCTGCAAAGAGGTCAAGATGGACTATCTATAGGCCACACTCTCCGAAGTCGAACATCGACAAGGAGGGAAATAATCACTTATGAGTCCTCTCGACTTGTAAGGAAGAAAATTCTCTTGTGAGATCCTTACGACTCTCAAGAGAAAAAACACACTTAGGAATCCTCACGATTCCTAAGGAGAAAATACACCTACGAGATCCTCTCGACTCGTAGGGAGAAAAGTCTTTATGAGACCTTCACGGCTCATAAAATTGAAAAGTCTTAGGCGGCAGATCTGAACCTGTTTCCTAAGCCGTCACTACCCTACAAAGAATCCAAGATGGACAGCCACCTGCTATCCACAGGCCACACTTGCCAAAGTTACATGCCATCCAAATCGAGGTGCTACTCAAGAGTACGTAAACTGCTTTGCGCCAAGTCAAAACAAAAAGGTATAACCCACGGGTGCCAATCACCTATTATGCAAGACAATAAAGAGAACATTTGATTTACATCCAATTGAGCGTCCAAAGCATACCCACTCATGTATGTACGAAAAGGATAAAATAAACACATGGAAAGGAAAAATTTGTTATTCATACCGCAGAAAAGTTCTTACATTGATGAAAACAGTAAACAAAAACATCATGAAAATGTTTACTATGGTAAGACATCAAATCCAGGACAGGGGTTGAGAAATTCAAAAGTTAGGCCGTCTAAAATGTTTCGGGCCTTTCGGATCATTCTTGTATGCTTCCTCTCATGTTCACAAGCGTTAGGGTCCTCACTGATGTCCTCTGCCCTTCGATAGGCAGCGATTATCGTCGCCTGTTGGAAAGTTTGATGTAGAATATCGACAAGATTTTCTCGCCTTTTCTTTGAGATTAGGCTCATCAGATACATTGAGTGTACCTTATCTTCGGCGTCATCCAATGCTTTAGGTGGCATGCCGTCGTAGAATAAAGGAATTGCTTCCCAGATCGCTCTCACATTGAGCTTCAAAAGAGCGGAACGATGAGAAAGCAGTCGACCATTGTATTCATCAAAGCGACGCATGATTTCGGCGCACTGAGCGTTTGTAAACTCCTGGTTCTGGCTGCGGCCCAGTGCGCGAATGTCTCCATAAGAAATAATCTCGTCGAGATCATACAGATGAGCTGCCATAACGTCTGAAAAAGAAAATCAGTAAGAGTTTAGTGGGCAGACTGATTAAGAAAAGCTTTTTGAAACAGACACGGGGATTTAAACAACTCTTGATATCATCACGGAGAAAATAAGTTCGGAGAAAATAAGTTCTGATTAAGAGACACAACAAATTCAAATTTGTGCAAATAAAGGAGAAATCCTAAAAAAGATTCTCATTTAATGAGAGACTCCTCGGGTTAAGAAGTTAAACTCCTCGAGAGCAACGCTCAGCAGACAGGAGTGACACCTGTCAAAATCAATTATGAGTGGAATAAAAAAAATTCCCCGAAAATTTCTAAAGAGTAATGCTCTGTAAGGAAGATGAAACAATCCATCGCGAAACCTTAAAAGCAAAGCTTCTACAGAGTAAAAACTCCAAGATCTTCAAGATCTGTGAATAAACCCTTAAGTTCTTCATGTACAATATTCCAGTTCATGGGTTAAAATCACCTTAAAAAGATTATATCTTGGAGATGAGCATGGCTCTTTTAATGGGTAAAACCCTAAAAATATTTTAAGATCTATGATCTAAAGATGAGTGTGGCTTTGTTAATGGGTAAAACCCCAAAAAATTTAGATCTATGATCTGACAAGAGCAAAGCTCTATTTATAAGTTCAAATCTTATCAAAAAATTGGACAGTGTTTTGACTCTTAAGAGTTCTTAAGGGAGAGAGCAATGCTCTAGCAGAGAATTAATTCTCAGAAAACAAGAAGGAGATGAACAGAGGTCATCTTAAGGGCCAAGGGTCCTATTTATAGGCACTGAGATGCCGTTTCAAATTCTGAGTTGATCCAATGGCAGAGATGCTACCACCGCTGCACTCACGTGTGGACCACGTGAGCGCAACGGTGGGGGGAATTTATTTCCCCCAATCAGAGCAAAGCTCTGTTCAAATTTTTAAAATTTCAAATGAAGTAGCGCTTCATAATTGCGCCAGCGCTAAGAGTCAAAGACTCTGCTGCAGCGCTCATGTGCAAAGCACATGAGCGCTACATTCTAAGCAGCGCAACGCTAGCAGCGCTGCACTCTAGGCAGTGCACCACATGCAAAACACGTGAGCGCTACACTCTATACAGTGCACCACGTGCAAAGCACGTGAGCGCTAGCGCTAAGAGCTCTACACTCTAAGTAGCGCACCACTTGCAAAGCACGTGAGCGCTAGCGCTAAGAGCTCTACACTCTAAGTAGAGCACCACGTGCAAAGCACGTGGACGCTAGCGCTAAGAGCGCTGCATTCTAAGCAGCGCACCACGTGCAAAGCACGTGAGCGCTAACAGCGCTGCAATGCAAGCAGCGCACCACGTGCAAAGTACGTGAGCGCTAGCGCTAAGAGCGCTGCACTTTAAAGCAGCGCACCACATGCAAAGCACGTGAGTGCTAGCGATAGAACAAAATGTTCTCGGCCCTTGGATCAAAGATCCAACGAACATGATTAAAAATCATCAATTGAACAGAATAAAATTTTGTTATGGAAACATTCCTCGGAATCTTTCCAAACAGGAAAGATTATGCTCTGAAAATCATAGCACTGTTGGATCAATGATCCAATGGTGATTAAAAATCACCAAACAAGAAGATTGCCTTCTGTAAATCAGAAGTCCTTGGATCAAAAGTCCAACGGTGGGGAAATCCCCAAATCAATTAGAGAAAAGATCTCTTCAACCAATTCAACAAATCAGCTTGCCCTATATAAAGGCTCCAAGACTTCAAGTCTCATATACACAGACATATAGAGGAACCCCCCCATAAACTTTGAGAAATTTCAAAGACAAAGAGCAAACTCTCAGAAGAAGAAAAGTTTCTTCAAGGTAAAAAAAAGAACAGAGAGATGAAATCATCTCATACAAAAAGAAGAATTTACTTCTTTTTCTAAGATCATAAATCTATAAGACCAAGGTCTTTCACAACAGAGATCAAAGTATCTCATCAATAAGGGGAAGAACTTAATCTTCTTCAGATAATAGATCTATAAGACAAATTTTCTTTCAGAGATCATAATATCTCATTATAAAAAGGGGGAGAATAATTAATTCTCTTATGATCATAGATCCATAAAGGTAGGGCCTTTCACCAAAAACATAAGAGATTGAAACATCTCCTATAAAAATAAGAACTTTGTTCTTGGATCCATGAGACAAAATCTCTTATAGAGGGAATCTAATTCTCAAGGCGTAAAGCTGCCTAAAAAGAGCCTTAGCGCTCCAATTAAAGAAGAGCGACTTAGCACCCCAAATTTAGCACACAGCGTTGCAGAGCCTTAGCGCTCCAAACATAAACAGAAGTGCTTTGTGCCAAACGCGCCACGTGCTCCTCACGTGTGCGCTGCTGCGCTCTTTGAACTAGCGCTCTACGCCAAGCACGCCAAGCGCTCCTCACGTGTGCGCTACTACGCTCTTTGAACTAGCGCTCACCGCCAAGCGCGCCACGTGCTCCCCATGTGTGCGCTACTGCGCTCTTTGAACTGGCGCTCACCGCCAAGCGTGCCACGTGCTCCTTACGTGTGCGCTACTTCATAATAAGCGCATTGCGCTCATTGACTGGCGTTCAGCGCCAAGCGCGCCACGTGCTCCTCACGTGTGCGCTAAAAGAACATAAATTGTTCTATAAATAAAGCCTAGAGCTATGATGAATGCTCAGCATTCAATAAAAGACAAAAATATTGTCAGAACCAAACCAATGTTCAACATTTTAACTAAATGGGCTGAGCTCAAATTGGCCATAGAACTCTACCTCAGATTAATTGAGCTCATATGCTCATAACTCATAAATCATTGATCTTAGTCCTAAATTGGACTACATATCTCCCAACCAATATTGGTTCGAGGGTACATCTCTTCACTCATCTGATATTTGTCGTTGTAATCCTTCAACATCTTCAGAGAAGTGACGGGTCCCGACAACCAAACATTCCATGGATTGTGGGGTCCTTAAACTCATGGACTATGATGTCCTTAAACTTTACAGACTATGACGTCTTTAAACTACGGACTGTGGGGTCCTTAAACTCATGGACTGTGATATCCTTAAACTTATGGACCGCAATGTCCCTAAACTAAACAATAGAGCCCAAATGCTCTCTTGATGGATCTAAATGATCATGTTAAGTAGATCTTAGTCTAAAATTAGACTAATGTATTCTTAAAAAAACGTTTAAGTTGATCTTAGTCTCAAATGAGATTAACGATCCTTAAACCCAACCCAAACCCAAATCTAAGAAAGTACGGATTTTGACCAATCCACGCCCTACGGGCGACAATATAAATTAGTCTCCGTATACAATCCATGGACAACCAAAAACAAAACAAATACACACGACACGAAATGACCATCTGGAGAAGGATAAAGTGGTTACCGCGATGTAGTAGCGTAATTAACTGCAGGGGCTTGCGCTTGCAGGGAAGAGCGTCCCCATAATCAAAAACCCCTCAACGAGGGGGAATCTGACGAAGTCTGTTACATTGGCTGCATCTGTTTAAACCTTCAATACATGGTGTCATAAATCAACTCGGCATCTTCGGAGAGGTGGACGGATAGCACCAAATAGCATCTACCCCCGAAATTCAGGCTGAACGTCCCAACGTCCCGGTCGCGACCTTCGGCAGAGAACAGTTTTTATTGCACAGGCTATCCACAGGACCAGGGGAACGTCGGGTTTCACTAGCGGCTAAAAGGAAACCCGGGGCTCCCAGATTATTTGTATTGTTCTGTGATGCATATCGCCTATCTGTGATGTTGCATTTATCATGCCTCGAGCGATTATTATATATTGGTATATATATACTGTTAGTTGTATGTATGCCCTAGAGGCCAGTATTGTACAGATGATGTATTTTATATTGGATGCTTGGACATATATAGAGATGACTTTCTTGCTCGATATGATAGTATGCTATCTGGTTGCTCTTTATCTTAACATGTACACTTGTCTCTTTAAACTGTCTAATAGTTACATGTTGGTGAAGCCCTTAGGATGTGTACTTGACTACCTGGACTATGATGCAGATCATACTAGTGGGGACATGGTAGTCTATAGGTACATCCTTCAAGGTCCCTAGTCGTGAGTGTATCGAGACGGGGCATCGATATACCGGTGTAGACTAGCGTATATGCTTCTCGACCCATGAGATGGGCGATGGATGATCCCATATCTATTGGTGTTTGACATCAGAGATGGTATACGGGTGCTCAGTGGAGACTGGGTACACTGGACGGACTCGCAGAGAACTCCCAGATGGTATTATACCTCACGTCAGATGGCAGTTCTCAGGTGACACTTGTGCAGGTTAGTCTGTAGACCCGAGATCGTCATAGAGTCTTGTGTGATTCCCACTGTGCTTTGATCTCCACCTTACCACGTCCATGAGGGCATGCAAAACGGTGGTTTTTGGGTACAGTCCCGAGTCACATGGAGGCAATGAGCGATAGGAGGGGTTTCGTCTCTCCCGGTATTGGGGGTTGATGTTGCGCTGTGCTCGATTGGCCGTAACAGGGAAGTCCCTGGCCAGGGCTGATCAGAGTTTTGCTGGTAAGTGTTACCAGTAGTTTCTCGACCTGTTATGAGCCTCACATCGACACGACTTATCGGTTATTGGGGTCTGACGTTTACCACCCCTAGACTTGATATGCGACATATCAGACGAACAGACCGGACTGTACGGTAAGTGTTACTAGTTGGATTCACAGGCGTGTGAGCGGGCTTGCTCGTCGATCTTCTGATCGCTCAATACCCGGGTGGCCGTTACGTTTGGCAGACCGCTTGCGGCTTATGGGTGATTGATATGATCATCATTTGCTGCCGGCGTATTGACGAGTCTTTAGAGTCCTACACAGAGGTTTCCTGGCTCAAGCGAAACGAAATAGGAGCGCATATGAGATATGTGCGGGACCGAGAATAATACGTGTATGTGATACCGTATTTCATTCTCGCGATGAATGTTTCAATTGGTTGTATAAGATATAACCTAGTTATCGAATCGAAGATTGATTCGATAAGTCGATACATTGGATACTAGACGGTTATATGCGACATGACCGAATCATTGAATTAAGTGTTGATTTAATGATTTAATGTATAATTATATATTTGATATATTACTTTGCATTAACTAGTATTGGTTCATTTTAAAAGGATTTTCTCACTTGATGTGCACATTGTATATGTGATATATTTTGTGTGCACTTGATTGTATCATGTTTGATGATACATACTCACTTGGGTTTGTGCAAAGAATTAAACCATGGTTAAGTTAATGATTAGGGTTTTGTTTATTTGCTTATTTATTTATTTATTTATTTTTCCATTATGGAAAAGATAAATATGATATGGTGGCTTTCTTTGGATGCTTGTTGAAGCTTCATGAAGCTTTGAACAAGTCCACCATTCTTGTCTCATGCTTAACCCTAACCACTAAAAGTAACCATGGTCTATTCTCTACACCTAACCAAGGTTAGGATATGATAAGTATTCATATTGTTTTTCTTTTTAAAAACAATTATCATATTCTATCTTCATTCTTCTTCCTCTTGAACAAGAAGAAAAGCTTACTAGCTTTAATGGCACCTTGAGTAAATGAGTGAGAAATCCAATTCTAAAGTGAACCCACCTCCTATTTCTTCATCCTCTACCTCTTGCCAAGTAGTATAGGGTGTTTTCTTCACAAGTTTCACGACTTGGCGAAGTTGGAGCTTGATCTTGTGTAGCCTCGACATAGATCATCTTCGGCATCGCAGCCGACGACTAGTCCGCTCATTTCTCCGATGAAGCCGATGCGAGAGTCCGAGATCCGACATGGACAGCGAGGGGATTTCTACGTGGAGATAAGGAAGTGGAGAACCGGATCTACAAAGGTTGTAGCCTCTTTCTTTTAGTTAAAATGTTAACTAGTTTCACTTTTCGCCTAAACTCTAGTCAACGAATCCGTATTAGGGTTTCTCGGCACTTGTAAAATTTGAAATTGGCATGGTTGATGTCTTGTGAGACTTTATTAGCGTGCCTAGGAACCCTACAGTGGTATCAGAGTCTAGCTCGAGCCTTAGGCGATGCGTAAACGGAGTTTGAAGTCCGATCGAACCGAAACCCTAATTCCAAAATGCTCTCTGGACTTTTTTCAAAAACTGGGTTTTTTTCAGATTAAAAATGCTTAAAAAATTCAGCAGGAAATTATAAGAATTACGGTGCAAAATTTGACAAAAGATATGCCCAAAGTGCGGCGGAACCGCGGCAGAAGCCTGGCTTATGCGGCGGTTCCGCGGCCATCTGATGACGTCACCTTCCCATTTTTGCACAGTAATTCCTCTTTTCTAATTCTGAGTTTTCTAGGACTTTTTAATTTGACTCAAGAGTTGAGTGTTCTGGGGTTGCAATGGAAATCGATGTTTCGATCGGATTATCAAACTTCGTCTATGTGTTTTTCCGGATAATTTTAGAATATGTTAAAAAGTTCGACCGGATATAAATACCCAATTTTTCCCCTGCCGGAAAATTTCCAAGTGTTGGATTTTTCTGAGGTTTAAAGACGTTCTAAGTAGTGCAAGTAACGCGATGGTCTCTCTAGAAGACAACAAACCTTAACTCGATTATGTGACCGTCTTGAACTGCCCTTTGAACCTTAGGGTTTGGGGCAGTACGGCGTGCCACATGTGAGGCGTTGGCTTGACCTTTCTACGGTTGGACCGTTGGTACTGAGGTATGAAGTGAATGTCTTTGAACATATTTCATGTGTTGAACGGTTTCGGGAAAACTTGGGTGTTCGAATGTTCGATCGGAAAGTTTAATATTTTCTATTTATCCGGAATGGGATACAATGATTGGAATTCACAAGCAGTTATGAGATAACTGAATGAATGTTATAAATCTAGCGGTTTAGTTTCACTTGATATTGAAAAGAGTTTTCGATAATGAGACTAAAATGCGGGGTTTATAATTATTAGGCATGTGATGTCTAAGTATTTCATTTGATTAGGCATGTGATGTCTAAAGAGGTTGCGGATTCCAATTGTTGTAGTTTTACACTTTCTTTTCTGTGACCGTAAGTGTAGTATGTAGTGGTGTTGCCGATTGTCGTTGCTATACGTCGACGACAATCGGTGTATGCATACTTACTTACGTTGATGACATGTGATGTTATGTGTTGCTGGATATGTTATATTGGATCGTCGTGTTTGAATAGCCCGGGGTTTTTATGTGAGATGAGTGTTTTTCCATTTTCATTCATGTAAAAACTTGTATGTAATATTCTTTTATTGGGGCACTTCCAAGTTGCGGAAGTTGTCACCTTTTGTATATTATTTACTTTTCCGCATTAGGATAGACCCAAGGAGGGGAGCACAAGTAACCGGGTTCTAGGGTCCAATGGGAGACCATCTCGAGGAGTCGAGTCCGGGTCTCCTAACCCTAGAATTGGTAGGGTTGCTTGCCGCTCTCGTAGGGGTCTAGGGGTGTGGGATTGGCTATTCATCACGACCGTGGAATCCGTGTTTTATACTGGCTCGTATTAAAAACACGGACGTCCTAGTATATCCAATATTTCATATGATTTTTTCTACTGCGATATCTGTGATGTGATCATTTAATATGTTCTGATGGATACAGTATATAGTATATATGATATATTATATAGACGTTACTTATGTTTTGCACCCGCACTAGCCCTGCCCTGCCCTGTCGTTAGTTACCTAACCTAACGGTGCACGAGGGGACATCGAGGCGATGCGGATGGCATAAGTGTATGTCGTATTTATCTGTGATGTTTAGGTGACTTAAATGATGGGACTTCATTAATGTGATTAATAAAAGAAAAGAAACCTAAAAGATGTTGTAGAATCAAATTTTCAAATAAAAGGGTAGCTACAGTTTTGCTTTGCATAGCGGTATATATGATATACCCTGCACCTTATTCGATGAGGAAAGGGCCGAGATCCCTTCACCGGGAGTGACCCCTTTAGCGAAGCCGGCAGATGCTACAACACTCGGTTTGACTTTTGACTGCTTTTGGAGTGTTGCTTTGCACAGTGATATATATGATATATCCCGCACCTTATTCGATGAATAAAGAGCTGAGATCCCTTCACCGGGAGTGACCTCTTTAGCAAAACTAATAAAAGCCTCAAAATCACTCCATTTCAAAAACTTCACTTGATTCTACAACGATATCAAGTTCATTACGCTCATGGTTTTCAGAAAAACCTGCGTAGCCCTCCGTCAATTCAGATATGTAATATTTAGTATTCGTGCTACGGTTGTTTGGCATGCGTCAAGGCGTAGTGTACGGTAGCTGATTATTACTTATCTGTAGCATGAGATGCGATTGGATTAAGGTATTCGTATGGCGTTGTTTGGCATGCGTCAAGGGTCGTACGGGTGGGTTTAATTCAATCACGAATTGTACGGGTTGAACTTGACTAGCGGACTATGGGTTGTTTGGCATGCGTCAACGTCATAGCAAGCTAGGGGCAAAATATTATCGGGAATTTCAAGTGTTGAGATTTGCAATGAGATTGCATACCTTCTATGAGATAGTTGGATCCCGATACCCACTGCGAGTAAGAGTTACTCCCGGGAGAGTTTTACACAGGACAATTAGCCGATCAAGTAGGTGTCTAAAAAGGTGTCAACGGGGTTACGCCTCTGGGAAAACGAGGTTTACTTTAATTAGGTCCGTGCGAAAGCACGGGGAACCTCCCTCAAAGTACCGACACTGGCCTAGCTGAAAGATCGACGAAGTTGTAAGGTGTAATTAATCCCGGCTAGTCTTTCCTTTTAAGGTTTGAAGGAAGATTTGATAAAAACCAGTGGGAGCCATCCTGCTTAGATAAGATAATAACCAATCTGATCTAGCAAGAGCATACGCTAAAGATTTTTCTTCTCTCTCTCTCCAGGTAGCGACCATTTCATGCCCTAATAAAGATAATAATATGGATGTATTGACTGAACCCGCATGTTATACAGTGCTGGGGAACGTTGGACCCATTCTTTCTTATAAGAGTTATAAGACTGAACAGGGAATAGGAGAATATCTAGATTCTCTAGCCGCCCAAAAGAACATGCATTTTGATGCATCTTCTAAAGGTGTGTTAGTTATTGAGGACTGTTTCTCTGTTCACCCTACGTCCTGGGTATTAGATACCGGATCAGGATCCCACATATGTAAAATGTTACATGGGCTACGGAAAGGGAGAGAACTGGGAAAAGGTGATCATTCCGTTCAAGTAGGGAATGGGGCAAATGTTGCAGCCAAAGCAGTTGGCGAGTATCACCTAGTATTACCAAGTGGTAATACACTGATTTTAAATGAATGCTATTATATACCAAACATGATGTGCAACGTTATATTAGTTTCTTTATTAAGTAAAGAAGGATATAATTTTGTAGTAAAGGATAATGTTATGAACATATTCCTAGATCAAAAGTTGATTGCATCAGGCTCGCTACATAATGGCATATTCATTCTAAATCAAAATACAGTCCTCAATATACAAAACACACACAAGAGGAAAAGTTCAGAAATGAACGAATCCTTCTTGTGGCATTGTAGACTTGGTCACATCAATGCGACACGACTAGCTATGTTGCATAAGGATGGATATTTAAATCCGTTTGAATTTTCATCTTATGACATTTTCCAGTCATGTCTCAAAGGCAAGATGACCAAAACTCCGTTTACGGGACACAGAGAAAGAGTTATGGAACTCTTAGCGCTGATACATAGTGATGTATGCGGTCCCATGTCTACACATGCCAGGGACGGTTCTTCCTACTTCATTACATTCACTGATGATCTATCTAGATACGGACATATGTTCCTGATAAAACACAAGTCTGAAACTTTTGAGAAATTCAGAGAATATAAGCACGATGTAGAGAACCAAACGGGCAAAAGTATTAAGATCCTTCGATCTGATCGAGGAGGAGAATACTTGAGCAATGATTTTCTGGATTATCTAAAAGAGAATGGGATTCTCTCTCAGCTCACTCCTCCTTATACACCACAGCACAACGGTGTATCAGAACGAAGAAACCGCACCCTATTAGATATGGTGCGCTCAATGATGAGTACAGCTGAGTTACCTATTTCCTTCTGGGGATATGCGCTTGAGACAGCCATGGACCTATTGAATAGAGTTCCTACCAAATCTGTGCCTACCACTCCATATGAGATATGGAAAGGGAAGAGACCACATCTTAATTACATTAAGATATGGGGCTGTCCAGCCTATGTCAAAAGACAAAATCCGGACAAACTCGAGGCAAGATCAGTCTTATGTAAGTTTATAGGATATCCCAAAAATTCATAAGGGTATATCTTCTACCACCCCGAGGAACAAAAGGTGTTTGTTTCTCGACATGCCACTTTCTTAGAAAAAGGTTTTCTTATGAAACAAACAAGTGGCATTGAGGTAGAACTGGAAGAGGTTCCAGCGACACAAACTATAACAGAAGACTTGGTAGAACAAGAGGATTCAGTAGTACCTGACGAACCCCAGCCGCTCCGCCGATCTAGCAGGGTTTCTCATCCGCCTGAGAGATACTACGGTTTTCTCATTGATGGTGGAAGCGAGGATTGCATCATGGAAGATGATGACCCAACTAGCTTCGAGCAGGCCATCACGAGTAAGGACTCAGTGAAATGGCTGGATGCAATGCGGTCTGAGATGGAATCCATGTACACCAACAAAGTATGGACTTTGGAAGTTGCTCCTGAAGGGGTAAAACCCATTGGGAGCAAGTGGATCTTCAAGAAAAAACTTGGTGTAGATGGGAAAGTGGAGACTTTCAAAGCTAGACTTATAGCAAAGGGTTTTCGTCAAAGACCAGGTGTGGACTATGACGAAACCTTTTCTCCAGTGGCTATGCTTAAATCCATCCAGATCATGCTTGCCATCGCTGCATATCATGACTACGAAATCTGGCAAATGGATGTTAAGACCGCCTTTCTAAACGGTGATTTAGAAGAGTGCGTGTACATGACTCAGCCAGAGGGCTTCGTAGACAGTGGGAGCAGCGGGAAGGTGTGCAAGCTGCTTAAATCCATTTATGGATTAAAGCAAGCATCGCGGAGTTGGAACATCTGCTTTGACGTCGTTATCAAAGAGTTTGATTTCGTCAAAAACCCAGATGAACCTTGTATCTACAAGAAGGTAGCAGAGAGTAAGGTTGTCTTCCTCGTATTGTACGTAGACGACATACTCTTGATAGGAAATGATATTCCTATGCTGCAATCGGTCAAACTCTTCTTATCACAAAGATTCTCGATGAAAGATCTTGGTGATGCCTCCTGCATATTGGGAATTAGGATCTATAGGGATAGATCCAAAAGGATATTGGGATTGTCCCAATCCAGGTACATTGACACCATACTAAAGAGGTTTAGTATGGAAGAATCCAAGCGTGGGAACTTGCCCACAATCTCTGGAGTCACTCTCTCCAAAGAGATGTCTCCCAAGACTGATTTGGAGAGAGCTCGCATGCAAGGGATACCCTATGCTTCGGCTGTAGGCTCTATCATGTACGCGATGCTATGTACCAGACCCGATGTAGCATACTCACTAAGTGTAGTGAGCAGGTATCAAGCTGATCCTGGAGAGAGTCACTGGACAGCTGTGAAGAGCATTCTCAAATACTTGCGAAGGACTAAAGAGATGCTCTTGGTGTATGGTAACGGAGAACTCCAAGTGGAGTCCTTTACCGATTCGAGCTTCCAAAGTGATAAGGACGACTCTAAGTCGCAGTCGGGATTTGTCTTTACCCTTTACGGAGGGGCGGTTAGCTGGAAGAGTTCCAAGCAGAAAACCGTGGCAGACTCGACGATGGAGGCTGAATACATCACTGCCAACGACGCTGCTAAAGAGGCTGTCTGGATCAAGAAGTTCATTACTGAACTTGGTGTGGTTCCATCCATTGAGCATCTAATACCTTTGTATTGCGATAACAATGGAGCGGTGGCTTTGGCCAAGGAACCCAGGTCCCATCAGCGATCCAGGCATATTCTGAGGCGGTATCACCTGATCCGGGAGATAGTTGATCGCTGGGAGATCGAGGTCAGGAGGGTTGACACGAAGAACAACACGGCGGATCCACTCACGAAGGCCATTCCCCAGATACAGTTTGAGAGACTCTTCGGGATGCTCGGTATGCGATACTACAGTAGCTGGCCCTAGTGCAAGTGGGAGATTGTTAGTTGTATGTATGCCCTAGAGGCCAGTATTGTACAGATGATGTATTTTATATTGGATGCTTGGACATATATAGAGATGACTTTCTTGCTCGATATGATAGTATGCTATCTGGTTGCTCTTTATCTTAACATGTACACTTGTCTCTTTAAACTGTCTAATAGTTACATGTTGGTAAAGCCCTTAGGATGTGTACTTGACTACCTGGACTATGATGCAGATCATACTAGTGGGGACATGGTAGTCTATAGGTACATCCTTCAAGGTCCCTAGTCATGGGTGTATCGAGACGGGGCATCGATATACCGGTGTAGACTAGCGTATATGCTTCTCGACCCATGAGATGGGCGATGGATGATCCCATATCTATTGGTGTTTGACATCAGAGATGGTATACGGGTGCTCAGTGGAGACTGGGTACACTGGACGGACTCACCGAGAACTCCCAGATGGTATTATACCTCACGTCAGATGGCAGTTCTCAGGTGACACTTGTGCAGGTTAGTCTGTAGACCCGAGATCGTCATAGAGTCTTGTGTGATTCCCACTGTGCTTTGATCTCCACCTTACCACTTCCATGAGGGCGTGCAAAACGGTGGTTTTTGGGTACAGTCCCGAGTCACATGGAGGCAATGAGCGATAGGAGGGGTTTCGTCTCTCCCGGTATTGGGGGTTGATGTTGCGCTGTGCTCGATTGGCCGTAACAGGGAAGTCCCTGGCCAGGGCTGATCAGAGTTTTGCTGGTAAGTGTTACCAGTAGTTTCTCGACCCGTTATGAGCCTCACATCGGCACGACTTATCGGTTATTGGGGTCTGACGTTTACCACCCCTAGACTTGATATGCGACATATCAGACGAACAGACCGGACTGTACGGTAAGTGTTACTAGTTGGATTCACTGGAGTGTGAGCGGGCTTGCTCGTCGATCTTCTGATCGCTCAATACCCGGGTGGCCGTTATGTTTGGCAGACCGCTTGCGGCTTGTAGGTGATTGATATGATCATCATCTGCTGCCGGCGTATTGACGAGTCTTTAGAGTCCTACACAGAGGTTTCCTGGCTCAAGCGAAACGAAATAGGAGCGCATATGAGATATGTGCGGGACCGAGAATAATACGTGTATGTGATACCGTATTTCATTCTCGCGATGAATGTTTCGATTGGTTGTATAAGATATAACCTAGTTATCGAATCGAAGATTGATTCGATAAGTCGATACATTGGATACTAGACGGTTATGTGCGACATGACCGAATCATTGAATCAAGTGTTGATTTAATGATTTAATGTATAATTATATATTTGATATATTACTTTGCATTAACTAGTATTGGTTCATTTTAAAAGGATTTTCTCACTTGATGTGCATATTGTATATGTGATATATTTTGTGTGCACTTGATTGTATCATGTTTGATGATACATACTCACTTGGGTTTGTGCAAAGAATTAAACCATGGTTAAGTTAATGATTAGGGTTTTGTTTATTTGCTTATTTATTTATTTATTTATTTTTCCATTATGGAAAAGATAAATATGATATGGTGGCTTTCTTTGGATGCTTGTTGAAGCTTCATGAAGCTTTGAACAAGTCCACCATTCTTGTCTCATGCTTAACCCTAACCACTAAAAGTAACCATGGTCTATTCTCTACACCTAACCAAGGTTAGGATATGATAAGTATTCATATTGTTTTTCTTTTTAAAAACAATTATCATATTCTATCTTCATTCTTCTTCCTCTTGAACAAGAAGAAAAGCTTACTAGCTTTAATGGCACCTTGAGTAAATGAGTAAGAAATCCAATTCTAAAGTGAACCCACCTCATATTTCTTCATCCTCTACCTCTTGCCAAGTAGTATAGGGTGTTTTCTTCACAAGTTTCACGACTTGGCGAAGTTGGAGCTTGATCTTGTGTAGCCTCGACGTAGATCATCTTCGGCATCGCAGCCGACGACTAGTCCGCTCATTTCTCCGATGAAGCCGATGCGAGAGTCCGAGATCCGACATGGACAGTGAGGGGATGTCTACGTGGAGCTAAGAAAGTGGAGAACCGGATCTACAAAGGTTGTAGCCTCTTTCTTTTAGTTAAAATGTTAACTAGTTTCACTTTTCGCCTAAACTCTAGTCAACGAATCCGTATTAGGGTTTCTCGGCATGGTTGATGCCTTGTGAGAATTTATTAGCATGCCTAGGAACCCTACATATACTAGTAGATATTGTATATGTTTTGCACCCACGCTAGTCCAGCCCCTGGTCTGTCATTAGTGAAGTAGCCTAACAGGTGATGACGGGGCCCAGTGGCGAATACAGATGGCATATACGTACATCATATTTTCGTTCTTTTCTGATGTGATTAATTTATGGGATTGCGTTGATTCTAATCAATGCAAGGGAAAACAAACCTATTCGATGTTGTTGGAACAATTTTCAAATGCTGTTATTACAAGGACGTTTTCTTTTGTTTTGCACAGCGGTATTCGGTTATTAATATCCAGAACCTCATTCGACGAGGCAAGAGCCGAGATCCTTTCATCTGGAGTGACCTCTTGGGCAGAAGTTTGCGTCAGGGTAATAACTTCACTATAGTCGTTTACTTTTTGCTTTGCATTGTGGTATTCAGTTGGGAATATCCTGCACCTCATTCCACGAGGAAAGAGCCGAGATCCCTTCACTAGGAGTGACCTCTTTAGCAAATCTTTTCACCACTATATATTTGCAAAGCTATCCGGTTTCTTCAACGATATCAAGTTCATTACGTTAAAGGTTTTTCGCCAAAAACCATTCGTAGCCCTCCGTCATTTCAGACGGGTAGCACTTAGTATTCATGCTATGTTTGTTGGCCTTTGTCATGGCATAGTGTGTGGTAGCTATTTGATACTTTTCTATTGCATAGATAGATGTGTTGGTCTGTGACAGTCGTACTACTATCTTGGCTTTCGTCAAGGGTATGTACGGGTGGTTTCAAATTAACCCGGACAATGACGGGTAGAACTTAACATGTGACTTATGATATGTTGGCCTTCGTCTAGGTCATAAGAGCATGGGGTAGAAATCACATCAGGATTTTCAAACATACAGGAAACATGCTAGGCATGCGCATACCTTCTGGAGTGTGACAATTTGAGTGGATTCCATCAAGTTATCATGCGATGATAGTTGGATCCCGATTCCCACTGATGAGTTGGTTTACTTCTCGGGTGATTTTAGATGATCCCAACTAATTCTTCTTTCAGGTTTGGAGGAGAATTTGAGGATACAGTGGGAGACATCTTGATTAGATAAAGTGATTAACCATTCTGATCTAGATTAGAGTGCACGCTGAGTGTTTCTTTTCTCTCTCTCTTTAACAGTGACCATGCCCGACCCTAGACTAGAACTCATAAACCAAGTTAACCGAACCTTCTTAAAACACACTGGCTTCTGAATTGTCAGAGTTGCATACTTCATTACCACTCCTACTTATTACCCTTTGCTTTTCTCCGGAACATTTCGTATCACTATGAAGATCCACATTTATTGGATATAACCATCGTATAGTTACATACGAACTCGAAGAACCTTGTTTCAGATTCGAGAATGGTTTCCGGTTCTGGAGAAATTGAATAGGACTATTCAGTTGTCTTTTCATTTTTCCTTCTCTCGGGATGTGAGGGCTCCTAGGATTAGGAGAGAGTACACCTATTGCGCTTATTGGATAGTCTTCTTCCAAACCATAGGCAGGTGCCGAAAAGTGGGGAAGGAAGAAAAACAATTAGCGTAAGTGCGGTGTACAGAAGGTAATAAGTAAAGACAAATAAAGGGATTAGAAAGAGGGTAAAGTAAATTGTGACTGCTATCATTCATGACGAAACCGCATATATCATCGCCACTCCTACTTCACCTTTGAATTTCTCCAGAACACCCCGTATCACTACGAAGATCCGCATTTATTGGATAATCCATCATATAGTAACATACGAACTCGAAGGAACTTGTTCCAGTTCGAGAATGGATTCTGGTTCAGGAGTAATAGAACAAAGATTATTCAGTTGTATTTTATCTTTACCTTCTCTCAGGTTGCGAGGGCTCCTAGGATTAGGAGAGTACACCTATTACGCTTATTGGATAGTCTTCTTCCAAACCATAGGCTGATGCCGAACGGTAGGGAAGGAAGAAAACCATTTAGCATAAGGATGGTGTACAGAAGGTAATGAGTAAAGACAAATAAAGGGATTTGGAAAGATGGCAAGGAAATATACAGTTACAATCATGAATCTGGATAATGGAGAAGGCATTACTAAGAATACCCGGCTACCCCTTCGAAATTTTTTCATGTTTCAGTTTCACTATGCGTTGTTAATTGAAAACTGATTTCACAATTAGATCCTTACTCCAGGGTATGTATTTACCAGGTTTGATTCTCACATTTGTATGGTTTTACAGATGATGAGTGGGAGTAAGTTATTGGGAATTAGGTGATTATATTCTCATTGTATCGGAATTCATTGTAATTGGTGATATTTTAGGAAATCACCTGGGGTTTTGCCTGATGGCAAATATTTGGTTTTGAATATCTATTATTATGCACCAATTTCAAACTGATATATCTGTACGTTTATTTTATAAAGTGAGATATAACTTTTTGAAATTTTGTCCATGACATTTACCTATATCAGTTGATGATTGGGTAAGGAGCATTAAACAGCGGTGTAATTCTTCTTAACCATGGTACAGTTTTTAACCTACGACGCACAGGGTTTGAGTTATTCAACTCATGGGACTTATACAAAGTATTGTATGTTGTCCAGTGTCCATTAGGACAAAGGGGTTGGTGCTCGTACTATATTCTGTTTACTTGTGACTTCTCTAGTTTTAGACAAGTATTTCGTAGAAATACAAGATCCAAGTTTTGAGAAGTTATAGGTACAAGAATAAAGTAGAGAACCATGTGTTGCTAGTATCAGGATTCTTCAAGATGGTCGAAGATGTAGATACTTGTTTTTGGTATTCAGTTGATAGTAATGGTTTTGAGAACTTGCTTCTCTTTCAGGTTACTCATATTTGGATGCACTCCTAGTTGAGTAATGCTGATCGGCCTCCTTTCATTTAGTTGACATGCACTGGAGACAGCCGCATGATTTGAATATGGTTCCAATTAAATTAGTGCCTCTGTTTCTATATTATATATAAAATGGTTCATATCTTAACGATGCTGAGGTATATGGAGTTGTCCGGCTTATGCTTAAAACCAGACTCTGGATAACTCAAGGCACGTTTCTGTAATGGCTGTTTGTGGGTTTTCCCGGGCTATGACGAGGGTTGACTTTCTACCATCTGAAAGATCAATAGTAATATTGTTCTTGACTCGCCACGGTTTTAGTAAAATGGACTTTTTCAGAAAACAGTAGTGGGAGTATGGTAGAACTGGAAGTGATTCCAGAAACACAAACGATTACTAAAAATTTAATAGAACCTAAAGATTCAATCGGGTTTGACATTCCATTAACCACTCCGCAGATATCATGGTAACCTCAGGCACCCGAGTGGTACTCCGGTTTCCTCAATGACAGTGACAGGGAGGTTCT
Organism: Agapanthus africanus; assembly: GCA_030015575.1. Lineage (NCBI taxonomy): Eukaryota > Viridiplantae > Streptophyta > Magnoliopsida > Asparagales > Amaryllidaceae > Agapanthus > Agapanthus africanus. The sequence goes on from JASDDO010000019.1 coordinate 328,462,127, forward strand.
TGTTTACCCAAACTTGCCTTTACTGCTATTCTAGACTATGAGACCCGGCAGGAGGATGATTATGGCGTCGTTCTAAACTAGCTTTAGAAATGCACGTGTATATGACTCTGCGAGAGGGTTGTTATAGTCAGTGGGAGCAGCATAAGCATAATGGACAAGTAGCTTGTGTCTATTTATAGACTAAAGCAAGTATAGCGCAGATAGATCGTCAAATTTTTATGTGACAGTCATAGGGTTTGACTTCATCAAAATAGGAGATGGATATGTTAAGAAGGTAGTAGGGTGTGATGTCCTGGTATTTGGATGACATACACTTTGTAGGAAGTGAAATTCCTGCACTACGATCGATTATACTGTGATTGTCACACAGTGGTTTCTCCACAAAGATATAGATATTATATCAGGAATTCTGATTACTAGATCTATGATTTTAGATCTAGATTTGGGTAGTTTCCCAATCTGGGTACTTTGACTCTATTCTAAAGGTGTTTTAGAATGGACGACTATTGGCATGGTAGTGTACCTGCAGGTGATGGAATCACCCTCTCTAAAGGTGTCTTACAGACTAAAGCGGAGAGGGATATGCATGATTAGCATATCACTTGCTTAGGCAATTGAGTCAATCATGAGATGTCAAGTACCACACCAGATGTTGTTTTTGCACTAGCTGCAATAAGTTTTTATATTAATCCAATCCTGTAGAAATGTTCGGAAGCAGTTTATGAACATAAGTGAATGTTCTAGGGATTTGGTAACAGCAGCCTCCTTCGGGGGACGATTATCATTCCAGGCTTCCAAGGTGACCTGGATGACCGAGTGACTGTCAGAGTTATAGTTTTCCCTCTTGACGAGGGGCGGTAGTTTGGACAGGTGGTCTAAGCGGATACTGAGGAAGGCATGACGCAGGATACTGATTAAATTCAGTGGATGATACAGTCTAAGAAGTTTGCTGGATTTGGAGTTCATTTCTCAACTGGGTCCCATCAAGAACTTGGGATAAAGAAAGACATAGAAAGAAAGAAAGACATAGAAAGAAACCTTGGAGTGGATCCACTCACTGAGGCTATTTTTCAAACGCAATAGTTTTACAACCTAGCTTTGTGAAACTGATTAGTAGAGAAGTTGGGTGTTCGATATCACATGGGCTGTGAGTATGCGACACCGCAATAATTAACCTTAAGTGCAAGTGGGAGATTGTTGGCTATAGTGCCCTCAAGTCAATTATTAGATCGTAGGCACGTGATTGCAATGATTGAGGGAGGACCTATACCGGTAGAACAGTCTTACTCGAGATGATAGTATGCTATCTGGTTTGTCTTTATCATCGTGTACATGCTTTAGGTGACATTACAGATCACTATTACATGTTGATAGAGCCTATAGGATTCTTACTTGACTACCAGCAGTATGATGGCGATCATATACGTGAGAGCTGGGTGGTCTATAAGCACATCCTTAAAATGTCCCTAGTCATGGGAGTTTCGAGACTGGGCATCGATACTCCAAGAGTAGACTAGTGTATACTAATTGAGACCTCGATGAGGGGCGGTGGCCGGTCTCACAAGCCATTGGTGTTAGTTTGTTCACCTAAGATGTATACAGGTGCTCATTGGGTTATGAGTACACCGGACGGACTTACCGAGAACATACTAGTTGGTATTATACCTATTGTCAGATAGCAGTTCCCTGGTGACATGTGTACAGGTTAGTCTATCGACCTGAGATTGTCATTTGTCTCGTGTGAGTTCCCACTGTGCTCTGATTACTACCCTACCACGGCTCAAAAGAGTCATGCAAACAGGTTTTAGTTGGGTACAGTCCCGTGCCACATGGAGGCAGTGAGCGGATCGTCAGGGAATTCGTCTCTCCCAGTATTGGGGGTTGATGCCGCGGTGTGCACGGGTGGCTATCACCAGAAATCCTTGGCCAAGGTAGTCGAGAATTACTGATCTAGGATCGGTAGTTTCTCAGGTGGTGATAGGTTTCATACCGACACTGAATGTCAAGTTATTAGGGGTCTAACTTTATCCACCCCGCTAAACTCGATATGCAATACTCATAGACGAACGGACCGGACTGTACGGATATTGTCACTGTCAGGCTCAGTAGGGGTTTCAGGATGAGTTTGCTCATCAGCCTCCCTTTCGCTCAATACCTGGGTAGCCGTTACATACAGCTATTGCCACTGGCGTGCTTGTGGTTAAACCCACTGCCAGCGTATTGACGAGTCTTTAGAGTCCCACACAGAGGGTTTCCCTGCTTCGGGCGAAACGTTGTAAAGGCTGTATGGTTTTATGTCAGGGTTCGAACATATACGTGCACTTGCACACTTGTCATGATTCGGACGGATAATACTAGTGGGTTTTGGTTTAAGCCGGATCCTAGTATTATATTGTTGGATTATTTTCGTCTCGTTGTATTCGTATTCAGTCAGAATACGGATGCGGGTATGTATATACGGATGAGGGGTAATCTTGTAATTTATTACTAGATCACTTTAGAGTTGCCATTTCTTTTTTGCTTTAAACATTTAGTTTAAATGTTTAATTGTAGTGGAAGTGTGAGTCATGGTTCATGCATGCACTTGGTGACTCATGGTAATGAGTCATGAGGTAATTCATTGTGACATGGATAGGTTTTGTTTTGGCCAAGATATTTGTGTGAGATATTTTGTAGTGAGATGGAAGTTCATTTTTAGTGAGAATTTTCTTTAAGTGCTCACAAAAATACCACACAAAAGACTTAGCCAAAACAACTAAAGAAAATGGCAGTAACTTTCTTCACTTGCCTTTTTTCTTTACCTCACACTTTCCCTCCTTGGCATCTTCTTCAACCACCACCCTACATGTCTCATGTATTGAGAAACCTAGAGTGTATTGAGACCAAGTAATCACACACTCTCTCTACTTAATCTTGGCTATCTAGGTTGGCAAACTAGATACTCGAGTTGCTTCGGTTTTGAGGTCGGAGCCCGTAATACAAACTCTCGAGGTGGATCGTCTTCGATGGGGAGACCGGAGATCAAACATGATCGAGGAAGCCACGAGGAGCTTGGGACAGAGGTTGAAGACCGAAGGACACGGATCATTCGGTATAACCTTTCTAAACTCCTTTTCATATAACTAGTTTAGAGGTAATGGTCGATCTGGGGAATCGGGTTCCGTTAGCGCCGGTTTTTAAAGTTTTTGTTCCGCATTTGGCAACGGATTGATGGCCGAGGCGCTGGCGTAACCCAACATTTATAACCTCAAGATATGTAACCAATCTATGTCCATATAGAATCAAAGGCACTAATTTAGATGGAACTGGATTCAAATATCATGCAGCTGTTTCCAGTGCATATCACCTGAATTGAAAAAGACCAATACAACATTACTCATCAAGGAGAGAACCCGTGGATGAATAACCTGAGAGAGAATCAAGTTCTCAATATTACTATAATGGAATACCTAGCATAAGTATCTATATCATCGATCACTTCGAAGAATCCAGATAGTTCCAACATATGGTTCTCTACTTTATTGTTATACCTATAAACTTCTCAAAAATCTTTGGACCTTGCATTACAACGAATGCGTTCCTAAAATAAGAGAACTCATAGGTAAATCTGAATGAAGTATGAGTACCAACCCCTTGTCCTAAAGGACACTGGACAACATATATTTTCATGTATAAGTCCCAAGAGTATACTAACTCAAATTCCATGTGTTGTAAGTTGAAAACTGTATTTTGGTCGAGAATATCTTACACCGTTATTCAATGCACCTTACCTTATCCTCAACTGAAAAAGGGAAATGTTTGGAACACTATTTTCAAAATTTATATCTTACTTTATAAAATAAAGATACAGATATTTTATTTTAAAAATTGGTGCTTAACAACGGTTATTTGAAACCAAATATTTTGTCGTTAGGCAAAACCAGGCGATTCAATACAATATCACCAATTACAACGAATTCCGATATTGAGGATCAGATCGCCCATTTCTCAATATTCTACTCCTACTCAGCATCTGTAACGCCGCATAGATGTGAGATCCAAATCTGGTAAATACATACCGTGGAGTCAAAATTAATTGGGAAAACAATTTTCATTTACAAGTACACAGAAAATCTGAAACATAAATATTTCAAGGGGGTGGCCGGGTATTCCTAGTAATGCCTTTTCCTAATCCAGATTCATGACAGTAGTCGTAATTTCTTTTGCTCTCACTTCAATCCCTTTATATATCTCTATATCTTACTTTCTGTATACAGCACTTACGCTAACTGGTTTTCTTCTTTCCTTACCTTTCGGCATCTGCCTAAGGTTTGGAAGAAGACTATCCAGTAAGCGCAATAGGTGTACACTCCTGATACAAGGAGCTCTCGCAACCTGAGAGAAGGTAAAAAGGAAGAGACAACTGAATAACATAATCTAAATTCTCCAGAACCAGTAACCATCCTCGATACTCCAGAGTAGACTAGTGTATATGCTTCTTATCCCAGTCAGGGGAGGTGGCCTATCCCGCAGCCATTGGTATACGGTACCAGAGATAGTATACTGATTAGTCTAAAATATTACACATTTGTATGAACATTTTCCCTAATATTATTAACTGCTAAAATGTGTTTATTGTAAATATAGAACATATATGGGTTTATTTATAATAAGTTTATTATCATATATTTCAACATTTATAATTAATATAATAAGGGAAAATATATGCATATAATATTTCAATGAAATAATTAAAATATGCATATCATATCAAATATTCCAAATCAATATTCTTAAAATATTATATCATATAAATGGTTAGAAAAATATCTCCAAAATATAAAATGCTACTAAACACTTTGATTTGAGATATTGTGCAGATATTAGCTCAGGTCTGGAATCCAAGTAAGAGATCCAAGTCAAATCGGGATATCGAAACCGAAACTGCCAAATTTTAGAAGCAAATAGAGAAATCTAGCAACGGCAGAGACTCAGAGCAATATTTTCAGAATCTATACATCAAAAGGAACTCCAAATATCGACACAAAAAGCCAGAAGAAATCTCAAAACCTAGTTCCACCAAGCGGCGGATCCACGGCCAAACGTGTCACAATGTAGCGGAACCGTGGCGCTTTGATAGCCATTCGATGTGGGATTTTGTAGATCTGATCTTAACAGCATCTACACACATATGGAATGTAACGACCGTGTTTTCTACTACCTAATAAAATATATTTTATTTAAATTCCTAGTATCAAGTAATTATTTACATGTTTCGTTGAAAGAAAAATATTTTTAAAGTAATGTTAATAATTTTCAAAGCATTGAAATACGATTAAAGGAATTTTCTAAAATCTATTTATAATTTTCTAGGCATAAAATGTTTTAATAAAATTTTATAATGCCTTAAAATAATTTACATATTTTTATTATCGATTTAAATAATTATTTCGTAATTAAAATATTTCCTAGAATAAAATAGATTTTTAAATAATTATAATAACTAGCAAACACCATAGATATTAATATATTATTTAGTTTTAGCCCAAAATTATTTTTATACCAAAGATAACAATAAAAAATATTTTCTGAAATTTTTCCATAATTTTCCTGTATTTTAAACTATTTTTAACAAATTTTTTAAAAACCAAATTCAATTTTTAATTATTAAACAGTTTATAATTTTTATTTTTTAAAAAATATATATATTTTTTAATCCTTTTGACCTGGACCGTTGGATGCAAAGATCCAACGGCCCAGAGTCTCGCGGCGGCGCCCACGTGGTGGGGACCACGCGAAAACGCATGGTCCCCACACGCAGACGCAGAAGCGGACGCGTGGGCTTGGGCCGCGCAACTCAGGGCCGTTGGATCAAGATCCAACGGCCACGAAATGCTGGCGGCGGCGGCTAATCACGGGAAATGATTGTGGGCGCGAATTTTGAGGATTTTTTAACAGTTTTTGGATTTTATGATTGCTAAAAAAGCCCTATAAATTGAGACCTTCAATCAGTGGTTTCTCACACCTCAGAACTCCAAAATTTCTGGAAAAAATACCCACTCCTTCGTATCGATGACGCCGACGCTGCGGTTCCACCCAAGGTTCAAGGAAAAATCCGAGCATGGAGCTATTGAGGATTTAGTACGAGCCTACGTTTCGACCCATCGACATCCAACTCTAATCAAAGGTAGGATCCGCCTCTCTTCACTTTTCTCTCACCTTCTTTCTCATAATGATCTTGGTTTCAAGTCCTAATCCCCAATCTCATATTAAAATGATGTTAAAAATATTTATGCATGCTTATTTTCGGTACTTCTTAATGATAATAATATTAACCCATGTTTAAAATGGCCTCTTTAATCACTCCTATAAGCAAGAAAATTGCAACCTCATGGAATGTAATATGCTTAATGTGATAATCCATGGGGTATCAATTCACCCCTTACATACCCACACTTGCCCATATTACCAATATGATCTTGAAATAGGTTACTTCCACAAAATACCCTCGTTTTATTAAAATGTTGTGTTTGTTTAAAATATCCATACGCGATAAGATATTTGGAATAAATGTTTTAAATACGATATATATATATATATATATATATATATATATATATATATATATTACTTACACTTTTATCCACCAACTATTTTAGTTTTGTTAAACCCCTTTACCTTTTGAAAAGGGATAACACTAAACCTAAATAACGGCATATGGTTTTTCCAACTTAACCGCTTTCACTCGAAAGAATATTTTTATATTAATTCTTCTTAGAATGTTAACTAAAGTTTAATGAGTTATCCTGGTAGGAAAATGTTTTACCTGAGTCATCCCGTGGTTACTAGACAATCGTCCTTAAAAAGGACACAAATCCTGTCGTCCATGTGCAGCAGTTGTCAACACGGAGTCATTCTTGTAGAATAGCATCTCTAATAGATTACCCTAATAATAGGATAGTGTTTTACGTAAGTACCACGTGGTTGATAGGCAATCGTCCCTGAAAAGGACACAAATCCTGCCGTCCATGTGCAGCGGTTGCCAACACGAACGCGTTTTCTAAAATGTTTCCTCAAATTTAAAACAACATAATTTTATAAAATTATTAAATTACAATAAAATATCTTAATTCGTCCTAAAAAGATATAATTTCATTTAAATACCTTGACCTTTACTAAAAGGCTATTTTCAATAAAGACCACAACCCTTATAAATGATATTTTCCAAAAGAATATCTAAAACTTTATTAAAAGATAATTTTCAAATAAATGCCATAACCTTTTATTAAAATGATATTTTCTCAGTAAAATATTATGGGTTTCTAAAATGATAAATATTCCAAATATCATGGTTTTCTTATAAACAATAAATATCATTAAATGTTTCATCCCTTATTAACTAAGTATTCTATAAAATGATATGAAGCACCTTACAAACTTAAAAAGATAACAAGATAAAATGAGTGGTTGTGGAAGACCATATTAAATGAGATCAACTTTTTTATTACAAGTTTATAATATACATGACACACGATACGGTTAGGGTTAGAATGCGCGGGCTTAGGTATGGAATACTTATATATGAGGATCCCTGCAGGTAAGGTGAACAATCCAATGTGTGGACGACTACTAACCCGATATTCGGGCAAACACTAACCCTACTTTGAGGGTGAATGGTTCAATGTGTGGACAACTACTAACCCGATATTCGGGCGAATACTAATCTTATTTAAGGGCGAATGATCCAAAATGTGGATAACATACAATGTGGAAATTCCATGCCTAGATGTATACGCACTAACTCTAATTCGTCAAGACCTTTATACTGAACCACGGGAATGGGTAGTTTGATTAGGTAAGGAGATTCGGAACTCGGATTCCCTTACTACTCGATCATGATCCCGGAAAGTGAAACGGTACATTTCACTTCCCCAGTTGTTGTTCTGTGGACACAACGGAATAATCACGAGTATCTGGACCCTTGTTTGACAAACTAAAACATTTACAATACCTATTGAGTGTTGGGAATGTCGTATCCGGCCTAAGAGCAAAAAACTAGAGGGAGCCTGGTGTATTTGTTCATTAGGTAGCGCATTTTAATACTTCATGTAGAATCTTTCGTTGTTGAACGTGCCAATAGGGAAGGGAGATGAAAACGGATTCCTCTGTTTACTACATAGATATCGCGGTCCAAAGAGACCCCTAATCGAGAAGAATGTGCTTTCCCTGTACCTGAAGAGCCATTGATTCCCTTTTGGTCTTATTGTGACTTGGAAGGCAACCTATCTCTATTCATTTCTTCTGCTTCTAGCTGCTAGAGAGGTTCCCATTGAAAGAGCTGAAACGTAAGTATATTGATCCACTCCTTCCCGATTGAATGAAAGAGAAGCTTATGAAGGCAATGCAGACCTCTCTCTTGTGGCGAAAGAGCACTTAACACTTTCTCCTTCTTAAAGTGACACATTTATGGTCTAATCAACAACTTCCGAGATCGAATGAAAAGACCGGGTTTTGGTTTCATCCATGAGCAAGTCTTGGCCACCGACTCATGCGGGAGAAATGGGCAGTCCCCATTCACTGTATTGCAGAGAATGGGGACATCATTAGCGTCCTTGAGCCTCAGAGCGGAAAGTCTGATCAACACTGTGTTGGCGATCTGTTTTACCAGCTCTGTTTTGTTAGTTTCTTTTTGAAAGAAGATGCGACCATTGCACTCTCGCCATAGATACCAAACAGCAAGCAAAGGGAGTGACGTTCCTTAACAGGACGGCGCGAAAGTTCTTACCAGCCGCAAGCGCGGAAGGAGGAGAGAAACGTCGGGAATTGCGTATTACATAAGTGCTGTTCCAGGCCCTCTTCCTGACTTTTTCCACGTAGATGAGGAGGTCCCACTCTTCAATAGGTTGATTTGGAATCCGTCTGGACCTGGAATCAACTCAGCAAGAAAACGGATTCTGCAAGAAAACTCCTGCATAATCCGTTTTCTTGCTCGCTGTTAAGTCCTTTATTTTCGTATATGGCACTGAGTAGTTCCTGTGGAAAAGGAGATCGAGTCTTTGAGAATCACGGTATCTACAAACCTCGATGAAGATACCACTGAATATGCGAGGGCCAGGTTGCTCGAGTTAGAGTCGCTGGACGAGAGGCGATTGAATGCTTTTGAAAACCTTGAGGCATACAGATCCCGGATGGTTAAGGCATATGATCTATAAGTTAGACCAATATTTTTCCTGGGTAACTTGTACTAAAAGTTGCTGGCTTTGACTATAACAGTCCTCCAAGTAAAAAATGAGCAAAAAACGATAGATAGGAAAACTAGCCCTTTTCTCGTTAAAGAGGCCCTTCAGAATGGGTGCTATAATTTGTTAACATCGAATTCCACTGCCAGGTGTTATAAATGGGTGTTGGTCAAAGACATTTTATTAATGATTCAATAAACTTCGACCTTTCTTCTAATTCCTTGTTCTTTGTTATGTCATCATAAAAATGAGATGTTGAGTTATCGAGTATGTTGTGATGTATGTATGCTTATATTCTTCTACTTTGAATGCAGATTTTCTTTGAAATGTTATATGCCACAAGTTTTTGATTCAAGTATGAGCGTTGGCGATGTTAGCTCATGCCTTAAAGACTATGCATGTATGATGACAGGTGACAATACTATGTGATGGTGTGATATTACACTATTCAAATGCTCGATGGAATATGATCCGAACTGAATTACAGAATCTGTCTTCCATAACTATTTCTTACAAATATCTTCATGTTTTTGTTTTAATGACATTTTGGAAAATCAAAATTGGGAATTCTTTTGCAAGCCCCTTTCCCCTATGCTTGGCTCCCTGTCCTCTGTTCTGGGCTCTCAAGCTCCGTCCAAAAACCAATATCTATTTCTGTCTTTCTTCTCAGGCACAGTGGATTCGGCAAATAGATATCTGTCTTTAATAGCCGATAAAGAACTCCACGTCTCAGAGCTAGGTCATTTTCTTTGGCTTGGTCCTCGAGGTGGGGATCATGTTCTCGTTCAAGCTCAAGCAGCTCAGGGAAAGCGTATCAGATCACAGAGTAAAAGCCGCTAGCCCCTCTGTTTGAAACGTCGAACAGAGTCCCGGTACTCACTAACGGAACAAGAACGATTATGTGATCCACCTGCTTGAACTTTACGAACTTCAACTAACTTCACTTACAAAGCGGGTTTTGTCCCTTACCAATAGAACAGATACTACCTTTTTACAACCTTCAAAAAAGTGACGACTTACAACGAACCCCACTCACTAGATAAAGCCGATACAGAAACAGATACTGCTAGCCATAACGTCATTAGTGGATTCTCTGATCCTCCCTCGAGTACTCAGCTTACCGAAAGGAAGAGAGATTTGGAACTTCACTTACAGCTGGAACTCAAAGGTTGATTTCATTAGCTGACTTAAAAGAAAAAGATGATCACTTATCCACTTGAAAGACGAACTTCTTTCTCCGATCTTGAATCCACGGGAACTTCGCTTCGGAACTTACACGTAGACTTAACAAAAAAAGGCACGAAGAACGCCTGCTGGAACGGTAAACGAAAAAGTACACATTATATGACGAGACGCTTACTAGACGCTTGCAGACTGAAAGCCGGGAATGAGTTCTTACCTAAAGAGTGCTAGCGAAAATGAAAAAAAAATGGATTCCAGTTTAGTAGTGAACCGCAACTGCCGCTTGACGAGGGCCCCAATAAGGAAGAAAAGGGTCGAGCTAGCTTCCTTTACTCTGCTGTCCTCTCCCAATTTTCGAGATTCCTCTCCTTTCTCTGGTCTTCGAGCCGAGCTTAAGCTCTCTTCTTTTTCTTGTCTTGATTCAAAGTCCGCAATAGCTTTCAAAGACCTAGGGGATAGGGTAGCTGTAGATGCACTCGAACGGGCTTTGGTGAAAGAAAGTAGCAAGTTTGTTTCGATCTCTCTCTCGGGAGCAAGTAAGCTAGTTATCGGACTCACAGGAGCCCTATTGAGCTGCGCAATCGCGCTTCTTTCGCCTTACTTACTGCGTATCCAAATGAATAGATTGAAGAACTCAAGTGGTTTGGTTGTTGTGCGCGCCGGAGGCCTACGGGGTAGCCGAATTGCTTACGAGGGGTGCTGTACGCTAACGGTAATTACCTCCCAGGAAGGGGAGCCGCAAAAAAAGAGATCCTAAACAAATTGTATTAGAGCAGTAGTCAGACTCGTTGCAAGAAAAGGTAGTTAAATGTGTTAGGCGAAGAGAATATAGCACGTAGAAGCTTATAGAGTCGGTAGTTCGACGGCTTAATGCTTGCCAGAGAAAGTTCTATAGCCCGCCAGATAAAGACATGACCATAGGATTTCATAGAGAGCGCCTCTGGGCTCCTCTTAAATACCAAAAAAGTGTGTATTCATGTCAGGATTTCGTGCTGAGGAGGCCTTCGCTCTGTTGGGACGAGCTGGTCGAGATGTGGTGTCCAGTCACTCACATCGGTGAGGGCTGCGCTATGCCACCTGTCCTTACCCTGGGAGTACTTCTTTAGCAAATCTAACGGTAGGTCAGACAGGTCTGGGACCATCCTTCCTTTCATAGGCTGGAACAAACTTTGCGTTTACATAGCTATGCCCTTTAGTTGCATGTTCAACCTAGGCAAGACAGACCCTACTTGCTGGTTTATCCATCATCCAATCCACAACAAATCGGATGAAAGCCTGAAACTTTTCACCTACTCAAACGAGATTGAAAACTACCATTCCGTCGAATTGGAAAAGGTTTCGAAGAGCGCAGAAGGGAACTTTACAATCTCTTAGTGGTCAGATCTGAAGGGGAGATTCACGGGTAACTTCGGAGGGTAGGGAAGGAAGAGCTGGTGTGGCGCGTCAAACGCCCTCACGCAATGCCACGCACAAGGAAGGATGGCGAGTGGGAGAAGAATTCCTCCCCTTTCAAGAAGGGTGTGGATATGGTCTATAGTATAGCCAAAAGAAGAAGTCGAATCAGAAGCAACTGGGCAAGCAAATGTCGCTGCACAAAGGGCCATAGCGTAGCTCGAGCCAGAGCTTTTTTGTTTTCCAACTAAGTTCTAGTCCGCCAAGGAGTGTGAGTCTTGAACGGAGGCATCAAAAGCCGAACCATAAAGACGCAGCACCACCTACTGTTTCAACCACAGAGTCGACCGAAACAGAAGCCTTAGGCGAGATAGACAATGAAAGAAAGCAATGGACTTTTCTTTCAAAAATACAAGCATAATATTTAGTCAAAAAAATCCACGTGGGGCCCGTAAGGCATGGGTTTAATATCCTTTTTAAGGTAGTGAATACTTGCTCGACCTACAGGGAGAGGGGAATTTGCTGTGACGTCAAATCCCTTCCTTCATCTTTTGTATGGGATCCGAGAAAACTAGGCTCTCAGAAGCAATCCATGCTTTCAGAATGAAGAGCCCCGTAGGCAAATTGGGATTCCCGTACTCGTCAGTTTCACTGAAGACTGACAGCAATGTTCGAGACCAACAAGACAAAAGAGAGCAGAAATCGATACAGTAGTGCCCGGAGCGGTTCCGATATCAGATCCAAGATCCGTCACCGAATAATGACGATCTATGAGCACATGGCGCAATTTCTGTCAGTGGGCATAAACCACCCGCTGAATGTATGAGCTATGCCGAACTCATCTGGGCCGGAGGTTTACGTACTATTTCATTCAATGTATAAACGCATATTCCTGAAAAGGAGTGCAGCTGGAAAGTCTATGAGTCACTTCTCCCTTAGTTGCCACTGATCGATTCATCTATAGCCTCGGCTAAGACCAAGGCTTCATCCATGCGCTTAGTCAAAGATAAGTAGCCGATTCGGTTACCAAACTCTCCCCGCATGATTATCCCTATACGCCCTTACCCCTACACACCTTGTAATCATTCCTATACACCTCGCATGATTCTTTTTCAATCCACCGGCCCGGCCCCTATCACGTAAGGCCCAGCTCCCCAATCGCCCCTCCTCGTCCCGGACTTTTCATATAACTTAGCTGAAGGAGTCCTAAAGCTTATGACGGAACTCAGAAAAAACCTAAAAAAAGGTAGTTGACTTGAGCAAGAAAACGAATGTGCTACCGCACAACGGCTTTCGCACTAGTGCTCACTCTGTTGTTTGGTCGTGCCGGGTAAGGCGATAGTCTGTTGCTCCTAATATTCTTCTTCTTAGCTTTGGCTTTCTTCTTTCAATACCAGACATGGAACTACTAAATCTTTCCATTCCATCCCGAGAGTTAAGCGAAGCGTAATCTAGCGCAAGAGTTGAAGTGAGCGAGCATGGAAGCGATAGCACACAGGTTAGCCTGGAGTGGTCAGTAAAGCTTCGTTCATCTATCTGTCCACGTAGTAGTAGGTGAAGCAAGAGGTTCCTTCCCAGCTGCTGCGATGTGAGACATTCCACATCTCTCTTCTCTTTTTCCACCCCGTTCTGCCTTGATTCATTCCCGTCTATTGAAGCATTCTTGTGTACCGACACAGAAAAGAAAATGTGTTATTCAGGAACCACGAACGGAGCTAGTCCGATCAGCACCCCATTTAGCATCATGCATAGTAAGTACGATTTTTTTTCTTTATCAATGTCGGTAGGAACATTTGTTTTCCTGGCAAGAGAAAGGAACAGTCGCTCGAATAGTTCGTGCTCATAGCATGGGATTAAGCGTGGCCGGTCAGGATTAGAGTACAGGTACTGCCTTAGTTACAGTAGCGGACTATATCAATAGTACGGGGGCCTGCAGTTAGCTTTCATTTTTGATTTCTTTCATAGAAGAGGTGCGTAAACCGATCTATCAGCATGGGTAGGAGTCAAGATGCTCCTTCTTCCAATACCAGAAATATGGAAGGCTAGATCATGGGCAGATCTTTCCATTTCATCTCGAGAGACTAGAGCAAGCGCACGGGATTCACTGAGCGTAGCATGGAAGCGATAGCACGGAGAAGGAGGTTAGTGTGAAGTGGTTTTCAGTAGAGCTTCGACTCATTGATTGTGGTTCGCCTAAGTGGTGAGTCAGTCCAAGAATGTGATATAGAAAGGTTATTCCACCGATACACTATGGTAGGGTTCACTCGTTTGTCTATGCATGAGCAAAGAAGCACCGCGTGGGTAGGGATGAAGTAAGTGAAGCAAGAGGTTCCTTCCCAGCGACTTCGTCCTTAAAAGCTAGCCTTTTGATGGGATAGATTGTAAGCAGCTCTAGATCGGAAAATCTCATCCGCAGACCCACGAGTAAGAAAGCGTAAGGCTAAACTAAAGGCTACAATCAGAAACATGGATCGGACTTTGATGAGACCCTCAGTCCCGTTGTGAAACCCGCTACTATTCACACTGTCTTATCGCTTGTTGTCACTCGTTCTTGACCAATACGACAACTGGATGTCAAAAATGCCTTTCTACATGGCATTTGAAACGTATAGGTTCATATGAAGCAACCTGCTGTTTTGAATATCCTTCTCGTCGTCACTATGTGTATAAGTTACATAAAGCGATCTATGGTCTTACGCAGATACCAAGTTCATGCTTAAGACGGTTCAGCACCATTCTTCTCGAGGACCACGTGGCCTCACCGTTAACAAAAATTGTACACTTACAACAATGAAAATAATAGCAAAAGGTAGTAAATACTTGCTTGCTCGTGCCGGGTAAGGAGTGACTTGTCTACAAAAACCGGATTTGGACTTGACTTGCCAAAAGAGAGTCTTGGATCAGATGAGGAAGATTTGGGATAGTCAGCACTTAGGTAGGGTTGAACAACAGCTGATTGGGGTCAACCAAAGTAGGAATCTTTGTTGACCTGTCCCTTCGATTGCTAAACATCATCGGATAGGAAAAAAGGGCAGAGAAGCCCACGGAGCGGTCGGTAAAAGAAAACGGATGCGCTACAGCGCAACGGGCGCTAGACGCTCACTCCGTTGCTTGGTCTACCGCGCAACGGCTTTCGCGCTAGGCGCTCGCTCCGTTGATTGGTCTAACGCTATCGGCTTTCGTGCTGCATTGTACTTGTCGTTGCTTGTTCGTTCACCTGCCCGGTCTGGTTCACCTTACCCGCTGGCTTGGATGTGGATATTTTATAATTTTAGACTTGTTGTTTATTATGGAACTGAAGGGTGGAAATACCTGTGCACTTGAGTGATATTCACGCTAGACAAAACTCCATCGTAGTCATGGGACACCTTTCAGGGATGTTCACTCTACCGCATTGATTGCCACCCCAGGCACGAGCGCTAGCTCATACTGCTTCCAGCTAGTTATAGGATACCTCAAGGATACGAGTATGGCTACCAGTCAATTCCTTCAATACACACCTGGTTTAACCTGATCTAACTCTTACAATGAATACCCGATTGACTTGACTTGAACTTTTACATCTCATACACCTCATACAACATACTCATATATCACTGTCAACATATCTAATTTGTATACAACCTCATACCTTTATACCCATGTACCTCATATACATTATATTTATGTACACATGTTCGTTTCTATAACTTTACTTCCTTATGAGGCAATCCTACCCGAGTATAACTCGCTGATGTACTTTCCTTTTCTTCCTCTATCTTTGGAATGCCCGTCAGATGAGAATGAGTATTATGACGAGGATCAAGGTGTGGAGCCAACTAATGAAGATTATACAGACTTGACGACAGAAGGTTAGCTAGTTTTAATTTTTGTTGTTGCCCACATGTTTAGGGATTTTCCTCCTCGATGTAATTAGACTACTTGGTTTATTTTACTCTTTCTTTTAGGATGTAATAAAATTTGGTTAATGGAAATAAATGCCTTTCGCTTTTATTAATTTTGTTTTGGTACACATCCTGCATATTAAATTTGCATACGCTTAACGTAACTGTATTGAATAGACTACCTTCAATACAGTTAGGTTACGGACCATGCCACGTCATCCTTCACCTTTTTTTAGGAAGCGGGGCATGACTGGTTTTAGTGGTGGCCCATGGAGGTCCTCTTGTGTACTAAAATGAAACCGTTAACTGAATTATTATATTTGTGAATCTCATCCAATTATACCGATTTCATAATTTTCTCATATTTCCTTGTCCCTTCCTTGACATTCTGTATCCTGACCATGGCCTTCCTTTCAGGTCATTGTTGGGGTAAAAATTTACACCCCGGTTGACCAAGTCAAAATCAAAGTCAACCCCAAGCCAAGTGGGCCCAAGCCCAGATCCAGTAGGCCCATGCCCGGGTCGAGCCCGAACATGAAGCGGCCGGCCTCCCCCCATGCCAAGATAAAAATTTTGTAATAAATAATTTTGTTGTATTTCTTTTATTTTATTTTATGGATAAATGTAAGAAAAATAGGCATAAAGCCAAATTTTTGTAAAGCCCATGGCTTATGTGCAAAAAGAAATGGCACATGAGCCATGAGATAGGCAAAATGCCATTTTGTGAAGCCCAAGGGGCTATGTGTAAAGTGTATAGCCTATAAAGGCAAAGATAATGAAATATCTCAAGAACTTTTTCTCTCTCCAGAAATTTCTAGATCTGAGATCTCTTTCTCCTTCTTCAAGGTTCCAAGACCTTCTTCTTTTTCTTGAATTAAATCAAGAGTTCTACTCTCCTTTTTATAAAACAAATTAGTTTCTCACCACAAAACCCATCAAGGGGAACTCAGATCTTCCATTAAATCTCAAAAGGAAGAGATTTTTAAAAA
This sequence comes from Agapanthus africanus, assembly GCA_030015575.1. Taxonomy (NCBI): domain Eukaryota; kingdom Viridiplantae; phylum Streptophyta; class Magnoliopsida; order Asparagales; family Amaryllidaceae; genus Agapanthus; species Agapanthus africanus. The sequence continues at coordinate 328,478,792 of JASDDO010000019.1, forward strand.
TCCCACATCTCTTGATCTTCAAGATCCAGCTAACAGAGGAGGAAGAAGGAGCACCCCTTTCACTAAACCCAACAAAAAAAAAACACTCAGGAGTCTAACTCCTCTTTGATTTCTCTTCAGAGAAATCTTTTTAGGCTAAAAGCCTCTTGTGCCTCTCCGGCGCGCAGCGCAAGTGCGCAAGGCGCCAGCGTGCCGACACGTGGCGCGCGCGCTTGCGCACCTGCGCGCTTGCGCAAGTGCGCAAGGCGTCCGCGTGCCGACACGTGGCGCGCGCGCTTGCGCACCTGCGCAAGTGCGCAAGGCGCCCGCGTGCCGACACGTGGCGCGTGCACCTGCGCAAGTGCGCAAGGCGTCCGCGTGCCGACACGTGGCTCGCGCGCTTGCGCACCTGCGCAAGTGCGCAAGGCGCCCGCGTGCCGACACGTGGCGCGCGCGCTTGCGCACCTGCGCAAGTGCGCAAGGCGCCCGCGTGCCGACACGTGGCGCGCGCGCTTGCGCACCTGCGCATCCCTTGGATGTCTTTTCCCCCTCTTTTTGTGTACATACATACATATATACATATGTATACAAATTTATACATACACGTACTCCACGACACTGTCCCTGTTAGAAAAAAATTTCTAACGGGGCGCTGCCCCGCACCCCGCAAGGGGGCTGCTAGCCCCCTTGACCCCCAGCCCGCTATCCGGGTAGCGGGACCCCCGTAAAAACTCTGCGTGGCTCCCGATATATCCAAAACCCCCTTTCAAAACACACGCACACTGCACATTGAGTTCGCATGACCAGTTTAACCCGTTAATCGGAGGTTCCCTCGCCCCAAAGGCAATGGGTAATTAACGGCAGCTTAGTCCGCGGCTGCCGGAGATTCGGATCCCCACAATCATTAAACCCCCGGCCTACCCTAGGCAGGGGGAATCTGTAGTACGCCTGACAAGCGCTCGCGTATTCCCATCTCAATGGGGTGACGAAAAACACCCTACAGATTCTGGCACGCCCGGTGGGACCAATCTCTCCTTCCATATTTCGGGTTAAACGTTCATACGAACTCAATCAATATACATATCGATTGCCTATACTGAAATGATGTTTTTTTTCCGTGCAGCAATCAACCTTCAACGACAATGTCTTCCCAGACGAATTCAACTTCCAAAGCGACCCCGATTCCGTACGTGGTCAAGATCAACGCTCGTGTGGTTCTCCCCGCAAGCCTCAGTCGACAATGGGAGGAACCGCCCCGCCAGTTTGGCTCTGTCATCATCTACCCTGCCGGAAGCGCTCATCTGGCAGAGATCCCAGCGGAACAGGTGGCCAAGCCGGTCTCAAGGGGTAAGAGGCCGAATGTCGTGATCGCCAAGGCACCACAACCGAAACTTAAGATGGTGTCTGAACGAGTCCCTGGCGCTCTAGCTGGGGGCAAGACTTCCGATGTGAAGGGCAACATTAAAAGTTGCAGACGAGCTCAGGCGATGACTCCAACAAATGCACAATCGGGCGTATCTCCAAGGCCCTCCATCAACCAGTATGCGGCGTCTTCCCAAAAAGCCGAAGTCTGCAAGGTGCTTAGAACAGAAAAGTTAAGGCAGAAGCGGCTCAGGTATCGAGCCAACAAAAGGGCCAAGGCTTCGGCCAAATGGAATCGTGTGAAGTTCCAAGTGCAGAGTTGCCCCGCGACGACGGCTGAGTCGGACGTAAGAATCAGCAATTCCTTCGAGCCTCTAAAGTGGGTTCAGAACAATGCCATGACCGCCAGAATCAAGAAGACAGCAGTCCGAACAGTGCTACAAAGAGGCGTGTCCCGGCCCCAACAGAAGAAGTATGACACTGTCTCTTCAAGAGTCTATCAAGCACTCTGTGCCGCACGAAAGCAGTGGGGCAAACCCAGAAAAGAAGCGCCAGCACCATTCAAGAACCTGGTTAGGCCAGCTGCCTTCAATCGACTACCAGCTACCGAAGCAAGGGGGTCAAGACAGCGATCCGTGAAATCAGCTTCCAATGATAGAAAGACGGCCGGATACATCATCCATACGGTCTATATGGCGGGCGGACGCCCCAGCGACAACCTTCGCAGCAAAAGCAAGGATGGGGCCACCACATCCCAAGCCCAATCTAGCCTGAATGTGGTCGCCGCCACTCAAGAACAGCCGCCCCCGCTGGATGAAGAAAACCCTCTCGATGAGGATGATAGGCAGAAAGACCCCTCGGTCCACACAGAGTCAAGCTCGGACAGCGAGGAGGAGCCGACTTTCCGCCCCAGGACTGCGGAGCAAGAGCTGCTTCAAGAGCTTCGAAAACAGCTCAGGAGCAAAGATAAAGAGATGGCCAAGCTCTATTCGAAGATTGACGACTTAACGAACGTGGTGATGCAGCTTACGGCTCAAATTGCTCGAGCGCCTCCTAATCAAGCACAAGCCGCTACTAATCAGCCGGGTGATGACAATCCGAGGCAGCCAATGCCTGTTCCTTTGGGACCAAGACTGGTCGAGCCAAATGAAAGCCGGCTACATTCCGCTTCTGGGGACGCCTTGGCCCCAGATAGCACCATCCCGCTAACACAGGATCGGATAATGGATTTGGTCACCAGCAAGGTTAAAACATTGGTGGCCGAAGCTGAAGCTCAGAAAGAAATCGGCAGTAGTGGGCGGCCATATCCCGCGCAGTACGATCTGATTGAGTTCCCAAGCGGCTATGTCATTCCTAAGTTCGGAAGATTTGATGGAACGGGGAATGCAAACCAGCACGTCGCCCACTTCAAAGCATCGTGCGGAAATACAGGGGGCAATGACGCGCTCCTTCTTCGTCAGTTTGTCAACAGCCTGACCGGCGTCGCCTTCGACTGGTATGCGAGTATACCGGACGGGTCCGTCATTACCTTTGCCCAAATGGAGTCCCTGTTTCGGCAAAGGTTCATGAGTGTCAGTGATAAAATCTCCATTGCCGACCTTGTGAGGACTAAGCCGGGGAAGAATGAAAGCAACACCGACTTTATCGCCCGATGGCGTAATCTCACAGTCAAATGCGAACCGCCGCTGGAGCAGGACCAGTCCGTCAGCCTTCTCATTGGGAACCTCAGCAATTGGATGGTCCCATTCTTGTGTACAGCGGGCCTTAAGACATTCCAGGAGCTAACCAAGAAAGTTCAAATGCTAGAACGCTCGAAGCAAGAGTCCCCGCCGGACTCTCAGAGAGACAAAACCTGGAAAAGCAAGCGGGACGACAACCGTAGAAGCGGGAGTTCCAGCAGTACCAATGTCTTCAATGCGTCCGACAATGAAGAAAAGCGAAGGGCGGGCGAATCCAAAACCAACCGGTCGCGAAAGCCATTGCTGGGAGGAGATGGGCCTTCCCTAGAGGAGAAAAAGAACAAGGTTTACTCTTTCAGAAGGGACAAGGTCCGCAAGATATTTAAAGATGCCTTGAACAACGGCTTACAATTGCCGGAGTCGAAAAGACCCCAAGAAGCAAAAATGACCGACAATCCTTTGTATTGCCCGTACCACCGAGTAGTGAGCCATGCGATCGAGGATTGCTATATCTTCAAAGATTGGGTCGAGAAGCAGTACAAGGCTGGAGAGATCGAGCTGTCCAAAAGTGTGTTGGTGAACAATCAAGTTGCAACCACCAACTTTATACAGACAGAAGTTGAAGCCTTCTGGGAGAAGACAGCCGAACCCGCTGCCCTGAGAGATGAAACTGACTCATCACGGCCTCCGTGGAGTACGCACATATCTAATAAGACGAAGAAGATGATAAAGCTACTTCAGAAAGAACCCAGGACGGAATGGGAAGGGCAGAAGAAGCCTACCAGTCCAGCTGCCAATGCGGCTCCATCAGGCTCAAAATCCAAGAAGCTGAAGAAGAAGAAAAGTGCAGCTCGGCGCAAAAAAGAGTCTGCAGGGAGATCGACCATTCAAAAATATATCGATTCCCTTGAAGAATATGAACAAAAGGAAAGAACATTGATTCAATTGAATGAGTTCTTCCCTGTACAAGCGGCTGAAATTCTGGAGGAGTTAGAAGAAGACTCCAATAAAGAGATCCCAGTAGTGACCTGCTACGCCATCCATCTTGGCAGCGACTCCGAGGATGATCTTTGTTTTCCCGAAGAGGATGAGGAGCTCGCCATAAAGGCTAATCAAATCCAGCTTAGAAGCGGCAGGGCTCTACCGCCAAATCAGGGCAACGCCCCAAAAGGGAAGGAAAAACAAGTCGCTAATGAAGAAGATGGCAGAGAACCGGCTGATGAAAACATAAGTCCTTCCTCGGTGGATTATAATGTCTTGGCGCATCTCCGGAAGCTTCCGTCTCTCCTGAGCATCTACGACGCCTTGGTCCTATCTAAGGAGCTTAGAGATGTTCTCATTCACGCTCTACAAAACCCCGAGCGGTACCAGGCTCACATTGCGGAAATTAATATGAAAGAAGCCCAACACGCTTTGTATGCCGCCGCGGTCACATTTAAGGATGAAGACTTGCTACTGGGAACGGCTGAGCATAATCGGCCGCTTTACGTGACCGGGTACAGCGACGGAGATCGAATTAATCGCATATTGATTGATCCGGGGTCCTCAGTGAACATCATGAACTTGCGAACTCTGAAGAGTTTGTCAATGGACGTCCGACACCTGTCAAGGGAAAGGATTGTCATTCAAGGCTTCAACCAAAATTGCCAGCAAGTTCTGGGGTCTATAGCTTTGCCAATCAAATTCGGGGATCTGCAAACTGAAGCTAAGATATACGTGATCGACGCCGACACGTCTTATAAGATTCTCCTGGGGCGGCCATGGCTCCACGATTACGGCATCATTCCGTCAACTCTCCATCAATGCATGAAGTATACTAAAAATGGCGAAGAAAGACGCATTGACGGAGACATCCAACCGTTCGGTGTGCATGAAGTCCGATATGAAGATTCTCGGTACTTTATGAACCACCAAAATGCTAAGCCACAACTGACTGAGGATAGACCAGCCCCAAGGCTCAAAAGCAAATCTGCGCCGGCTGTCACTTTCAAAAGCAAAAATGCCCAAGTGCGCCCGCATTTCGGTAGCGACACTGATGAGTCCGACGCTGGAAGCCCGTCCTTCCATAAAACTCGCCCTCGTTTCGGCAGCGATACGGATGAATCCGTCACTGAAGCCCCATCTAGCAGTAAAGTCCGCCCTCATCTTGGCAGCGACACTGAAGAGTCAGAGGAGGAGGACCTGTCGTGCAATAGCGGTGCAGATTGGACCCCCACGCAACAAGCGAAACTGCGAGAGACCTTCGAAGTTGCAGAAGGATCCCTAGCCGTTACAAGGGTACCAGAGCAAATGTGCAAAGAGCTCGATGCATTATCAATCTCCACCGTGGACCAGCTGAAAACTTTCTACGTTCCCGGGAGGAAAAGTGGACAGATGGGCATCTTGTTTTATGGGTCAAACCCCGTTGTGCACCCGGACGATTTGTTTGTCGCATGCCTTCCATATGAGAGAGGCATAAGAGCCGTCCTCAATCCCAGATACTATGCGCCCGAGATGCGGGAATACTTTAAGAAGTGCGGATGCCGGTTATATCAAACGGAGTCCGAAGCAAAGTTTTACGAAGGGCTATGGCATCCTCCCCAGGTCCGAGCACTCATCGATGGACGAATTCCAGACAGACGGGGAATAGGTTACATTCAACCTGATTCCAGAGCGTGCTACATGATCCATGTTTGTGAAGCTGGCGAAAGATCAAATGATGACGACGAGATAGCCGAGCCAGAAGAAGCTCCTCAAGAGCTCGAAGATGGAGGACAAGCAACCTTTGACGAGCTAACCGAGATTGACTTAGGAACGCCCGATAATCCAAGGCCGACCTACATCAGCTCGCTCTTGTCAGAGGAAATGAAAGAGCAGATAATTGCCCTATTGTGTGAGTTCGTTGACTGCTTCGCGTGGACATACAAAGAAATGCCTGGCCTTTCCCCTGAGGTAGCCGTGCATAAGCTGGCTATATCTCCTTATGCTAAGCCAGTCAAACAAGCTCCTCGAAGAATGAGAAGGGAGTTGGAAGAAAAGGTCATCGAGGAAACCAAGAAACTCATCGATGCCGGCTTCATCAGAGAAGAGAAATATGCGGACTGGATCGCATGCATAGTCCCAGTCAAGAAGAAAAATGGGCAGATCCGAGTCTGTGTCGATTTCAGGGACCTCAATAAGGCATGTCCTAAAGATGACTTCCCGCTACCGGTCATGGAAATGATGGTCGATGACACCTCAAATTACGAACTGTTCACCTTTATGGACGGCTCGTCTGGATATAATCAGATCAAGATGTCGCCTGAGGATGAGAAGCACACAGCATTTCGAACCCCGATCGGAATATATTGCTACAAGGTAATGCCATTCGAACTGAAGAACGCAGGTGCTACATATCAAAGGGCGATGACTAATATCTTTGATGACCTAATCCATAAAGTCGTCGAATGTTATGTTGATGATCTGGTCGTCAAGACTAAAGCCAAGGCCGATCATATCCAAGATCTCAGGACCGTTCTCACCAGACTGAGGGAATACGATCTGAAGATGAACCCTCTGAAGTGCGCTTTTGGCGTGTCATCGGGAAAATTCTTGGGCTTCATAGTCCGACATCGAGGGATCGAAGTTGACCCATCAAAGATAAAGGCCATCATGGAGATGCCCCCTCCGAAGAGTCTGACGCAGCTAAGATCTTTTCAAGGCAAGCTTGCTTATATACGGAGGTTTATCTCAAATTTATCAGGGAGATGTAGGCCCTTCTCAAAGCTCATGAAGAAAGGAGCTCCTTTTATCTGGGATGCCGAATGTCAAGCAGCGTTCGAAAGCATTAAACAATACTTGTTGCACCCTCCAGTGCTGGCCGCTCCCATTCCGAATAAACCGCTGATTCTCTACACTGCCGCGCTGGACGAGTCACTCGGTGCGCTCCTTGCCCAGAATAATGAGGAAGGAAAAGAAAATGCCCTCTACTACCTCAGTCGAACTCTAGTCGGGGCGGAACACAACTACTCCCCAATCGAAAAGCAATGCCTGGCTCTGATATTTGCTGTGAAGAAGCTGAGGCACTATCTGCTCGCTCATCGGGTTATGCTGATCTCCAAGGTCGACCCGCTCAAACACTTGATGACCAAAGCAAGCCTAGCCGGCAGGATGGCAAGATGGGCTGTCATGCTACTTGAGTTTGACTTAGTTTATACCCCTCAGAAAGCAGTAAAAGGGCAAGCTATTGCAGACTTTCTCGCCGCTCATCCCATACCAGAAGGGTCGCCGCTAAATTGTGAGTTACCCGATGAACAAGTGCTGCACCTCGAGGAAGATGAGCCATGTTGGGAGCTCTACTTCGATGGAGCCTCGTCAATAAGAACCTCCAGTAAATCAAGCGTCCCGGAGATAAAAGCAGGGATAGGATTGGTGTTCATCACACCATCAATGGGAACCCTACGGCGTTCTTTTGCTCTCACCGAGCCTCGGACAAACAATGAAGCTGAGTATGAAGCTCTGATAGCTGGTTTGGAGCTCGCCATAGAAATGGAAATCCTTCGGCTACGGGTTTACGGTGACTCCCAGCTTGTCGTCAACCAAGTAAGCGGCGACTATAAGATATACAAACCCGAGTTAGCTCGGTACAGAGGTCGAGTGGTAGAACTCATGAAACGGTTCACTCATATTGAACTAACGAGAGTCCCTAGAGCGTTGAACGGAAAGGCTGACGTACTCGCTCGCCTAGCCAAGGAGCTGGCTGATCCTGACATGGACGAAATTCTGATCACAGTCAGGAGCCGACAAATTCTACCCCCAGTCTCTCTACGAGAAGAGGAAAGCGCGGAACAAAAGAGCAGTCCTGCCGAAGAAACTTCGATCATCCAAGACGAGCCCGATTGGAGAGAACCCTTCATAGAGTACCTCCGATACGACAAGCTGCCCGAAGAAAAATCTGCGAGGATTCAGCTGAAGAAGAGAGCTCTCCGATACGTGTTTGTAAATGACACGTTATACCGCAGGTCATACGACCAACTATGGCTCAGGTGTCTGTCATTGGCCGAATCCCAAAAGGTCATGAAAGATGTCCACTCGGGCGTTTGCGGTGCTCACCAATCTGGCCCCAAGATGCAACTTCAAATCAAACGGCTTGGGTATTACTGGCCCACCATGATACGGGATTGCGGAGAGCATGCAAAGAAATGTTATATCTGCCAAATTCACAGTGATTTTATTCACAAGCATCCCAATCCATTGCATCCTACGGTGGCATCGTGGCCCTTCGAAGTTTGGGGCACCGACATTGTTGGCCCAATTGATCCTCCGTCATCTAAAGGCCATCGGTTTATACTGGCCGCGACAGACTACTTCTCCAGATGGGCTGAAGCTGTCCCGCTAAAAGAAGTTAAGACAAAGGATATTCTGACATTCTTCCAGCATAATATTCTATACCGCTTCGGTACACCAAGAAGAATCATTTCTGACAACGGGCCTTCTTTCAAGAGCTTCAATGTCTCAAGGTTCGCTACTCAGCACAAGATAGACTGGAGATATTCCTCCATCTATAATCCAAGAGCCAACGGGCTAGCCGAAGCCTTCAATAAGACTCTATGCAAGCTCCTGAGGAAAAATGCTTCAGCCAACAAGAGAGACTGGAATCTCAAACTTCACGAGGCGTTGTGGGCATATCGTACCACACACCGTACTCCAACTCAGTCCACTCCATACTCATTGCTCTTCGGAGTGGAGGCGGTCCTCCCCCTCGAAGTCGAAGTTCCAAGCTTAAGAATGGCCGTTCAGCATGAGTTGACGGAGGAGGAAAACGTGCTCCTTCGACTTGAAGAACTCGATGCCCTCGAAGAAAAGAGGCTCGCGGTGCAGCAAAGTCTGGAGCTATACCGAGCCCAAATGTCACGGGCCTACGACAAGATAACCCATCTCCGCGCTTTCAAGAAAGGTGAATTGGTGTTGGTCCTCAAAAGACCGATTATCCCCAATCGACATGCCAAGGGAAAATTCGAGCCAAACTGGGAAGGACCATACGTCATTGAGAAAGTGTTCGACGGAGGATCCTACCAACTAATAAGTGCAGAGGGAGAAAGACCCATGCCACCCATCAATGGACGATATCTCAAGAAATACTACACATGAATGCTCCAAGTCGCAAGCGAATTGAGCACATCAGCCCTACGGTCTGGATCAGACATCCTGCAAAACCGTATACAATCCACGGGCGTAAATGACCCCTATTTCTCCCAAATCCTGCCGGTGAGACTACTTTTAAAGTCCCACCAGCGGCAAAAAAAAAAACAAAAAAAAACAAAAAAAAAAACGGTATGTCCACAAGCAAAACGGGCACGGATGAAAACCCGAAAGGGCTCCGTGAGTAAAAACAGCAGGACTACCGGCGAGTCTGTGAAAACCCGAAAGGGCGCAAACTCGTGAAAAGAGATGAAATACACTCGCAAAGCCCTCTCGACCTTGCGAGGAGAAAACCCCTGCGTGAGATCCTTACGACTCACAAAGGAGCAACACACTTAGGAATCCTCACGATTCCTAAGGAGAAAATACACCTGCGGGATCCTTACGACTCGTAGGGAGAAAATGCTTTTATGGGACCCTCACGGCCCATAAAATTGAAAAGCCTTGGGTGGTAGGGACCCAAACCTATCTCCTAAGCCATCGTTCCCCAACGGGCAACGGCAAATGATGAGTCGCTCCTGGCATTTCGCTTCAGTGTTAGCGGCGCTGATGCCGACCAAAAACCCAAATCCCAAGTCCTCCCAAGGCAAATGATGAGTTGCTCCTGGCATTATTCCAGTGCAGCAATGCTGATGCCAAACAAGATCCAAATTCCAAGTCCCCAAATGGCGAATGATGAGTCGCTCCTGGTACCATATTCCAGTGCAGCGATGCAGACGCCAACCAAATTCCAAATCCCATACCCCAACGGCGAATGATGAGTCGCTCCTGGTACCACATTCCAGTGCAGCGATGCAGACGCCAACAAATCCCTGAAATCTTTCTGGCCCTACGGTCTGGATCATACATCCTGCAAAACCGTATACAATCCACGGGCGTAAAACAATCACAATCTCTCCTAAGTCCTACCGGTGAGACCACATTCAAAGTCCCACTAAAAAAAAAAAAAGGGTATGTCCACAAGCAAAATGGGCACGGAGGAAAACCCGAAAGGGCTCCGTGAGTAAAAACAGCAGGACTGCCGACGAGTTTGTGAAAACCTGAAAGGGCGCAAACTCGTGAAAAGAAGATGAAATGCACTCTCAAAGTCCTCTCGACTTTGAGAGAAAGAAATTCCCGCGTGAGATCCTTACGACTCACAAAGGAGCAACACACTTAGGAGTCCCCACGACTCCTATGGAGAAAATACGCCTACGAGATCCTTTCGACTCGTAGGGAGAAAATGCTTTTATGGGACCCTCACGGCCCATAAAATTGAAAAGTCTTAGGTGATAGGGATCTAAACCTGCCTCCTAAGCCATCAATTCTCAAATTCTCTCGGGGTAAATGATGAGTTGCTCCTGGCATTATTCCAGTGCAGCAATGCAGATGCCAAACAAAAACCAAAATCCCAAAATCCTCTCCATGACAGATGCTGGTTCGCTCCTGGTACCATATTCCAGTATAGCGATGCTGATGTCAACCCAATCAAAATCAACAAGTCAACTTCCACCCGACACCGCAAGAAGCGGAGCAAGTCAAGTCTACCCCTGACACTGCAAGAAGCAGAGCAAGTCAAATCAAGCATCGACCGTCCAAGTCGCTAAAAGGGCAGCAACGACCGTCCACGTCGCAAAAAGGGCAGCACCGACCGTCCAAGTCGCTAAAAGGGCAGCACCGACCGTCCAAGTCGCAAAAAGGGCAGCATCGACCGTCCAAGTCGCTAAAAGGGCAGCAACGACCGTCTACGTCGCAAAAAGGGCAGCACCGACCGTCCACGTCGCTAAAAGGGCAGCACCGACCGTCCAAGTCGCAAAAAGGGCAGAACCGACCGTCCACGTCGCTAAAAGGGCAGCACCGACCGTCCAAGTCGCAAAAAGGGCAGCACCGACCCTCCAAGTCGCTAAAAGGGCAGTACCGACCGTCCACGTCGCTAAAATGGCAGCACCGACCGTCCAAGTCGCAAAAAGGGCAGAACCGACCGTCCACATCGCTAAAAGGGCAGCATCGACCGTCCAAGTCGCAAAAATGGTAGCATCGACCGTCCACGTCGCTAAAAGGGCAGCAACGACCGTCCACGTCGTAAAAAGGGCAGCACAGGATTCCTACAAAGCGGGAACCAGATCACTCCGGGCCAGGGAAACGTCTATCACGGACACTCCGTCTCAGAGACATGTCAAGCAACGACCGTCCATGTCGTAAAAAGGGCAGTGCCAGCTTCCCAAAAGGTGGGAACCAAATCAAGCCGCCTCCACGTGAAAGAAGATCCATCAATTTCATGCACACGACCTACATATGTGGTGTGCATTTATTGATGGGGGGCAATTTGTTGGGGTAAAAATTTACACCCCGGTTGACCAAGTCAAAATCAAAGTCAACCCCAAGCCAAGTGGGCCCAAGCCCAGATCCAGTAGGCCCATGCCCGGGTCGAGCCCGAACATGAAGCGGCCGGCCTCCCCCCATGCCAAGATAAAAATTTTGTAATAAATAATTTTGTTGTATTTCTTTTATTTTATTTTATGGATAAATGTAAGAAAAATAGGCATAAAGCCAAATTTTTGTAAAGCCCATGGCTTATGTGTAAAAAGAAATGGCACATGAGCCATGAGATAGGCAAAATGCCATTTTGTGAAGCCCAAGGGGCTATGTGTAAAGTGTATAGCCTATAAAGGCAAAGATAATGAAATATCTCAAGAACTTTTTCTCTCTCCAGAAATTTCTAGATCTGAGATCTCTTTCTCCTTCTTCAAGGTTCCAAGACCTTCTTCTTTTTCTTGAATTAAATCAAGAGTTCTACTCTCCTTTTTATAAAACAAATTAGTTTCTCACCACAAAACCCATCAAGGGGAACTCAGATCTTCCATTAAATCTCAAAAGGAAGAGATTTTTAAAAATCCCACATCTCTTGATCTTCAAGATCCAGCTAACAGAGGAGGAAGAAGGAGCACCCCTTTCACTAAACCCAACAAAAAAAAACACTCAGGAGTCTAACTCCTCTTTGATTTCTCTTCAGAAAAATCTTTTTAGGCTAAAAGCCTCTTGTGCCTCTCCGGCGCGCAGCGCAAGTGCGCAAGGCGCCAGCGTGCCGATACGTGGCGCGCGCGCTTGCGCACCTGCGCGCTTGCGCAAGTGCGCAAGGCGTCCGCGTGCCGACACGTGGCGCGCGCGCTTGCGCACCTGCGCAAGTGCGCAAGGCGCCCGCGTGCCGACACGTGGCGCGTGCACCTGCGCAAGTGCGCAAGGCGTCCGCGTGCCGACACGTGGCTCGCGCGCTTGCGCACCTGCGCAAGTGCGCAAGGCGCCCGCGTGCCGACACGTGGCGCGCGCGCTTGCGCACCTGCGCATCCCTTGGATGTCTTTTCCCCCTCTTTTTGTGTACATACATACATATATACATATGTATACAAATTTATACATACACGTACTCCACGACACTGTCCCTGTTAGAAAAAAATTTCTAACGGGGCGCTGCCCCGCACCCCGCAAGGGGGCTGCTAGCCCCCTTGACCCCCAGCCCGCTATCCGGGTAGCGGGACCCCCGTAAAAACTCTGCGTGGCTCCCGATATATCCAAAACCCCCTTTCAAAACACACGCACACTGCACATTGAGTTCGCATGACCAGTTTAACCCGTTAATCGGAGGTTCCCTCGCCCCAAAGGCAATGGGTAATTAACGGCAGCTTAGTTCGCGGTTGCCGGAGATTCGGATCCCCACAATCATTAAACCCCCGGCCTACCCTAGGCAGGGGGAATCTGTAGTACGCCTGACAAGCGCTCGCGTATTCCCATCTCAATGGGGTGACGAAAAACACCCTACAGTCATAGCAAATCTTTCCGACGAGGATGACATGTCCGATATTACTTTTGAAGATACATCTGGAGATTCAGACGACGAAGTCGTAGACTCTTAGGAGATTATTTCCGACAGCGACTCGGAAGACGAAGAAGTCGATTCTGCAACTCCGGAGCATATGATGGCCAATGACTCCAAATATGAAGAAGAAGATCCTATGGAAGAGGAGCATATAGAGGAGGGGCCAGAAAAAGAGGCTCCTAAGGCGGAAGAGAGTCCTATAGAATATGATCCTGATGAGGAGGCTCCTGTAGAAGAAGAAGACCCTATAGAGGGGGCATCAGAAAACGAGGCCCCTGCCGAGGATGAGTCGTAGGATGAAGCTTCGAGTGAGGAGGAACTCGAAGCCGAAGAAACTCAGACAGTTGCCCCCGCAAGACACGGTAGGAATGGCCGTACCTTTCTTAGTGCGAGAGCCTATCGCAACTTGTTGAACTCTCATAATCGAGATTAATAAGACTTTTTCCTTTTTCTTTTGGCCGACCAAAACGATGTAGAATAGTAGGGGCATGTCGTTACTTTTCGGTTGTACTCTCCTTATTGAAGTTGGATAATAAAATCTTAGTTTCGAGCAAAAATCTCTCTTGTGTCTCTTGCTCTTCTTCTTAGTTTTTCTCTTGCATTAATTGTTGTTCTTCCATGCAAATTATTATCTTGTCTCACCCCTCAGCCTGTTTGTAATCTAACCTATTCTGATTCAGATCGTCAATGGCCGGACGACATTATAACCGCAACAAAAGGGGAAATGGAGTCAATGAAGCCGCTGCTCAGCAAGTAACTATGCTACAAATGATGCAAGGACTGCTGGAGCAACAGCAGCAACAGATATCTGCCTTTCATCAGGAGCAAATGATGCAAGGACTACTGGAGAAACAGCAGCAACAGACAGCTGCCCTTCATCAGGAGCTACGAGAAAGTAGGCAGCAACAAGCAGAGATTTTAAGCAAGGCGCTAGCCTCAGTTTCTCAAGGTTCGGCAGGAGTGAAGCAGTTCAGATCACTCCACCTTAAGACTTTTTCGGGGAAGGAAACTCCCTTAGAAGCTGAGGAATGGCTCAAATGAACAGTCAATGATCTCAATGCCGCTCATATTCCGAAGGATGCGTGGTTAAATTTCGCTAAACTACAACTTACGGATAATGCTAGAATATAGTGGGAGGCAGAGGAAAGTAGATTAAAGGAACCCATCGGCTGGGAAACGTTCAAACAGCGTTTTGATACCCAGTACTTCCCAGCCGTGGCACACCTAGAAATGGAAAGGAAATTTATACAACTCCAACAAGGGAGCATATGGGATAAGTCGGTGGAGGAGTACGCTTCGTAGTTCGCAAGGTTAAATCGGTTTGCACATCATCTGGTGGCAACCCCGGAACTATATGCTAAGAGATTCCGACAAGGGTTGGACCTGAAGACGCGGTCCTCCATGTCTTCTGCTACTCTTTCGACTTATGATGAAATCTTGGAGGCGGCGCGTAACTTTGAAGACCTTCAGAGACGCATGAGGAAGGATGACCGTTTGTCTGGCATTAAGCGACCGGCCAATCAAATTCTTGGGGGATCATCTTCCAGATTCAACGGGAGACAACAACCCAAGAGACCAGCAGGACCAAATATCTTCAAAAAACCGGCCGTTATATGCAACCATTGTGGTAGGACCGGAAACTACATGAGAAACTGTCGCATTTTGAACAAACATTGCATAGTCGGTGGGTCTCCGGATCATGCCATTGGGGGCTGTCCTCAGAGAGGGAGACAATTAGGCTCCGTCAACAAGCCGGCTAACTATGGGACACCAACACAGGGAAAGCGGCCACTTTCCACCACTAAACCAACCGGTCAAGGGGCATCACCAAAGGGAGCACCCTTGCCATCACAGGAGCGTGTTTTTCAGCAAGCGCAGCAGAATGGACCCAAACGCCAGACCTTCACCATGACAGCGGAGAAGACTGATACCACATAGCAAGAAAGCAAATGTACTCTTTTCTTTTCCAACCTTTCTTTTGATACCATACTTATTTATCCTTCGATGCAAATCTTAGTTAGACTCACCCTAATTTCTCTAGTTTCCGTAATTTCGACCAGTTGCTTTTATGTTATAGCTCTCAAGTCTTCCATCAATTTACAACCTTCCTTCAACTTCCAAACTTTTCTATCCGGAAGAAACTACTGATTTTACATTTTCCGACTGGTTATACCTAAACCCTTTAGAGACTTTCTATGCATCAAGTGATACACCAACTCTCGAGAGTGACAAATGCAGCAAAGAGGATTCCTGATAGCGTTACTGATTTCCGTGCCGAGTAGTGGCTACCCCTTTGAAAATCTCAAATATGAAATTATCCTACGGAGGGTAGATCCTAACTATTGCACCCATCCTTGCCATACTCAATAGACCGGGAAATTTTAACATCCACTACGATATTTCAGAGAAGGGACTTGGTGGTGCGATATATCAGCGCGGCGATATAGTTGCATATGCGTCAAGATAACTAAAGACTTATGGACACAACTATCCTGTCCAGATCTAGAACTGGCGATTGTGATGTTCATTTCATCTTGAAGATATAGAGACACTACTATAAGAAGAACGTGTGGACACGGATGGTCGAAGCACATGAAGCGGAAGAAAGGGGTCAAGTTTTATATAGGAGAAGTGCCGATCGGTTGGGACAATCCTGAAGATAGATAATTTATAAGATTGAGATAATTATAGAAAAAGTGGAGATGGTGATAAAATGAAGAGAGCGCGGAAAGCTCAGCCCACGACCCATCGGCCGTTTAACATCTTGGAAGGGGACGGTGGGTCTGTGTATAAACTAGCTTTGCTATTTTCTTTGGAGGGCGTGCATAATACTTTTATATCTCACAGTTAAGAAGGTATGCTGGCAATCCTAGTCATACTTTTGATCGTTCCGAGATCATGGAAATGTTGGCGTAACCTACTAGCAGCAATCGGTCGGGATACTAGAAGAATGAAACCTTGAGGGACAAGACACTCCAGCTGGCTAGAGTTATATGGAGAAAAACTACTAGGCAGACATACACGGAAGCGAGGAAACGAGACGAGAGAGCGAGACCCAAAATTTTAAACCGCGATAATCCCTTCTTGGTGTTTTTTTCCTTGACCTACCTTCTGAAATTTCGAGGACAAAATTATATTAAGGAGGGTAGATTATAACGACCGTGTTTTCTAATACCTAATAAAATATATTTTATTTAAATTCCTAGTATCAAGTAATTATTTACATGTTTCGTTGATAGAAAAATATTTTTAAACTAATGTTAATAATTTTCAAAGCATTGAAATACGATTAAAAGAATTTTCTAAAATCTATTTATATTTTTCTAGGCTTAAAATGTTTTAATAAAATTTTATAATGCCTTAAAATAATTTACATATTTTAATTATCGATTTAAAATAATTATTTCGTAATTAAAATATTTCCTAGAATAAAATAGATTTTTAAATAATTATAATAACTAGCAAACACCATACATATTGATATATTATTTAGTTTTAGCCCAAAATTATTTTTATACCAAAGATAACAATAAAAAATATTTTCTGAAATTTTTCCATAATTTTCCCGTATTTTTAACTATTTTAAACAAATTTGTTAAAAATAAATTCAATTTTTAAATAATAAACAGTTTATTGTTTTTAATTATATATATATATATATATATATATATATTAATCTCTTTGACCTAGACCGTTGGACGCAAAGATCCAACGACCCAGAGTCGCGACGGCGCCCACGTGGTGGGGACCACGCGAAAACGCATGGTCCCCACACGCAGACGCGGTCCCCACACGCAGACGCAGAAGCGGACGCGCGGGCTTGGGCGGGCAACTCAGGGCCGTTGGATCAAGATCCAACGGCCACGAAATGCTGGCGGCTGCGGCTAATCACGGGAAATGATTAGGGGCGCGGATTCTAAGGATTTTTTTAACAGTTTTTAGATTTTATGGTTGGTAAAAAAGCCCTATAAATTGAGACCTTTAATCAGTGGTTTCTCACACCTCAGAACTCTAAAAATTCTGAAAAAATACCCACGCCTTCGTATCGACGACGTCAACGCTGAGATTCCACCCAAGCATCAAGGAAAAATCCGAGCGCGAAGCTATTGAGGATTTAGTATGAGCTTACGTTTCGACCCATCGACATCCAACTCTAATCAAAGGTAGGATCCGTCTCTCTCCACTTATCTCTCGCCTTCTTTCTCATAATGATCTTGGTTTCAAGTCCTAATCCCCAATCTCATATTAAAATGATGTTAAAAATATTTCTGCATTCCTATTTTCGGTACCTCTTAATGATAATAATATTAACCCATGTTTAAAATGGCTTCTTTAATCACTCCTATATGCAAAAAGATTGCACCCTCATGGAATGTAATATGCTTAATGTTATAATCCATGGGGTATCAATTCACCCCTTACATACCCACACTTAACCATATTACCAATATGATCTTGAAATAGGTTACTTCAACAAAATACCCTCGTTTTCTTAAAATGTTGTATTTGTTTAAAATATCCATACGAGATAACATATTTGGAATAAATGTTTTAGATACGATATATATATAAATATATATATATATATATATATATATATATATATATTACTTACACTTTTATCCGCCAACTACTTTAGTTTTTTTAAACCCCTTTACCTTTTAAAAGGGGATAACACTAAACCTAAATAACGGCATATGGTGTTTCCAACTTAACCCCTTTCACTTGAAAGGATATTTTCATGTTAATTCTTCTTAGAATGTTAACTAAAATTTAATGAGTTACCCTTGCAGGGGAATGTTTTACCTGAGTCATCCCGTGGTTACTAGACAATCGTCCTTGAAAAGGACACAAATCTTACCGCTCATGTGCAGCGGTTGTCAACACGGAGTCGTTCTTATAGAATAGCACCTCTAATAGATTACCCTAATAATAGGGTAATGTTTTATCTAAGTACCACGTGGTTGATAGGCAATCGTCCCTGAAAAGGACACAAATCCTGCCGTCCATGTGCAGCGGTTGCCAACACGAACGCGTTTTCTAAAATGTTTCCTCAAATTTAAAACAACATAATTTTATAAAATTATTACATTACAATAAAATATCTTAATTCGTCCTAAAAGATATAATTTCATTTAAATACCTTGACCTTTACTAAAAGGCTATTTTTAACAAAGACCACAACCCTTATAAATGATATTTTCCAAAAGAATATCTAAAACTTTATTAAAAGATAATTTTCAAATAAATACCATAATCTTTTATTAAAAGGATATTTTCTCAGTAAAATATTATGGGTTTCCAAAATGATAAATATTCCAAATATCCTGATTTTCTTATAAATAATAAATATCATTAAACGTTTCATCCCTTATTAACTAAGCATTCTATAAAATGATATGAAGCACCTTACAAACTTAAAAAGATAACAAGATAAAATGAGTGGTTGTGGTAGACCATATTAAATGAGATCAACTTTTTGATTACAAGTTTATAATATATATGACACATAATACGGTTAGGGTTAGAATGCGCGGACTTAGGTATGGAATACTTATATATGAGGATCCCAGCAGGCAGGGTGAACAGTCCAATGTGTGGACGACTACTAACCGGATATTCGGGCGAACACTAACCCTACTTTGAGGGTGAATGGTCCAATGTGTGGACAACTACTAACCCGATATTCAGACGAATACTAACCCTATTTGAGGGCAAATGATCAAAAATGTGGATGACATACAATTTGGAAATTCCATGCCTAGATGTATACGCACTAACTCTAATTCGTTAAGACCTTTATACTGAACCACAGGGATGGGTGGTTTGATTAGGCAAGGAGATTCGGAACTCGGATTCCCTACTACTCGATCATGATCCCGGAAAGTGAAACGGTACATTTCACTTCCCCGGTTGTTATTCTGTGGCCACACGGAATAATCGCGAGTATCCGAACCCTTGTTTGACAAAATAAAATGTTTACAATATCTATTGATACTCAACACTAAACTTGCATCATGTGTTATACTCACATGTTACCTTTTCTACCTTTCTATATGAGACACGAGTTATTCTGTATCTTGGATGCGGATATTTTACAATTTTAGACTTGTTGTTTATTATGGAACTGAAGGGTGGAAATACCTGTGCACTTGAGTGATATTCACGCTAGACAAAGCTCCATCGTAGTCATGAGACACCTTTCGGGGATGTTCACGCTACCGCATTGATTGCCACCCCAGGCATGAGCGCCAGCTCATACTGCTTCCAGCTAATTATGGGATAACTCAAGGATTCGAGTATGGCCACCAGTCAATTCCTTCAATACACACCTGGTTTAACCTGATCTAACTCTTAGAATGAATACCCGATTGACATGACTTGAACTTTTACCTCTCATACACCTCATACAACATACTCATATATCACTGTCAACATATCTAATTTGTATACAACCTCATACCTTTATACCCATGTACCTCATATACATTATATTTATGTATACATGTTCGTTTCTATACCTTTACTTCCTTATAAGGCAATCCTACCCGAGTATAACTCACTGACGGGCTTTTCTTTTCTTCCTCTATCTTTGGAATGTCCGTCAGATGAGAATGAGTATTATGACAAGGATCAAGGTGCGGAGCCAACTAATGAAGATTATGCAGACTTGACGACGGAAAATTAGCTAGTTTTAATTTTTGTTGTCGCCCACATGTTTAGGGCTTTTTCCTCCTCGATGTAATTAAACTACTTGGTTTATTTTACTCTTTCTTTTAGGATGTAATAAAATTTGGTTAATGGAAATAAATGCCTTTCGCTTTTATTATTTTTGTTTTGGTACACATCTTGCATATTAAATTTTCATACACTTAACGTAACTGTATTGAATAGACCGCCTTCAATACAGTTAGGTTGCGGACCATGCCACGTCATCCTTCACATTCTTTTGGGAAGCGGGGCGTGACATGGAATCTAGGGTTTCTGGTTTCAGGGACTATATAAAGGACCGAGAGCTGTGCATTGAAAATTATCCAAGTGATCATATAATCATCTATTCATCTACCTCCATAAAGAGAGAGATCTAAAGCAAACTAGGGTTCTTGTAATCTACTTTCTAAGGAGAAAATTTGTAATGCAATAGTTGATTAATAAAAGTAGTTTTTTTAAAATTATTTTTGCATTTACATTTACGCATTACTTTTCTGCATTAATTTTGCGCATTACTTTTCTGCATCTTAAATATGGTTTCATTCATCTTCAATCTCTCTTCTAAATAACTATTAACCATGAGCGAATAATTCCTTACTTTCTAGGGTTTGTAGGATAGGGTAGAATAACGGATGAAAATCTTTTAACTTCTTTTTAAAATTTTAAAGTTTATAAACTTTAGCAAAATAAATGTTAACCTGCTAATCGGGCGTGCTATCAATTTATTGATAGTCTCGACCACGATTTGAGATTGGTTAAACACTTGTTTTGTTAAGAGCATGACATGAATAGAGGTCAATGGACAGACAAGGATCGGTAGTAGGAAACCCTAATTCTTTCCAAGAGCCCTAATCCACATTCATTGCTATCGTTCTAGTTTTAAACTATTAAAAGATAAAAAGAGTCATTTTTAAATATTCATCCATTATCTACTAAGTCCTATGAACCCTACAAGCCTTTTTATTCTAAACTTTATAGAACGACAACAAACATCCTATCTTTTATCAACTCGTCTAAAGCAAGAAAAGAGTTAACGTTTCCCTACGGACGACCCGAACTCATCGCGGCTAGCTATTAGCGACACCGTTTTGATTGCGGTTATTTACAAAACACTCTTTCACACAATCAATCATATACATGTGCTTGTTAGGTTATGAGTTACACTGGATGGACTCGCTGGGAACTGCTAGTTGTTATTATACCTATCGTCAGTTAGCAGTTCTCCGGTGACATGAGTATAGGTTAGTCCGTTGACTTGATATCACTATTCGTCTCGAGTGTGTTCCCACTATACTTAGATTACTACCCTACCACGGCTCAAATGAGTTGTGCAAACAAGTAGTAGTTGGGTGCAGTTCCGAAGCACATGGAGGCAGTAGGGGATAGAAGGGATTTGTCTCTCTCGGTATTGGAAGTTGATATCGCGCTGTGTACGGTTAGCCAATATACAAAGTCCCTGGCCAGGGCAAGTGATATTTACTGGTAGGTACACCAGTAGTTTCTCAGGGTGTATTGGGCTCTACACCAACACGACTTATTGCGCTATTAGAGGTCTAACGTTTACCATCCCCTAGGCCCGATATGCGATACTCTTAGACGAACAGACCGGACTGTATGTAGATTGTCACGGACAGGATCAGTAGGGGTTCAGATGATTTCGCTCGTCGGCCTTATTTTCGACAGGTATCTGGGTAGCCGTTACGTACAGCCAGTGCCACTAACGGACTTGTGGTTAAACCCACTGTCAGCGTACTGTCGAGTCTTTAGAGTTCCACACAGAGGGTTTTTCTGATTCAAGCGAAATGATATAGAGGCCATATGGTTTTACGTGCAGGGTTCTGGTCACATACGTGTACTAGATGCACAGATGTTATTCGGACGGATAATACTAGTGGGCTTTGGATTAAGCCGCATTCTAGTATTATATTATTAGATTATCTTTATCTCTTTGTATTCGTATTTTTTGCAGTACAAATACGGGTATGTATATATGGTGAAGGCATTCATGTAATTTTATAAGAGATGCTTCTAGAAGGGGACACCTCATTTTGCACATATCTATTTTTGGAAAATAAATAATGAGGTGGAAAATGGAGATATTTGTGGCATGGTTGAAGCATGGCTAATTCTTTAGTTTATTGATTTGCTCTCACTATTCAAGCATGGCTACATTTTTTCTATGGAAAATAATGCATGCTTGGTTTGGAAAAAGAGTTGGCCATTATTCAGTTGCTCACTTGACTTGATCTTTCTAGTTTTCTCATTCTCTCTCCATTTGCTCTCCTCCTTCTTCCTCAAAACCTAACCTTCACATGTGTTATGAATCCAGGGTTTTTTGAGATAAAATGGTTTAATTAACTCTTTACATCTCCTAAGCAACCTAGATTAGCAAACTAGGTACTTTAGTTACCTCATTCTTGAAGTTGGAGCTTGAACCATAAACTCTCGGGTGGATCGTCTTCGACACGAGGAGGCCGACTACCGAGCTTGATCAGCACCTTCTAGGAGCTAAAGAAGAGGACAAGAAGACCTGAAGGACTAGAATCTTGGAGGTATAAAACTCTATCATAGTAGTTTAGAACCTCTTTGTGTTTAGCTAGTTAGGGTTTCTGAACGATCTTGGAAGTATAGTCGATGTTACTTGTCTTAAAATCGTTTTTTGTAAATTCCGCCTCCCCACAAACTATGTGAGGTGTGTGACATCGACTTATAGTGGTATCAGAGCCTACTCAAACCTTAACTAACTTTTTAGACGATGTATAAAGTTACGAAACCGAAATAACTCCGAAACAATTAAAACTATATCCAAGTTTCTCTTAAATTTTAAAGAGCTTCTAAAATTTTTTTAAACAAGTGCAGATTGCTCCTCATAAAGTAACTAGAACACCATAGGAAAACGAGACACAAACTCCAAGGTTCAACCGCTAGAATTGGCCTTTTTCCCGCCGTCGCCGGTTTTATGAAGGAGTTTGGTCTTAAGTTTTTTTGTGTTGTTCTGTACTCTTGGATTTAGGTTTTTAGGTATTGTTTGATTTTTCCTAGATTTCATATACAGTTATCTTTGTTCTTGGGCAATACATAACATTTTGAAGTCGGAATTTTAACATCGTTTATTCGTTTAAGTTTATATATGTGTATCTAAACGTCTACTAATTGCTATATATCGATTAGTAGAGCTTGCACATATCTTGCATCTTTTTTATAGTTTGTGGATATGAAGTATTGGACCCGCTGCCACCTAGCGTCTACGTCTCATCTCATGCATTATTAGGACTCTTATCATCCCTTTTTTTCCCATACGCTCCACACTCAAAACACATCTCTTGTTAGAAAAAAATTTCTAACAGGGCGCTGCCCCGCATCCCGCAAGGGGGCTGCTAGGCCCCCGTAAACTCTGCGAGGCCCCCTTATATATCCAAAACCCTTCAAAACATAACACACGCACATGGCACATTGAGTTCGCATGACCAGTTTGACCCATTAATCAAAGGTTCGCTCGCTCCAAAAGCGAGGGGTAATTAACGGCAGCTTAGTCCGCGGCTGCCGGAAATTCGGATTCGCATAATCAATAAACCCTGGCCTACCCTACGCAAGGAGAATATGTATACGCCTGACAAGAGGACGTATTCCCATCTCAATGGGGTGACGAAAAACACGCTACAGCAACGCCCGAAATTGCTTTACCCCAAGTGCTTCGGCTTTAGGGTGGTTTATAAGGATAGCAGTCTGCTAATGTTGACCCTCCAGAAGGCTTTTGATGGCTTTCAAAGTACTGTATGTTCATTGATTGGTGTTATGATGGTTGGGGGAGGTGGTAGGGTAGGCGGTGGTGTGTTGCCATTGACGTTAGTGCTGGTGTTATTTGGAAAATCCATCACCTTGATAGAAAATACAGGTTAGGATAGATTCAAGAAATTTGAAATGCAAGAAATGTATAGTTACTGATTCTTATAATTCTTGTGATATATTACTTAAGACTTCATGCAGAACTGACCTGCATGGACCGCCAATAAAACCAGTCAAGCTTCGCTTCCTAGTACATAAAAACGGTGATATGGTAAGCCCACAACGTATTTACTAAGAAAAGGTCATTTCCCTTAATAAATACATTAAGCGTATGTAAGCAATTTAACAATGTGCAAGAATAACAAGTGTAATAAAATTAAACAACAACTTTATTTACATTAAATTTCAAATACAACTGTCGGAAACAAAAAGATACAATGATTTAAACAAATATCTAAACATTGGCATATAGAAAGTAAATGCAGAAAAGAGCTAGTAGTCAGGCTGGATAGCAACCCGGTCCAAGTCTTCCTGGCTCGGCTCGATCTCCTTAGAGTCCGGTTCTCCCGAAGAACATTCCAAGGAAAAGAAACAGAGAGGAATGTCATTAGCAAACTAGCGCTCGGTAAGTCCCCAAAAAGAAGTAAATACAGATGACTGAAAAGTGTATAAAGTAAATAGAAACCAAATAAAAGTGAATTAGTAAATTTTTATATGAGAGTATCTAAGCATGATCCTTTATAGGTGTAAGATAGATATTTTAACGTGGTTGTCTGTAGTTTGATAAAGAAAATATTCATGTATACGAGAGAAGTCCAACTTACCCCGTAGATTATGGTAACATGTAGTACAAGGCCCCGTCATAAACCACGGGACTACAGCACGTGAATTCACATAGGTGTTTTTTAAAATGACCTCTCATGCCACGATATACGTTCCGTACGAATTTACCCCTTATCCACGCGTATTGTAATGTATAGTTCACGTTTACAGGTCTTGGCCAAATCCATGAATATAAAGAGTACAAGTTCATTTTCAAGTTGTAATCATGTATTCACGTCTTCATGTCAAGTTATACTCATGGTTCGGTTAAGTCAAGTCAATTATTCAAGTTCAAGTTCAAGTGTTCCGGTTCAAGATCAGGTGTTCAAGTTCAAGATCAAGTGTTTAAGTTCAAGATCAAGTGGTCAAGTTTAGGTTTGAGTTGGATTCGAGTGGAGTTTGTATTCAAGTTATAATAAATATCTTATGAATGGATTTAACTTTTGAAATTCTTAAGTTCGGGAATGATTGGACAACCGCTGCACATTGGCGGCAGGATTTGTGTCTTTTTCCAAGACGATTGCCATTGATAATTCTGTTAATTTGCAGTGTTGTCTAACTTGAATAGGAAGCACTCACTTTCTCCGGCTCTCTGGGGCTCAAGAGAAATGAAACCGCTTAAAACTATATTAATCTAAGGTCCTTCAAGATTTATTCTTATTGTTTACAATGTATTTACATTGTTTACATTTCTCGATGGGGTTTTACGAAAAATGTTATAATATTGTTTTAAAAACAAAGCTCGAGGGTGATTTATAATATTAAGAGTTTTTATAAAATTATATTTTAGTTTTAGTGGTATTTTAGTGATGAAACCTAGTTTTTAAAAGTTTATGGTATTTTTACGAAAACTATACTTTTGGAAACTTTGTAGTATTTTTGTGTAAGTTTAATTTTTCATTTTTATAATATATATTTATAATTTTTATTCAAAATTAGTTTTCATAGAAAAATACGGATTTAGTATTTATGCAAATTTTCAAATTCTTTAAGTTGTAAAAAAATCGTATTCTTTAAAAATCGTATTTTTATTTCCTTTCGAGACCGAATTCTCCATGAAGAGTTCTATATCCCGCTCTACTATTCCAAGGACGTGGGATAACCCACACCATCCATAAATGGGTTCCCCTAAAAGGGTTGTAGAGACGTAATTGCAAAGAATTTAAAAATATCGATAAAAAACATTTTTGTAAAGTAATGGTATTTTTTTGAAAATTGTTTCCCTTCAAATTAGATATGTATCTAAAATATCGTGTTATGAAACCATAGTGTTTGTGATGGGGTAGGTCATTACCCTATGAATTTTCTAGTGTTATAGTTCATGATAATGTAAAAGGGTATAAGCAAAGTTCATGGCATTTTGGTGTAATTTTGTTGTATGATTTATTTAGCCTAAAAAATTTAAACAATTCAAAAGTAATTTAGATGAATAATATTTAAAGTGATGTTAGAAAGGTTAGGGTGGAATTTTTAACATAGCAATAGTGACAATTTATTAAAAGATGCTTTGCTTAACCTAACTCCACTTTAGTCGAACAGTTTTAGAAAAGCGGTTTGAGATGAAACGAAAGAGAAAAGAAGAGACTTATGCGTTTTTGAGCGTTGAGAAGAAAGTAAAGAGAGAGGGGGGTCTTCGTGAATCTTATAGCGTCAAGGAAGGCTTCCGTCTTTACAAACGAACTTAGCTCAAGCTAACTCCACTTGACTAGTATTAACTCTTTCTTGAACTTAGGAATTTTAGAGAATTTTGCTAGATTTTCAGAATAGAGGAGAGCTAAGGAATGTGGTAGTATTTATAAGGTAAAAATGAGAGTGTATGAATTTAAAAAAATGAATTAAAAAGAGATTAAATGGTGCTAATGGAGGAATTGAAAGGTTGTGAGGTCTCTGATTGAAATCAGAGAAAATAAACAATAAAATAGAGTAGAGGGGAGGGGAGTCAAAGGGTCGCACAGGGCGAGCACAGAGACGATTGGATCAAATCCAACCACCGGTGGCGGCTTTTGTGTTATTTTCAGCTGCCAAATTTTTACCACGTGTCTCGAGACTCGTGCCATGTGATTTATACTGTATTAACTCCTCATTTATCCTGTTTTATTTTTCTGAAACTTTTCGATTCTCCATATATTGCACGTGCAATTCTTAGGCTTTCGAAAAATTTTAAAATAAAATTATAAAAATAATTAAGACTGATGGGATTCGAAAACGCAAACTATGTCACAGTAGTAGAGAGTACTAATCAGTGAGTTACAAGTTGTTTCTTACTTTTATTGAGTAATATTAACTTAAAACTCTTAATCAGGCTAAAATACCCCTTCTATACATTGAGCAACTTACATTTGTATAGGAATTTCATAGTCGTTATACATAACATGTACGTGCATATTCCTGTGTTGGCATTAGGTATATATTATATTCATACCTAACTTGGAAAACGAAACCTAGGGAAATGGGAAAATCAAAAGTGTAATTGAAGTGTAATTTAAAAGTATATTACATGTTTCCATGGTTCCGGGGGTTAACCGAATAGAATCATTGTTGATTCATACATCTTGCACCCGTGGTCTCGGGGTTAATGGGATATATTTTGCGTCCATGGTCCCGGGGGTAACGGGATATATACTTTCGAGTCACATGGAGGAGTACATTAATTAGTTTCAAATACATGTAGGATATATAACATAGACACATGGACCCATAGGTTGTACGTGACATGTCTGACTACCTATAGCCTGCTATTATATCACCTGTGATTGCTGTTATTTATACTTATGATATCTCACTCTTGCACGTGATATCCTATATAGAATAATGTTCAGTTTATTACTATTATGATATTTATAACGCACTGACGTCTGGGTCATGGCTCTGTTCCTTTGACCTTATCACAGGAAGATCAAGAATACTTTGATAAGCAAACCGAGCAGTGAATAGCTTTCCGCTTATTTAGTTTAGTGATGCTTTCGATTTATTTTTTAGTTATAGTTTTTCCGTTATGATCCCATAAGAGATGAGACTAGGATATTATTTCTTTTATTGGATCTTTATTTGTTTCTGCTACTTTGTCGTTATTATTCACTATGGCAGTTTGGACATGAGATAAATAGATGTTTATTTTCTATTCTTGATATCTGATTGACAACCGTAATTTGAATATGAAAGGATATTTTCTCACCATAGGTAGCATGGATGGTTTTGTTACGTTCCATATTTATGTATTTTGGAAAGCGGGACATGACAAATCTAACGGTTATCTGATTCAATTTTGAGGTGTCTAATGACGTGTGACTAGTTGTGGTTATTTAATTAAATCCCGTTATTTTGGTGATTCACATAGCGGAACCCTCCCACTTAACTGACACTGATCTGGCTTCAAGGCTGTTAAAGAGCTGTTAGAGTATCTATCCCGCAATTTGTCTCTTGGTATTTAGGAGCAGTTCTCGTAACTTGACCTAAGAAACCATAAATCTAGGTTGTTTGCACATCTATGATTGTGATTTGTTAGAATCTCTAGGTTAGTTTCTGCATCTTAGTTTTTGCATAAAAAACTTATGGTGTATGCACGTATGGGATTTAGACGAAACAAACCGTTTGAATCATCTTGATTTTATAGATACTATGGCTGAGCCTGTTCCTGCTACACTTACCCTACAGGAAAGATGTTATCCTGTTCGTACATCTCTATCTTCTTGCATAATCTTACAGCTAGCCACCGGTGATTATGAGATTAAACCTGCTTTTGTTAATTCACTTCCTAAATTTCACGGTTTATAATCAAAAGACGCTTACGTCTTTATTAGAGAATTTGAGGATATATGCCAATTATTTAAATTAAAGCAGTTAAATGCCGATTCGGTTAAACTTATACTCGTTCCTTTAGTCTAAACTGATAAAGCTAAACATTGGCTTTACAGCATACTAGTCAACACTATCAAAACATGGGAGGAATTTACTAAAACTTTCCTTAAAATTTCTACCATCATTTTAAAATTGCTAAATTTCGAAATGAAATTAAAACTTTTTCACAAAAACCGAGGGAATCTTTTTGGAAATATTTTGAACGTTTTAAAGGCCTCCTAATTAAATGCCCACACCATGGTGTTACAAAGTGGGAGTTATGCCAAATATCGTACGATGGGTTAGAGTCTATGTTTATGATAGAATCGATGTGTTAGGGCGACTTCATGATGAAGCAAGAAGATGATGCATGAAATTTCTAAGAAGAATTATCCGACAAGACCATGTGGTGAGAGAGCACTAGTGAGAGAGGGACAACTAATTCTAGGGGTGGGATACATGCAGTGGAAGCAACAATTGGAATGCAAGTCCAGCTGGCTGCCATTCAGAAATCAATAGAAAAGCTAACAACTACACCTTCCCCTGTTCAACAAGTCAATCAACTCTCTTCATGTTTAAATTGTCACGACTCTTTTCATCTTTCTGAGGAATGACCCTATAGGTGCAGCCCTCAAGGTCAAGCCTCCACTAATTTAGAAAAGCAATTGACCACCTTTATGCAAGCTATAGCTGGAAATCAACAGGAAATTGCGAGACTAGAAAAGAAGATTGACCAAATAGCGGATAACTAAATTCACCAAGTGAACGTTATTACCGTTCTGCCTAGCGATGAGATCGCAACGCACTCAAATCCTGTCAAGCCTAACCCTCAGATCTTATTAAATAAAATCGATAAGTCTGATGAATTTCCTAAACCTAACCCGTCTTCATCGCAAGTTGAACAATCTACTGAGCCTAAAGTTATTTTCCCAAAACGATTAAAGGAGAAGAAATGAGCTGCTAAGATAAAAAAAAAAGGTTATGGAAGATTTCAAAAATGTCAAAGCTAACATCCCACTTCTTAATACAATCCAACAAGTACCCAATCATGCTAAATTTTTAGCAACTATGTGTACCGAGAAGAGGCATAAAAGCGTACCTAAGAAAATTTTCCTGGCAGGAACTACTTGTGACGTCTTGCATAATAATAAGCTCATGAAATACAAGAATCCTGGTTGTCCTACTATTTCTTGCACTGTAGGAGATAAATTCATAGATAGAGCCTTACTTGAGTTAGGTGCTACTATGAACCTTATCTCTTTTTCAGTCTATGAGCAGTTAGTGTTAGATGGGTTTAAACCCACTAAAGTAACTTTACAGATGGCCGATCGTTCTATTAGAAAACCTAGATGGAAGATTGAGAAAGTGTTAATTCAAATAGGAAATTTCATATTTCTAGTTGATTTCATTATCTTACAAACACAATCTGTCTCCAGTCCTAAAGGTCAGATCTCAACTATTTTAGGACGGCCATTCCCGACAACTTCAAATGCGTTGATAAATTGTCGAACCGGTTCAATGATACTATCTTTTAGAAATATGGCAATTAATCTCAATATCTTTAAATTAGGAATCCAAGCAAGTGAACTGTATGAGCAACCTCTTGAAGTTAATGCAATTGATGAAGTTTCTATGGATGAAAAATTTGACTTAGAAGGCAGTGATTTTGAAGGAATTTATAAAGAGGACTTTCTAGTAATTTCTAAGGAGGAGGTATTTAATTATGATGATGGTTGTTTTGAAAATGATAGTTTTTAAGAAATTTTTGAACAAAAACTCACTATGGTGAGAGGAGATGAATGTACAGTGGATAACATGAAATTCTGTAAGCCAACTTTTGAGGAATTATTTGAGGATGAACTCTTAATTTTAGATGAATCTAGCACACCATATTCTAACACTTTGCAGGTAAAAAAGGAACATCATATTGAACATCAATTAAACTCCACAAAATTTGATGCTATGTGTTGTCACATGGATACTATACAAAAATCTGTTGCTGTTAGAATTAAATTACAAGTTTTTAAAACTCTAAATTTCAAACAGCAATTTAATTCTTGTAATTTTAAACACGATAAAATTTTAAATTTTATTTCATGGATATTTTATTTTGAGCCTTATTATCCTATTGTGTTTAACCAAGCCCATGGGTATATTGATAAATTTTTTAATCGGCTAATTCTAATTTTTAAGCTTGCTATAGCATTGGTTATAACTTGTCATTAATAAATGTTGATAATCTAGAGGAGGAGCTCATGAGCCGAAATACACTTGAAAATATTTTAAAACCCCTCATTTGTAACATATGTATATCATTAGTTTCTTAGTGTTGTTCGTGGTCAAGGGAAAGGTCGCTGTAGACAGTAAGGGCGCTGTCAAGTTTAAGTGTAGGGGGGAATTTTGTACATAGTTTTTAGTTTTCAAAAAAAAATTAGAAAATTTTGAAAATAGAAATGAAAACGTGAAAAATGTATGTAAAAGAGAGAGAGAGATTTTAAGAATGTCACACCTCGCTTCCCGGTGTACGGGCAAGGAAGCGCGACGAAGCCCGCTACGTATTTACTCAGAACTAAACATGCTAAGCGTAACTAAGCAATATAATAAAGTACACAAGAAAATAATAATAGATGTAAATGAACAACAATTTTTATTGATTAAACATTCTTTACAATCCAACTGAGAAGTAAAATACAATACTAGAAAGCGATGCCTAAATAATAGCATGTACTGAAAGTAAAAGTGAATACAAGTGAAGCCTAGTAGTCGTGCTGCTCAGTGGTCTGCTCCAAGTGCTCCTGGATGGTCTCGAACTCCTCAGAGTCGGGTCCTCCTTACAACATTCCAAAGAAAGAAGAGAAATAGGAATGTCATCAGCGAACAATCGCTCGGTAAGCCCCAAAGAGAAATAGAAATAGAATAGACAGATAAGAGGATATAACTGGTATAATATTTGATTGTTATGCTAACGTAGTTGTTTGTAGCTTAGTACAGAATATGCCAGTGTATACGGGAGGAGTCCAACTTACACCATAGACCATGGTTTGGTTCGGTCGAGTCATGTTGATATTTATTGAATTCTGGTATAAATGGATTCATGTTGAATCAGAGTTATACTTGAATCATATTCAAGGATAGATTGGTTGATTGATTTCAGATTAGACTGATACTCTGTCTGAGTCAGACATTTTAAAACGAATTGAAGTCCTGAATTAGTTTTTGGAGTTATCGGTAACTGTTGCATATGGACAGCAGGATTTGTGTCTTTTTCCAAGACAATTACCGTATTGATAACACCATTTTTAGGTTGTCTACCTTAGATAGGTAAGCACCCATATTCTCCGGCTCCCTAAGGCTCAAGAGAACTAGTACCGCTTAAACCTATATTTACTAGGGTCTTTATTGTAAATTAATATAACTTGAAAGGAGTTTTATGAAAAATAGTTTTGATATATTTTCAAAATACATCTCAAGTATTTATTTATCTATCGTCTTTAGGGTTTTCATAGTTGTAATTTTTATAAAATGAAATATTCTAGTGGATATAAACCTTACTTTGAATAGTATATGGTATTTTCTTGTAATTTGACTTGTATTGATATGTGATGGTATTTTCATGATCTTTTGTGATTCTTTTCTTTTGATTAGAAAATATGGAATATATATATTATATTTAAAATAGGTATTTTGATAATATTTATATATACATAATTATAAAAGTAGAATTTATTTATTAAATAGAAATCACGTTTTCTTAAAAATTGTAATAAAAATTCCATCAAGATGGAATGCTCCGTGAGAAGGTCTGCATCTCGCTCTACTAGTCTCGAGGACGTGCGATAACCCTCACCATCCCGATCGGGTTCCGCAAAATGGGTTATAGAGGCTTATTATCAAGGAATTAATTTAAAACAATTTAAAGAATACGGGTTTTGATAGTTTAGGGTATTTTAATGTAAATTGTGTTTTGTCCCACAAAAATTGTTACAAAAGCCATCGTGTTATGTCAAGATGAGTGTTGTGATGAGATAGGTCATTACCTCATGAGTTTTCTAAAGATAATATGAGCCAAACTATAAAGAAATGTCGTATGTAAACTAGATGGTATTTTACCGTAAAAGTTAAATAAAACTTGTTTAACATTATATTTTGAATTGAAACTTGTTCCAAATGTTATTTAATAGTTAATAAACAATATGAAAAAAGATGGTAAATTTGTTATTAAGAAAAAGTGAGTTTTTAAAGAAATTAGAATAGGAAGTTGGATTAACTCCGCTTCCGACGAGTTTTAATAGATTATTGTTTTAGACTAGAAAGTGGTAAGAAGTGAAGAGACTTACTGATTGAAAGAAGAGGGAAGAGGTAGAGGGAAATTTCTAAGGCTTCGTGGAGTCGTTTCGTCGCCGGATTTGTCCCGAAACGTCGCTGGAACTTTGACTTGAGCTAACTCCACTTGTACAACTTTTGGACTTAGGAATTTTAGAGAGTTTTGGCAATGGAATTATGAATGAGGAGGCTAGGGTGTGATGTTTGTATTTATATGAGAAATTAGGGTTTTGAGGATTGAAAAATGAATTAAAAATATGCATTAAAATAGATTAAAAAGGGGATTTATCTTTCTCTGGATAAATGCAGAGAAATCAAACAGCATGGGGGTAGTGGGGGAGGCCAAGGGGTTAGGGGTGAAAATTTGGGATCATTGCCAACGGGGAGGCCCGACGGCGCCGGCCCCTGGCAACATCTCGCCGGTCGTTCACGGGGTGGGGGGCTCTGGATTGAAGACACGTGTCCTAGGCTGCTTAATTAACAATTTCCACATGTTTGTTTTTCAGTGACTTTTCATTTTATGTGTAGTGCACGTGCAAACTGTTGGGCTTCTAAAATTTTAAAAGAAAAAAATCAATAAAAATAATATGTGGCTGATGGGATTCGAATACAGGGGCTATGTCACAGCAGTGCAAGGCTTTACCAATGAGCTACAAGTGCTTTCTTGCTGTTCAAAAGCAATTTAAATTTATAAGTTGTGCTCAAGCTTAGGTATTCCTTTCTGTATTTTGAAAAAAATTCTATACAGAAAGTTCAGGGTTGTTACATTCTACCCTTCTTATAAAAATTTCGTCCTCAAAATTTATAGAAGGAAAGTGTAACAGGTTCAAGAAAAGTTTGATGATAGTGATGGTGAAAGAACTTAAGAATGCAAAAGTTTTGGAAAGATTGAAAAGATGTAAGGGAATTACCAGGGTTACCTTGTTCTACAGTCTCGGCTTCTACGGCCGCTAATGTGAAAGCCTGTCGCCGGGGTACATTCCTCCTAGCTGGAGGCACATTCCTCTGTCCTTGGGGCATGTTTCTCTGCCCTCGAGGCATGTTCTGCAGTGCTTGATGGAATTGGCATGGAGGCTGTGCTAGAG
The DNA here is from genome assembly GCA_030015575.1 of Agapanthus africanus. NCBI lineage: Eukaryota > Viridiplantae > Streptophyta > Magnoliopsida > Asparagales > Amaryllidaceae > Agapanthus > Agapanthus africanus. The sequence goes on from JASDDO010000019.1 coordinate 328,512,388, forward strand.
GTCCGCGTGGAGGTGGAGCTGGGAGAGCAAGACGAGGTGCGGGAGCCTGGATAGCTGGCCGCTGCGGATAAGTGTTGTGAGTTGGAACTGGGTTGCGTCTATAAGGACATGTTCCAATTCCATGAGTGGATGCGCCACAAACTAAGCATAGGCTTTTTGCGCGCCTACAGTCCTTCCACAGGTGTCCATCCCTCTTGCAGTAGAAACAAAAATCTAGACTTGGCCGGTTATTTGTTACTTCCGGTCTCCTGGGTCCAAAAGTTGGTATTGAAGAGGCTCCTCCTACCATCTGGGTGGCAGGGCGCTTCACACCGGCAGATTGAGGTCTGCCCTTCTTCTTCACTACTGCTTCGTATCAACGGGCAGCTTTCAGAGCCAGTTCGTGGTTTGGGAAATCCCCTGTAGCTAAGGCAGCTTGGATCTCCAGATCCAACCCTTGCTGAAATCGTCTAGCTCTGATCTCAGCCGTCGGTATCAAGTGTGCCGCGAATCTGGTATGGTGTTGTATTAACTGTGTATTATGTGATATTTGAAAATCGAATATTGAGACATATCTTACCTACTGAGCATGGTAAACTTAGTATCATACTCATCCACAGATTTGGTCCACATCAAACCTTATTGCAGGTGGATGAATTGCTGCTCCATGTCAAATCGGGCAGTCTTGGGGAAATATTTCACGTCGAACATCTCGCGAAAAGTTTTCCATTCGATAGGCTGGGCAAGACGACTTTCTTCTGCCTTCCACCATACTCTGGCATTATCGGTGAGTTGCAGCTTCACAACCCGTACCCAAGCGATCTCTGGCACTTGTGCGGCTGCCAGATCGTCCTCAATGCTCTGAGCCCATTCTTCAGGTTCTAAAGGGCTTTCTTTCCCAGAAAATTGCTTCGAGTGCAATGCCCGGAATTGCTTCACTTCAAGTGCTTCCGCTTCTGGGCGGTTCAATAAGATAGCAGTCTGTTGCTGCTGTCCTTCCAGGAGGCTCTTTATTGCCTCGAGTAGTACCGTCTGCTCGTTGATCGGAGCTACAACGGTAGGTGTAAGTGGAAGAGGTAGTGGTGTGTTGTTGAAGTTTGTGTTGTTATTGTTTGAAGAATCCATAACCTTGAAAGAAAAATAGGGTTAGGATAGATTCAAAGAATATGAAATTGTAAATATTCAAGGAATATGAAATGTAAAGAATGTTTTTAGTTGCTGATTCTTGTGTTATATTGCTTAGGACTTCATGCAGAACTGACCTGCATGTCCATGCAGAACTGACCTGCATGTCTATGCAGAACTGACCTGCATGGTAGGGTTCCATGCAGCATTGACCTGCATGGGCCGCCAACAAAACCTGTCACGACCCGCTTCCCAGTGTACGGGCAAGGAGGCACGACAAATCCCGCTACGTATTTACTCAGATGTAAACATGCTAAGCGTAACTAAGCAATAAAATAAAGTACAGAAGAAAATAACAATAGAGGTAAATGAACAGCAACTTTTACTGATCAAACATTCTTTACAATACAACTGGGAAGTAAAATACTATACTGGAAAGCGATGCCTAAACAATGGCATGTAGTGAAAGTAAAAGTGAATACAAGTAAAGCCTAATAGTCGTGCTGCTCAGTGGTCTGCTCCAAGTGCTTCTAGCTGGTCTCGAACTCCTCAGAGTTGGGTCCTCTTGATAACATTCCAAAGAAAGAAGAGAAATAGGAATGTCGTTAGCGAACAATCGTTCTGTAAGTCCCAAAGAGAAATAGAAATAGAATAGACAGATAAGAGGATATAACTGGTATAATATTTGATTGTTATGCTAATGCAGTTGTTTGTAACTTGGTACAGAATATGCCAGTGTATACGATAGGAGTCCAACTTACACCGCGGACTATGGTAACCCGTAGTACAAGGCTCCGTTGATTAAACTACGGAACAACGGCAATAAATGTATAGTTACGTCTTTTAATGACCATCCCGTGCCATTTTTAACACATTCCGTGACAGTCTACCCCTTTAAAACCCAGTAATGTCTTTTGTATTGATTTGTATTGTTTTGTTTAATAGATGTATGACTTGCCGAAACCATGATATCAATAGTTCATGTAAACAGAATGGGTATAAATGGATATTCATGTAATCAGAGTATATCCATGGTTCGGTTCGGTCGAATCATGTTGATGTATATTGAATTCTGGTATAAATGGATTCATATTGAATTAGAGTTATACTTGAATCATATTCAAGGATAGATTGGTTGATTGATTTCAGATTATACTGAGACTCTGTCTGAGTCAGACATTTTAAAACGAATTGAAGTTCTGAATTAGTTTTTGGAGTTATCAGTAACTGCTGCACATGGACGACAGGATTTGTGTCTTTTTCCAAGACAATTACCGTATTGATAACACTGTTTTTAGGTTGTCTACCTTAGATAGTCAAGCACCCATATTCTCCGGCTCCCTGAGGCTCAAGAGAACCGATCCCGCTTAAACCTATATTTACTAGGGTCCTTATTGTAAATTAATATAACTTGAGAGGAGTTTTATGAAAAATAGTTTTGATATATTTTCAAAATACACCTCAAGTATTTATTTATCGTCTTTAGGATTTTCATAGTTGTAATTTTTATAAAATGAAATATTCTAGTGGATATAAACCCTACTTTGAATAGTATATGGTATTTTCTTGTAATTTGACTTGTATTAAAATGTGATGGTATTTTCATGATCTTTTGTGATTCTTTTCTTTTGATTAGAAAACATGGAATATATATATTATATTTAAAATAGGTATTTTGATAATATTTATATATATATAATTATGAAAAATAGAATTTATTTATTAAATAAAAATCAAGTTTTCTTAAAAATTGTAATAAAAATTCCATCGAGATGGAATGCTCCGTGAGGAGGTCTGCATCTCACTCTACTAGTCCCGAGGACGTACGATAACCTACACCATCCCGATCGGCTTCCCCAAAATGGGTTGTAGAGGCTTATTATCAAGGAATTAATTTAAAACAATTTTAAAAATATAGGTTTTGATAGTTTAGGGTATTTTAATGTAAATTGTGTTTTGTCCCACAAAAATTATTACAAAATCCATCGTGCTATGTCAAGATGAGTGTTGTGATGAGGTAGGTCATTACCTTGTGAGTTTTCTAAAGGTAATATGAGCCAAACTATAAAGAAATGCCGTATGTAAACAAGATGGTATTTTACCGTAAAAATTAAATAAAAGTTGTTTAACATTATATTTTGAATTGAAACTTATTCCAAATGTTATTTATTGGTTAATAAACAATATGAAAAATGATGGTAAATTTTTTATTAAGAAAAAGTGAGTTTTTAAAGAAATTAGAATTGGAAGCGGGATTAACCGCTTCCGACGAGTTTTAATAGATTATTGTTTTAGACTAGAATGAGATGAGAAGTGAAGGGACTTACTTATTGAAAGAAGAGATAAGAGGTAGAGGGAACTTTCGAAGGCGTCGTGGAGTCATTTGTTGCTGGTTTTATCCCGAAACGTCGCCGGAACTTTGACTTGAGCTAACTCCATTTATACAACTTTTGGACTTAGAAATTTTAGAGAGTTTTGGCAATGGAATTCTTAATGAGGAGGCTAGGGTGTGATGTTTGTATTTATAGGAGAGATTAGGATTTTGAGGATTGAAAAATGAATTTAAAAAATGCATTAAAATGGATTAAAGAGGGGATTTATCATTCACTGGATAAATGCAGAGAAATCAAACAATATGGGGGTAGTAGGAGGAGGCCAAGGTGTTAGGGGTGAAAATTTGGGATCATTACCAACGGGGGGGCCGGCGGCGCCGGCCCCTGGCAACATCTCGCCGGTCGTTTAGGGGGTGGGGGCTCTGGATTGAAGACACGTGTCCTAAGCTGCTTAATTAACATTTTCCATATGTTTGTTTTTTTAGTGACTTTTCATTTTATGTATAGTGCACGTGTAAACTGTTGGGCTTCTAAAAGTTTAAAAGAAAAAAATCAATAAAAATAATATGTGGATGATAAGATTCGAACACAGGGGCTATGTCACAGCAGTGCAAGACTTTACCAATGAGCTACAAGTGCTTTCTTACTGTTCAAAAGCAATTTAAATTTATAATTTGTGCTCAGGCTAAGGTATCCTTTCTGTATTTTGAAAAAAATTCTGTACAGAAAGTTCAGGGTTGTTACAAAGAAAATTCAGAAAAAAAGATGGTTAAATGGATATAGTAATAAGTTGTCATGAGCCCGTTCCCAAAAAACTAGTATCATGAAGGAGTTACTAGATTTGAGAAGATTTAATTGGAGCCTATTTTTGAGTCCAAACATTTGAACGTTGATACCCTACTATGCGCACATACACACATCTTGACGGTTGGGATAGTAAAAGAAACACGTCATGCTCTTGTCTGTAATTCCCTAGTACGAATAAAAATTAATATAAAAAAATGAATACTGTCTTGCAATTATCAAGGTAGCATAAAAAAATTTCTGCGATGGTGCTTCATCACCTAGTGACTTAGACCAACTAGTTTGGGATCATTTACTGTGAGTTAGGTATTGCAAAATTAGGATACTGCTATTTGCACCAATAGGTAATCACATTCGGTAATCGGTTGGTTAGTGCCTCACGAAATATTAACGGTCGTATGAAAAATGTGGGTACAAATCCATTAATTTGATCATCAACTATAAAGTAATAGGAGCTAAGGGAAAGAGTATGGGAGCTTGAATTGAATTCTCCAAGTGTAGTGATGATTTTACACACACGTAGGAGTATATGATCATGTTTGGAAGCAAGATAGGTTAGAAAGATTGGAAGAATGGCGGGGAAGTAATTTTCGGCATAGATCAAAGTCTATTAAGGCATGGTTTATGACGACTGAAAATCAAGTGAGGTTTAAACTCTTTTTTTTCTGTATTTATCATATCTATTATATATAGTTTTCATTTTCTTATTTTTGTTTCCTTTATTTCTTTTATAAAAATAGTGGTAGGAGTAGGAGTAGGATTTAGCTAGATAGTAGTTTAGTTTAATTTAGAGTTTGAAACCCTAGATTTGCTCGAGGACTAGCAAAAGATAAGTGTGGGGGTATTTGATTGGTGTAATTTATTGTACATTTTCTAACCCATTTATCATTTTATTATCATATATTATGTTGTTCTAGGTATCTATTATGAATTATTATAGATAACAGGGCTTGGATGCAAAATGACAAAAAATTGTCCTAAAATGAGGATTACGTGCATACAATGGAGATTTAAGGGAATTATCCAGAAAATCAAAAGGATAATTTGCAAATTTGGAATAAATTTAGGAATATTATTGCAAATCAGAAATGGTTGCAACAAATAAAGATGAATCAATTATCACAACAATAAATCAGTTAGAGAAACCAAATTAAATCAAAAGCAACAAATAAATCTGTCTAAATATATGCCAAATTGAGGAACAATTCGGAGATCCACGCAACTGCGGAGCAACGAAAATAATTTTCATGATCTGATAACTAAAAAGAGCTCAACAAATCAAGAGAATTGAGCACAAAAAAATTCGTGCCACGAAGCCAACAAAGCGCCGCGGATCAACCGCAGTTAAAGCATAGGCACGGCGGTTCGGCCGCATAATCTGGGCCATTCACCTTCAATTTTTATGGCTAAGATCGTCATGGCACATACATCATTTTATTTTTCGAAAATTCTGAACACACGCAACAGTATCCAACAGAGCAATTATATTAGATTATCATATTTGTTAGCAAATAGATTCTCTTGTATTTTCTATTACTTATTTTCCAAGTTTTCTTAGCCTTATATAAGCACATGTATAGCCTTAAGGTTTCATATATCTCTCTTGGTAATAAACTGTAGGGTTTTCTTTTGAGAGATCAACAACTTGTAAGTTCTCTATTTTTTTTAAAATAAAGATGTTTAGTTTATTTTTGACTATGCTTGGCTAAACTTTGCATCTGGGGTTTTGATTTGTGATCTATTGTGGTAGGTATTTCAATTGTTCTTTTATTCTTGTTTTAATATGAATATCTATTCCGGTCTATATTATTCTCTCTTTGATCTTAATCAAAAAAATCTAATTTTTACAATGAAATTTGATGGCTTTAAGTAAGAATTAGGGATAGATAAGAAACCTATAAAGTAATTAGGTTCATTATAGTTGACACTTGGAAATCTAATTAAGGACGGTAAGGATAATCATAAATCTTATATATTCAAACTGATTATTAATTTGATCTAGAAGAAAATCTAAAATTTGGTAGTTGTAGTTTCTAGACCTACAAATACACAAGGCGGTTAAACGTAGGTTAAATCTAGTAAAGTAGAATTAGGGTTTTAATTAAATCTAAATGATATAATATAATTTATGGGATAAGATTAAATCAAATAATTTATTCTATAATTTTATGTCATTAATAGATCGTTAATTAAACCTAGAAAAAAGAATATAAGTTTTATCATATAAACCACCATAATAAAAAAAAGCAATTCAAAACCCCTAGATCTTCTTTTTATTATAAAAAAAACATTTTTAACTTAGTTTAAAAGTAGTTAGCACACCTCTCTATGGGAACGGTCCTCAAGTACAATTGTGATAACCTGTATACTTGCTGTTAAATTTGGAGACTAATAAAATCCACATCAATATTCCACCTCCCCTCATGGGGATAAAAAACGTATACACTAGTCTATTCCAGAGTATCGATGCCCTGTCTCAAAACTCCAACGACTAGGGACAATATAAGGATGTTCTTATAGACCACTTAGACCACACGAGTATGATCGTCATCACAACTCTAGTAGTCAAGAAAATATCCTACAGGCTTTACCAACATGTATGATCAATACGTAATATAAAATATAACATATACACATGTTGAAGTAAAGACAAACCGGATAGAATACTATCATAACGAGCAAAACTGTCTTGTACATATATATTCCAAGCATCCATATGCATACAATTTTGTACTATATAATAATGGCCTGCAGGGCATACATATCTAACAATCTCCGACTTGCACTAAGGCCATGTATTGGCATATCGAAGACCAATCATCTCCAATAGCAGCTCGAGCTGAGTCTGAGGAAGTGCCTTTGTGAATGGGTCTGTCGTATTATCCTTCGTACTTACTCTCCTAAGCGCGATCTCCCGGCGATTTACGATCTCCATGATCAGGTGATATCGCCTTTAGATGTGTCTGAATTTCTGATGAGACCATGGTTCCATCGCTAACGCTATAACCCCATTATTGTCACAATACAGAGGTATTGGATCAACAATAGATGGAACCACCTCAAGTTCGGAAATGAACTTCCTCATCCAGACAGCCTCTTTTGCCGCATCGCTGATAGGGATTTTAGTAGTCTTCAAATTAAACCGTAAGTATACAATTTACCACAGTCGTATTTGAGAATCGTTCCCATAGAGAGGTGTGTTAACTACTTTTAAACTAAATTAAAATTGAGCTGTTTTTAAAATCTACAAATTTAAATACGCCTAAAAAACTAGTTTTTCTAAGAGAGAGAAAGTTCTAGGGTTTTTATTTGCTTTATTTCTATGGTTGGTTTAAAGGATTCATCTTCTTTTCTAATCTAGTTATAATATGTTTCCATTAATTATAACTAAGCATAGGTTATATTTAAATTATAAACATAGCCTATCAAAATTATAACATCATCTAGATCATATTAAAACATTAGTTTTAGTTAATTAGAAGTAACCTAGTTTTAATCTTCCATAAAAATATGTAGGTCATGAGTCTACAATTAATGTCATATCGATTAATCTAGATCCCTTTTAACTACCCAGGCTGAATATTTTGTGATTAAATCATTTTCTTACCTTCTCTAATGAAATTTCTAGTTTATTAAACTTTTCTTCGCCTAATTAAATTATTGGTGTTATCACCCTTCCCAAATATTATTCTAGACGTCAACTTTAATTATGAGATTAGTTTATTAGAAGAAAAACTACAAAGAGGATAAATAAATCACAAGATATTCATCATAAAAGTATAGAAAAGAAGAGATAAAAGAATACCCAACCACAAAATAAATACAAACAAACCCCTAGAAAACGATTAGTTACTCATATTTATAAAATAAAAATAAATTTTTATTCATAATCAAGAGAACAAACAATAGACTCAATCGTTTCTTCTTGGAAACCCTAACTTAAATGATATAAGAGAGATATGAAATCCTAGGGCTATACAGATGCTTATATAGGGCTACAAAAATTTGGAGAACAAGTAATAAAAGATACAAGAGAATCAACTTGCTAACAACTATAAAAATCTAATATAATTACTCTGTTGCATGCCTTCAGAATCCTCTAAAGACGAAACCCTATATCTCATATTAATCTGTGTAGAAAGACGATCGTGCCCATAAAAAATCTCATCGAATGGCCCAAAATCGACCGCTGATCCGCCGCCGAATTTAGGATTTGTGGCTCCATATTTTTTCTATGATTTTATCGTCAATTTAGATGATTTTTGAGCTCATAAAATCTTGAATATCTCTCTGTATTTCTGCAGTTGCGTTGGATCTCCGAATTGTTCGCAAATTTGGCATATAATTAAGTAGGTTGATTTGTTACTTTTGATTTGGTTTGGTTTCTCTAACTGATTTGTTGTTGTGATAATTGATTCACCTCTATTTATTGTAACCTTTACTGATTTATAATGATATTCCCAAATTTGTTCCAAATTTGCAAATTGTCTTTTGATTTTCTAAATAATTCCCTTAAGTCTCCATTGTATACACGTAATCCTTATTTTAGGACAATTTTCTGTCTTTTTACATCCAAGCCCTGTTATCTATAATAATTCACAAAAGATACCCGGAACAACATAATATATGACAAAAAAATGATAAATGGGTTAGAAAATGTGCAAAAACTTATACCAATCAAATATCCCCATACTTATCTTTTGCTAGTTTTCGAGAAAATCTAGGGTTTCAAACTCTAAACTAAACTAAACTAATGTCTAGCTAAATCCTACTTCTACTCCTACTCATATAAAAGAAAATAAAGGAAACAAAAATAAGAAAAGGAAAACTATATACAAAGATAGGAATAGATAAGAAAAATACGAAAAACAAGAGTTTAAATTTTACTAGATTTTCAGTCGTCATGAACCATGCCTTGATAAAATTTGATCTATGCCGAAAATTATTTCCTCATCATTCATCCAATCTTTCCTACCCATCTTGCTTCCAAACATGATCATATACACATACGTGTGTGTAAAATCATCCCTACACTTGGAGAATTCAATTCAAACTCCCATACTCTTACATTTAGCTCTCTATTACTTTTTAATTGATGATCAAATTGATGGATTTTTTCTCACATTTTTCATGTGACCGTTAATGCTTCGTGATGCACTAACCAATCGATTACCGAATGTGATCACTCATTGGGCGCAAATAACATTATCCTAATCTCGCAATACCTAAGATACAACAAATCATCCCACACCAGTTTGTCTAAGTCACTAGGTGATGAAACACCCTTGCTAAATTTTTTTATGTTACCTTAATAATTGCAAAACAGTGTTCAGTTTTTTTTGGTAATATTAATTTTTTTTCCGTATTAGGGCATTACAGAAAAGAGCATGACATGTCTCTTCTACTATCCCTAGTTTCAAGATGTGTGCATGCGCGTATAGTAAGATATATGTTTGTAATTCATCAATAGTTTAGATGAGTCTGTTTCTATATCCAAAATTTTCTCAAAATTTATATTTACTACTGTTAATTCGTCAGAAATATGTTCCTCTAAAATTTCACAATCAGTTAAAACAAATATCTCAAGCTCAAACGTATCATCAATTAAATCATCTTCATATAAATTTGTTGTTGGAGGTCAAATTGAAAATTCAAAATTTTGAGCGTAGGTTTCAAACTCACTAGAAGGAGACTCATCTTCACTCTTCTCATATACCAATAAATCAGACTCATCTAAACCACAAGATTCAAATGTGGATACACAAAATGGGCACTCCGTATATCACTTAATCTTCCTTGACGTAAATTCACATCCGCACATAGGACACTTATGACTTAAACATTCTTCGGTTATACATTTCAAACCATAGTTATTCTCAACCACTTCCTCAATAGGTTTGTTATGATGTTCTAAACTGTTGGGAACAATCGGGGTTTGGTGGGTTTGCATTTGGATGGTCTCTTACACTTTCCTATTGGCTATTGTAGTAGTTATTTAGCCAAGAACAATTTCAATATTAGTCATTGATTGCTTGGTAGCACTAGCGTTTTTCATAAAAGTGGTCAACTGCATTTCAACACTGGCAAGTCTCGTCTCCTCATCATTATCAACGTCTAACGAAGGTGTGAAAGTTTGGTATGGTTGATAAGAATCTAATTGAATATTGTCATAAGGAGGGCCAACATCATAATATGGATATGAATGAAATTGGTGTTGGTCTATAAAATTGGAAGGATTAAATGTTGGTTCGGTTGTGGTGTAAGATGAATTATAATCGCTCCTATATTTATTCATTCTAATATGACCGGTAAGTGTTGGATTAACTGGATAACATAGTTCATATAAAATTGGTTTAGCATGTTCAGCATCCATTTTTTTAAATGCAAAAACTAAACTAGAGATTCTAACAAATCACAATCAAAGATGCGCAAACAACCTATATCTAAGGTTACCTAGGTCAAGTTACTAGACCCGCTCCTAACTGCCTGTTGGATATATATGTCTTAGAGGCCAGTATTGTATATGTATACATATGGATACTAGGGATATGTATGTACAGGACAATCTTGCTCAGTTTTATAGTATATTATTTGACTTGTCTTTGTCAGGATATGTGTATTTATTTCTATTGTTGTTATATCTAGCTTGCACATATTGATAAAGACTCGATACAGTAGTATACTATTATGGTTTGTCTTTATATTAACATGACATATGTCATACTCGTTATTACATATTGCGGTTACATGTTGATAAAGCCCGTAGGATCTTGCTTGACTACCTGCGTTGTGATGGCGATCATACTTGTGGGAGCAGGGTAGTCCATAGCACATCCTTAAATGGTCCCTAATCGCGTGAGTATCAAGACTGGACATTGATACTCCAGAGTAGACTAGTGTATACGTTTCTAGCCCTATCAGGGGATGGTTGGTCCCGCAGCCATTGGTCTGACGCACCCAAGATCGTATACAGGTGCTCACTGGGTGTGAGTACACTGGACGGACTTGCCGAGAACTACCAGATGGTACTATACCTATCGTCAAATGGAAGTTCTCATGTGACATGTGTACAGGTTAGTCTTTGGACCAGAGATCAGCATTTGTTTAGTGTGAGTTCCCACTGAGCTTTGATCACTACCCTACCACGGCTCTACTGAGTCGTGCAAACAGGTTTTGGTTGGGTACAGTCCCGAGCCACATGGAGGCAATGAGCGATTGTTGGGGATTCATCTCTGTAACAACTCCATTTTTAATGTACAAAGAATTGATTTAAATTCAATGTATACTTGGAGTATTTATTGCAGCTGATATCGCTTTAAGTATTTATTTCACTCCATAATTACAAGAAGGAGCTTGTAGCTCATTGGTAATACCTTGCACTGCTGAACCAAGCCACCAGAGTTCAAATCCCATGCCCCACATTTTTTTAATTATTTTGTTTTAAGTTTTTTGGAAAGTCAACAGTCAAACAACCATAACTCACAAAATTTATACTGAACATAAAAAACTAAATACACCAAAATTCCCCCCAGATGACACCCCACCCGACGAGCCTTCGACTCGGCCCAATTCGGCCGAGTCGGCCAGAAGACCGGAAGGCCGAGTCGTCAACATGGAATTTCTCCGTGTTGACCTGGTCAATCCCCCTGCATACTTTATTTTCTTTGATCGGTTACCAGATTCTCAATAAATCACTTTTATTCCAAAATTTAATGATTTTTAATGTTTTTTTATATATTTTTATATTTCTTTTAATTAAAACCCTAACCCTAGCCTAGCCCTATATAAACACCCCTACCCTCTACCCTTTCACCCTACATTCCTAAGTCCACTCTCTAAAAAATTCAAGAGAACTCGGTACGTTAGAAAAAGAGCGAAAGGCGAAGCGCTGCCGAAATCGACGACGAATTCCGACGATCGTACTAGGACCCTTCACGACGTTTCGACGCACCGACAACCCACTACCTTCCTAGCACTCTCTAGCTTGTCCAAACCCGTAAGTCCCCCTCTTTCTACATTTCTTTTCTTTTAAGAAAAATACGACTTTTTAAAACCCGACGGAAATCGGAACAAACCGATTTCCGATTCGGTTTTTCTATCAAAACTCACTTGTCACTAATTCCATAATGCTTAAACATATTCATGTTGACTACTAATCACTTAAAAATCAATTTGGATAAAGTTTCTCACATGAAATGATAACTTTTGCAGAATACCGTATTTTCGCACTTAAATACCCCTATGTTTAGTTTATCACGTTTAACCCCTAAACTTCACTATACCTTAAAGTAGATCACGAGGTAATGACCTACCTCCACACACACTCATATGTAATCATAACACGCCACCTTGAAAACGTAGAATACGATAATACAAGACTTTTCATTAAAATACCATTTTCTTTATAACCCTTTTCTGAAAGTTCTAAGTTGTATACAATTTTAAAACAAAATCTCTTAATAGGAAAATACGATATGTCATGGACATCGATCGTTTATCTAAACCTGACTTTGTGGTGTCTAGGCTAGGCAAGTGAGCTTAGGTAACTTGAAAAGGCCCGTCTCACGATTCGTGAGCGGATCCCTCCTTCCTCACCTGTACTTACCTGGCCACAATTGGCGGTGAAGAGGCGATTTGAGGCTTCTAATGACGTGTCGTTTAGACCATTTAGAAATAGGCTAGTTGGCTTAGGAAACCCTAGAATCTAAAATACGGAAATTTACACCCTTTTACAAATAAATACCTTATTTTTATAATACCGTTTTCTAAATGATTAGTATTTATTAAATCTTTGCAAAGCGCCACTACAACCCACCTTTGGGGAACTCGTTAGGGATAGTACGGTTTATCGTGCACCCTCGGGCTTAGTAGTGCGAGATTCAGACCTCCGCAAGGAGCATTCGGTCTCGAAAGGTTTAAAATACAACATTTAAGAAAAATGAGATTTTTTGGAAAATAAAATATTTATTAAAAATTATTCTTGTAAAAACATGTGTATATCTAACATTTAAACACCTATTTTATTATAAGATAAAGTTTCTACCTTTTTCTAAAAAATTACAAAATTAAAAGTTACATTAAAATACCATGAATTTCAAATAAATCAATATTACAAATTAATACCTTTATTTATGAAATTAGGATATTTTCACTAGAAATATCACAAAATAAATCACACTCATTATAACTATAAAGACGAATAATAAATACTTGAGGTGTATCTTGAAAACTATACAAAAGTACTTTTTACATAAAACCCCCTCAAGTTTAATAAATTACAATAAGGACCCTAACAATTATAGAACTTCAAATTATATTTCTTTTAGTCTGACTCGGGTTTGAGTCTAATTATTTCTGACTTGAATATGATTCAAGTCAATCTATATTCTTTAATATTCCAACTCAATATGAACACATGAATCCCAGAATCCAGTTAACAATTTATACAACTTGACTGAATCAAACCATGGATATACATCCATTATTTCGTTATTCCATTTACCTGATTATGCAGTTACAACATGTTTACTGATATCATGATTTTGGTCGGTCACCCAACTTACACAATACAATACAGCAATACTATCAAAACACTACGGGGTTTAAGGGGTAGATTGGTACGGAAGGTGTTAAAGGTGGCACGAGGTGGTCAGATTAAGACACCTAACCTATATTCCGTTGCTGTTGCACCGTAGCTTAACGGTTCCTTGTATATTCCGTTTGCCCTGGTCTCTAGCATATAGAGACCCCTCTCGTATACACTGGCATCCTTCTGTACCAAGCTACAAACAACAGCGTTAACACAATATTCCATAATATTCTACAATATAATACTTTAGAAAATACTCTTATTCTGTCTTTCTAATTCTTCCTTATCTTTGGGACTTACCGAGCGACCTGTTCGCTGACGACATTCTATTTCTTTCTTCTTTGAATGTCGTCAGGTGCTTTGAACCCAGCAGAGATCGAGCCCACCTGTGAAGACTTGGAGAAGTTTCACGAAGACCCCGAGCTCTAGATATTGTACCTTGTTCTATTCAGTATTTTCATTTCCTGTTATGACACTGTTTAGGCATCCATTTCAGTTGTATTTACTTTTCATGCATTGTACAAAAGAATGTTATTAATAAAGTTGCTGTTATTTCTATATCTCTTGTCTCTTGTGATTTACTTTTATATTGCTTAGATACGCTTAGCGTATGTACTTCTGAGTACATACGTAGCGGACCTCGTCGTGTCTCCTTCGCCGTACACTGGGAAGCGGGGCGTAACAATCTCTCCCAGTATTGGGAGTTGATATCGCGCAGTGATCGATTGGTCAGGACCATATGACCTTGGTCAAGGCGGTTGGGATTTACTGATAGGTTGATCAGTAGTTTCCCGGATTGGTCCTGAACCACATCGGCACGACTTATCAGGTTATTAGGGTCTAACGTTCACCACCTCCTAGACTCGGTATGTGATAGTTTTTGATGAAGAGACCGGACTGTACGGATATTGTCACGGATAGGCTCAGTAGGAGTTCGGACGAGTTTGCTCGTCGGCCTTCCTTTTGACAGGTACCTGGGTAGCCGTTACGTACAGCTAGTGTCGCTGACGTGCTTGTGGTTAAACCCACTGCCAGAGTACTGTCGAGTCTTTAGAGTCCCACACAGAGGGTTTCCCAGCTTCGGGCGAAACGAGTAGAGGTCGTATGGTTTTACGACAAGGTTCGATCACATACGCGCACTTGTGCGTATTTGGTGTTCGGGCAGTTGATACTAGCGGGCTTTGGTTTAAGCCGGATCCTAGTATTTGATTTTGGATTGGTTCAGTCTCATTGTATTCCTGTTCCTCGGAACACGGATACGGGTATGTATATACAGTTGACAGAGGCAGAGAAAGAGACACCACATTAGGGTTTTGACCAGTGACTTGATTAAAACCTTAATGAGATGGGGAAATTGATTATTAATCTTTTATTAGAGATAATTGTGTTATGGCTAATTTGGTTTGACCATTTGACCATATTGACCCTTGTTGACTTAGATATTTTTTTTGAGCAAAAGATATTTGTGCTTAGCATTAATTGTGACATGATAATGGTCAAATCAACATCAACCATGAAAATTATCTTAATAAAATTTTGATTATTCTTTTTACCTAATATGAGAGCTCGCCCCTTCATTTTATCATGACACACTCTCTCTCATAGCTCTCTCTCCTTCTTCCTCTCTCTCAAGCCCTAGTGTTTCATGAGTTGAAAATTAAGGGCCATTGAGACCAAGCCGCCAAAACCACTCTAGATCACTTAGTCTAGCAACCCAAGTGTTCTAGTTGCCTCATCTTGGAGGTTAAGCTCTAGGTTGGATCTCTCAAAGTGGATCACCGTTGACACAAGGAGGCCGAAGTTCAAGCACGATACATACATCCATCGAGGAGCTTAAGGAGAGGATTGAAGACCCGAAGGACTTGTTTTCTTTAGGTATACATTCTATCATGGTAGATAGAGGATTGCTAGTTAGGTTTATGGTTAAAGATCCGGTTTAGTGTTATCCTAGCGCCAAGTTTTGTTCGTCATAAAATTTTTGTTCCGCATTTGGCCACGGTAGTTGGCCGGGGCGCTAGTGTAACCCTTCATGGTATCAGAGCCAGACTATAAAACTTATACTAGCTAGTTTCAACATGTTTAGAATATCGATCGACAAAACTTTTCAAAAACCAAAATTCCAATTTTCTGTTTTCTGTCGAATTTTAAAAGTTGTCGAAAAATAAATTTTATGGTCTCAGAAAATCATGCAGGCTTTTCTAAGAACACACAAGAAATTTAGGCCCATGATCCCTCTAAGACACTGTGGAACCGCAGTGCAAATCACATATTGGCCGCGATTCCACGGCGGTATTGGGGCTTCTGTGCTCAATATTTCTTCTGGGGTTCTTTTGTTTGGAATTATGGTTTCTGGAATGTTTATTTTTTGGGCCCAGATTTGTTTCAGTATTGGATTAGAACTTGGGGCCCACTTGGAAAAGTTTAGTCGATCGAAATTTTAAAATACGTATTTTTTTATCAATACTTAGATTAGCATCTGCGACCGTGAATGTCATTTGATCGGTAAACCCGTCTATCTGCTATATATTCTTTTAGACGGATTTGCGAACTTGACATTCACATTGGTGTTTCTATGATTGTACTGAAATTGTGGTTGGATTGTCGTAATGGATAGCATGTGGTGCAATATTAGAAGTACAGTTCATATCCATTTGTACATTTGTTATTGCGGGACGAGCGTCTGACATGTTGACTGCCGTCTTTGCCACGTTCTATAATATTTTGGGACACGACCGGGTTGAGGTCGATGTCACCATTTGTACATATTATTTCCTTTTTCTGTATTAGGATTACCCCGCGGAGGAGTGCACGAATAGCCGGGTTCTAGAAGGCAACAAGCCTGCATCTCATGGCGTCGAGACGGAGGGGGCTTCATTCTAGAATTGGCGGGCTATTCGTCGCACTCGTAGGGGGTACAGGTTTTCATTGCACAGGCTATCCACACGACCGGGAACGTCGGGTTTTATTTGCGGCTCAAATGAAACCCGGGGCTCCAAGATTATCCACCATTCTGTATTGTTGGCTGTGATTCTGTGATGTTGCTTATTATCATGTCCGGAACGAATGTTATATATACTTATATATATACTAGTAGATGTTGTATATGTTTTGCACCCACGTTGGTCCAGCCCCCGCTCTGTCATTAGTTAAGTAACCTAACGGGTGATGACGAGGCCCAGTGGCGAATGCGGGTGGCATATACGTACATTGTATTTTCGTTCTTTTCTGGTGTAATAGGATTAAAATGATGGGACCGCATTGATTTTGATTAATGCAAGAAAATAAACCTAAAAGATGTTGTTGGAATAGATTTCAAAAAACTGACATTACATATGTTCTCTTTTGCTTTGCATAGTAATATTCGGTTATGAATATCCCGCACCTCATTCGACGAGGCAAGGGCCGAGATCCCTTCATCGGGAGTGACCCCTTGGGTAAAATTTTGCGTCAGCGTAATAACTTCACTATAGTCGATTATTTTTTCTTTGCATCGTAGTATTCAGTTTGGAATATCCAGCACCTCATTCGACGAGAAAAGAGCCGAGATCCCTTCACAGTGAGTGACCTCTTTAGCAAAAGTCTTCACCACTATATATTTGTAAAACTGCTCAGGTTCCTTCAACGATATCAAGTTCATTACATTAATGGGTTTTTCGCTAAGAACCAAGCCGTAGCCCTCCGTCGTTTCAGAAAATCACTACTTAGTATTCGTGCTGCGTTTTTTGATTATTCGCCAAGGCACAGTGAACGGTAGCTGAGTAATGATTCTCTGTTGCACTGATAGATGCAATTGGTTAGGACGGTCGTATGATTTTATTGATTATTCGTCAAGGATCATGCGGGTGGGTCTAATGCAATCCAGGATAACGACGGGCTGAACTTGACTAGGACCTTTTGATTTGTTGATTATTCATCAAGGTCACTTGGGTCCTAGGGGTAAAAATCACATCGGGAGTTTCAAACATACAGAAAACTTGCAGATTTAGCATACCTTCTGGAGTGTGATGACTAGAGTGGATTCCATCTAGGTCATCACACAATGATAGTTGGATCCCGATCCCACTGATAAGTTGGATTACTCTCGGGAGATTATTTCACTTAACAATTAATGTTATAAACCAAGTAGGTGTCTAGAACGGTGTTAGCGGGGCTACGCCTCCAGGGAAAAGAGGTTATATAATTAAGGAACTTCGCGAAAGCGTTGGAAAACCTCCCTCGAAGTGCCAACACTAGCCCGGCTGAAAGGTTAAGCAAGTATTATGATGTGCAATCAAATCCTGACTAGTTCTTCTTCTTTTAATGTTTGAAGAAGAATTTGAGGAAATAGTGGGAGCCATCCTGGTTAGATAAATTAATAACCAATCTAATCTTGCAAGAGTGCACGCTGAGTGTTTCTTTTTCTCTCTCCAGGTAGCAACCATTTCACCCCCTAATCAAGATAATAAAATGTATCACTTGACCGATCCGAATTCTTATTCGGGGCTGGGGAACATCTGTTCGGCTCTAACTTATGACAACAGTCATGAGTGTGAGGAAGGGAAAGAGGATTGTTTGAATTCCTTAAAAAACCCATCGAAGAAGAAACATACTATTGTGTCTTCTTCAGGTGTTCTTGTTATTGAGAACTGCTTTTCGATTAGTCCTACCTCCTGTGTGCTAGATACCGGATCGGGATCTCATATCTGTAATTTATTGCAGGGACTGAGAAAAAGTAGGATAGGACTGGTGATATGTCCCTCAGGGTAGGGAACGGAGCACAAGTTGATGCTGCAGCCGTCGGTGAATATCACCTAGTGTTGCCAAATGGCAAAACTATGATTTTGAACAATTGCTACTATGTACCTTCCATGGTTTGCAACATCATATCAGTTTCTTTACTTGATAAAGATGGATATAACTTTGTTCTTGATAAAAACATTGTAGGGTTCCTAGGTACTCTCAAGAGGTCACACAAGGCATCAACCATGCCAATTTCAAAAATTACATGTGCCGAGAAACCCTAATACGGATCATTAACTAGATTTTAGGCGAAACAATGAAACTAGTTAACAACTTAACTAAAAGAACGGAAATACATCCTTTGTAGATCCGGTGCTCCACCTCCATAGCTCCGTGATGATGTCTCCTCGCTGCGATCATCGGATCCCGGGCTCTAGCGTTGGCTTCATCGGAGAAAAAGCGGGCGAGGTCATCGACGACGATGCCGAAGATGATCTACGTCGAGGCATCACAAGATCAAGCTCCACCTTCACCAAGCCATGAAAACTTGTGAAGGAAACACCCTATACTACTTGGCAAGAGGTAGAGGATGAAGAAATAGGAAGTGGGTTCACTTTAGAATTGGATTTCTCACTCATTTCATCAATTCACCATTGATGAAGTCAAGCTTTCTTCATTGAAGAAGATGAAGAAGAAGAAGAAAGAATATGATAAGTATTATTGAAAAAGGATAAATAATATGAATACTTATCATATCCTAACCCTAGTTAAGTGTAGAGAATAGACCATGGTTTGTTTAAATGGTTAGGGTTAAGCATGAAGACAAAATGGTTAGAAAGTCAAACCTTCATGAAGATTCAACTACAAACAAAGAAAGCCACCATTTTCTCTTTATTCTTTCCAAAATAAATAAATAAATAAATAAGAAAGAAAAGCAAAACCCTAATCATTAACTTAACCATGGTTTAATCTTTACACTTAACCAAGTTAACATGTATCATCAAATATGATACAATCAAGTGCACAAAAGTATATCACATATACAACTTGTGCAAAGCAAGCGAGAAAATCCTATTTAAAATGAACCAATACTAGTCAATGCAAAGTAATATATCAAATATATAATTATGCATTAAATCATTAAATCAACACTTGATTTAATGATCCGATCATATCGCATATAACCGACTAATATCAACAGTAACATCTTATCGAATCAACACTTGATCCGATATCCTGGCTATATCGCATATAACCGATCAATGTCACAAATCGTGAGAATCGAATACAGTATCACATACTGGTATTATTCTCGGTCCCGCACATATCTTATATGTGCTCCTATTTCGTTTCGCTTGAGCCAGGAAACCTCTGTGTAGGACTCTAAAGACTCGTTAATACTCCGGCAGCAGGTGATGATCATATCAAACACCCGCAAGCCGCAAGCGGTCTGCTAAACGTAACGGCCACCCGGGTATTGAGCGATCAGAAGATCGACGAGCAAGCCCACTCACACTCCTGTGAATCCAACCAGTAACACTTACCGTACAGTCCGGTCTGATCGTCTGATATGTCGCATATCTCGCCTAGGGGTGGTAAACGTCAGACCCCAATAGCTCGATAAGTCATGTCGATCTGAGGTCTATAACAGTTCGAGAAACTACTGGTAACACTTACCAGTAAATCTCAGCAACCCTGGCCAGGGATTTCCGGTTATAGCCAATCGAACACAGCGCAACATCAACTCCCTATACCGGGAGAGACGAATCCCCTACTATCGCTCATTGCCTCCATGTGACTCGGGACTGTACCCAAAAACCACCGTTTTGCACGCCCTCTTGGACGTGGTAAGGTGGAAATCAAAGCACAGTGGGAACCACACAAGACTCTATGACGATCTCGGGTCAACAGACTACTCTGTACCAGTGTCACCAGAGAACTGCCATCTGACGTAAGGTATAATACCATCTGGGAGTTCTCGGCGAGTCCGTCCAGTGTACCCAGTCTCCACTGAGCACCCGTATATCATCTCTGATGTCAAACACCAATAGATATGGGATCATCCATCGCCCATCTATATGGGTCGAGAAGGTATACGCTAGTCTACTCTGGTATATCGATGCCCCGTCTCGATACACCTACGACTAGGGATTTTGAAGGATGTACTTATGGTCTACCATGTCCCCACTAGTATGATCCGCATCACAGTCCAGATAGTCAAGTACACATCCTAAGGGCTTTACCAATATGTATCAGAGAGACAATCAGTGTACACGTTAAGGTAAAGATCAACCAGATAGCATACTATCATGTCGAGCAAGAAAGTCCTCCCTATATATGTCCAAGCATCAACTACAATATACATCCAATATACAGTAATGGCCTCTAGGTCATACATATAACTAACAAACATCATGAACATTTACCTTGATAAGGTACTAGTTGCAGAAAGTACACTGTGTAATGATATCTATATTCTAAATCAGAATACAGTTCTCAATATACAAAACACACGCAAGAGGAAGAGTTCAGATACGAACGAATCCTACTTGAAGCATTGTAAACTTGGTCATATCGGAGAGAAAAGACCAAGTAAGTTGCATAAAGATAGACTCTTGAATACGTTCGAATTTTCATCTTATGAAACTTGTTAGTCTTGTCTAAAAAGAAAGATGACCAAATCTCCGTTCACCGGGCATGGAGAAAGAGCACCAGAGCTCTTGGGACTCATACAAAGTGATGTATGTGGTCCGATATCTATACATGCAAGGGTGGGTTCTCGTACTTCATCACATTCACTGACGATCTCTCTAGATTCGGATATGTGTATTTTATGAAACACAAATCTGAAGCTTTTGAGAAATTCAAAGAATTTAGGAACGAAGTAAAGAACCAGATTGGCAAAAGTATTAAAATCCTCCGATCTGATAGAGGAGGGGAGTACTTAAGCACGGAATTCCTAGAATACTTAAAAGAGAATAGAATTCTCTCTCAGCTTACTCCACCGTATACACCACAGCACAACAGTGTATCGGAGCGGAGGAATCGTACCCTATTAGATATGGTTCGCTCTATGATGAGTAGTGCCGAGTTGCCTCTTTTATTCTGGGGACATGCACTTCAGACAGCAGCATACCTCTTGAATCAAGTTCCGTCCAAATCTGTGCCTAAAACTCCGTATGAAATATGGGGTAGTAAGAAACCATGTCTTAAATTTATTAAGATATGGGGTTGTCCAGCCTATATGAAAACACAGAAACTGGACAAGCTTCAGGCACGTTCAGTTCTATGTAAATTTGTGGGATATCCTAAGGATTCACTAGGATATCTGTTCTACCACACTGAGAAACATAAGGTGTTTGTATCTCGCCATGCTACCTTTTTAGAAAGGGAGTTTCTTGCAAAAGAAACTAGTGGGAGTATGGTAGAACTGGGAGAAATCCATGAACCACAAAATGTAACTGAAGATTTAGATGAACCGCTAGATTCAGTAATCCCAGACGAACCTCAGCCACTCCGCAGATCTGGTAGGATTTCTCATCCGCCCGAAAGATACTACGGTTTTCTCATAGACGGGGATCGAGAGGATTGTATTTTGAAAGAAGATGACCCTACCAGTTTCAGGCAGGCCATTATCAGTAGGGACTCTGATAAGTGGCCGGATGCTATGCGATCCGAAATGGAGTCCATGTACACCAATAAAGTGTGGACCTTGGATATTGCTCCACCTGGGGTAAAACCCGTTGGATGCAAATGGATCTACAAGAGAAAACTTGGTATAGATGGGCAGGTGGAAATCTATAAGGCTAAACTCCTTGCAAAAGGTTTTCTTCAAAGACCAGGTGTGGACTATGACGAAACTTTTTCTCCAGTGGCTATGCGCAAATTCATTCGGATCCTACTTGCCATTGCTGTCTTCCATGACTATGAGATCTGGCAGATGGACGTAAAAACGGCTTTTCTAAACGGAAGTTTAGAAGAGTGCGTTTATATGGATCAGCCGAAAAGTTTCATAGACAGTGGGAGTAGCGGGAAGGTATGCAAGTTGCTTAAATCCATTTATGGATTAAAGCAGGCATCGCGGAGCTGGAACATCTGTTTTGATGAAACAGTCAAGGATTTTGACTTCATCAAGAACGAAAATGAGCCTTGTATTTATAAGAAGATTGTAGGACGAACTGTCTTGTTCCTAGTCTTGTACGTGGACGACATTCTTTTGATAGGAAATGACATTCCTATGCTACAATCGGTCAAGCTATTCTTATCACAAAGGTTCTCTATGAAAGACCTAGGTGATGCCTCGTACATTCTGGGGATCAAGATCTACAGGGATAGATTTAAGAGATCATTGGGACTTTCGCAGTCCAGGTATATAGAGACCGTTCTAAAGAGATTTAGTATGGAAGATTCCAAGCGCGGTAATATACCAGCATTGCACGGAATCACCCTCTCCAAGTAGATGTCTCCCAAGACTGACGAGGAGAAGGTTCGCATGAGCACTATACCCTATGCTTCGGTGGTAGGATCTATAATGTATGTGATGCTATGTACAAGACCAGATGTAGCTTACGTGCTAAGCGTGGTGAACCGGTATCAGTCAGACCCAGGTGAGATCCACTGGACAGCAGTAAAGAACAATCTCAAGTACCTGAGAAGGACTAAAAAGATGTTCCTTGTTTACAGTAATGGAGACCTCAGGGTCAAGTCCATTACCGACTCAAGCTTCCAGAGTGACAAGGATGACAGTAAGTCTGTTTCGGGTTTTGTGTTTACCCTCAACGGAGGGGCGGTGTCACTACCCGAAAGTACGGAACATGACCGGCACTTAGACTACGAACGTCTCGAGGCGTACGTACTCTAAGTAAGCCGAACCCAGAAATCCAAACCAAGAGAAGTAGTAGAGAGTAGGAAGAACCATATCAAATCAACCTGTAAGCAACATAATATACAACGCCTAAAGGCTAGGATCACACAGAAAAGAACTCAACCAGCAAGAACCCATAGAAATATAACGCGCGACTCTAAGGTCGAAAGAATAAACATCTCTGGTCTCTATCTCGAATAAGTACATGTTTGGTTGATGGAACTTCTAGATACAACTGAATATAATATACAATGTATAATGATGGGTACGATACAATAACCCACCTACTAGCAAGTCATCCGAAAGGAACAGTGCCCGCAAAGCCGTAATGGAACCTGTATGGCAACACCTGCAAGAAACTGGGGCACAACGAGGGTGAGTTGCCAACTCGTGAGTAGAAAAAGATCTACGAACAGAAAATCGCATGTATGACGCAATCCTAGGTCATACGATCAAAATATATAATCCTCAAATATATATAACCAGCAATCTATAACAAGACTAGGGTAAATACCTAACCCAAGGGTAAACCCATGTGCCTGTGTCAGTGCATTAGGTGGCAATATATCATATGAATGATGTATGAATGCATGAAAAGTATGATAAAGTTTTTAAAATGATATCAATACACATATATTAGCGTCACATTCCACTAATATTGGTGTAAGGGTATATATAACAGCGCCCTCATACCCTGTTATATATACAAATGAAGTATGATCAATGTAATCATGCATGTAAATATGAGGATATAGTCGAAATCATGGAAAAACATCATGAAACTTGTGCCCAGCATCGGCACAAAACATAAATCCCAATATCTCAATATCTCTGTATCATAATCTCTGTACCTCAATATCTCAATCATAAAATCCAGGGCGTCGTCAGTCCAGATCGGCCCCTACCATCCATCTCATGACCACGACGGTATCCTCCGGATATCCGACGTGTCGGGTAAAATCACCGGTCGGTCATGCTCCCCTGCCAGGCTCAACGCCATCATCTGCGATCCTTTTGCCCCGGGATACCGTACCGGGCGCACCATGTACCCGAAACGGTTCCTCCACTCCTCGAATCGGGTCTCGAAATCCATCAGCAAACTCATGGTGGACGACTCATACATCATGGGAAAACCGCACTTTTATTTTAGAAAGAGAGAAAGCAGTTTATACAAATTTTGCGGTTTCCCCAAATCCAGAAAACATCATGGAAATCGGAATCATCAATAGCATGTAAAACCATGAATATAAGCATGAGAATCCATGAATGCGACATATAATGAACAACAGTATGCATG
Organism: Agapanthus africanus; assembly: GCA_030015575.1. NCBI lineage: Eukaryota > Viridiplantae > Streptophyta > Magnoliopsida > Asparagales > Amaryllidaceae > Agapanthus > Agapanthus africanus. The sequence continues at coordinate 328,537,098 of JASDDO010000019.1, forward strand.
AAGTGACAGGTAATAACTACAATGTCAAGCTGGCATATAAGGCAAGCATACTAATATCATGTCACTACTAGCTAACAAGCTAAATCAAGTAATAATATTTTCTAAGTGTTCGTGACATGGCAATTACCGATGAAGATGTGTGTAAGCCGGCAAATAAGTGTACGTGGTACATACGCATCATCGGTAATGGTGCTGGTGTCCTAACAGCAGGATATCAATAATGAAATATGAATCACAACAGTATACGATGCAGAGCAACAATGATAATATGCGGGAGCTGAATGCTAAACAAAAAGATAGCTAAACTGCATCTAATGTCATAAGAGTCATATAGCTACACCACTAAGGCTGAGCTAAAGCTAACAGTAGGTAAGGGAAACCGCCTAATCTCTGAGTCGATACATATATATATATATATATATATAAAGTCGGTGATCTCGCCTCGATAATATCACATCCGATACCATATCTCTATAATCAGTTATTCCCAAATCAAGAGTGCGGATCAAACATCAATTTATAGCTAGTACGTAAATCCGTCGTACGGCATCCCCAAATCTGGGTACGGGTCAATATCACATTTGTTATATCATTCATCTAGTATTCTCTTTATCAAGATCATCTTCTGGGGTACTGACCTACGTCTAGTACAATGCTAACATCATCACTAAAATCAAGATCTGACTACTGATCGACAGCCTAGTATAAATCGGTATTTTCATAATATATCATCACAAGAGTATACATCGCCCAAGGCGACCTATCACAAGTATCATGTCATATCATATCATATCATATTTCATAACATAATCACATGTCAACCACATAATATATATGTCACTATTCCTATGGCATCAACATCCCCAAAATCCGCTAAAACATCAAGATGTATCTCAATTATGAATTTTATCATATCACCGACATCATAATCTCACATCAAACCCATCGACTCACATCAATCCCAAGTATCATCCTCAAATCCGCAATGAACACATAATCCCAAACCCATGTGACCACATATCTATAGAGAATCCCATAACCACATATGAAATAAGGATGTATGCAAGCATGTATATGTGTGTATGTATGTGTAGTGCACCCACTACCTAGGGTTTCGTAACCTAAATTATCCAAGTCCACCAATTATCCATTCTAAACATCAATAATTTCCCGAACAACATATAATATTTGTAGGTGTGTATACGCATCCGTATACATCACCTCGGACTGCGGGGGTGCTATACGCCATCCACCCGACTTCTCCCCATAGATATAAATCTACTCACTTGTTAAATGCGTGCCGGTGCCGATGTCGCCATTGCATCTCCAACGCCTTGACGCCACGTGAGTACCTACAAGAATATCACATGCTAAAACACATGAAAACCATGTCGGAAACCAAAACAGTGCACGCTACGCCCATAGGTAAAAACCTGTGGCCTCGCGTGAAAACGTAGCCAACAACCCGCTGCCGTTGGCGTTCAAACGCCACCCGACAATCACGAATCGCCAAGTAACAAAAATCCATGCTGGAAACAGGTCGTAAATCATACGCCAACTCATGAAAAACAACCCAGATTTTATCCTAATAGGAAACAGTCAAAACTAGACATACAGGGGGTCAAGTTTACATGAAATGGGGTTGTGCACGCAAAACAAGGGGGTTTCCTACTGCTCTGGCCGCAAATTGCGGCCAGATGGAATTTATCTGCGGCCGGGGTTTGGGTCCAGGGTCGGGGGCTTTGGGTGTTGGTTTCTACTAGCCTGTACATCTCATTGCCAAGTCAATTTTATTTTAGGGTCCCTCAGGTTGCAGCAGTTTCCAGAAAGGCTAGAAAGTCGACAAATTGCTAAAATACGCCAAGTCGAATAACTCTGGTAAATACTAGGAATCTGGGATAATATTGGTTACAATGGCCTCAAAAACACCTAATAAGGTTACCCTAATCATCAAAACCAACACTTGGCCACTTCTCACTCAAATCCTTAAACTAGCACTAGATCACCGATATAACAGTAAAATTTCAACTAACAACTATGACTTAGCAAGGTAGGAGTTGGGTTGCAAGATTATACCTCAAGGAAATTCTAGAATGAAGGAGAAAGGGGAGGAGGAGGAAGGGTTGCTGCTGCTGTGGAGCTGCTCCAAATGCTACTGATGTTGCTGCTGCAGGTGCTGTTTTCTGGTGCTGATGCTGTTTTCAACAGCAGTTTGTTACTGATGCTGTGGTTTTTGGTTGTGGCTGGTGTTGTTGCTGCTTTGGTGTAGGTGTGGTGGTGTGGTGATGGTGTGGAGTTGTTGTTGTATGATGCTAGGAGCTGTTTCTGATGCTGTTGCAGGATTGGGGCTGATGGGGTTATCAGCTGATGTAATATCCATTGGGCTGAACTCTTTGGGTTTCTTTTGGGGGCTGAAGCTTACTTCAACTGCTGCAGTTGAGGCTGATGTAGTGTGGCTGATGTAGGGTGTAGGGTTGTAGGATCTGATGTTGATATGGAGTTGGGGCTATGGTGGCTGCAGCTGCTGATGTGAGGGATTTGGGGCTGATGTGAGTGTATAGGTATTGGGCTAAGGGGGTTAGGAGCTGGTGTAGGGTAGCTAGTGGGGTGTTGATGGCTGATGGTATTTTTTTTCAGCTGAATTTTGGGGCTGTTTTGTGGCTGATATGCTGGCATAAAATGAGGCTGAATTTGTGTATTAGCAGCTGATGCTTTCTTCAGCTGTTGCTGAGGTTGTTGTTTTGGTTGATGTTGGATATTGGCTGATGTGTGAGAAGGAGTAAAAAGCACAAGCGGTTATGAAATGGGATGGGTCATAGCACACCCTAACCATCTCCCTCTCTCTCTCTCTCTTGGAACATGTTAGCACCCACAAGCCATCATGGCTCACTCTCTCCCTGCACAAGTCACCCTAATCCTAACCAAAACTCTAATTAACCCAATTACCCTAATCAAATGGTTCAACCCACCATGGTCACCTAAACATAGTCCAACCCTAGGCTACCATGACCAAAACAAGAGACAAGTGTAACAAGTGTAGAAAATGTTATGTGCAACATCTTTGCACAAAAAACCAAAAATCCAAATAGCGATTTTTAATCGCGATTAACACCGAAATAACATATAATCCATCATAAAAACTGTAAAATTTCCACAAAATGCCCAAATTTAGAATTTCCATAATTTTCTCCGGAATTTTCACCATTTATCGTTATTTAATTATACCGACTATTAAAATATTCATTAAAATTAATATTTAATTATGCAAATTCCCAAAAATAATATTTTATTTTTTGAAATGATACAGTCTTCCCCTCTTAAAGAAATTCGGTCCCCGAATTTAAATTTAAACTCCCAAATTCTAAAACATTTCAATAAAATGTCCAAGTCCATGGGGCTCCGAAATCATCAATACATAAAACGCAAAATAGCGCAATACATGCGCATGAATGACGAGCAGATAACCCGAAGACAAAACACCGTCAAGCATCTCGCAATCATCGGAGTCAAGGTGAAAACACGAATGCCAAATCCAAGGTAAAACCGATATGCTAGAAATCGGAACTATACATGTAAATATATGAAGGAAATGCATGCCAAATTCTTTAATGTCGATGTACAATGCGCGTAACACTGCACAGTGGCGGACGTCTTTATAAGAAAATAGCCATATACGTATATATCTTTTATTTAGTATGTACGATCCGCCGTTTTGAAAATAATTTAGAAGTGTTCCCTCGTTTTTAAACGTTTCGTGTCGTACCGGACACGTGGGTAAATAATGAGACTATAGCTCGCTTTTGGAAATCCCTTTTGAAATCTATCAGTGCATGCAAAATATATCCAGGTACTGTCATCTGACTAGTCCTGCCTAGTACGAAAACAAATCACAATATCATGGAAATGTACTGCTCCATAAGAAATCAGTCCCAAAAATGTGCATATGAATACTACGTGCGTCTGGTGCGCACGGAAATCAAAATCCAAATATATGCCAAGCAGGCGCACAAAAACGACATTAAGGTGCAACGGGTGTGCACGAAGCATCTGTCAAGGGCAACGTGTCTGCCTGACAGCAAACAGGTGCATCTGACATGCACGAAAAATCTCGATTTGGTGCATCTGGTGTGCACCGAATCGTACCTCATAACCTGCGCCCAACATGCGCTAAAAATCCAAATCCGGCGCATCCATCAGGCACGAAATCATGAAATCCAATATCAAGCGCCGAACATGCGCAAATCCAATCAGGTGCATAAGTGCACAAAACAAATATCGAGCATCACCATCGAAATCGAAGTCCAATGCATCCAAGTGCACAAAATACATGTCACTGCACTGCAAACATATGTGAACTATACCGAGTGAAAAAACCAAATCGTGTGCGTGCATACGCACAAAATCAACTCAAATGTCTAAACCCCATAAAATCACAAACATGTGAAACCAAGGCATGAAAACGATATCAAGTGCAACAACTGTGCAAAAATCGTAAATCCTCAATCATCAAAATCAAATCATGCGAATAAATCGCCAAAATACCGAAATCAAGTATGGCGGAATAGTTCCGCTCAAGCGCATCCTCCAAGAATCTCTGGCCAACTGTCGTGATTACTTATAGCATATCTCTTCGACGATCCTGAACTCTGGCCTGCTGGTGTGCGTAACATGACCACTCCTGGGTCCAAGTCTTCTCTGTGGATTACCAATCTTACGATCTATCGGCTTATCGGCTCTGTCAGACGTGCTAACGGGGACAATCCCGTTCCGGCACTTCTCTGGTCATTTCCCGGTCAATCATCGCGACTACTCGTAAAACAGCATGTCACTGGCGTCGGCCTCTGGCTCTCTGACTGTACATGGCACATCTGATCCTGGGTGCAATATCATTGCAGCAGTGTCCTAAAAGGAATCCTGCTCAAGGTCTCTTCCAAGTCTCATCTTTGCCAACTGTCCGGAAGTCATCGCCCTTTACTATATCTGCTTCTTTTTCCATAACGGCTGCATACTCATCGTGACTCCTCCTGGAAGGTATATCCAGTACTATGCCTCGGCATGCACATCGCATCTCTGGTGTCGGCGGAGTGGAATGTCATCCCTCTAGATCTGGTACGAACCTCTTCACTTTTTCTCTAATGTCGACTGCATCGGACTTGCCTCGTCGTGGCTGCATGGACTGAGCTCCAACGGCTATCCTCGTATCTGGAGTCTCCCAAGAAATGTATCTCACCACCTAGTATCCGAATTAAGTCGAGCCATCCGATCAAGTCGTCAAAACCTCATAATCCCCCAAGAGCTCAACATCTTGGGTATAGTATAATAGTATCGAGTACATACCTCAGCATCGGTGGTCCAGCCGTGGAAGGGCAAACCCAAGCCTCACTAATGGCGCCGCAGAACTGCCGTAAACCCTAAGGTTCAAAAGCTTTCATACGGTCATTAAGTCGAGTTAGGGTTTTATTCTTCTAGAGGGACCATAGAATTGCCTGCATGTCTTTCCGAGTACTTTAAACTTGGAATAATAGGTTCCTGACATTCGATCGTCTCTGTCGACTCTCAACGTCTCTGCGTGAAGTCGTCTCTAGCTGGAATCAATTTATCTGATGACCTCGCATCGGGGTAGCGAACAATCCATGTGTCCTAGTCATTCATCCTCGGTGACTAGCGACCATCTATCATCTCTTAGTACAATCTCATACTGCAATAGCTCCAATCATCTGGGGCGATATCTCATCATTCGCAGCAAGAACTGGCTCACTCGTCTGCACGCTGAACCGTGCCTCAATCATCATGGACAAGCAATACACCAACGGTCCTCAAAATCTGGCTGGCCTCCTTCAGTGGCTCAATCCTCTGGTGCTAATCCGCACGTCCGAGTAATCTCATACAGCGATTTATCCAACGCTCGTGGCGTGAAAACACAATCAAGATACATCTCTGCAAACGTGCGTCTCCGGAATCATGCCCTGGTCAGTCCTCGTTTGTAACGAGCTCGTGCTGACCGCAACTCTAGCCGTAGCTCTCCCTGCCCGTAATCATGGCAGCAAAACCATAACTGGTACCGATGAGGCAAGATCAGGAATGAATATGATACTGAACAAGGAAATGCACATCCTAAGGTTCCTTAAGTGGAGTGGCGTGTCGTAAATATGCCGCGGAACATACCAACGGTATGTCACTCTACTTTAGTCACCTATTCCATCAACCAAGGGTCATCCTACGCTACGAAGGTAAAAACCTAACGCTCTGATACCAACTTTGTCACGACCCGAAAGTACGGAACATGACCGGCACTTAGACTACGAACGTCTCGAGGCGTACGTACTCTAAGTAAGCCGAACCCAGAAATCCAAACCAAGAGAAGTAGTAGAGAGTAGGAAGAACCATATCAAATCAACCTGTAAGCAACATAATATACAACGCCTAAAGGCTAGGATCACACAGAAAAGAACTCAACCAGCAAGAACCCATAGAAATATAACGCGCGACTCTAAGGTCGAAAGAATAAACATCTCTGGTCTCTATCTCGAATAAGTACATGTTTGGTTGATGGAACTTCTAGATACAACTGAATATAATATACAATGTATAATGATGGGTACGATACAATAACCCACCTACTAGCAAGTCACCCGAAAGGAACAGTGCCCGCAAAGCCGTAATGGAACCTGTATGGCAACACCTGCAAGAAACTGGGGCACAACGAGGGTGAGTTGCCAACTCGTGAGTAGAAAAAGATCTACGAACAGAAAATCGCATGTATGACGCAATCCTAGGTCATACGATCAAAATATATAATCCTCAAATATATATAACCAGCAATCTATAACAAGACTAGGGTAAATACCTAACCAAAGGGTAAACCCATGTGCCTGTGTCAGTGCATCAGGTGGCAATATATCATATGAATGATGTATGAATGCATGAAAAGTATGATAAAGTTTTTAAAATGATATCAATACACATATATTAGCGTCACATTCCACTAATATTGGTGTAAGGGTATATATAACAGCGCCCTCATACCCTGTTATATATACAAATGAAGTATGATCAATGTAATCATGCATGTAAATATGAGGATATAGTCGAAATCATGGAAAAACATCATGAAACTTGTGCCCAGCATCGGCACAAAACATAAATCCCAATATCTCAATATCTCTGTATCATAATCTCTGTACCTCAACGTCTCAATCATAAAATCCAGGGCGCCGTCAGTCCAGATCGGCCCCTACCATCCATCTCATGACCACGACGGTATCCTCCGGATATCCGACGTGTCGGGTAAAATCACCGGTCGGTCGTGCTCCCCTGCCAGGCTCAACGCCATCATCTGCGATCCTCTTGCCCCGGGGTACCGCACCGGGCCCACCATGTACCCGAAACGGTTCCTCCACTCCTCGAATCGGGTCTCGAAATCCATCAGCAAACTCATGGTGGACGACTCATACATCATGGGAAAACCACACTTTTATTTTAAAAAGAGAGAAAGCAGTTTATACAAGTTTTGCGGTTTTCCCCAAATCCAGAAAACATCATGGAAATCCAAATCATCAATAGCATGTAAAACCATGAATATAAGCATGAGAATCCATGAATGCGACATATAATGAACAACAGTATGCATGAAGTGACAGGTAATAACTACAATGTCAAGCTGGCATATAAGGCAAGCATACTAATATCATGTCACTACTAGCTAACAAGCTAAATCAAGTAATAATATTTTCTAAGTGTTCGTGACATGGCAATTACCGATGAAGATGTGTGTGAGCCGGCAAATAAGTGTACGTGGTACATACGCATCATCGGTAATGGTGCTGGTGTCCTAACAGCAGGATATCAATAATGAAATATGAATCACAACAGTATACGATGCAGAGCAACAATGATAATATGCGGGAGCTGAATGCTAAACACAAAGATAGCTAAACCACATCTAATATCATAAGAGTCCTATAGCTACACCACTAAGGCTGAGCTAAAGCTAACAGTAGGTAAGGGAAACCGCCTAACCTCTGAGTCGATACATATATATATATATATATATATATATATATATATATGTATAAAGTCGGTGATCTCGCCTCGATAATATCACATCCGATACCATATCTCTATAATCAGTTATTCCCAAATCAAGAGTGCGGATCAAACATCAATTTATAGCTCGTACGTAAATCCGTCGTACGGCATCCCCAAATCAGGGTACGGGTCAATATCACATTTGTTATATCATTCATCTAGTATTCTCTTTATCAAGATCATCTTCTGGGGTACTGACCTACGTCTAGTACAACTCTAACATCATCACTAAAATCAAGATCTGACTACTAATCGACAGACTAGTATAAATCGGTATTTTCATCATATATCATCACAAGAGTATACATCGCCCAAGGCGGCCTATCACAAGTATCCTGTCATATCATATCATATCATATCTCATAACATAATCACATGTCAACCACATAATATATATGTCACTATTCCTATGGCATCAACATCCCCAAAATCCGCTAAAACATCAAGATGTATCTCAATTATGAATTTTATCATATCACCGACATCATAATCTCACATCAAACCCATCGACTCACATCAATCCCAAGTATCATTCTCAAATCCGCAATGAACACATAATCCCAAACCCATGTGACCATATATCTATAGAGAATCCCATCACCACATATGAAATAAGGATGTATGCAAGCATGTATATGTGTGTATGTATGTGTAGTGCACCCACTACCTAGGGTTTCGTAACCTAAATTATCCAAGTCCACCAATTATCCATTCTAAACATCAATAATTTCCCAAACAACATATAATATTTGTAGGTGTGTATACGCATCCGTATACATCACCTCGGACTGCGGGGGTGCTATACGCCATCCACCCGACTTCTCCCCGTAGATATAAATCTACTCACTTGTTAAATGCGTGCCGGTGCCGATGTCGCCATTGCATCTCCAACGCCTCGACGCCACGTGAGTACCTACAAGAATATCACATGCTAAAACACATGAAAACCATGTCGGAAACCAAAACAGTGCACGCTACGCCCATAGGTAAAAACCTGTGGCCTCGCGTGAAAACACAGCCAACAACCCGCTGTCGTTGGCGTTCAAACGCCACCCGACAGTCACGAATCGCCAAGTAACAAAAATCCATGCTGGAAACAGGTCGTAAATCATACGCCAACTCATGAAAAACAACCCAGATTTTATCCTAACAGGAAACAGTCAAAACTATACATACAGGGGGTCAAGTTTACATGAATTGGGGCTGTGCACGCAAAACGAGGGGGTTTCCTACTGCTCTGGCCGCAAATTGCGGCCAGATGGAATTTATCTGCGGCCGGGGTTTGGTTCCAGGTTCAGGGGCTTTGGGTGTTGGTTTCTTCTAGCCTGTACATCTCACTGCCAAGTCAATTTCATTTTAGGGTCCCTCGGGTTGCAGCAGTTTCCAGAAAGGCTAGAAAGTCGACAAATTGCTAAAATAAGCCAAGTTGAATAACTCTGGTAAATACTAGGAATCTGGGATAATATTGGTTACAATGGCCTCAAAAAAACCTAATAAGGTTACCCTAATCATCAAAACCAACACTTGGCCACTTCTCACTCAAAATCCCTAAACTAGCACTAGATCACCGATATAACTGTAAAATTTCAGCTAACAACTATGACTTAGCAAGGTAGGAGTTGGGTTGCAAGATTATACCTCAACGAAATTCTATAATGAAGGAGAAAGGGGAGGAGGAGGAAGGGTTGTTGCTGCTGTGGAGCTGCTCCAAATGCTACTGATGTTGCTGCTGCAGGTGCTGTTTTCTGGTGCTGATGTTGTTTTCAACAGCAGTTTGTTACTGATGCTGTGGTTTTTGGTTGTGGCTGGTGTTGTTGTTGCTTTGGTGTGGGTGTAGTGGTGTGGTGATGGTGTGGAGTTGTTGTTGTATGATGCTAGGGGCTATTTCTGATGCTGTTGCAGGATTGGGGCTGATGGGGTTATCAGCTGATGTAATATCCATTGGGCTGAACTCTTTGGGTTTCTTTTAGGGGCTGAAGCTTACTTCAACTGCTGCAGTTGAGGCTGATGTAGTGTGGCTGATGTAGGGTGTAGGGTTGTAGGATCTGATGTTGATATGGAGTTGGGGCTATGGTGGCTGCAGCTGCTGATGTGAGGGATTTGGGGCTGATGTGAGTGTATAGGTATTGGGCTAAGGGGGTTAGGAGCTGGTGTAGGGTAGGTAGTGTGGTGTTGATGGCTGATGGTATTTTTTTCAGCTGAATTTTGGGGCTGTTTTGTGGCTGATATGCTGGCAGAAAATGGGGCTGAATTTGTGTATTAGCAGCTGATGCTTTCTTCAGCTGTTGCTGAGGTTGTTGTTTTGGTTGATGTTGGATATTGGCTGATGTGTGAGAAGGAGTAAAAAGCACAAGGGGTTATGAAATGAGATGGGCCATAGCACACCCTAACCATCTCCCCCCCCCCTCTCTCTCGGAACATGTTAGCACCCACAAGCCATCATGGCTCACTCTCTCCCTACATAAGTCACCCTAATCCTAACCAAAACTCTAATTAACCCAATTACCCTAATCAAATGGTTCAACCCACCTTGGTCACTTAAACATGGTCCAACCCTTGGCTACCATGACCAAAACAAGAGACAAGTGTAACAAGTGTAGAAAATGTTATGTGCAACATCTTTGCACAAAAAGCCAAAAATCCAAATAGCGATTTTTAATCGCGATTAACACTGAAATAACATATAATCCATCATAAAAACTGTAAAATTTCCACAAAATGCCCAAATTTAGAATTTCCATAATTTTCTCCGGAATTTTCACCATTTATCGTTATTTAATTATACCGACTATTAAAATATTCATTAAAATTAATATTTAATTATGCAAATTCCCAAAAATAATATTTTATTTTTTGAAATGTTACAGGCGGTGTGTTGGAGGAGTTCCCAACAGGACACCATCGCAGACTCGATGATGGAGGCTGAATACATTGTTGCAAGCGATGCCGCAAAAGAAGCGGTCTGGATGAAGAAGTTCATAGCTGAATTTCAGGTAGTTCCATCCATTGTTGACCCAATACCTTTGTATTGCGATAAAAATGGGGCTATAGCTTTAGCGAAGGAACCACGGTCCCTTCAGAAATCCAGACACATCTTAAGGCGATATCACCTGATCAGGGAGATCGTAGATCGCCAGGAGATTGAGGTCCGGAGAGTGGATACGAAAAAGAACACGGCGGATCCATTTACAAAGGCCCTCCCTCAAGCACAGTTCGAGCGACTTTTTGAGATGTTGGGTATGCGGTACGCCAGCAGCTGGCCTTAGTGCAGACATTGGGTATTCGGTACGCCAATCACTGGCCTTTAGTGCAAGTGGGAGATTGTTGGATATATATGCCCTAAAGGCCAGTATTGTATATGTATACATATGGTTGCTAGGGATATGTATGTACAGGACAATCTTTCTCAGTTTTATAGTATATTATTTGACTTGTATTTGTCAGGATATGTGTATTTATTTCTATTGTTGTTATATCTAGCTTGCACATATTGATAAAGACTCGATACGGTAGTATACTATTATGGTTTGTCTTTATATTAACATGGCATATGTCATACTCGTTATTACATGTTGATAAAGCCCGTAGGATCTTACTGGACTACCTGCGTTGTGATGGCGATCATACTTGTGGGAGAAGGGTAGTCCCTAAGCATATCCTTAAATGGTCCCTAGTCGCGTGAGTATCGAGACTGGGCATTGATACTCCAGAGTAGACTAGTGTATATGTTTCTAGCCCCGTCGGAGGATGGTTGGTCCTGCAGCCATTGGTCTGATGCACCTAAGATCGTATACAGGTGCTCACTGGGTGTGAGTACACTGGACGAACTCGCCGATAACTTCCATATGGTACTATACCTATTGTCAGATGGAAGTTCTCATATGACATGTATACAGGTTAGTCTTTGGACCTGAGATCGGCATTTGTCTCGTGTGAGTTCCCACTGAGCTTTGATCACTACCCTACCATGGCTCTACTGAGTCGTGCAAACAGGTTTTAGTTGGGTACAGTCCCGAGCCACATGGAGGCAGTGAGCGATTGTTGGGGATTCGTCTCTCCCGGTATTGGGAGTTGATATCGCGCGGTGATCGATCGGTCAGGACCATAAGACCTTGGCCAAGGCAGTTGGGATTTACTGATAGATTGATCAGCAGTTTCCCGGATTGGTCCTGAACGATATCGGCACGACTTATCAGGTTATTAGGGTCTGACGTTCACCACCTCCTAGACCCGGTATGCGATAGTTTTTGATGAAGAGACCGGACTGTACGGATATTGTCACGGATAGGCTCAGTAGGAGTTCGGACGAGTTTGCTCGTCGTCCTTCCTTTTGAAAGGTACCTGGGTAGCCGTTACGTACAGCTAGTGCCGCTGACGTGCTTGTGGTTAAACCCACTGCCAGAGTACTGTCGAGTCTTTAGAGTCCCACACAGAGTGTTTCCCAGCTTCGGGCGAAACGAGTAGAGGTCGTATGATTTTACGACAGGGTTCGATCACATACGCGCACTTGTGCGTATTTGGTGTTCGGGCAGTTGATACTAGCGGGCTTTGGTTTAAACTGGATCCTAGTATTTGATTTTGGATTGGTTCGGTCATTGTATTCGTGTTCCTCGAAACACAGATACGGGTATGTATATACAGTTGACAGAGGCAGGGAAAGAGACACCTCATTAGGGTTTTGACCAGTGACTTGATTAAAACCTTAATAAGATGGGGAAATTGATTATTAATCTTTTATTAGATATAATTGTGTTATGGCTAATTTGGTTTGACCATGTTGACCCTTGTTGACTTAGATATTTTTTTTTAGCAAAAGATATTTGTGCTTGGCATTAATTGTGACATGATAATGGTCAAATAAACATCAACCATGACAATTATCTTAATAAAATTTTGATTATTCTTTTTCCCTAATATGAGAGCTCACCCCTTCATTTTATCATGACACACTCTCTCGCATAGCTCTCTCTCATTCTTCCTCTCTCTCAAGCCCTAGTGTTTCATGAGTTGAAAATTAAGGGCCATTGAGACCAAGCCACCAAAACCACTCTCTACTCACTCTAGATCACTTAGTCTAGCAATCCAAGTGTTCTAGTTGCCTCATCTTGGAGGTTAAGCTCTAGGTTGGATCTCTCGAGGTGGATCATCGTTGACACAATGAGGCCGAAGTTCAAGCACGATCCATACATCCATCGAGGAGCTTAAGGAAAGGATTTAAGACTCGAAGGACTTGTTTTCTTTAGGTATACATTCTATCATAGTAGATAGAAGATTGCTAGTTAGGTTTATGGTTAAAGATCCGGTTTAGTGTTATCCTAGCGCCAAGTTTTGTTCGTCATAAAATTTTTGTTCCACATTTGGCCACGAAAGTTGGCCGGGGCGCTAGTGTAACCCTTCACTGCCAAGAGACAAATTGCGGGATAAATCCTTTAACAGCTCTTTAACAATCTTGAAGACATATCAGTGTCAGTTAAGTGGGAGAGTTCTACTATACGAATCACCACAACTACTCACACGTCATTAGCGGGCCTTAATTAAATAACCACAACTACTCACACGTCATTAGACATCTCAAGATTGAATCGGATAACCGTTAGATTACCTACTACCTCCTCTTGTACTATTTAGCGCGATATGTCCTTAGAGGGCTGAAGTCTAGATATTTTTTAAATTAATGTCGGTTAATACGGATGCTTAGTTGTGATTTGCAGGGCCTAAGAAGGGTGATAAAATCCCCACCTAATCTGGATTTGGGTTGTTTCCTCTTAGAATCTTTTTAAATATGCAATGCAATCTAAAACAATCAAAGATCTAAAATTTAAACTAATTTTTTTAAATGACACAAAGAATCCTGCAAAAATGTGTTAGTTGGAATAAAATCGAGATTTTGGGGAAAATGAGATCTTACCTAGATTTTCCTGCTGTTCGTCTCGATCTTCAATTCCAGTAAGTTCGTCTCGATTCCTAAAATTTTAAACAGAAATTTTGCAGAATTAAATGCACTAAAAGAAATCTAATTTAATCTACAACCAAAATCTAAAACTTAAGTTTAAATGTAATTAAACTACACTTCCTCGGCGACGGCGCCAAAAACTTGATTGGGATTTCATTAGTCTTCAAATTAAACCGCAAGTATACAACTTATCGCAGTCGTACTTGAAAATCGTTCCTACAGAGACGTGTGTTAACTACTTTTAAATTAAGTTAAAATTTAGTTGTTTTTAAAATCTAAAAATATAAATGCGCCCAAAAAAAATGGTTTTTCTAAGAGAGAGAAAGTTCTAAGGTTTTTATTTTCTTTATTTCTATGGTTGGTTTAAATGATTCATCTTATTTTATAATCTAGTTCTAATATGTTTCCATTAATTATAACTAAGTCTAGATTATATTTAAATTATAAACGTAGCCTATCAAATTTATAACATCATCTAAATCATATTAAAACCGTAGTTTTAGTTAATTAAAAGTAATCTAGTTTTAATCTTCCACAAAAATATATAGTTCATAAATCTACAATTAATGTCTTATTAATTAATTTAGATCCCTTTTAACTAACCAGGTTGAATATCCTGTGATTAAATTATTTTCTTACCTTCTCTAATTAAGTTTCTAGTTTGTCAAACTTTCCTTAATCTAATTAGATTATTGGTTTTATCATCCTTCCTTAATCTTATTATAGGCATCAACTTTCATTATGATATTAGTTTATTAAAAGAAAAACTACAAAGAGGATAAATAAATCACAAGACATTCATCATAAAAGCATAGGAAAGAAGAGATAAATGAATACCCAACCATAAAATAAATACAAACAAACCCTTAGAAAATGATTAGTTACTCATATTTATAAAAGAAAAATAAATCTTTATTCAAAATCAAGAGAACTTACAATAGACTCGATCTGTTCTACTTGAAAACCCTAACTTGAATGTTATGAGAGAGATATGAAAGCCTAGGGCTATACAGGTGCTTATATATGGCTAAGAAAGTTTGAAGAAGAAGTAATAAAAAATATAAGAGAATCAACTTGCTAACAACTATGAAAATCTAATCTAATTACTCTGTTGGATACTATTATGTGCCTTCAGAATATTCTAAAGATGAAACCCTACATCTCATATTAATCCATGTGGAAAGACGATCGTGCCCATAAAAAATCTCATCGAACAGCTCAAAATCGACTGCTGATCCGCCGCCGAATTTTGGCTTCGTGGCACCACATTTTTTCTGTGGTTTTATCGTCAATTTAGATGATTTTTGAGCTCATAAAATCTTGAATATCTCTCTGTATTTCTGTAGTTACGTTGGATCTCCGAATTGTTTCCAAATTTGGCATATAATTAGGCGGGTTGATTTGTTACTTTTGATTTTTTTTGGTTTCTCCAACTGATTTTTTGTTATGATGATTGATTCATCTCTATTTGTTGCAATTTTTGCTGATTTGTAATAATATTCCCAAATTTGTTCCAAATTTGAAAATTGTCTTTTAATTTTCTGAATAATTCCCTTAAGTTTCCATTGTACACACGTAATCTTCATTTTAGGATAATTTTCCGTCTTTTGCATCCAAACCCAGTTATCTGTAATAATTCATAAAAGATACCTGAAACAGCATAATATATGACAATAAAATAATAAATGGGTTAGAAAAATGTGCAAAAAATTACACCAATCGCTGGCTGTAATGTATTCAGCCTCCATCGTCAAGTCTTCTACGATGTTATGTTTGGAACTCTTCTAATAGACCGCCCCTCCGTTGAGAATAAACACATAATCCGGGACAGATTTGTTGTCATCCTTGTCGCTTTGCAAGTTAGAATCAGTAAAGGACTCCATCTGGATGTCTCCATTACTGTATACCAAGAACATTTTCTTAGTCCTTCGCAAGTACTTTAGAATGTTCTTCATAGCTATCTAATATTTCTTCCCTAGATTTGACTGATATCGGCTTACCACGCTAAGTGCGTAAGTTATATCTGGTCTGGTACATAACATCGCATATATTATGGATCCTTCAACCGAAGCGTAGGGTATAATGCTCATGTGATCCCTCTCTTCATCAGTCTTGGAAAACATCTTTTTGGATAGGGTGATTCCGTGACAAGCCGGTAAATTACCGCGCTTGGAATCTTCCATACTAAACCTTTTTAGTATGGTGTCAATATACCTAGACTGTGAATGTCCCAACATTCTCTTAGATCTATCACGATGGATCTTGATCCCTAAAATATAGGAGGCATCACCCAGCTCCTTCATGAAGAACTCCTAAGACAAGAATAGCTTGACCAACTGTAGCATAGGAATATCATTTTCTATTAGGAGAATGTCATACACGTACAATACAAGGAATACCACAGTTCTCTCTACAATCTTATCGTGAATACAAGGCTCGTCTATATTTTTGATGATGTCAAATTCCTTGGCTGTCTCATCAAAACAGATGTTCCAGCTCCGCGGTATCTACTTTAATCCATAAATGGATTTAAAAACTTGCACACCTTCCTGCTGCTCCCACTTTCTACGAAACCTTCTGGCTGATCTATACAGATACATTCTTCTAAAGCATCATTTAGAAAAGCGGTCTTTACGTCCATCTGGCAGATCTTATAGTCATGGAAGGTAGCAATGGCAAGTAGGATCCGAATGAATTTGAGCATAGCAAAGAAAAGGTTTTGTTATAGTCCACACCGGGTCTTTGACGAAAACCTTTTACAACAATTCTAACCTTATAGATTTCCACCTGTCCATCTACGATAATCCTCTTCTTGAAGATCCATTTGCAGCCAACGGGTTTCACCCTCGGCGGTGCAATGTCCAAAGTCTAAACTTTGTTGGTGTACATGGACTCCATTTTGGATCGTATAGTATCCAGCCATTTCACGTGTCCCTACTAGCAATGGCCTACTTGAAACTAGTAGGATCATTTTCCTCCAAGATGCAATCCTCTCGATCCCCATCTATGAGAAAACCGTAGTATCTCTCGGGTGGCTGAGAAATTCTACTGATTTGCGGAGTGGCTGAGGTTCGTCCGGGGTAATTGAATCCTGCGGTTCTACCAAATCTTCAGTTGCAGTTTGTGGTTCTTGAATTTCTTCCAGCTTTACCGTGCTCCCACTGATTTCTTTTGCAAGAAATTCTTTGTCTAAAAAGACGGCGTGGCGAACAATAAGCACCTTCTATTTCTCGATGTGGTAGAACAGATATCCTAGTGAATTCTTTAGATATCCCACAAACTTATATAGAACTGATCGTGCCTGAAATTTGTCCGGATTTCATTGTTTAACATAAGCCGAACATCCCCATATCTTAACATACTTAAGAAATGGTAGCTTTCCACTCCAGAGTCTGTATGGAGTCTTAGGCAAAGATTTGGACAGAACTTGATTCAATAGATATATTGTTGTCTGAAACGTATGTCCTCAGAATGAAAGAGGCAACTCAGCATTACTCATCATTGAGCGAACCATATCTAATAGGGTATGATTCCTCCGCTTCAATACACCGTTGTGCTGTGGTGTATACGGAGGAGTAAGTTGAGAGAGAATATCATTCTCTTTTAAGTAGTCGAGAAATTCCTTGCTTAAGTACTTTCCTCCTCTATCAGCTCGGAGGATCTTGATACTTTTTTCAGTCTGGTTCTCTTCTTTGTTTCTATATTCTTTGAATTTCTAAAAAGTTTCAGATTTATGTTTCAAAAGATACACATATCCGAATCTAGAGAGATCGTCAGTGAATGTGATGAAGTAGGAGAACCCACCCCTTGCATGTGTAAACATTGGACCACATACATCACTGTGTATGAGTCCCAAGAGCTCTATTGCTCTTTCTCCATGTCTGGTGAATGGAGATTTGATCATCTTTCCTTTGAGACAAGACCAACATGTATCATAGGGTGAAAACTCGAATAGATTCAAATATCCATTCTTATGTAACTTACTCAGTCTTTTCTTACCGATATGACCAAGTTTACAATGCCACAAGTAGGTTTCGTTCGTATCTGAACTCTTCCTCTTACGTGTGTTTTGTACATTAAGAACTATGTTTTAATTAAGAACATAGATACCATTACACAGTGTACCTTCAGCAACCAATACCTGATTAAGGTAAATGCATGATATTTCTATCTAGAACAAAGTTATATCCGTCTTTATCAAAGAAACTGATATGATGTTGCAAAACATAGAAGGTACATAGTAGCAGTTGTTCAAAATCATAGTATTGCCGCTTGGCAATACTAGGTGATATTCACCGACAGCAGCAGCATCAACTTATGCTCTGTTTCCTACTCTGAGGGATATATCATGAGGTCCAAGCATCCTACTTTTTCTTAGTCCCTGTAATAAATTACAGATATGAGATCCTGATCCGGTATTTAGTACCCAGGAGGTAGAACTAACCGAAAAACGGTTCTCATTAACAAGAACACCTGAAGGAGACACAATAGTACGCTTCTTCTTCATCGGGGTCATCAAGGAATTCATGTAATCCTCTTTCCCTTGCTCATGCTTATAACATTTATCACATGTCAGAGCCGAACAGATGTTCCCCAGCCCCGAATAAGAATCCGGGTCGGTCAAGTCGTACATTTTATTATCTTGATAAAGGCGTGACATGGTAGCCGCAATTAGGAGAGAGAAAAGAAACACTCAACGTATTCTCTTGTGAGTTTAAATTGGTTATTAATTTATCTAAACAGGATGTCTCCCACTATATCTTCGAATTCTCCTTCAAACCTTAAAAGAAGAATTAGTCGAGATTAATCGCACTCTACAAGTTTTGCTTTAACCTTTCGGCCAGACGAATGTAGGTATTTCGAGAGAGGTTGTCCAACGCTTTCTCGAAGTTTCTTAATTAAATAATCTCTTTTCTCTGGAGGCGTTGCCCCGCTTACACCTTTCTAGACACCTACCGGGTTTCACATAATTGTAGAGTGAAAAACTCTCCCGAAGAGAAACAAATTCTCATAGTGGGATCAAGACCCAACTATCATCGTATGATAACCTAGATGGAAACCACTCTAGTCACCACACTCCAGAAGATATGCAATACTAACAAGTTTCCTGTATATTTGAAACTCCCGATGTGGGTTTTGCTCCTAGGACCCAAGTGGCCTTGATGAATAATCAACAAATCAAATAGTCCTAGTCAAGTTCTACTCGTCATTATCTTGATTGCATTAGACCCGCCTGCTTGACCCTTGACAAAAAATCAACAAAGTCTTACAACCGTCCTAACCAATCGCATCTAATACTACAGATGATCATTACTCGGCTACCGAACACTACGCCTTGACGAATAATCAACAAGCGCAGCACGAATACTAAGCACTAATTAACTGAAATGACGGAGGGCTACGAATAGTTTTTGGTGAAAACCTTTAATGTATTGAACTTGATCTCGTTGAAAGAACCGTGTCATTTTGAAAAGGAGTGGTTTAGGCTCCGCATTTAAAACGCCGATTTTTAAAGAAAACCGAGTGGGTAATAGTACCGCAAACTTTTGCTAAAGAGGTCATTCCCTATGAAAGGATATAGGATCTTTCCTCATTGAGTGAGGTGCAGGATATTCCAAAACGAATATCGCAATGCCAAGAAAAAGATTACGACAATGGTTTTTCAAACAAAGGTTCCGAAAACATCATTTTATTAGGTTTATTTTCTTGCATTGATTAGGATTAATGCGGTCCCATCAATTAACCTTATCATTGTAGAAGAAAAGAAAATAGAACACACATTTATATCATCCGCATTCGCCACAGGGATCCGGGTCTTCACCGTAAGCTTACTTAACTTACGGCAGGGCGGGGTCGGGGCAAGCGCAAATGCAAAACATAAATAGTGTTTATTGTAACTATATTCCTATTTGCATTCATCACAGGAAAAATAAATATAGCATTCGTCTCACGCAATAATATCATCACAGAAACACAACAGAAGCAATCACAGATGAAATAGTGGATATACTAGGAATAGTGGTTTTCATTTTAGCCACTAACGAAAATCCGGATTCCACGGTCGTGATGAATAGCCAAAACTCGGTACCCTAGACCCCTACGAGTGTGGAAAGCAACCTTACCAATCCTAGAAGTGAGGCAACCTTCCTTATCGACTTGAGTAGGCTACCAGGCACTTCTAAAACCCGGCTACTTGAGGACCCCACCTTAGGTCTATCCTAGGTACATGTAAAAAGAAATAATATACATCAATAGGTGGCTACAACCTCAACCCGGAAGTGCCCCAAAAAAATATTATTACAAACTTATTACATGAATGGAAATGCAAAACAATCGTCTCACAAAAACCCTCGATTAATCATCACGACGATCACATCCATTTTAATCCAAAACTATATCAACACAACATCAAAGTAAGTCTTGTATGCGCAACTCCTATGTCATCGAACATATAGTGACGAGATTGGGGTTTGTTAACGCATACTTATATTTACCGTCGCAAAAATAACCGAAAAACAACCACACAAGTAGCATCTAGAACTCACAATCTATAGGGCAGTATTTAAAAATAATCTAATGAAAGTTTACACTGAAATACCCCCACCACACAAAACCGTTTCCTTCAAAAAAAATCCCAAACCATGAACATCGAAATGAACCCTGTAAGCGCCAAAATATACCAAAAATTTGAACAAAATATGCCATAGGGGCCTTGGGGGTTGGGGTGATCCCCAACCCCACCCCAGGTGGTCTCAGGTTGGGGTGATCCCCCACCCCACTCCAATCCCCTCCCCATCATATATTTGGCTCTTCTCGGGCCTATTTCGTGCACACACTTGAAACTAGTGGGATTTTATTGCAAAGGAATTAATTTTTAGGGTAAAATTAAACTAGGTTTTAGGAAAAATGGATTTTGTGAGTTCAAATGCTACAAATATGAGTTGTAATCTTTTAGTTTGGCTCTGATACCATGAAAGAGGCCATTACTCTCTACCTTATGAATTTAGAAGCAAGCGTGCATCAATTTTAAAAAACCTAGAGAGCAATTACCACTAATAATGATAAACATGCTAAAGGATTAAAACTTGAAGCAAGAAAACTAACTAGGAGATGATTAGCTACTAAGATTAGTATCCTTACATCCTATTTGCTTTCTTGAAAACTCCAAGTGGTGGTTGCTTTTGTGGTTGAACTCCTTGTGCTCCTAGTAGGTGGTGGAAGTAGCTTGCTTGTTGATCCTTAACTCATAGATGATCCATCTTGAAAAGCTCCAAACCCTAACTTCAATCTTTAAGTAGAAGATCACTAAACTCAAACCTTTGCTAATGGAAAAGTGTTTAGGATGTAGCCATGGTCACTAAACTAATTTTTCTCTTTTCTAATTCTTTTTCTTTTAATTCTTTAGCTTTTTCAAGAGAAGGAGAAGATGAGAGCTATGTTTGAAGAGTGAGGAATGAAAAATAATTGTGTAGAAAAACTTAAGAGTTAGTAATCTTTTATCATACTTGAAAAAGATTACAAACCCTTAGATCTCACCTACCATACAAGTGTCCATACTCATCTTCTGCTCCACTTGTCACCAAATGGCTAAAGGAAAATGTTGTGATAAACCATAAGCACAACCTAAGCTAAAGATTTAATGGAAAAAGAAATAAATTAACTACAATACATATGCATATACATAAATACATAAACATGTCATTTAATATGTGTGTGTGTGTGTGTATTTGTAGTCAATTACAAATGTATTTCGAATACATAATAGAGATAATTAATATTAGTGACAAAATACTGTCTAAACACACATATATAAATATATGTAATATTATATTAAATCCAAACTGGATTTAATATCTGTCTTTATAAAAGACCGGCTAGTATTTCCGAACATCCGATTACCATCAGTATAACGATATACTAGTTTTAATCGAACCCTTGCACGTACCCTATACGGCTACTACATCATTTCGCTAAAACCGGAAACCCTCTGTGTGGGACTCTAAAGACTCGACAATACGCTAGCAGTGAGTTACTGATAAAACCCTATACTCACAAGCACGTCAGTGGCACTAGTTGTACGTAACGGCTACCCAGGAATCTGTCGAAGGGCAGATCGACAAGTAAACCCGTTCGAACCCCTAGCTGAGCCTATCGATGACATTCACCATACAGTTTGGTCCGTTCATCTGAGAGTATCGCATATCGGGTCTAGGGGGTAGTAAACGTCATACCCCTAATAACGCGATAAATCGTGTTAGTCTACAGCCCAATACCATCCGGGAAACAACTGATAGGCCCATCAGTAATTTCCATCTGCCTTGGCTAAGGTCTTATGATATTGGCCGACCGTACACAGCGTGACATCGACTCCTTATACCGGAAAAGACGAATCCTTTCTATCACTCACTGTCTCCAAGTGTTTCAGGACCACACCCAAGTGCTTCAGGACTGCACGGCTCTTTAAAGCCATGGTAGAGTAGTAATCTAAGTACAGTGGGAACACACTTGAGACGAATGATGATGTCAGGTCATGCGGACTACCTGTACTCATGTCATATGAGAACTGCTATCTGACGGTAGGTATAATACCAACTAGCAGGTTTCCGGAGAGTCCGTCTTGTGTAGCTCATAACCTAATGAGCACATGTATACAATCTTTGGTGCCGGACACCAATAGCTGTGGGACAGGCCACCTCCCGTCATGAGGATAAGAAACGTATACACCAGTCTATTTCGAAGTATCGATGCCCTGTCTCAAAACTCCAACGAGTAGGGACAAATAAGGATGCGCTTATAGACCACCTAGACCCTACGAGTATAATCACTATCACAACTCTAGTAGTCAAGCAAAGATCCTACGGACTTTACCAACATGTATGATCGATACGTAATATAAAATATAATATATGCACATGTTGAGATAAAGACAAATCTAATAGCATACTATTATAACGAGCAAGACTGTCCTGTACATATATATATCCCAAGCATCCATATATAATATACAATTATGTACTATACAATAATGGCCTCTAGGGTATACATATCTAACAAAATGTTACTAGTCGTGGGGGTATCGAGACTGGGCATTGATACTCCAGAGTAAACTACTGTATATGTTTCTTGACCCGGTTGGAGGGCAATAGCTGGTCCCACAGATATTGGTGTTTGACACTGAAAATTGTATACATGTGCTCATCAGAGAATGAATTTCACTGAACGGACACACCGAGAACTCTTAGATGGTATTATACCTATTGTCAGATAGCAGTTTTCTGGTGACATGAGTACAGGGTAGTCTTTTGACCTGAGATCGCCATAGTGTGTGTTCCTACTGTACTTTGATTACTATCCTACCACGGTTTTAAAGAGCTGTGCAAACAAAATTTAGTTAGGTATAGTCCCAAAACACATGGAGACAGTTATAGGGTGTTTTTCGTCACCCCATTGAGATGTGAATACACACGCTTGTCAGTCGTATACAGATTCCCCCTGTCTAGGGTGGGCCGGGGTTTATGATTGTGGAGATCCGAATCTCCGGCAGCCGCAGACTAAGCTGTCGTTAATTACCCATCGCTTTTGGAGTGAGAGAACCTCCGATTAACAGGTCAAACTAGTCATGCGAACTCAATGTGCCATGTGCGAGTTTTGTGTTTTGAAGGGTTTTGGATATATTGGGGGCCTCGCAAAGTTTATGGGATCCCGCTATCTGGATAGCGGGCTGAGGGTTAAAAGGGCTAGCAGCCCCCTTGCGGGGTGTGGAGCAGCACCGCGATAGAAATTTTTTCTAACAGGAGATGTATTTTGAGTGTGGAGAGTATGGGAAAAAGAGGGGTGAGGAGCGTCCTAAGGACATGCGAGATGACACATGGACGCCGGACGCCAGCGGGTCACGTGCATGGCTCGTGGGCACTGGGCGCTAGTGGGTCACGCGCCCTGCACACAGGCGCTAGGCGCCAGCGGTTCACGCACCGGCGCGTAAGCGCTGGGCGCCAGCGGGTCACACACCCGGCGCACAGGTACGGGATACCAGCGGTTCACGTGCATGGTGCGTGTGTGCTGGACGCCAGTGGATCACATGTCCTACACGTGGGACCTGGGCGCCCGCGGAATAAAGGGATTATCCCCTGGACTAGGAGTTGCACTCCCGAGTGACTGTTGGAGTTAAACTCCTAAAAAAAGGGATCTTTTTGTGGAGTTAAACTCCTAAAAGATCTGGATTTTGTGGTTAAACTCTTTTGAGAATTTGGATCTTAGAGTTGAACTCCTCAAAAATTGGTTTGGAGTTAAACTCCTAAAGAAGAGATTCTTGTTCTGGAGTTAAACTCCCAAAACATTTTCAAAGATAATGAAAGGGGGTCACTTTCTTCTCCTTTGAGCCTTGAATCTTCTATCCTAGGATCTTCCCAAAGTGGGATTTTTGGAGATGGGACTCCTTCCTCCTTTCTGTCGGCTGGATCTTGGAGAAAAGGGAGGTGAGGCTTAAAAATCTCCCCTTTTAGAGATTTGATTGGAGATCCGAACTCCCCTTCGTGGATTTTGTGATGAAAAACTATTTCTTTTTAGAAAAAGAAGAGTTAAACTCTTGATTTAATTCAAAAAAAAAGGAAGAAAATTTATAACCTTGAGAAAGGAGAAGGAGACACAGAACCCTAATTTTTTGAGAGAATGAAAGTTCTTTTTTATTTTCTTATCATGTTTGCCTTTATAAGCTACATACTTTACATATAGTCCCTTGGGCTTTTCCAATTGGTACTTATGCCTTCTTATGCTTCATGTGCTTTTTTTTTGTGCACATAAGCCATGGGGTTTACAAAATTTTGTCTTTTTGCCCATATTCCATACATTTATTTCTAAAAAATTATATTAAACTAATTTATGGCTTCATTTTTTTTCATGGGGCCGGTCCCTTCCATGCTTGGGGATTATCGAGGCTTGGGCCCACTTGACTTGTGGCTGACTTTAATTTTGATTTGGTCAACCGGGGTTAATTTTTTACCCCAACAACAGTGAGCGGGTCAAAGGGATTCGTCTCTCCTTGTATTGGGGGTTGCTATCGCGCTGTGCTTGATTGACCATAACCATAAGTCCTCGGCCGAGGCGAATGAAGTAAAATGATAAGTGTTATCAGTTGTATCTCAGGTAGTTATGAGTTTGAGATTAGCACGACTTATTGGGTTATTGGGAGTTTAACAGAATCCACCCCCTAGACCCGGTATGCGACACTCTCTGACGAAGAGACTGGACTGTACGGTGACTGTCGCTTATAGGATCTGATTGTGTTCGGATGAGCTTGTTTGTCGACCTTTCTTTCGACCGATATATGGATAGCCGTTACGTACAGCTAGTACCGCTGACATTCTTATGGGTTAACCCATGAGGGGATTGATCTGAAAGTGTTTCAGATCAATTGGATATGATCCTAACCTATTGCCAACGTATTATCAAGTCTTTAGAGTCTCACACAGAGGATTTCCCGGCTCAGGCAAAACTATGTAGAGTACATATAGTGATGCGTGCGGGAGTTCGATTAAACACGTGTATTTGATACACGTATAATAATCGGACGTTTGATAATACTAGTCGGTTTATGATAAGGCCGGATTATTAAATCAAGTGTTAATATATATATATATATATATATATATATATATTCTAGCATTATGTTCACTTTATATTTCTCTCTCTATTTGCTATTTGTATGTGATACAAATACTTGGATATATATGATATATATACTTTGTGTATATGATGCATATACTAGAATTTTAATGTATTTGATACATTAAATCTAGAAGGGACACCAGATTTAGTATTATCAATAGAAGGAAATGGTTTATTTTTTTTATGATAAAAGAAATGAGGCATGAGAGAAAAGGAGAGTTGTGGATTTATCTAGCATCTTTTAGAAATGAAAGATAATGCTAGAAATGGTTGCTACTTCTCTTTTCTCTTCTTATTTCTTCATGCTTATTCTCTCTCTTGATTTTCTAGAGTGAGAAAGAGATAAATGAGAGAAAAATTCAAAGTGTGAATTCTACATCTCTTCCTCTCACTTTCTAGTAAATTGTGAGAGCAAGTTGCTTCACAAGATTTATTCATTTTCGGCGAGAAGGTCAGCTTGCAAGCTCATTCCTATGACGATGGAGTATAGTTTGGGTCTTCCACAATTGGATGGACACGCTAGAAAGGTTGTAGCCTCCTAAAACCCTATAATTAACTCTCTAGTTTGCTTCAATTTCTAGTATTTGAATGATTTTAGGTTATGTGTTTAGTGATATGCTCTTGTAAATTTTTGTTTGCTATTCTGCCGCGGTCCGCAAGTGTTGCAATCCTAGCACCAAATACTAATATTGTTCGCACAACTCTTTAAATCCGTGGTAGGGTAGTAATCAAAATACAGTAGGAACACACATAAGACACTATGGCGATCTCAGAACAAAGGACTACTCTATACTCATGTCACCAGAGAACTGCTATCTAACAATATGTATAATACTATTTAAGAGTTCTTGGTGAGTCCGTTCAATGAAACTCATTCTCTAATGAGCACTTATATACAATTTTCGGTGTCAAACACCAATAGTTGTATGACCAGCTATCGCCCTCCAACCGGGTCAAGAAACGTATACACCAGTCTACTCTAGAATACCGATACCCAGTCTCGATACTCGCATGACTAGGAACATTTAAGGATGTGCTTATAGCCTACCCATGCCCCACTAGTATGATCTCTATCATAATCTTGGTGGTTAAGCAAAGATCATATGCGCTTTATCATCATGTATTAACGATACGTAATAACAATTAAAACATATACACATGAATGATAAAGACAAGCCAGATCGCATATTATCATCTCGAGCAAGACTGTTCTATCAATATAGGTCTATATACAATTACATTAATTGCCTTCAAGGAACCAATATCCAACACATACCATCAGCCTCATCCTTGATTCTATACACCCACCTATTCAGTAATGCCTTTCGATCCTTGGGTTGCATCACTAAATTCCATGTATGATTCTTTTTAATGAATCCATCTCTTCATCCATGGCTTGCTCCCACTGCTTGCTAGCATTGTTCCGCGTTGCTTCTATGAGAGATTCGGTCTCTCCCGAATCAGTGTACAATATGAAGTCAGTAACTAATCTTTCAGATGGTCTCCTCTCTCGTATAGATCTTTTCAGAATTGGGACATTTGGTTGCTGAACCTAGTCTTCAACCGGTTCATGAACCTGATCCTGCACTGCAGTGCTTGTCTCCTCCATATTCTGATCTGTATCTGTAGGCACCTGACTATTACCTTTAGTTTCATCTAACCCAACAAACTTAGATACTGCACCATTCTTAACATTGGCTTGCTTTGCTTCCTTATACAGGTGTTGCTCATCAAAGACGACATTCCGGCTCCCTATTATCTTCTTTCTTGAGTAATCCCACAACCGATATCTGAACTCATCTCCTCCATAACTAATGAATGCACACTTCCTTGACTTGGAGTCAAGCTTACTCCTTTCCGCCTTATCTATCAGCAAATAAGAAATGCAACCAAAAACTTTAAGGTGCGAGTAATTTAATGGTTTACCTGACCAAATTTCTTCCAGAATTCTTCCATCGAGTGTACTTGCCAAGGTTCGATTGATCAGATATACAACAACATCGACAACTGCTGCCCATAGGAATTTAAGCATATCTACATCGAAGATCATGCGCCTTACCCGTTCTAGAATCGTCATGTTCATCCTTTTAGCAATGTCATTCTGTTGCAGTGTCCTGGGCACCTTGTTTAAGCAACGTATACCCTTCTGTGAGCAAAACTCCTCGAACACTTGTGTGCAATATTCCCTGCCATTGTCGAACTTTAAGCACTTAACCTTCATCCCTGTTTGGTTCTCCACATGTGTAATCCAGTGTTTGAAGTGACCCAACACATCAAACTTCTTCTTCATTGCATAAACCTAAGTCTTCCTGCTTGTATCATCAATGAACGCAACGAAGTACCGATTTCCACCATAAGACTTTACAGATGTCAGTCCCCATACATCCGTATCCACCAACTCTAACTTCTTAGTCTTCTTTGCTATACCGTCAATCTAAAACCTAAGTGCACTTTGCTTTTCACAAACCCAACTCTCAAAGAATCCCAACTCTACCTTCTTCGGCCCAGATAAAAGCCTCTTATCCTGAAAAATCATCATATTCTTCTCGTTAAGGTGTGCTACAATGAAGTCTCAGAATCCGCATCTAAACCTGCCGTTAATGCTATCGAAACGTCACTGCTCCCACTGAAAGAATACAATGTATCGATCAATTTACCCCTTGTTGTAGGGTGTTTTTCGTCACCCCATTGAGATGGGAATATGCATCGCGTGTCAGGAGCATTACAGATTCCCTCTGCCTAGGGTAGGTTAGGGTGTATTGATTGTGGGGATCCAAATCTCCGACAGCCGCGGACTAAGCTACCGTTAATTACCTCTCGTCTTTGAAGCGAAGGAACCTCCGATTGACGGGTCAAACTAGCCATGCGAACTCAATGTCCAGTGTGCGTATGTGTGTCTTGAGGGGTTTTGGGTATATCGGGGGCCTCACAGAGTTTACGGGGGTCCCGCTACCCAGATAGCAGGCTGGGGGTCAAGAGGGCTAGCAGCCCCCTTGCGGGATTGCGGGGCAGCGTCCCATTAGAAAAAAAATTTCTAACGAGGGACGTATTTTGAGCATGGAGCGTGGGGAAAAAGAGGGGTGAGGAACGTCCTAAGGTCGTATGGGTGCCGGCGGTTCACACGCTTGGCGCCTGCAAGAAAAAGGGGGGTTTAGCCCCGAGATTAGGAGTTAAACTCCGAGGGATTTTGGAAACTCCCAGATAAATGGAGAATTTTTATCTTTATGGGGTAAAACTTCCAAGAGGATTTTGAGTGGAGTTAAACTCCCAAAAGAATTTTATTTATGGAGTTAAACTCCAAAAGATTTTGAGTGGAGTTAAACTCCCAAAAGAAATTTATTTATAGAGTTAAACACCAAAATATTTTGACAAATGGAGTTGAACTCCTGAAAATCTTCGGAGATGATCAAAGGGGACCCCTTTCTTCTTCCTTGAGCCCTGGATCCTCTCCTAAGCCTCGGATCTTCCCCAAAGTGGAATTTTTTGAGATGGCTCTCCTTCTTTCTTCTCTCTGTTGGCTAGAACTTAGAGAAAAGGGGGTGAGACTTAAAAATCTCCCCCTTTAGAGATTTGACAGGAGATCTGAGCTCGCCTTCGTGGGTTTTAAAGTGAAAAACTATTTCTTTTTGGAAAAGAAAGAGTTAAACTCTTGATTTAATTAAGAAAAGTGAAGTAGGTTTAAAACCTTGAAGAAGGAGAAGAATGCACAGAAACCCTAATTTTTGAGGATAATGAATTCTTCTTTTCATTTCATTATCATATTGCCTTATATAGGCTTACAAATTTATACATAACCCCTTGAGATTTACAAAATGGCATTTTCCCCATCCCATGCCCATGTGCTTATTTTTTTTTGCACATGAGCCATGGGCTTTACAAAAATTTGGTTTTATGTCCATTTTCCTTACATTTATTCATAAAAATTATTTATTACATAATTTTCATTTTGGCATGGGGGAGGCCGTCCGCGGGGCTTGACTTGGGCATGGGCCCACTTGGCCTTGGCTTGGGGTTGACTTTGATTTTGGCTTGGTCAACCAGAGTGTAATTTTTGACCCCAACAAAATGCCCCCCATCAATAAATGCACACCGCGTCTATATGTCGTGTGCATGAAATTGATGGATCTTTTTCGCGTAGTGTGACTTGATTTGTTTCCCGCTTTTGGGAGGCTGGCACTGCCCTTTTTACGACATAGACGGTCGATACTTAACGTGTCTCCGAGACGGAGTGTCGCTGGTTGACGTGTCCCTGAGGTGGAGTGTCTGTTTGACATTTCCCCGAGACAGAGTGTCGGTGTATGACGTATCCGTGGCACAGAGTGTCTGTTGTTTGACGTTTCCCCGGCACGGAGTGTCTGTTCGACGTTTCCCCGGCACAGAGTGTCTGTTTGACGTTTCCCTGGCACGGAGTGTCATTGGTCAACGTATCCCCGAGGCGAAGTGTCTGTTTGACGCTTCCCTGGCATGGAGTGTCTGTTTGACGTTTCCTCGGTACAGAGTGTCGCTGGTCGACGTATCCCCCAGGCGGAGTGTCTGTTTGATGTTTCCCTAGCACGGAGTGTTGCTGGTCAACGTATCCCTGAGGTGGAGTGTCTGTTTAACGTTTCCCCGGCACAGAGTGTCTGTTTGACGTTTCCCCAGTACGGAGTATCGATGGTCGACGTATCCCCGAAGCGGAGTGTCTGTTTAACATTTCCCCGGTACGGAGTGTCGCTGGTAGACGTATCCCCGAGGCAGAGTGTCTGTTTGACATTTTCCCGGCACAGAGTGCCTGTTTGACGTTTCCTCGGTACGGAGTGTTGCTAGTTGACATGTCCCCGAGACGGAGTGTTTGTTTGATGTTTACCTGGTACGGAGTGTCGCTGGTCGACGTATCCCTAAGGCGGAGTGTCTGTTTGACGTTTCCCCGGCACGGAGTGTCTGTTTGACGTTTCCCCGATACGGAGTGTCTGTTGGTCAACGTATCCCCGAGACAG
Source organism: Agapanthus africanus (assembly GCA_030015575.1). NCBI lineage: Eukaryota > Viridiplantae > Streptophyta > Magnoliopsida > Asparagales > Amaryllidaceae > Agapanthus > Agapanthus africanus. The sequence goes on from JASDDO010000019.1 coordinate 328,567,779, forward strand.
AGTGTCTGTTTGACGTTTCCCCGACATAGAGTGTCTGTTTGATGTATCCCCGAAGCAGAGTTTCTGTTTGACGTTTTCCCGGAATGGAGTGTCTTTTTGACGTTTCCTCGGTACGGAGTGTCTGTTGGTCAACGTATCTCCGAGGCAGAGTGTCTGTTTGACGTTTCCTCGGCACGGAGTGTATGTTTGACGTTTCCCCAGCACAGAGTGTCTGTTTGACGTTTTCACGGTATGGAGTGTCGCTGGTCGACGAATCCCCGAAGCGGAGTGTTTGTTTGACGTATCCCCGAGGTGATGTGTCTGTTTGATGTTTTCCCGATACGGAGTGTCGCTGGTCGACATATCCCTAAGGCGGAGTGTCTGTTTGATGTTTCCCCGGCACGGAGTGTCTGTTTGACATAGTGGTCGTTGTTGGAATTGCTTGGTTTGATTTGATTTGGGGAGGTTCCAATCTGTCCGGCGGGACTTTTGATCTTGGAAGCACTTCCGGATGGGACTTTAGTTTGATTTCTCTGATTCCTGCCTTATTTGGCAGGACCCTTGAATTTAAGGCATTGCATCGTGTGATTTGGAATTTGGAATTTGGACTTTGGTTTGGCATCATCATCGCTATACTGGAATGTGGTACCGGGAGCGAATCATCATTTGCCGTGAGAGGAATTTGGGATTTTTGTTTTGGTTTGGCATCAGCATCGCTACACTAGAATGTAGTACCAGGAATGAATTATCATTTGCCGTGAGAGGATTTAGAGATTTTGGTTTTAGTTTGGCATCAGCATCGCTACACTGGAATGTACCACGAGTGAATCATCATTTGCCATGCCCGTTAAGGAATGATGGCTTAGGAGACAGATTTAGGCCCCCGTCACCTAAGGCTTTTCAATTTTATAAGCCGTAAGGGTCTCATAAAAGTATTTTCTCTCTACGAGTCGAGATGATCTCGTATATACATTTTCTCCTTAGGAGTCGTGAGGACCCCCAAATGTATTTTTCCCTTGTGAGTCGTAAGGATCCCATGAAGGTATTTTCTTACAAGTCGAGAGGATCTCGTAAGTTCTTTTCTCTTCATATATCATGAGGACACATGAGTGGGTCTTCCTACATGGAGCATAATTCCGATAGCGGAGACCGGCCACGGGACTGGTGATTGCGGTGGGGCATGGGTGTGATGAGGATCATTTGAGCCCGTGGATTGTATACGGTAGTTAATTTGGGGAATGGCTGTAGAGCTGAGAGAATTTGGGGGATTTGGATTTTTGTTGGCGTCTGCATCGCTGCACTGAAATAAGGTACCAGGAGCGACTCATCATTCGCCGTTTGAGAATTTGGGGATTTGGATTTTGGTTGGCGTCTGTATCGCTGCACTGGAATATTATAACAGGAGCGACTCATCATTTGCCGTTTAGAAATCTGGGGATTTTGATTTTGGTTGGCGTCTGCATCGCTGCATTGGAATATGGTACCAGGAGCGACTCATCATTCGCCGTTTAGGAATTTGGGGATTTGGATTTTGGTTGACGTCTGCATCGCTGCACTGGAATATTATACCAGGAGCGACTCATCATTCGCCATTTGGGAATCTAGGGATTTGGATTTTGGTTGGCGTCTGTATCGCTGAACTGGAATATGGTACCAGGAGCGACTTATCATTCGCCGTTTGGGAATCTGGGGATTTGGATTTTGGTTGGCGTCTGTATCGCTGCACTAGAATATTATACCAGGAGCGACTCATCATTCACCGTTTGGGAATCTTGGGGTTTGATTTTTGGGTCGGCATCAGCACCGCTAACACTGAAGTGTAGTGCCAGGAGAAACTCATCATTTGCCGTTACCCGTTGGGGAGCGATGGCTTAGGAAACAGGTTTAGATCTCTATCACCTAAGACTTTTCAATTTTATGAGCCGTAAGGGTCTCATAAAAACATTTTCTCCCTACGATTCGAAAAGATCTCGTAGGTATATTTTCTCCTTAGGAGCCGTGAGGGTTCCTAAGTATGTTACTCCTTTGTGAGTCGTAAGGATTTCACGTGGGAATATTCTCCTCACAAGGTCGAGAGAACTTTGCGAGTGTATTTTCGTCTCTTTTTCACGAGTTTGCGTCATTTCGGGTTTTCAAAAACTCGTCGGCGGTCCTGCTGGTTTTACTCACGGAGCCCTTTCGGGTTTTCATCCGTGCCCATTTTGCTTGTGGACATACCGTTTTTTTATAAAAAAATTTACATCATTTTTCTTTTATTTCCTAGTTTAACGACTTAGAGGTCATAACTGTGCGCTTATTCAAAAATCCTCGGACTTTGATCTCACGGTGCTTCAATGCTTTCTTTGTCCTTTTGGAGAGACGTTCATGTGTGCCCTATAGAAACTGCGGTGGACTGGGTCATTTTCTGGAGCAGGCGATTGAGCCGTCTGCCCCCAGAAGGCTTTGGTCTTCGTTCGAATGGAGTGGACGATCGTAACTTGGTTTTCTGCTAACACGTCTTTGGCCAACGAGACCACTCCCTCATTGTATTGTTTTTCAACCCAATTCTTGAAAACAAAGCAGACTTCAATGGTATAACTCACCATTCTATGATACGGGTACTACAAGGGATCATCAGTCATGTTTGCTTCATGTGGTCTTTTTGATTTAAGCAATTGCAAACCGTTCCTCAGGGCATCCTTGAATATTTTACAGACTCTTTCCCTTCTGAAAGAATAGATCTTATTCAATTTCTCTTCTAGGGGCAATTCCCCTCCCCTTCTAACACTAGTTTTTAAGGCTAGTCGACATTAGGCATGCCCTCTCTTCGCCTACTTTGGTCGGCAGATGCATTAGAGGATTCAGTGTCCTTGGGAGGCCTACCTTTGCGGTTGTTGTTCTCCGGATATTTGGATTTGTTGTTATATTGGTAGTTTGGAAGAGATTTGGGGCCCACATGTTCCAACATCTGGAATCTTTTAAGTAAGTCCTGGAGAGTTTCAGGATTTGTTGATGACTTTCCTTTAATTCTGTCCCGTGTCAACAGGTCGCAGTCATGCATCAGGACTTTCCTGGGGGCTACCCGCCGTCGACTTTCATGAAGGTATTCCACTTTTAGACCGAAGAGAATAGCTGTTTGCTGCTTTTGGACATCATTCCCTGGTTCGTGGATCAAATTTTGATTTTGTTATGATTGCATTTGAAAGACTCGGGTTGCGATATTTTCCACAACATTCACCAGATCGTCAACTTTAGAACGGATCTTGGCTAACTCTTTATCACGGTCCTGAAATTGCTCTTGAAGCCATTGGAATAACTCTTGTTCTGTAGTTTTAGGGATGACGACTGAGCTATCCTCATCGCCTGAGCTTGATTCCCTAAGAACCACGGGCCCTTTTTGCTTAGTAGCTCGAGCAAGGTCCTCATCATTATCTGAACCAAGCAAATATTGGGCGGCATCAACCATATCATCACCATGGCTTTGAAGCGTAGGAAGGTTCATTTCTCCATGTCCGACCATGTAAACCGTATGGATCACGCATCCGTTTTTTGCCCCCTCATTGTCAACGTTACTTGCTAGACTATTGGATTGCCGCTGTGGTTTTCCCCTTTCAGGGAAGGGTGAACAATTGAGAGCATCCAATTCCCGAAATATCTCGGTCTCTGTTTGTATAAAATTGGAGGTCGCGGCTTGATTGTTTGTCAACACGCTAGGGGACAACGAGATTTCTCCTGCCTTGTATTGTTTCTCGACCCAATTCTTGAAAATGCAACAGTCTTCGATAGTGTGTCCCAACACTCGGTGGTGTGGGCAATAATTGGGATGATCAGCCATGTTCGCTTCACTTAGCCTTTTTGGTTTTGGTAGCCGTAGGCCATTCTTCAGAGCATCTTTGAACATTTTATGAACCTTGTCTCTTCTGAAAGAGTAGATCTTATTTCTCCTTTCCTCCAAAGTTGGCACTCGGGGTTTGTTAGTCTTCGTTCCACCTACTCTCTTCCTATTGAGAGAATCGATGCTATTGGAACTTTCGCCTTTCCGGTTGTCGTCCCTCCGATGTCATGGTCTATTTATGAATTAGAGATCTTGAGTGGACTTGGGCTTTAAGTGTTCCAACATTTGAACCTTCTTGGTCAGCTCTTGAAATGTTTTGAGGTCTGCTGTGCACAGGAAAGGTTTCATCCAGTTGTTCAGATTTTCTATAAAAAGACTGACGGATTGGTCTTGTTCCAACGGCAGTTCATATTTGACAGAGAGACTGAGCCATCGGACTATAAAATCCATGCTTCTTTCGTTGTTCTTTGGTTCGGTCCTTACTAGGTCGGCAATGGTGATTTTATCGCTGACACTCATAAACCTTTGCTTGAACAGGGATTCTATTTGAGCGAACGTCGTAATCGAGTCATCTGGTATGCTTGCATACCAATCGAAAACAATATCGGTCAAGCTATTGACAAACTGACGGAGAAGGAGCGCATTATTGCCCCCCAGTATTCGCGCATGATGCTTTAAATTAGGCAATGTGCCGGTTCGCATTTCCCGTCCCATCGAATCTTTCGAATTTGGAGACGACATAGCCACTAGGAAACTCCATAAGATCGTATTGTGCAGGGTATGGTCTCCCGCTGTTGCCGACCTCTTTTTGCGTCTCGGCCTCGGCTACAAATGTTTTCACTTTGTTATCGACCAAATCCATGATTTGATCTTGCGTTAGTGGGTTGCTATCATTAGTAGTCAAGAAATTTCCCGAGATAGGTTGTGGCCGACTTTCATGCGGCTCACCCACCTTTCGAGTTGAGGGAACGGGCATCGGCTACCTCGGGACACCATTTCACGGTTCATGAGCAGAGCCCTGCGCTTGATTGGACGACTGAGAAGCAACTTAGGCAGTAAGCTGCATCACAACATTCGTCAAGTCGTCAATTTTGGAGTAAAGTTTGGCCATCTCTTTGTCTTTACTTCTGAGCTGTTTTCAGAGCTCTTGGAGGAGCTCCTGCTCTGCGGTCCTAGGATGGAAAGTCAGCTCTTCTTCGTTGTCCGAACTAGATTCTACATGGACTGAGGGGTCCTTTTGCTTATCAGCCTCATCGAGGGGGTTTTCCTTATCGTGCAGAGGTGGATGATCTTGGGAAACGACAACCACATTCAAGCCAGATTGGGCCTGAGATATGGTGGCCCCATCCTTACTTTTGCTGCGTAAGTTGTCGCTGGGATGCATGCCCACCATATAGACAGTATGGACCACATATCCAGCCATCTCTTTATCTTTGGCGGCTGATTTTTGGACCATCGTCATGGCCCTTCCTCTTCTGGAAAGGACAGGCGACTGAAGACAGTTGGTCTGATTGGGTCCTTAGGGGGCTGTTTCCCCCAATCAGAGCAAAGCTCTGTTTGAATTTTAAAATTCAAAAATTGAGGCAACGCTTCAGATCCCTTGCACTGTGCGCTAAGCGCCACGTGTCAAAAGCAGACACGCCAGCGCCAGGAGCGCTGCGCCCTAGGCAGCGCACCCCCTATCAAAGCAAAGCTCTGTTTTAAAATTCAAATTTTCAAAGTTGAAGCAACGCTTCAGATCCAGCGCTCTGCGCTGCGCGCCACGTGTCAAACGCAGTTGCACTGCACTCTGCGCTGCGCGCCACGTGTCAAACGCAGGCGCGCTAACGCCAATTGCGCCAGCGCTGGAATTTAAAGAATTCCCCACCGTTTCAAAAGATCTAATAATAATAATAAATTATTAATTAATCAGAATTAAAATTCTATTCTAGAAAGATCTTTCCAATCTTATTAAAATAAGAAGATTATTTTCTGTAAAACAGAAGCCTTAGGATCAAAGATCCAACGGTGGGGAAATATTCTCAAATCAATCAGAGAAAGATCTTTTCAACTAACTTAACAAATCAATTGGCCCTATATAAAGGCCCCAAGACTTCAAGTCTCACAGAGAGAGAACCCTCTGCAAACTTTGAGAGAAGAACTCAAAAAGAAAGAAAGGCAAGCCTTTGAAGAAAGAAGATCATTTCTTCATCTTTAAAGGTAAAGAACTGTGTTCTTGAAAAAATACAGATGAAATCATCTCATTAAAAAAGAAGAACCATCTTCTAAAAGGATCAGAGATCTAAGAACAAGATCAAGATCTTCAATAGAAAAGAAAAAGATTAAAATAGATCTAATTATAAAAGATTAAAAAGAAGTAATTTACTTCATTCACAGATCTTTTGATTTATAAAGGCATAGCCTTTTGGTAAGAACAAGAACTTTGGTTCTTGGATCTTGAGGCAAGGCCTCCTTTGAAGAACAAAAAACTTGTTTTTTGATCTTAATTTGATCAAAAATGCGCTCTGCGCTATTGGACAGTGCCTTGCACTCTTGAACTGCGCCTTTGCGCTTATTGGACTGGCGCAAAGCGCCAGAGCGCGCCACGTGTCACTCATTGGCGCACCCATAAACTGGCGCAGCGCACTTATAAAGCGCAGTGCGCTAACAGACTTGTGCTCAGCGCTAAACGACACGTGTCACTCTTATGTGCGCTGGCGCAATGCGCTCTTTGATTGGCGTAAAGCACCTAACAAGCCACGTGGCGCACTATCAGACCACTATTTTGCCCCTGATAAACACTATACATTATTAAAAGGGCAGAGCCCAAATAAAAACTCAATAGCCAGAATAATAAAATGTTCAACTCATATCAACTGAGCCCATATGCTCAAACAGACTTTAGTCCCAAATTAGACTATAGATCTCCCAGCCAACATTGGTTCAAGGGTACATCTCTGAACTCCTCTGATATTTGTCGTTGTAATCCTTCAACGTCTTCAGAGAGGCGATTGGTCCCGACAGCTATACATTCCACGGACTATGATGGACCACTATGTCCTTAAACTGGTATTGGACCACTATGTCCTTAAACTGGTAATCGACCGCAATGTCCCTAAACTAAACAATTGAGTCCAAATGCTCTCTTGTTGGATCTAAACGATCCCGTTAAGTTGATCTTAGTCTGAAATGAGACTAACGTATCCTTAACAAACGTTTAAGTTGATCTTAGTCTCAAATGAGACTAACGTATCCTTAAACCCAACCCCCAAACCCGAATCTAAGAAAGTACGGATTCGGACTAATCCACGTCCTACGGGCGACCACATAAATTAGTCTCCGTATACAATCCACGGGCAATCGAAAACAAAACAAACACCCACGACACGAAGTGACCATCTGGAGAAGGAGAAAGTTGTTACCGCGATGCGGTAGCGTAATTAACTGCAGGGGCTTGCGCCTGCAGGGAAGAGCGTCCCCACAATCAAAAAAACCCCTCAGACGAGGGGGAATCTGATGAAGTTTGCTACATCGGCCGCATTTGTTTAAACCTTCGATACATGGTGCCATAAATCAACTTGGTATCTTCGGAGAGGTGGACGGATAGCACCAATTAGCATCTGCCCCCAGATTCAGGAAAGACAGTCCGTCTTCCCGATTTCCGGTGGTAAACAGATTCTGGCACGCCCGGTGGGACCTTTTCCTCTTTCGACTCCACTCTTCGTGTGTCGTGTTCGCGAACGAATCGCGGTTTGATATGGTTGCATGTGGATTTGAGATACTTAGATTTGATGCCTTGCTCCGTGCAAAAGACAGAAGATCAATGGCTTCAAACTGCACTCACTGCAACTACAACTCTCGCTCCGTCCCATCCGGAGGAGTGACTTACGGGCCCCAAGCGGCCTCCATCTTCGCTATGCCGGTGGAACAGGTGACTCAGGCCACCACCGGGCTATTCTTTGGGACTATGCTCCCACCGATAAGCTTCAATGCCCCAATGTCGTCGCAAGAAGCTCCAAAGAAGTCAGTCTTTGATCGGCTTACAACTACCGCGGCCCCTCTCAACGGGTCGCCCAAGTCTAATGCCTCAGTTTTCAGCAGACTAGGCCAAAGCTCAAGTGGGCCCATAAAGAAGCCCGCGATACCTAAAGCAGCCATCCCAAAGCGGATATCCATTCCTTCTCCTAAAGTCACGAAGGTTGTCTCCCCTGTTCAAAAGTCGGCCTTCGCAAGACCGACTATCCCCTCTCAACGGACGTCAGTCTTCGACCGGCTAGCTCCAATAACAACCTCTCCTCAAAACAAGGGGCATGACAAAGCCATCCCCATAGCCGAACCAACCCCAATAGCTCGACACGCTCGACGTCGCCACTGGTGCCGAGTAAGGAAGGCTGGGGGCAACTCCCCCTCTGGGCTAACTCCACCAGCTCCAACGGTGGAAATTAATGCTGCTTTTCCAACTGGGAACAGTTTTGAGCTGCTGAACAAGGTGCGCAGGAATTCGCCTACCGCTGTATTAAAAAGATCTCCTCCACCGGTAGAGACAGTCGCAAAAGCAAAACCGGAACAGCCCCCTCAGCGGCTGTCCTTCAAAATCTACAAAGTCTGGCGGTAGGTTCGGGACTCAGTAATTGATCAAGATTACCCTCGCCGACAGAAAAAGGCGAAGGTTCAAGAAGAAGAGAACCGTCCTGGCAAGCCACAAAGGACGACAACCACCTGGGTGCCCGCTACAACGGCCCCCTCCACGTCAACCACTCAAAAGAAAAGGAGGCCGCAGAAAGCCCCTGTGAACATGGCGAACCGTAAAAGCACCGAGCCCAAACGCCCAAAGTCCGGGGGTATAATGGTGCATACTGTTTACATGGCTTCCAGAAAAGAGGAAAGCCTCGCTTCGATGGGTCACCGACCGCTTACCCGATCCATGACAAAAGCCCAAGAGCAACAATAGAAGCTTCAAGAGATGTTGAGTACAATTGCCGCACTTACCAGGCCAAAAGAAAGCCCGGAGGCATCATCAGAACAGCGTCACGAACAAGAAACTGACGCTGACTTCCTACGCAGAGTCCTCGAAAAGAATGACAGAGAAGCAGCAGAATAAGAGGCTAATATAAAACAAATGGCGCTTCTCTTCCAAGACATGGTAGGGATGATGCAATAGCCGGACCCTCCAACTGAAGACCCTCCGATCATTGTTGAAGACAATAAAGGGGAGACATCTAATCCTCCTCCGGCTCTTTCAGCAGCCAAAGAGGAAACCCTCTCCAAGGCCACACTCGATGATTATATAGCTCAGCAAATACGAGCTCATCAGGCGAATGAAGCGGCTGGCCAAGTTGTCAAGACTGGACGACCCTATCCGGGCTAGTATGACCAAATAAGTTACCCGCCGGGATATACGATCCCTAAGTTCCATGTGTATAAAGGGACGGGGAATCCACATCAGCATGTCGCTCAATTCAGGGCCTTATGCGGCAACACCGGAGGCGACGATAAGCTGTTGCTTCGTCAATTCGTCGACAGCTTAGCGGAAACGGCCTTCGAATGGTATTCGGAGCTGCCTAACAACTCTGTCAAAACATTTGCGGAGATGGAGCTGCTGTTTACACAAAGATTTGCAAGCGCCAGTGAGCGCACCCCGATCACTGCATTGATCAACGCCAGGGTAAGGCCAGGAGAAACGTGGGTTCAATACGCAATACGGTGGCGGAACTTATGGTCGAAGTGCGAACAACGCATTGAAGAAGCGCCTGCTGTAGGCATGTTCGTGGGCACCCTCGACCCTCAAGCGACCATCTCGCAATTCATGATGTTCTTCAAGCCGACGACTTTCCAGGCCTTGATTGACAAGTTGGCCCAAATGGATCAAATGGGTCATAGACCATCTCTTTCAAAGACGGATCCTCGGAATGAAAAGGGGAAAGGAAAAGCAATTTTCGTCGCCAATACTCAACAACAGCCAAGCAACTTAAAGCCGGTTGTCCGTCAAAACAATATGCGTCCACGCCCATCCCTTAAGGAGAGATTAAGACGTCCTTACTCATTTCCTCAGGATAAAACGAGAAGGTTGTTCGAGCTGGCAGTGCGCAGCAGACTCATCAATCTGCCGAGTCCAAAATGTCCGTTACAGCCAGGCGATCTCAACAATCCTAATTACTGCCCCTACCATCAAGCAGTAAGCCATCCAATCGAAGATTGTTTCGTTTTCAGAGGCTGGATTGAAGACCAATACCAACAAGGCAAGTTCGCATTATCCGAAAACTGGAAGGTGAAGCCACCACAACCTCATACCCCTAAAAAAGTGGACATACCGGGGGCATCGTGCTCTTTTATAGAAAAAGCTCCGTGGGAGGTCGCCCTTTCAGCCGAAACTAAAAGAATGCTGAAGGATCTTCACACATGCCTAGCCGTCAGGTGGAAAAGTCCGCCAGAGCCCTAGGTCATTGATGGGATGCTGAAACCACGACCAACACCGAGAATTGATAGCAGTGGGCAAAACACGCACAGCCGTCAAAGTCTTCAAAGAAAAAGACGAAAAAGCTCGCACGGTTTGATGACAAGCGTACGGATCTGCGAAAACATATTGACACGCCGGAAGAATATAATCAGAAGGTGCGGACCCCAGTCACACTCCGAGAATTCCTTAGCCACGTCCTTGAGGATGGAGATGATGACAAAGACTCATCGGATGAATCTGAGGATTATGTGGCAAGCTGCCATATGATCTCTCACTCGTCGATAGACAGTGAAGAAGCTCCTGACGTAGAGAATCCGGGGGCAGGTCCTGAACCGGAACTTCTATGGCCGTCAGACAAAATGATCAACACCTTCCTGAATGAAATTCATCTGAAAAGTAAAGCCGATCGGGAGCGCGAGATAGCCATACTTGAAAAGGGAAAATGCCGGCGACTGGACAAAAGGATCAAAACACTCCCACCAGATCAAAGTACATCCGCCGTAAATGAAAGCAGGATCAAGACAAGGAAACGATTCACCAAAGCCATATCGATGGGGATGAAGCTGCCCTCTTTCAGAGAAAATTCTCCTGGAGGTATACATCTTGATGAAGCGGACGTACATCCTAACTTCTGCTTATATCATCAGAAGATCGTACATCCTACTGAAGACTGCAACTCCTTTAAGTGTTGGTGGCAAAGGTATGTCGCTCACAGGCAACACTTCAACAGGACAAAGCGTGAAGCTCGTAGACAGCGGAAAAATGCGACAGATGACCGTAAAAGAATTGCCGGCAATTGTCATAGGTTGATCCCGGGGGATCGCGAGTTCTCACTTTCGGAAGCGACACCGACAAAAAAGTAGCCATCGGTCCTCTCTTCAAGGAATCCATCTCTGAAACGAAAGAATTGAGGAGTTGCGAGAACATTCAGCCGTGCAATCGCACGTTACCCGGAAAGAATCTCGGACCCACAAACAAGGGATCGAACAAAAGGGATAAAGGGAAGGGAAAAACGGCCATCGTCGTCAACGCTCAACAACAATCGAGTGGCCCTAAACCGTTTGGTCGTCAAAACAACAAGCCGCGATACCTCAATGAGAAATTGAAACGTCCTTACTCATTTCCCAGAGATAAAACAAAAAGACTGTTCGAGCTAGCGGTGCACAGCGGGCTCATCACTCTGCCGGATCCAAAACGTCCGTTGCAGCCAGGTGATGCTAAAAATCCTAGCTATTGTCCCTACAACAGAGTAATGGGTCACCCACTCGAAAATTACTATGTCTTCAAAGGCTGGATTGAGGATGAATACCAACAGGGCAAATTCGCGTTGTCTGACAACTGGAAGGTGAGCCCGCCACGACCACATGATCCAAGAAAAATGGACATGCCGGGGGCATCATGCTCGTTCGTAGAGAAAGCCCCATAGACCACTATGTTCTAAAACTGGATAAAGACCGAAACGTCGTTAAACTAACGATGGACCGCAATGTCCTAAAACTTGCAATTGACCGAGACGTCGATAAACTACTACAGACTGCAGCATCCCAAGGCTGATACAAAAAAAGACAATAAAAAAAAGAAAACGGTATGTCCATAAGAAAAATGGGCACGGATGAAAACCCGAAAGGGCTCCGTGAGTAAGAACAGCAGGGCTACCGGCGAGTTTTGTGAAAACCCGAAAGGGCGCAATCTCGTTAAAAGACACTTGCAAAATCCTCTCGACCTTGTGAGGAGAAATCACCTGCGTGAGATCCTTACGACTCACAAGGATGCAACACACTTAGGAATCCTCACGATTCCTAAGGAGAAATTACACTTGCGAGATCCTTACGACTCGTAAGGAGAACCCTCTTATGAGACCCTCACGGCTCATAAGATTCAAAAGTCTTAAGCTATAGGGATCTGAACCTGTTCTTAAGCAGCCCCCACAATCTTCAATACTGCCCTACAAACGGTTCAATGCTGACCCTTGTATACAATCCACGGGCGTGAATAAACATTTCCCTAACCAAGTCCCATCTGTGACTAGGGATATGTCTACATGGTGAACAGCCCTTGTAAGTCTTCTCGACTTGTAAGGAGAAAACACTCTTGTAAGATCCTTACGACTTACAAGAGAACATGCACTTAAGAATCCTCACGACTCCTAAGGAGAAAACGCACCTACGAGATCCTCACGACTCGCAGGGAGAAATACCTTTGTGAGATCCTTATGGCTCATAAAGTTAAAATCCTTAGTCGACAGAATCCTAACCCTGTTCGCTAAGCCACCTTTGTTCGATATCGACAGAGGCAAATGATGATTCGCTCCTGGCAATATCCCAGTTGTAGCGGTGCTGATGCCGAAATCGGTGTCTAATTCTAGGCTTGCAGCAAAAAGCCAGCAAGCAACACATGCATACGAAATAGCCGAAATGATGGGGCAACTTGCAACAAAATCAGCAAGTAAAAATGTATGCATACAAAAACAGCCGAAATAATGGGGCAACTTGCAACAAAATCAGCAAGTAAAAATGCATGCAAAATAGCCGAAATGATTGGGCAACTTGCAAGAAAATCAGCAAGTAAAAATGCATGCATGCAAAATAGCCGAAATGATTGGGCAACTCGCACTAAAAAGCAGCGAGTAAAAATAAAACAAATAGCTGAAATGATTGGGCAACTCGCAATAAAAAGCAGCGAGTAAAAATAAAACAAATAGCCGAAATGATTGGGCACCGCGAAAAATAGCCAAAATGATTGGGTAATCGCGACCTTCGCGATACAAAAGCTGAAATGATAGAGTGTCGCGGAAAGAAATAAAGAAAAATGAAATTTATGCCCTACAGGTGCTATCACATCAATCCCTGTATACAATCCAGGGGCGCAAACAAAGAAGGAATCACGCCTTCCCTCCTCAGGCTCCACCAGAAAGAGAGCCAAGTCTCGACGGTTCACAGACAACCTAGAGACCATCTCAACATTCGTCTCGTTACAACAGACGCAATGTCAACAACGGCATTCCTTCGCAATCCAGCAGGATGCAGACACAACGTCAAAACAAAACGGAGTGATGGCAAAATCCCAACTCCACCTCAGCATTCGTCTCGTTACAACAGACGCAATGTCAACAACGGCATTCCTTCGCAATCCGGCAGGATGCAGACGCAACATCAAAACAAAGCGGAGTGATGACAAAATCCCAACTCCACCTCAGCATTCGTCTCGTTACAACAGATGCAATGTCAATAACGGCGTTCCTTTGCAATCCAGTAGGATGCAGACGCAACGTCAAAACAAAGCGGAGTAACGGCAAAATCCTAACTCCACCTCAGCATTCGTCTCATTACAACGGACGCAACGTCAACAAAAGACTTCACGGTCAGAGCAAAGCGGAGTGATGGAAAAATCCCAACTCCACCTCAGCATTCATCTCGATACAGTAGACGCAACATCATCAAAAGGAGCCACGGCAAAATCCCTAGTTCCAAACCTCGACGGTTCACTAGCAACCTAGAGACAACTGCGACATTCGTCTCGATACAGCAGACGATATGTCACTACAGCGTCCTTCCTCCAACAGGATTCGGACACGCCAAAGCAAACGAAGCGAAGGCCAAATTCCTAGCTTCAGGGTCTTGACGGCAACTTATATAAAACCTGAAAGACCATCGAAGATTATCTCACACCAGCATGGAGTGGTCACCACCTCGACGTTCGCCTCGATACAGCAGACGATATGTCACTACAGCGTCCTTCCTCCAACAGGATTAGGACACGCCAAAGCAAACGAAGCGAAGGCCAAATTCCTAGCTTCAGGGTCTTGACGGCAACTCATATAAAACACGAAAGACCACCAGAGATCACCCCACAACAGCGCGGAGTGGTCACCACCTCGACGTTCGTCTCGATACAGCAGACGAGATGTCACCACAGCGTTCTTCCTCCAGCAAGATTCAAACGCGACAATCAAACAACGGAGCCAGGACAAAATCCCTAGTTCCAAACCTCGACGGTTCACCAGCAACCTAGAGACAACCGCGACATTCGTCTCGATACAGGAGACGCAATGCCAGCAAACAAAGCGAAGGCCAAATTTCTAGCTTCAGGGTCTTGACGGCAACTCATATAAAACCTGAAAGACCATCGGAGATCATCTCACACCAGCGCGGAGTGGTCACCACCTCGACGTTCGCCTCGATAGAGCACATGAGACATCACCACAGCGTTCTTCCTCCAGTAGGATTCAGACGCGACAATCAAACAACGGAGCCATGGCAAAATCCCTAGTTCCAAACCTCGACGGTTCACCAACAACCTAGAGACAACCGCGACATTCGTCTCGATACAGCAGACGCAATGCCAACAAACGAAGTGAAGGCCAAATTCCTAGCTTCAGGGTCTTGACGGCAACTCATATAAAACCTGAAAGACTATCGGAGATCATCCCACACCAGCGCGAAGTGGTTATGACTCATCGGGGCTCTCCAAAATGAGCCTAACCTCAAGTAAAAAGCGGCATGGCAAAATTCCTAACGCTTGCTCTTCCGACGGTCAAACTTCCTAGGAGGATTGCTTGAAGACGTCTTGTCCAGCCCCCGAAGGGATCAGAGACACGGCAGTCGCAGGGCTACTCGAACAGCAAGATTTCCTATCGAGGAATACATCAGCCAACGCGATGGTACGATGGATAAAACCCTAGTACCACAGACCCTAACGGACCTTTGTCGTAAAGAGCAGAGGTTAACTGTGACATTAGGATATTCTTGCGAGAAATGCTCGATTCGTCTCGACTCGTGAGGAAAAGCCTTAGGCAGCTGGGATTAAAAAACCTGTTTCCTAAGCACCGAGGCCCTGCAAGTCGGTCCAAAATAGACTCTTGCATACTATTCACGGACCACACTCTCCAAAGTCGAATCTCGACAAGGAAGGAAACAACCACTTACGAGTCCTCTCGATTTGTAAGAGGGAAAATTCTCTTGTGAGATCCTTACGACTCTCAAGAGAAAACACACTTAGGAATCCTCACGATTCCTAAGAAGAAAATACACCTACGAGATCCTCACGACTCGTAGGGAGAAAATTTTTTATGAGACCCTCACGGCTCATAAAGTTGAAAAGTCTTAGGTGACAGATCCTAACCCTGTTTTCTAAGAATCGTTACCACCCTACGAAGAGTCCAAGGTGCTCACTCTATCATCTGCCGGCTATGTTTGCTAAGATGACATGCAGATAACAAAAGAAAGAAGAAAGCAGATAGATGACACAAGACATTGCGAAAGAAATGTATCTTTTATTCATGAATTCAATTGAGTACAAGCTATATCATCTGAAAGGATAAAGAAAAATGAATACATTTTATTCAAAAATTTACAAATGGTGCAAAATGCGACTATTGGGAGGGAAGCATCTTCAGTAGGCCAATAAATTGCTCGCGCACTCCCCTCAGCCTGTCGTCACGGTCAGCTGCCACGGCCGACTCCGTTTCAACCTGAGCCCGTTGCTGCAAATAAGACAAAAGTCGCTCATCAACGACCCGCCGAGCTGCCTCACGACTCTGCGCATCCTGCTCGATGAGGTCAAGCTTCTGCCTTAGCGTCAGCCCATCATAAATGCATCGTAAAAGGCCTTCAAAGATGGTTTTCAACTGCACAGCATTGGCGTCAACTTGAGCATGCAGTCGGGCAGATTCGCTCAAAGTCTCTCCGCACTCTTTACGTTTTAAAGCCGCCTCTTGTTCAAGATGACGGAAGTAGGGAGTGCTCTGCTCAACCCACGTAGCCCGCTGAGCGTTCACAGCCCGAACCTTTAGAGCAGGACATCCAACCTCGAGCTTATGCAGGCAAGCTTCAATTTCCCTGCAGTGATTAACCCAAGACTCGACGACGCCTTCATTATGGAAGTTCACAAGCGTCGCTAGCATTGGATCGACCTCGGCAGCGAAATCTGCAGCAGATATAGGAGCCTCCGTGTCAAGCTCCTCGACTATTCGCTCAGCATACGCAGACTGGTCACGGCACCTTTTGAGGATGGACGTCTGGAAAAGGGCCCTGCTGGCATTATGATAAGAGACTTGAACGGGGCTGGAGTCGATGTGATTGCTGCAAAATAAATCATGGTCAGATGTCAGTTCAGGAAGTAAAGAAGATACACAAAAACAGAGTCTGCTATACCAGACGCAACAGGAGGCAAAGCTGGGAGTTCCGGTAGCGCGGCGATACCCTTGACCCCCCCCCCCCTCAATTTGTAAGGCTACGAGCAATGCAGAGAAGAATTAGCGATAACGTGACTGACCGTTAAAGAAAAGAAAGGACATCGGTTAGAAAAGATGCTCACCAACACCAGCGGGCGGACTAATCTCCGACAGGAAAGAGAAGTGCGGGTTCAGCACCTGATACAAATGATCAAAAAGAACTCCTGCGAGATCATGATGATACATAGTCAGTACACAAAAGATGTTGTCCCCGATTTAGACTTATCACAAACCCATACCTTCCAGCATTTGAGAAGATATAAGAGAAGATGGAGGGATAGTCACCGTCAAAGCAGTAACTGGTGGTGCTTCCTCGGGTGGCACAACCTCAACGCCCACCGCAGCTGCATTCAAAACAAAAGTATTGTCAGAAAAGGTAGAAAAGAGATTGCAGAATAAAATAGAAAGCAATAACCTAAAATTTACCCGGTAAGTCACCTGTCGAGACCACAACAAGGGCATCACTGGATGCAGCGACTGCCTCACCCTCCTCCGTGCTCCCGAGCACATCATCAGGGATGTGGACCGGTATAGTAACTTCCGGTGGAGAAACGGTAACCATCGCTACAGGCTCCAATGGAAGGACGGTGGCCTCGACTATCTGTCCCGTAGTCTCCGGGCCATCCCCAGAGAGACCCGCTGAACCCGCGGCCAATGAAGATGCCTCTTCCGAAGGAGCAACCACCTAGGGAGCAAGAATCACCAAGGGAAGCTCCATCGCAGGAGGGACAGTTTCATCAGCCCCCTCCCCACTGAGCAGTGTTTCACTAGGGGTATCGGCAGGCCCTACGGTCAGTAAACCCGTAGGAACCTCCCCTATCGCCGAAGTCTCTGTACAGTTCACACAAGGATAAGAATACATATATACAAGTGCAGACAATATGAAGTATTACAAAGAAATACCGGGACGTACCGATGCGCAAGGAAGCTTTTTGTATGGCTCGCTCAAGTCGACACTCCTTCTGAAAGAGGTGTGCTCGCCGAGATTCAAGAGTAGACTCGTGGCCGCCAGTCCACAATGAAAGAGCATCCGCAGCGTCCTCCGAAGCATCCTGCTTAAGAGCCCTCTCGCCCCATTCCTCCAAAGGGCCGATGAATCGTCGCCGGTTCCACGAAGGGTCTTCATAAAAAATGACGGCTGGGTAGGGCTTTTTCGGAATTCTTACATTCTCTGACTCGTCTTGAGAACGTCTTATAGCCTCAGCCAGTTGTGCAGCTTCCTCGGCGGATGAACCAGGAAAAAGAAGGCTGTCATCTGGTGGACTAGCAGCGGTCTTCTTCCCCCGTTTTGGCCCAGAGCTAATAGCCCTAGAAGATCACTTCTTTTCCCTTGCCGTCTGTTTTCTGGGCTGCTTCTCAGTTTTGACAGAGAGGAAAGATTTCTTCAGGACCTCCGCCAAGGGGACATTATCATCAGAACCAGGTTTTACCTCCGGAACCGTTACGGTATTCTTCATCGGTCATTCAAGAGAAGCCTCTGTTGGCAATGAGGTACGAAGCATTTCCTCCTCTTCAAAGGCTTTAAGCAAAGCAGCAATGGCCTCTTCTGTTGAGGCACCTGTTGAAACAGCAAGCATCAGTCAAAGCATGATAAAAAGAAGAGTGAAATAAACAGTAGAGAGATAAGGGTAAAGTATACCTGACTGTGCAAGGGCAGCCAGTTCTTCTTCAAAGGTGGCTGACTGTTTGGAAGCTTCAATGGCGACCTCCAAATCGGTATCATCAAGCATCCCGAATAAACCCTCGTTGGTCCCATATTCGCTCAAGCCTTCGCTAAACGGAGCAGGGGGCGTCGAGCCTAATATGGTGTCCAAAGAAAGTACTTGTTTCTTTTTCTTTTGAAGACGGGCGCCGGTGGCCGATAACACGAGTTTACGTTTGGTAGACGCCTTCGGACGACGAGTCCCAATTTCTTTTCCTACGTCCGACTCGGGGGACGCGGCAGCCACCTATTTTTCAGGCATGCTGGGTGGGGGCAACCCACGCGTAGGACTTAACACGTGTGGAGGCTCAACTGCAGTGATCTCTCTCAGGGGAGGATGAACGATGTTTCGTCACTTCAGAGGAACATTTTGATCACTAGCCGGCACTGCACCTTTGCGATCGAGCAACAATCGCTTCTCTTCACTGATGACAGCACCCATTGAATGCCGATACCACGCCATGTACGCATTAAGAACCTTTGGGATGCAACTCGGTTCACTGATAAAGAAGTTGGACCCTGTGTTCAAGCGCATGAAATGATGCAGTGCGCTCCGCATTCCTTCTTCGGTAGCAGCAGGCTCGGCCAAGAAGGCTTCAAGTGGGACGCCCTGATTGTAACTTAGCTGCTGGGCGAAATGGTGCGGATTGTATCTCATGAATAACGCCGCGTCATTTTTCCTGAACACTAGGAAACCCGGCCTGATGGAGTATAAATGAAGGATCTCCCGAGCTTTCAGCACGGAGGCCCCATCTTTAAATATGTCCTGCAGCGGCAGCAGCACCTTCCTCGACTCTTGGCCGACGGTCAGAACTTTATCAGTAAAGAACATGCCAGCCCCAACCGTGCGTGGGCGAAGAAGCAAGCCTCTAGCTTCCCATTGCGTCGGAGTCACAATAGAAGCGCCAACCAGTCGCATGATTCGAGAGAACCTGCACCTGTCATAAAAACCCGGCCTCTTGTGGATGCCAAAGACACCTAGCACGTGTAACTCGAGCCATGACGTGAAATAATGCATCGGGAAGTTTACCGACTGCACCCCTGGCTCAGTGGTATCAGCCGCCAAGCTGAGGCCATGATACATATAGGCTAACCCAGCAATCCCCACAGCCACTTGTATCCCAGCAACCATCCGATGCGCAGGATAGAAGACGGATGGCCTCATACGGCGAGGGTGCATAGGAAGCGCGAACCAACTCAGCCACAGCCCGAGGAACCCTAAAAAGAACGCTTCTTCGTCGATCTCAGGAGCCACCAGTTCTGCAAGAGGGATGACCGGGGCATCAGGTAGATAGAAGCTCTTCTGATCCGCCTCCACCGCTAGTAGCTTTCCTAAACCCAGGCCGAAGGGGTCGTCAAGACTGGCGAATTTCTCGACTTCTTCCTTCAATATTTCCGGACGAAGAAAATCAGCGATAAAAGCCGTAAAACTGACTCCACGACCTTCGGATGCAATAGAGAGGTTCTCGTACATATTCAACACCTTTATTAAGCTCGGAAATTTGTGCTGAATAGCATTCTCGGGAGTAAGACCCATTACCACTGATTTGGTAGCGAAAACATACTCATCCGGGGGAAGCAATTCCTCGTAATGTTCCCCCCTAATGGGTAAACCCGAGACCTCTGCAAACTCCTCCAAAGAAATGGAAACTTCTCGATCTGACAGGAGGAAGGTGTGGGTTGGAATGTTCCACTGTTCCAGAAATGCCCTGACCCACCATGTAGGGGGCGTGGAATATTGAAACAAAGAAGCATAAACGGAGGAATACAATCCGAGCTTCATCAACTGTGATTTCCTCACCGATAAGATATACCGGGCCCACTGTAAATACCCGTCTGGGTGACGGGGAGTTAGTCCTACATTGTACGGCTGTCCCCAAGGACGCGACTCGCCTTGACATATGCGTCGTCCTAGGATGTCTAAAGCTACCGGCGGCTGCACTGGTATTGCGGCGATAGAAGGCCGAAGGAGACCTTCCGATATCCAGTTGACCTCCTCCACAGTGTAATTTATCGGAGGCGCGTCTGCATAAGCAATCGCTGAAATAGGCTCCGAAGGTGTCGCACAGGAAAAGCTCCGTCGGCTCATGATAATTTGGTCATACCATTTACCCCATAAATAAAGGCTCTTGTGCTCCGGGTCATGGTCTTTTATCAACGCAAAAACCTCACGGTCAACGGGTGCTTCAGGGAACCCGCCTTCTGAGCAAATGAACGGGAACGAGAGATCAGAAGATATGCCGCCTGCAAGAAAGAACGAAATTCAATTATCAGTGTTATAATTTAATTTTAAAATCCCGACGCTCGGTACTTTAAAAAATTTGTATCACACTGCAATGCAGTGGAGAGGGGACCAAAGGGGGACCCACAAAATCCAGATGACAATGCATCAGCTAATAAGACAGCCTCATCATTGGATGAGATTGTCAATTAATGAGAAAATCCTCAAAGAATATTCTCATTAAATGAGAAATCCCTCGAGACAAGGAGAAAATCTCCCTTTCAGAGCAAAGCTCTATAACAGAGTGACACTTGTCAAACTCTGGTCACGAAAGAATAAAATTCCTTAAAGAGCCTAGCTCTGTAATGATGATGGAAATTCCACCAAAAGTTAATGAAAATTAATTCCTGAGAATTAAAATTCTGAGATCTTAAAGATCCATAAAAAAAACTCTTAAGAGTTCTTCATCAAAAGATCAAAAGATCTATATTGTCAAAAGAGCAGAGCTCTGACCCATGGGCTAAGAAACCCTAAGGAAAGATCTATTTAGATCTATGGGTTCTTGAGAGCGGGGCTCTGTTTATAAAACCCTAAAGGGGTTTTCTTTAGATCAAAAGATCTATGAGAGCAAGGCTCTGTTAATGGGTAAAACCCTTAAGTTATTAAAATTAATTTAATTTAATTTAATTTTTACCTAAAAGTTTCTAGAGTTCTAACTCTTGAAGGTTCTTGGCAAGAAGAGCAAGGCTCTGAGATTAAAATTCTTGAAGGAAAGATGATAATCATCTGAGGACCAAGGGTCCTATTTATAGGCGCTGAAGTGCCTCCTCAACTTCTGAGTTGATCCAATGGCTCAGATGTTGCCACCGCTGCACTCACGTGTGCGCCATATGAGCGCAACGGTGGGGGAGAATTTGTTTCCCCCAATCAGAGCAAATCTCTGTTTGAATTTTAAAATTCAAAAATTGAAGCAACGCTTCAGATCTCTTGCGCTGCGCGCTGAGCGCCACGTGTCAAAAGCAGACATGCCAGTGCCAGGAGCGTTGCGCCCTAGGCAGCGCACCCTCTATCAGAGCAAAACTCTGTTTTAAAATTCAAATTTTAAAAGTTGAAGCAACGCTTCAGATCCAGCGCTCTGCGCTGCGCGCCACGTGTCAAACGCAGGCGCGCTAGCGCAGTTGCGTTGCGCTCTGCGCTGCGCGCCACGTGTCAAACGCAGGCGCGCTAGAGCAGTTGCGCTGCGCGCCACGTGTCAAACGCAGGTGCGCTAGCGCCAATTGCGCCAGCGCTGGAATTTAAAGAATTCCCCACC
The DNA here is from genome assembly GCA_030015575.1 of Agapanthus africanus. Taxonomy (NCBI): domain Eukaryota; kingdom Viridiplantae; phylum Streptophyta; class Magnoliopsida; order Asparagales; family Amaryllidaceae; genus Agapanthus; species Agapanthus africanus. Next base: position 328,589,475 of record JASDDO010000019.1, read on the forward strand.
GTTAGATCAAAAGATCTAATAATAATAATAAATTATTAATTAACCAGAATTAAAATTCTGTTCTAAAAAGATCTTTCCAATCTTATTAAAATTAGAAGATTATCTTCTGTAAAACAGAAGCCTTAGGATCAAAGATCCAACGGTGGGGAAATATCCTTAAATCAATCAGAGAAAGATCTCTTCAACTAACTTAACAAATCAACTGGCCCCAAGACTTCAAGTCTCACAGAGAGAGAACCCTTTGCAAACTTTGAGAGAAGAACTCAAGAATAAAGAAAGGCAAGCCTTTGAAGAAAGAAGATCATTTCTTCATCTTTAAAGGTAAAGAACTGTGTTCTTGAAAAAATACAGATGAAATCATCTCATTAAAAAAGAAGAACCATCTTCTAAAAAGATCAGAGATCTAAGAACAAGATCAAGATCTTCAATAGAAAAGAAAAATATCAAAAAAGATCTAATTATAAAAGATTAAAAAGAAGTAATTTATTTCATTCACAGATCTTTTGATCTATAAAGGCATAGCCTTTTGATAAAAACAAGAACTTTGGTTCTTGGATCTTGAGGCAAGGCCTCCTTTGAAGAACAAAAAACTTGTTTTTTGATCTTAATTTGATCAAAAATGCGCTCTGCGCTATTGGACAGTGCCTTGCACTCTTGAACTGCGCCTTTGCGCTTATTGGACTGGCGCAAAGCGCCAGAGCGCGCCACGTGTCACTCACTGGCGCACCCATAAACTGGCGCAGCGCACTTATAAACCGCAGTGCGCTAACAGACTTGCGCTCAGCGCTAAGTGACACGTGTCACTCTTATGTGTGCTAGCGCAATGCGCTCTTTGATTGGCGCAAAGCGCCTGACAAGCCACGTGACGCACTATCAGACCACTATTTTGCCCCTGATAAACGCTATGCATTACTAAAAGGGCAAAGCCCAAATAAAGGCTCAATAGCCAAAACAATAAAATGTTCAACTCATATCAACTGAGCCCATATGCTCAAACAGACTTTAGTCCCAAATTGGACTATAGATCTCCCAACCAACATTGGTTCAAGGGTACATCTCTGAACTCCTCTGATATTTGTCGTTGTAATCCTTCAACGTCTTCAGAGAGGCGATGGGTCCCGACAGCCATACATTCCACGGACTATGATGGACCACTTTGTTCTTAAACTAGTATTGGACCACTATGTCCTTAAACTGGTAATCGACCGCAATGTCCCTAAACTAAACAATTGAGTCCAAATGCTCTCTTGTTGGATCTAAATGATCCCGTTAAGTTGATCTTAGTCTGAAATGAGACTAGCGTATCCTTAACAAACGTTTAAGTTGATTTTAGTCTCAAATGAGACTAACGTATCCTTAAACCCAACCCCCAAACTCGAATCTAAGAAAGTACGGATTCGGACTAATCCACGTCCTACGGACGACCACATAAATTAGTCTCCGTATACAATCCACGGGCAACCGAAAACAAAAAAAAACACCCACGACACGAAGTGACCATCTGGAGAAGGAGAAAGTTGTTACCGCGATGCGGTAGCGTAATTAACTGCAGGGGCTTGCGCCTACAGGGAAGAGCGTCCCCACAATCAAAAAAACCCCTCAGACGAGGGGGAATCTGATGAAGTCTGCTACATCGGCCGCATCCGTTTAAACCTTCGATACATGATGTCATAAATCAACTTGGCATCTTCGGAGAGGTGGACGGATAGCACCAATTAGCATCTATCCCCAGATTCAGGCAAGACAGTCCGTCTTCCCGATTTTCGACAGTAAATAGCGGCGCTGTCCGGATCGCAGCTTTCTTGACACTTGCGGTTATGGCATTCTTCTGAACCAATTTCAGCGGTTCAAAAGAGTTAGCGAGCTTTACAGCCGATTCAGTTGTTGTTGCGGGGTAACCCTGTTCTTGGAACCTCATGAAGTTCAGCCTAGCATGAGCCCTAGACCTTTTGTTGGCTCTGTATCTGAGCCTTTTCTGTCTTAGCTTCTCGATTTTGGGGCTTGGCGGGCATCCGTTATCCAAGAAGCCATCGCGAGTCGATTGACGGGGAGTTTAGAGAAGATACTTGATTGAGCAGTTGTCAGGGGCACCGTTGGAGCTTGCCCGAGATGCCTTATTGCTTTTTTGGTGTTGATGGCTTTGCCCCCAGCTGGGGCTAAGGAAAGTCATTCAAACACCGACTTTCATTTGGGTAGTGATGCCTTCGAGATCACCGTATTTAGCCTCCTGCCTTTCGAAGCTGGTCTATCTGTTACCGAAGCTTGAGGAGCTGGGATGGCGTCAGCTGGAACGAACAGGATAAAGCCAAATGGTAGCAGCGGTTCCTCCCACTGTCACCTGAGACTGGCCGGGGGATCATCCCGGCGTCCATCTTCATCGTGTAGGAGATGGGGGCTGTGTTAAAAGATGAGCTTGTCCTTAGAGAAATTTTGTTGCGTCCGAAGATTGCAATTGGAAAATGTTAACCTGCACAAAGAAACATGATTTCAGTACAGGCAATCGATATATATATTGATTGAGTTTGCATGGATATTTAACCTGAAATATTGGATAAGAGAAAAGGTCCCACCGGGCGTGCCAGAGTCTGTAGAGTGTTTTTCATCACCCCATTGAGATGGGAATATGCATCGCGTGTCAGGCGCATTACAGATTCCCCTGCCTAGGATAGGCTAGGGTTTATTGATTGTGGGGATCTGAATCTCCGGCAGCCGCAAACTAAGCTGCCGTTAATTACCCATCGCCTTTGAAGTGAAAGAACCTCCGATTGACGGGTCAAACTAGTCATGCGAACTCAATTTGCAATGTGTGTATGCGTGTCTTGAGGGGTTTTGGGTATATCGGGGGCCTCGAAGAGTTTACGGGGATCCCGCTACCCGGATAGCGGACTGGGGGATAAGGGGGCTAGCAGCCCCCTTCGGGGTGCGGGACAGCGTCCCATTAGAAAAAAAATTCTAACGAGGAACGTGTTTTGAGCATGGAGCGTGGAGAAAAAGTGGGGTAAGAAGCGTCCTAAGGAAGCATAGGCGCTGGACGCCGGCAGTTCACAAAGAAGGAACACTTGTGTGGAAATAAATAAAAAGCTTTTGTATCATGGAGAAGGAACACTAAATGGCTCACAGACTTTAGATTCGCCTAAATATAGGAGTGCGGTTCTGGTGAAAAGTGTCTTTGATACTTTTCTGTCAAAAACGGACATCCACTGTTCATCACCTATAACAAATCAAGACATCAATGGCTAATATTACTTATTTCTATTTGCAAATTCTTCTTTAATTTTTTATATCTCATAAAAATAGAAAGTGAATAATATCAGCCATTGATACCTTGATTTTTTTTATAGGTGATGAATGGTGAATATCCATCTTTGACAGAAAAGATTCAAAGACGCTTTGCACCAAAACCTCACCCGATATTTAGAGGGCAATTGGAATAATGAAAACATCGAACTTAACATAGTAAGTTTCGGAACAAGATCCCTACTTTGTTATTTCCTGCTCTAATGACGCTCAAATCTATACTATAACCAACAGGAAAAAACTACTTTAGAAGGGCTTGCATGGTGCAAGCCCCTCTAGAGCCATTGGATGGGCTCCCCTTGCAAATGGGGGGAGCCCATTCAAGAGCTATGCAAGGGCTTACACCATGCAAGCCCTTGCATAGTAGTTTTTTCCTAAGCAACAAAATAGCAAAAATTATGACAATTTATAAACAATCTCAACTTACATCCATTATTATACAAATCAACCTAGGTATTAATAACACCCATATCCGTTTTCATGGATTAATCTCCTCTAATTTTTTCTCACTTCCTTCTCTCTTCAGTTCAATACTTGTTGCCTTGTACCTATAATAATGGGCACAAACAAGAAAATAGATCATATTCACTACTCCCGTCATAGCTATAACATAGTAGAAATAATCTAATTTCCCCTTGTTAATATCATTATCCAACCAACCAATCCTCCCTCCCCTAGCAGTAACTTTTTGAATCACCCACACGATGAAAGCGTTCACGTAACCCGCCCCGGCCAAACTGCAGAAGAAGAGCGACCCCGCAAGTGTCTGCATGTGTTCAGGGAACTGCCTGTTGTAGAATTCGATCTGGCCGACGCCATTGAAAGCTTCTGCGATGCCCATGATAACAAGTTGCGGCGCGAGCCACAATACCGATAAAGGCGTCTTGCCAGAATGCGCCAGTACTGCAAAATCCCTTCTCTTCTGCTCCACCAATGCCGCGACGATCATCGACAATATCGAGATGAAGATTCCTACGCCTTGTCTCTGGAGAAGGGTTATGCCCGATTCGATCTTTGTGAATTTCCTGAGGATCGGGATTAGGATCTGGTCGTACATTGGGATGAAGAGGGTGATAGCGAGATAGGTGATGGTAACGATCGAGCCGGCCGGGATTTGGAAATGGCGGCCGAGGTGGCGGTCCATTATAAGGGCTTGAAGGATCACGAAGATGAACTGTTGGGCTACGGCGAGGATGCAGATGATCCCTGAGGCCCAGATGGGCACGATTCGTAACAAACATTTGACTTCTTCGATTTGCTGGACGTTGCATAGTTGCCAGGGGCTTCGAAGAGTGCCTTCCGGGGTTAGGTCTCCATCGCTTATAATTGCAGCTTTGTTCAAGAGCCTGAATTATTGCAGAATTCAAATTTATAAGAAAATGTGTTCAGATAGCTTTGCTTATTCATTTTTTGCTCAAATCAAATTTCCATAAGAAACTCTGTATAAACATTGAATTCTCAAAACATTTAATCTTTTTTATTGATGAGGTCATAAGATCGTAATCCCAATCAAAATAAGTACTGTACGTAACCAATTTTTTGATCAATTGGACAGCCTTACATATTTTTATCTTTAAAACAAGATTTCAATAGGGGAAGAAGTAAAAACATGTAGACGACTTAAATCCCATGGAAATTTCTTCAACTCTACAGACATTTTTTTTTCACATTATATGAATCCCAGACAATATAACCATATATTTAAAAAACCTCTACAAAATATGGAATTATAATAATCTGGATGCAAATTTATCATGACGATCGGAATTGGTATGGTATGTGGGAAGTTTGGGATAAAAATGAGAGTCTCTGGGCTCATTTGGCGGAGTAAGACTGCACATGGGCTTTCGATGTATTTAAGAATCTATCCAATCAAAATGTCTAAATCAATTAGTAAGGTACTCATCTATATCTATATCTTATAGTCATGTGCATCTTATATTATTTCAGATGGGATTATTCACAATATTCCCCCTTACTTCCAATAGATATATCATTAAAGTTATAAGGGCATATAACCTGACTTTCGTCGATGCAGTACTACAACAATCCACCTACTTGATTTGATGCTAATTTCACATGTTATCCTGCTTTCAAATCTTCAATAAGGGAAGACCCACTAAGATAATCAGAGCTAGAAAGGAGAAGATGAGAAAGATTAAGACTAATATAAATAAGAAGGAAACACACAACCACACACACATAAAAGATGAGAAAGATTAGGACTAATAAAAAAAAAGAAGGAAACAGGCGCGCACACATATATATACGGAATGATCTATTGCAAACCGGTCCGCGTTTTTTTAAAAACAGAAACTCTCGATCTATGACATATTTGAACGATCCGAACCGTTCAAGTTGATCATCCTACCCTCAAATTTATATGTATGAAAAATCAAAATATTTAAAGACCTCTAATGCATCGAATGAGTGCAAAATGAATGTCTTCCAATATAGCAACATAAACTCCATCTAATATATTGGTTAGAGGTCTACAAATACTTTGATTTTTCATACACATATACTTGAAGGCATGGTGATCAACTTGAACAGTTCGAATCGTTCAAATATGTCGTGGATCGAAAGTCCCCTTTTTTTAAAAAAAAAGACGGTCTGGTTTGCAATAGAGCGCTCGCATATATATCCTATGAGGCTAGTTCTCATTTCTTATTTTAAAACCAAACTTTTAAACACACGAACTCCTGAATTTTTCACCGATCCGTACCGATCACTTTGATTTACTTGTATTATATAGGTTGTGTATAAAGTTTCATTAGATTTGCAGACCTCTAACACGTCCATCAAACGATCTTGTTTTTCAAGCATCGGAAAGCTGTCGATTTTTTAGTCTAAGATGGATTAGTTAGAGCTCTTTAAATCTCATAAAATTTGATACATAATCTATCTAATATTTGTAGATCACGATGATCGGTGCGGATCGGTGAAAAACATGACATATTGTGTTTTTGAAAAGTGGACCTCAAAATAAGAAATAAGACCAGACCTCATAGGACCAGCTCCCATATAGGGATGATCCTATGAAGCCGGTTCTCATTTCTTATTTTGAGGCCAAACTTTTAAACACACAAACTTCCGTATTTTTCACTGATCCGTACCAGTCACTTTGATTTACTTGTATTATGTAGATTGTGTATAAAATTTCATTAGATTTGCTGACCTCTGACACATCTATTAAACGATCTTGTTTTTCATGCATCGTAAAACCATCGATTTTTTAGTCTGTTTGATGGATTAGTTAGAACTTTTAAAATCTCATAAAATTTGTCAAAGAAGGGCATTTTTAATATATATATATAGAGAGAGAGAGAGACGGGGGGAGGATGTGCCATAAAAGGGAATTTTCTCTTATGGCATCAAAAAAATACATCCAACACGATCTTATCCAATGATCAGCATCCATCATCTTCATCCTTATCATCTAAGATGCGGGTACAACAAATTTCATATGATTCTTTTAGCTTTTCACCGTTGAATTAGCAATGTAAAAAGTTCTATTGTCGGTAAACCGTTAATTTTGCACCCACTAAATCAATGGTGAAAAGGCGGTAGAATTGCATGAAATTTGATGTATCCACATCTTAGATGATAATGTTGAAGATGATGGATGCCGATCGTCGAAAAATATGTTGGAAGGTATATTTTTTCAACGTGATAAGAGAAAATTCCATCCTATGGCCTCTTCCCTCTCTCTCTCTCTCTATATATATAGAGAGAGAGAGAGAGGCCCTAGAAGGTTTTTTACGTTAGATGGCGGCAAAAAATACGCCCTCCACCATTTTATTTGAAAATCGGTATCTTCCAACTTGATATCCATCCTCTAATTTGTCGATACACCAAATTTCATATGATTACAATATTATTTCACCGTTGATTTAGTAATTTAAAAAGTTCTATTGTTGGTAAGGTTTACCGACAATAGAAATTTTTAAATTGCTAAATTAACGATGAAATGGTGTTGTAATCATATGAAATTTGGTGTATCGACAAATTAGAAAATCGATATCAAGTTAGAAGGTGCTAATCGTCGAATAAAATGGTGAAGGACATATTTTTTGCTGCCACCTAACGCAAAAAGCGTTCTTGGGCCTCTTTCCTTCATTATTCTCATATATATATATATGAGCGTTCTGTCGCAAACTGGTCTGTGTTTTTTAAAAACAGAAACTTTTGATCCACGACATATTTGAACGATATGAACCGTTCAAGTTGATCACCCTACTTTCAAGTTTATGTGTATGAAAAATCAAAGAATTTGAAGAATTCTAGTCTATGCATCGGATGAAGTTTATGATGCTGTATTGAAAGATGTTCATTTGGCACTCATTCGATGCATGGGTAAGAGGTTTTCAAATTCTTTGATTTTTCATACACATAGATTTGAGGGTAGGGTGATCAACTTCAACGGTTCAGATCGTTCAAATATGTTGTGGATCGAGAGTTTCCGTTTTTTAAAAACGTGGACCGATTTGCTGTAGATCACTCATCTATGCACACGTGCGCGCACACACGGAAAAGGGGTATGAGGCGGCGGCCCCTTTTCTGAAAAGGGTTCCCTACCTCATAACACACCTACCTCCATGCATTTCATCAATTCAAATTTGTCATGTTGATCTATGTATCATGAAACCCTATGTATAAAAAATCTTGAGATTTAAAGATTTCTAACACGTCCATCAAGTGATCGTATTTATCTTATATCGATAAGTCGTTAATTTTTCTAATCCGCTTGATGAACGCGTCATAGGTCTTTAAATTCCAAAATTTTTTGAATGTAAGGGTTTTCTAATAAGTAGATCAAGATAGCCGGTTTGGATAAGTGAAAAACATGAGAGTAATGTGTGCTTGAGGCAGAGGCTCCTTTTTAAAAAAGGAATCACCCCTTATATACCTTTTCTTATATATATTGTCACGGCCTATCCCCAACAAAGACGGTATTGTCCGCTTTGACCAAAACCGTACGGTTTTGTCCTTCGGAACGACCCAATTAGGGGCCACTTCTTAGGAGGTCACCAATCCTAGAATTTCCCTGGCTCGAGCAGCTTTAACTACGAAGTTCTCAAGCTCCTGGTGCCGGTTCACTTAAAAGACGTATCTTGAAGAGTGGTAACATTCCATTTATAGTATAGATTTGCCTTCTACGGGAATGTGTTTCAGGCTCTGATCCCATTGTTCTATAGTAGATCCCACGAACTTAAGAAGCGGCCCCTACGAATTCAAGAGATGGCTGCCGCCTCTTGGCGTAACAATTTGTTACGGGAGCAAGGACCGGGGCCCAATATATATATATATATATATATATATATATATATATATATATATATATGAGAGTAATGGAGGGAAGATGCCATAGGAGGGAATTTCCTCCTATGGCATCGAAAAAATACACGCTCCCTTATTTTTTCCGCCGATCGGCACCCACCATATTCATCGTTATCATCTAAGATGTGGGTACACCAGGTTTCATGTGATTCTACAACATTTTCACCGTTGATTTAGCAATGTAAAAAGTTCTATTGTCGGTAACCCGTTAATTTTGAACCTACTAAATCAACGGTGAAAAAGTTATAGAATCACATGAAACCTAGTGTACCCATATCTTAGATGCCAACGATGAAGATGATGGGTGCCGATCGTTGGAAAAAATGACGGAGGGTGTATTTTTTCGACGCCATAGGAGGAAATTCCCTCCTATGGCATCTTTTCTCCATTAACCTCTATATATATCGAGAGAAAGAATAATGGAGGAAAGATGCCATAGGAGGGAATTTCCTCCTATGGCGTCGAAAAAATACACCCTCACTCATTTTTTCCGCCGATCGGCACCCACCATTTTCATCGTTATCAACTAAGATGTGGGTATACCAAATTTCATGTGATTTTACAACATTTTCATCGTTGATTTAGCAATGTAAAAAGTTCTATTGTCGGTAAACCGTTAATTTTGAACCCACTAAATTAACGGTGAAAAAGTAGTAGAATCACATGAAATTTGGTGTACACACATCTTAAATGATAACGATGAAGATGGTCGGTACCAATCGTCGAAAAAATTGAGGAATGGTGTATTTTTCGACACCATAGGAGAAAATTCTCTTCTATGGCCTCTTTCCTCCATTAACCTCGCGCGCGCGCGTGTGTAAAGCGTATATTTTTTTTTCAAAAAATAAGAAAAATCTCTCATGGAATTCTAACCCCAAAGCATGCCAACTTATATTCTCAAGCTTATGAATTTACCGTTTTACTCTTTCACCATTCAAAGGCAGTAATAGTTGGTCAAAGTAGCCCAAATATTTTTTTCCAAAAAGAACCCTAATAATTACATATTTATGAAAAATAGTTTAGACAAGTTAACATGCAACCCCCTGTTTAATATATACACGTACATTGCATGTGCAAAAATTCCAAATATGTATAACCCAAACTGATAGGAGCAACATGAAAAGGTTTTACTTTTTCCTATAAAGTAATTAAAAAAATTAAGAAAATTCCCTCACAGGATGGCTGCTCCAAAACAGCATAGTCACAAATTCGTCGTTCGGGTATAATTCGGCGAGGTCGAAAATTCGGATTCGGAGAACTATTCGGAAAAAATCGGCAGGTATTCGGGAAAAATTCGGTAAGTGTTCGGGAAATGTTCGGGAAGGATTTCGAGCAAGAAATTAATAAATGAGACGCTAGGTTTTGATTTTGTAAATTATTTGCTGTTTTTTGAATTATTCCCTGTTTTTTCAAATAATTCGGGAATAATTCGTGAATTATTCGCGAATAATTCGGCCTGTTTGGCAACGGCGATTAATTCGAAGATTAATTCGTCTGATCAAAAATTCACGAATTTTTCACGAATTCGTGAATTATTCACGAATTCGGCGAATAATTCATGAATTATGTGACTATGCAAAACAGAGCAGCTCATGGCCTGCAGACTTAACGAGAAACATGAATGCTTAACCTTTTCCCTTTAAGAAATTAATAACAAATGCCCAACAATTATAGTGTTGTTGGAAATTGTATAATAAATTTAATATATCCACCATCATATTTTATTATTTTTTTGGCACTGCTACATTCAGATCACTACTATTATCTATCTTTACTGCTTATAAATGGAAGTCCTTGACGATGACATTACTCAACAACATTAAAAATTAAAAAAAAAATGACAAAATACTACTGCATTAGCCAAAGTTGAAAATTAAATATATATATCTTATTCATCATAAAAGACAAAAATAAGAAAATAAATAATCAATAACCCTTTTCTTTCATTCATCACACATTAACTCTCATGCTCAAAAACCCACAAAAAAGATACGTCTTACAAATTTATATATAAGCCATTATATATTTGTTGTTTTGTATAACTTATAAAGTTCTCAATTCTAATATTACCACCAACCACATTCGTTTAATGTAAATCCAAAAAAGCTATATATGTCTTTAGAAAATTTTATGTAATGTTCATAATAAAAAATTTCACACATCTTCAGTGTAAGTTGTTCAAAATATACACACGTGCATCGCATCCGCAAAATACTATATATATATATATATATATAGAGAGAGAGAGAGAGAGAGAGAGAGGAGAATGAATAAAATAAGTCCTAGAAGGCTTTTTTTTAGGTGGCATCAAAAAATATACCCTCCACGATTATTTTTTCCGACGATTATTTTTTCCGACGATCGGCACCCATCATCATCATCGGCTTTATCATGTAAGATGCGGCAACACCAAATTTCATGTCATTCCACCATTTTTTCACTGTTGAATTAGCAATGTAAAAAGTTCTATTGTCGGTAAACATTAATTTTGCACCCACAAAATCAACAGTGAAAAAGTAATGAAATAATATGAAATTTGGTGTATTTACATCTTACATGATAAAGATGATGATGATGATAGATACCGATCATCGAAAAAAATAATGGTAGGTGTATTTTTTCGATACCATAGGAGAAACCTATGGCACCTTTCCTCCATTATATATATATAAAAGAAAAGAGACCATATGAAGTAATTTCCTTCTACGGCGTCAATAAAATTAATCATCCAATATTTTATTCGACGATCGGCATCCATCGTCATTATCTTATCATTTAAGATGTGAATACATAAAATTTCATATGATTTTACCACTTTTTCACCGTTAAATTAGCGATGTAAAAAGTAATATTATCGTAAACCGTTAATTTTCCACTCACTAAATCAACGGTGAAAAGGTGGTGGGGTCACATTAAATTTGGTTTATCCACGTCTTAGATGATAAAGATAATGATGATGGACACGAATCGTCGGAAAAATCATGGAGGGTATATATTTTCGACGCTATAGAAATAAATTCTCTTATACGGCATCTTTCATCCATCTCTCTCTCTCTACACACACACACACACATATGAGGAAAGTGTTTATGATGCGACACCTCATTCTAAGAAATGAGGCATCGTCTCAAAATTTGACTTTACACCATACTTTTTCTTGATCAGCACCGTTCAACTTATTCTCCATGGTGTAGATTATAGATCTACCAAATTTCATATATTTTCGATAAACTTTACGATCATATCGGATGGTTACAAAATTAACGGTTTTTCCACAATAGAACATTTTACAAAGCTAAATCAATGGGCAAATGTTACCAAAATCACATGAAACTTTGTATGCCTATATTTTACATTGTGGAGAACAAGATTAACAGTGCCGATCTTTGGAAAGTTTGGCATAAAGTCAAATTTTGAGACGACGTGTCACTTTTTAGAATGAGGTGCCAGCTCATAAAAATTTTCATATATATATATATATATATATATATATATATATATAATGAAAGGTGTCAAATCAGGAAATTTCCTTCTACAGCGTCAAAAAAATACACCCTTCATGATTTTTCCGTCGATCTGTATCCATCATTATCATCTCTATCATTTATGATGCGGATAAACCAAATTTCATGTGATTCCACCACTTTTTAGAGGGTGGAAAATTAATGGTTTACTGACAATATTACTTTTTACATCGCTAATTCAATGATGAAAATGTTGTGGAATCAAAAGAAATTTGGAGTTTCCACATTTTACATAATACAAATAATGATGATGGATGCCGATCGTCGAAAATAATCAGGAAGGATATAGATTTTTGACGTCAACTAACGAAAAAGTCTCTTAGAATCTCTTTTCTTCATTATTCATATATACATATAGTATGGATCCGTTAGGACGGGTTCGTGTTTCTAAATTCATGAACGTGAATAACGGCCGTTAGATTTACCTTTTGTTTTCAACGGTTCCGATCAAAACAATTTAATAAATCCATTCGATAACAAAGTAAATATTCTATTACCTAATTTTTGGGATCCATAATTATATGATTCCAATCCTCATTTTTCTAATTAATATTATCCAAAATATTTTTAATGAACTTAAATGTAAAATATCAAAATATCCAACAAATTTAATCCCCATGATTCTAAAACCCAAAGATAAAAGATCAAAATATCCAACAAATTCAATCCACATGATTCTAAAACAATATTACCCAAAATATTTCATGATCCATATTACCCAAAATAAATGAATAGAGATACGCATGGATCCCAAAATTTAGGTAAAAGAATATTTACTTTGTTATTTAATAGATTTATCAAAATTTTTTAATCGGAACAGTTGAAAGCAAAAGGTAGATCCAACTGCTGTTATTCAGGTTCGTAACTTTAAAAATGTGAACCCGTCCTAACGGATCCGTACTCTCTCTCTCTCTCTCTCTCTCTCTCTCTCTATATATATATATATATATATATATATATATATATATATATATATATATATATATATATATAACACTCTTAAAAGAAAATTGATGTTTTTTTGGTCCGTCAAATCTCAAGTGATTTCCTATCCTAACTAAAAATCTATAACACTCTTAAAACCAAATTGATGTTTTGTTGTTCGTCATATCTTAAGTGATTCTCTATCCTAACTAAAAATCTTTGTCCAATTAAAAATCTCGGTTCGTTATCTCCATAAAATCTTCGTTAAAAAATCTATTGTTATCCTAATTAAAATTACCTTTTAAAATCTCAATCCATATTCTACTACTCTAATTAAATCAATTCTATATCCGAACTAAAAATCTTAAATTGAGCTGCCAGTTCGCCAATCGGAAAAAACTTTTATGTAAGGGCTTGTATGGTGTAAGTCCCTTGCAAGTTTTTGGATGACTTATTTTACACAAAACCCAAAATCATCCAAGCGTTTGCAAATGGCTTGCACCATGCAAGCCCTTGCATACTAGTTTTTTCCCCACCAATCCCCTTAAACTTCCCATTTAAAAATATTTTATGATCCCAACTAAATTGAAATGAAAACTAAAAATATTTACAATACCTAAAATCCAAAATATTAAAACTAAAAAGAGACATATTTAAGAGCATAATAATAAATTTATGCTGAAATGGTTTGAAGATGATTATTTTTAATATTCATTTTGTCCAAAAATAATAATATAAGAAAATTTCAAGCATTTGAAAAGATTGCCGAGCCTGAATATATAGAAAAAGGTTAAATAACTTTTAAAGATTTAAAAATCCAAAAATTAAACAAAAAAGAGATGGATTTATTAAATATAATAAATAAAAGCTAAACAGATTTAAACAAATTTATTTTAATTTATGATATATTCAAAAATATAAAAGATTTACAAACGCTTGCCAATACTTTTAAAGTCTGAAAAAATAAAATATTTTTAAGATTTGAAAATCCAGGAATAAATATTAAAAGATTTACAGTGATTTGAAAAGTATAAAAATAAAAAAGATTAATATGAAAATGTTTTATTAATTTGTATTCTGTTAAATTATATATTAAAGTAAACAATCGTTCATAGCACGTGCAAAAACCTTGTCCATATCCAATTAAAATCTTGGTTCTGTGTCTTTCGAAAATTTTCGTTTAAAAATCTATCATCATCCTAACTATAATCACCATTGAAAATCTCAATCTTTATTTAACTATTGTAACTAAATGAAACCCTATTCTAACTAAAAATCTTAAATTGAACTAATTGTATTCACTAATATTCAAATAATAAATATAAATCTTTATCTATTTCTATCTATATATCGAGGAAAAGCGGTATGAGCCGTCAACCCCTTTTTAAAAATGAGCTCTCGTTCCGAAACACACAAACCCCTCTGTATTTCACTGATCCAAACCGGCCATCTTTATCTACGTATGATGAAACCCTTATGTACAAAAAATATCAGGATTTAAAGACTTCTAAGACATTCATCAAGCGCCTGCAATTTTTCTATATTGATAAGTCGTTAATTTTCTATCTTGATGAACGCGTTAGAAGTCTTTAAAAGCTGAAATTTTTTATAAATAAAGGTTTTATGATATGTAGATCAAGATGGCCGAATTGGATCGATAAAGTACACGGGATGGTATGTGTGTTTTGGAGCGAGAGTTCATTTTTAAAAAAAAAGGGCCGCCGGCTCAAATCTCGTTTCCTCTCTATATATTTTATATTATATTATATCTCTACTATTTTAACCACAAAACTTAAGAGTCCTCAAATTGATTTGAATTTGATGGTCTAATATAGCTTCAAATAGTACCACATCAGTTGTATAAAAATTAAATCTAAAAATTTCTTCAATAAATCTCTACAATTATAACCACAATTCTTGGGGTTCTCAATTTTAAATTCCAATTCGACTAGCAAACTCCTGTTGAGTGCCATGCGTCATTCTTATGGAAAAATTGAAAAAGGGAAAAAGGAGAAAAAAACAAAAATTACACAAAAAGTTATTAAATTGATTTAATAATAACTATTTATCAAATAAAAACTACTTTTAGATCACGAATAAAAACTAACTTCAGATGATGGCTCAAGAGTTAAAACTACCTCCACTAAACTACCAAATAAATAAACAGTTACTCATTAAATACATTTTAAACGGGAAGAAAAAAATGAAGAACGGGGAAGACGGATGGAGAATAAAGGTAAACAAATGCATCAAATATTTATTTTCCTTTCTCTCATGATTAATCAGTTTTTTCCCTAATTGATTTTTCTTATTATTAAGATTTTATTTTTAGATCACAAATTTGATCGCAGTTCTATTATTCTTTTTTTATTCTATTTTTGTTTGATTAATCATGATAACATAACAAGAAGTTGAACTCATTTATTCTCAAATATTCATCTATATCTATGTTGACCAAGGTATGTTTCGCTTAATTTTCATCTCTACGATTTATAGATAATTGATTTTTATTATCAAGATTTTGTATTTAGATGATAAATTTTATCTCGATTTTAATTTTTATTCTTTTTTCAAACTGTTTTTTGATTAATATTAATCTCGATAACATAAAAGGACGGTGAACGCATTGATCTATATCTATATTAACTGAGATATGTTTTGTTTAATTTTCTTCTCTTTAATACAAATTATATAAAAACGTGCATCGTACGTGCAATATACCAGTATACATACTAGTTTTTTGCACGTGCAACGTACATGGTAAATTGATAAATTCTTTGTTATTTGATAATTTCAAATGTGATATAATTAAAAAAATTTAAGATGTCAATATTTCTGTTGGTTATAGTGCCTTCAAGTCAATTATTGAATCGCAGACACGCGATTGTGATGATTGAGGGAGGACCTATACCGGTAGAACAATCTTACTCGAGATGATAGTATACTATTTGGTTTTTCTTTATCATCATGTACAGCATTAGATGGTATTACAGATCACTATTACATTTTGATAGAGCCCATAGGATTCTTACTTCACTACCAGAATTATGATGCCGATCATATAAGTAGGAGCTGGGTAGTCTATAAGCACATCTTTAAATGTCCCTAGTCATGGGAGTATCGAGACCGGGCATCGATACTCCAGAGTAGACTAGTGTATACATATCGAGACCTCGACGAGGGGCGATGGCTGGTCTCATAAGCCATTTGTGTCAGTTAGTCACCTAAGATAGTATACAGGTGCTCATTGAGTTATGAGTACACTGGACGGACTCGCCGGGAACCTGCTAGATGGTATTATACCTATTGTCAGATTGCAGTTTCCAGGTGATATAAGTACAGGTTAGTCTGTCGACCTGAGATCGTCATTTGTCTCGTATGAGTTCCCATTGTGCTTTGATTACTATCCTACCATGGCTCAAAAGAGTCGTGCAAATAGCTTTTAGTTGGGTACAGTCCCGAGCCACATGGAGGCAGTGAGCGGATCGTCGGGGATCCATCTCTCCCGGTATTGGGGGTTGATGTCGTGTGGTATACGGGTGGCCATCACCAGAAATTCTTGGCCAAGTTAGTCGAGAATTACTGATATAGGATCAGTAGTTTCTCAGGTGGTGATGGGTTTCATACCGACACGAAATGTCGTGCTATTAGGGGTCTGACTTTATCCACCCCCTATACTCAATATGCGATACTCTTAGACGAACAGACCGGACTGTGCGGAGATTGTCACGGACAGGCTTAGTAGGGGTTTGGATGAGTTTGCTCGTTGGCCTTTCTTTCGCTCAATACCTGGGTAGCCATTATGTACAGCTAGTGTCGCTGACGTGTTTGTGGTTAAACCTACTGCCAGTGTATTGACGAGTCTTTAGAGTCCCACACAGAGAGTTTTCATGGTTCAAGTGATATGTTGTAGACGACGTATGTCGGTACATACCGGTGTCCGATTAAATATGTGTACAGGTTACACAGATTTTGATCGGACGGTTGATAATACTAGCGGCTTAGGATTAAGCCGGATTATTAAATCAGGTTTTGATTTAATAACTTATATATATTTTATATATGTATTCTAGTATTATTGTTCATTATTCATTTTCTCTCTTGGCTATTCGTATTTTTGTACGAATACGCGTATATGTATTTCGATACGTATACCAGATTGTATTCCATATATACGGAATAGCATCTAGAAGATTGTCATCTCATTATATGATTTTCCTTCTTAGACAATCATTTTGGAAATGAGGTAGAGAGGTGAGTTGGCATGAGCATGGCTTGACATGTAGAGAGGCATGGCTCTTTATATTTTATTTGGAAAATGAGCAGAGATATTTTCTTTGCATGGTTGAAAATGACTTAGCCTTTTTTCTCTACATGCCATCCATCCATTATTGATTCATTGATTTTGTTCACACTCTCACACTCACTTGAGAGACTTAGCCATTTTCCTTGATTGCTCATGCCACCAGTTTCCTCACCTCCTTCTTCATCTTCTTGGGTTGCTCATTTGAGCATGTCACATGAGAGAAAAATATAATGAGACATTCCTTCTCCTCAACTCTCCATTGCTAGCAATCTTGGAGCGTCAGTTGCCTCGCTTGGCGAGGCTGGAGCCTGTGTCGTTTCCCTCGGGTGGATCATCATCGATGGAGGAAGACCGGAAACTAAATTCGATCCGCAACTCCAAGGAGCTTATCAAGATGGTTGAAGACCGAAGGACTTGGTTCTTTTAGTATAAACCTCTCTAACCCAGTAGTTTAACTTATGGGTTTTGCTAGTATAGGTTTATGGTTTCGATCTTGTAACGGGTTTTGTTTGTGCCAAAAATTATAAATGCCAGTTTTTGTTCCGCATCAGCCACGGTAGATGGCCAGGACGAAGGCGAAATCCCAGAATGGTATCAAAGCCACCCATAAACTAATACTAGCTAGTTTGCACAAAGTTAGAATATCGTTCGACCAATTTTTTTGAATCATTTTTCCGTTTTCACATGCTTGCTGTCGATTTTGAAAAGTGTTCAAAAAATCTTTCCGTGTATCTTAAAAATACGTGCAGGCATTTGTAAGGGTCCACAAGAAATTTTGGCAAGTGAACCATCAAAATGGCCGTGGAACCGCCGCAATATGTGCCTATTTGCGGCGGTTCTGCGGCCTTCTTGTGGGGAAATTGTACCAAATTTCTTGTGGCGCTCTCTGACACGGAAATTTGATTTTTGGTATATATGGTTTTAGCCCAGATTTGTTTAAAGTGCTGGTTTGCATTTGGGGCCAGTTAGGGAATGTTTAGCCGATCGAAATTTGAAGTGTGTGATTATCAGTACATGTGATGATATCTGCGACCGTGAATATTATTGAGCGGTACAATCCGACTAGTTGCTATATTTTCAACTAGACGGGTTTGCGAACATAATATTCACGTTAATGTTCTGTGTTGTGCTGATTCAGTGGTTGGATCGTCATGGTGGATAGCCAGTGGTGCAATGGTAGTAAAGTTCAGATTTATTTGTATATTCAGTATTGCGGGGCGAGCATCCGACATGTGGATAGCCGTCTCTGCCAGATTGTATATTCTTTTATTAGGACACGACCGGGTTGAGGTCGATATCACCATTGTATATATATTTTCTTTTCTGTACTAGGTTTACCCCGCGGTGGAGTGCATGAATAGCCGGGTTCTAGAGGGCAACGGGTCTGCATCTCATGGCATTGAGACGGAGGGAACCTTACTTTAGAATTGGCAGGCTATTCGCCACACTCGTAGGGGATATAGGATGACCCGCGAAGGGGTGCATAAGTTACCAGATTCCGTGAAGTGCTGGGTGGCCCATTCACTTTATTGATTGGGGTTGCCTCACTTCTGGGATTGGCGGGTAACTTGCCGCGCTCGTAGGGGTCTTGGTTTCATTGCACAGGCTATCCACGCGATAGGGAACGTCGGGTCTCATTTGCGACTCAAATGAAATCCAAGGCTTCAAGATTATCCACCCTTCTGTGTTGCTTACTGAGATTCTGTGATGTTGCTTATATCATGCTTGGGACAAATGTTATATATATTTATATATATTAGTAGATATTGTATATGTTTTGCATTTGCGCAAGTCTAGCCCCCGCTCTATCGTTAGTTAAGTAACCTAACAGGTGATGATGGGGCCCAGTGGTGAATGTGGATGGCATATACATACATTATATTTTTGTTCCTTTCTGCGGTGTGATATGTTTAATTGATGGAACTACATTAATTCTGATTAATGCAAAGAAAAACAAACCTATATGATGTTGTTGGAACCAAATTTTCAAAAACAGTTATTGCAAGATGTTTCCTTCTACTTTGCACAGTGGTATTCGGTTATGAATATCCAGCACCTCAATCGACGAGGCAAGAGCCAAGATCCCTTCATCGGGAGTGACCTCTTAAGCGAAAGTTTGCGTCATTGTAATAACTTCACTATAATCGATTCTTTTGCTTTGTATTATGGTATTCATTTTAGAATATATTGCACCTCATTCGACGAGGAAAATGCCGAGATCCCTTCATAGGGAGTGACCTCTTTAGCAAAAGTTTGTGCCACTATATATTTGTAAAACCACTTGGATTCCTTCAACGATATCAAGTTCATTATGTTAAAAGTTTTTCGCCAAAAACCAGCCGTAACCCTCCGTCATTTTAGATGAGTACCACATAGTATTCTTGCTATGTTTGTTGGCAAGCGTCAATGCATAGTGAACGGTAGCTGGGTGATATTTGTCTGTTGCATGGATATGTGATTGATCGATACAGTCATACAACTTTGTTGGAAAGCGTTAAGAGTTTATGCGGGTGGGTTCAAATTAATCCAGGACAATGATGGGTTGAATTTGACTAGTGGCCTATAATTTGTTGGCAAGCGTCAAGATTATAAGTCGTTAGGGGTAAAACCACATCGGGAGTTTCAAACAAATAGGAAACTTGCCTGGCATGCGCATACCTTCTGGAGTATGGTGACTTGAGTGGATTCCATCAAGTTATCATGCGATGATAGTTGGATCCCGATTCCCACTGATGAGTAGGTACTACTCCTCGGGTGATTTTAGATGATCCCGACTAATTCTCCTTTTGGGTTTGGAGGAGAATTCGAGAAAACAGTGGGAGACATCCTGATTAAATAAAATGATTAACCATTCTAATTTAGGTTAGAGTGCACGCTGAGTGTTTCTTTTCTCTCTCTCTTTGGCAGCGTCCATGGTCCGACCCTAAACTAAAACTCATGAACCAAGTTAACCGAACCTTCTTAAAACACTTTGGCTTTTGGATTTTCCTAGTCGTATATATCATTGCCACTCCTATATCACCTTTACATTTCTCCAGTACATGCCGTATCACTACGAAGATCCACATTTATTGGATAAGCTATCGTATAGTTATATACGAACTCAAAGAAACTTGTTTCAGGTCGAGGATGGTTTCTGGTTCTGGAGAAATAGAATATGACTATTCAGTTATCTTTTCCCTTTACCTTCTCTCAAGTTGTGAGAGCTCCTGGTATTAGGAGAGTACACCTATTGCTCTTATTGGATAGTCTTCTTCCAAACCTTAGGATGGTGCCGAAGGGTAGGAAAAGAAGAAAACCAATTAAGCATAAGTGTGGTGTACAGAAGGTAATAAGTATAGACATATAAAGGGATTAGGATAAGGGCAAAGAAAATTGCGACTACTATCATTCATGAAGAAACCGCGTATACCATCGCCACTCTTATTTTCACCTTTGCATTTCTCCAGAACATTCCGTATCACTA
This sequence comes from Agapanthus africanus, assembly GCA_030015575.1. NCBI lineage: Eukaryota > Viridiplantae > Streptophyta > Magnoliopsida > Asparagales > Amaryllidaceae > Agapanthus > Agapanthus africanus. Next base: position 328,610,332 of record JASDDO010000019.1, read on the forward strand.
CGAAATCCACATATTGCTTGGATATTTCCATCGTATATTTACATACGAACTCGAAAGAACTTGTTCCAGTTCGAGAATGGTTTCTGGTTCTGGAGAAATAAAATAAGGATTATTCAGTTGTTTTTTCTCTTTACCTTCTCCCACAGGTTGTGAGGGCTCCTGTTATTAGGAGAGTACACCTATTATGCTTATTGGATAGTCTTCTTCCAAAACCTTAGGCTGGTGCCGAAGGATAGGGAAGAAAGAAAACCAATTAGCCTAAGTGTGGTATACAGAAAGTAATAAGTAAAGACATATAAAGGAATTGGAGTGAGAGCAAGAAAATATATGGTTACAGTAATGAATCAGGATAGTGGAAGAGGTATTACTAGGAATACCCGGCTACCCCTTCGAAATATTTTCATATTTCAGTTTCACTGTGCGGTGTTAATTGAAAACTGTTTCCCAATTGGACTCTGACTCCAGGGTATGTATTTACCAGGTTTGATTCTCACATCAGTATGGCGTTACAGATGTTGAGTGGGAGTAAGATATTGGGAATTAAGTGATTATATCCTCAACATATCGGAATTCTTTGTAATTGGTGATATTTGAGGAAATCACCTGGGTTTTGTCTGATGGCAAATATTTGGTTTCGAATATCCATTGTTATGCACAAATTTCAAACTGATATATCTGTACGTTTATTTTATAAAGTGAGATATAACTTTTTGAAATTATGTCTATGGCATTTACCTATATCAGTTGATGGTTAGGTAAGGAGCATTCAACAGCGGTATAATTCTTCTTAACCATAGCACCGTTTTCAACCTACGACGCACAGGGTTCGAGTTGTTAAACTCGGTGGACTTATACAGAGTATTGTATGTTGTCCGGTGTCCGTAAGGACAAAGGGGTTGGTACTCGTACTATATTCTATTTACTCATGACTTCTCTAGTTTTAGACAAGTATTTCGTTGAAATAGAAGGTCTAAATTTTGAGAAGTTATACGTATAAGAATAAAGTAGAGAACCATTTGTTGCAAAGTATCAGGATTCTTCAAGGTGATCAAAGATGTAGATACTTGTGCTAGGTACTCCATCGTAAGTAATGGTTTTTTGAGAACTTGCTTCTCTTTCAGGTTACTCATACGTAGATGCATTCCTTGATGAGTAATGCTGCTTGGCCTCTTTCCACTTAGTTGATATGCACTGGAAACATTTGCATGATTTTGAATCTGCTTCCAATTAAATTAGTGCCTTTATTTTTATATTGGATATATAGAATGGATTCATATCTTAACGATGTTAAGGTATATCGAGTAGTCCGAATGATGCTTAAAACCAGAATCTGGACAAACTCTAGGTACATTTCAGTAAGGGCAGTTTGTGGGTTATCCTGGGCTTTGACGAGGGTTAACATTCTACCATCTAAAAGATCAATAGTTATATTATTCTTGACTCGCCACAGTTTTAGTAAAATGAATTCTTTTTAGAAAACATTAGTGGGAGTATGGTAGAACTGGAAGTCATTCCAGAACCACAAACGATTACTGAAAATTTAGTCGAACCTAAAGATTCAATTGGACTCGACAATCCGTTATCCACTTCGCAGATTTGGTGGGTAACCTCAGGCACTCGAGAGGTACTTCGGTCTCCTTAAAGACGGTGACAAAGAGGTTCTTGATTACCCAAACTTGCCACTACTGCTGTTCTAGACTATGAGATCTGGCAGAAGGATGAGTATAATGTCGTTCTAAATTAGCTTTAGAAGTGCACGTGTATATGACTCTGCCAGAGGGTTGTTCTAGTCAGTGGGAGCAGCGGAAGCATAGTGGGCAAGTAGCTTATGTCTATTTATAGACTAAAGCAGATATAACGGAGATAGATCGTCTATTTTTGATGTGACCATCATAGAGTTTGACTTCATCATAATAACAGATGGATCTGGTAAGAAAGTAGTAGGGAGTGATGTCCTGGTATTTGGATGACATGCATTTAATAGAAAGAGATCTTCCTGTACTACGATCGGTTATACAGTGGTTGTCACAATGTTATTTCTCTATATAGGATCTGGATAAAATATCAGGGTTTCTGATCAATAGATCTATGGTTTTAGATCTAGATTTGGGAAGTGTCCCAATTTGGGTACTTGACATTATTTTAAAGTGTTTTAGAATGGACGACTCCTGGAGTGGTGGTGTACCCGCAGGTGATGGAGTCACCCTCTCTAAAGAGATGTCTTTCAGACTGATGAGGAGAGGGATCTGCATGATTAGCATATCACTTGCTTAGGTAATTGAGTTAATCATGAAATGTCAAGTACCACACCGGATATTGCTTTTGCACTAGCTGCTATAAGCATATATATTAATCCAATCCTGGAGAGACGTTGGAAAGCAGTTATGAACATAAGTGGATGTTCTTGGTATATGATAACGGCAGCCTCCTTCAGGAGGCGGTTATCATGTTAGGCTTCCAAAGTGACCTGGATGATAGAGTGTCTGTCAGAATTATAGTTTTCCCTCTTTTAAGGGGCAGTATATTGGAAAGGTGGTCCAAGCGGATACTATGGAAGGCATGGTGCTGGATACTGATTAAATTCAGTGGATGATATAGTCTAAAAAATTTGTTGGATTTGGAGTTCATTTGTGAACTGGGTCCCATCAGATATCCAGACAAATTCTAAGACATGTATTGCTCATTTTAGGAGATATTCTTTCTCCGTAAAGTTGAGATATAGAGAGATAATGAAAGAAACATTAGAGCGGATCCACTCACTGAGGCTATTTCTCGAACACAATAGTTTCGCAAACGGGCTTTGCGAGACTGATTAGTAGAGAAGTTGGGTGTTCAGTATCACACGGACTGTGAATATGCGACACCGCAATAATTAGCATTACGTGCAAGTGGGAGATTGTTGGCTATAGTGCCCTCAAGTCAATTATTGAATCGCAGGCACGTGATTGTAATGATTGAGGGAGGACCTATACCGGTAGAACAGTCTTACTCGAGATGATAATATGTTATCTGATTTGTTTTTATCATCATGTACAGTATTAGATGGCATTACAGATCATTACTATATGTTGATAGAGCCCATAGGATTCTTGCTTGACTACCAGTATTATGATGGCGATCATATAAGTGGGAGCTAGGTAGCCTATAAGCACATCCTTAAATGTCTCTAGTCGTGGGAGTATCGAGACTGGGCATCGATACTCCAGAGTAGACTAGTGTATACTTATCAAGACCCCGACGAGGGGCGGTGGCTGGTCTCATAAGCCATTGGTGTCAGTTAGTCACCTAAGAAGTATATATGTGCTCATTGGGTTATAAGTATACCGGATAGACTCGCCGGGAACTTGCTAGATGGTATTATACCGATTGTCAGATTGTAGTTCCCAGGTGACATGAGTATAGTTTAGTCTGTCCGACCTGAGATCGTCATTTGTCTCGTATGAGTTCCTACTGTGCTTTGATTACTACCCTACCACGACTTAAAGGAGTTGTGCAAATAGATTTTAGTTTGGTACAGTCCCAAACCACATAGAGGAAGTGAGTGGATCGTCGGGGATTCGTCTATCCCGGTATTGGGGGTTGATGTCGCGTTGTGCACGGGTGGCCATAACCAGAAATTCTTGGCCAAGGTAGTCGAGAATTACTGATCTAGGATCAGTAGTTTCTCAGGTAGTGATGGGTTTCATACCAACACGAAATATCGCGTTATTAGGAGTCTGACTTTATCCCCCCTAGACTCAATATGCGATACACTTAGACGAACATACCGAATTGTGCGGATATTGTCGCGGACAGGCTCAATAGGGGTTTGGAAGAGTTTGCTCGTCGTCCTTCCTTTCGCTCAATACCTGGGTAGCCATTACGTATAGCTAGTACCGCTGACATGCTTGTGGTTAAACCCACTACCAGCATATTGATGAGTGTTTAGAGTCCCACACGGAGAGTTTTCACGGTTCAGACGATATGGTATAGATGACGTATGTTGGTACATACTGGTATCCGATTAAATATGTATACAGGCTATACAGACTTTGATCGGACGGTTGATAATACTAGCGGATTAGGATTAAGCCGGATTATTAAATCATGTTTTGATTTAATAATTTATATATATATATATATTATATATTATATTATATATATATGTATTCTAGTATTATTGTTTACTATTTATTTTCTCTCTTCGCTATTCGTATTTTTGTACGAATACGAGTATATGTATTTCGATACGTATACCAGATTGTATTTCGTATTTATACGGAATAGCTTCTAGAAGATTTCCACTTCATTACATGATTTTCCTTCTTAGAAAATCATTTTGGAAATGAGGTGGAGGGGTGAGTTGGCATGAGCATGGCTTGGCATGTAGAGAGGCATCACTCTTTATATTTTATTTGAAAAATGAGAAGAGATATTTTCTTTGCATGGTTGCAAATGACTTAGCCTTTTTTCTCTACATGCCATCCATCCATTATTGATTCATTGATTTTATTCACACTCTCACACTCACTTGAGAGACTTAGCCATTTTCGTTGGTTGCTCATGCCACTAGTTTCCCCACCTCCTTCTTCATTTTCTTGGGTTGCTCATTTGAGCTTGTCACATGAGAGAAAAATATAGTGAGACATTTCTACACCTCCACTCTCCATTGCTAGCAATCTTGGAGCATCGGTTGCCTCGCTTGGCGAGACTGGAGCCTGCGTCGTTTTCCTCGGGTGGATCATCATCGATGGAGGAAGACCAGCAACCAAATTCGATCCGCAACCCCTAGGAGCTTATCAAGATGGTTGAAAACTGAAGGACTTGGTTCTTTTGGTATAAATCTCTATAACCTAGTAGTTTAGCTTATTGGTTTTGTTAGTATAGCTTTATGGTTTCGATCTTGGAACAAGTTTTGTTTACGCCAAAAATTATAAACTCCAGTTTTTGTTCCGCATCGGCTACGGTAGATGGTTAGGGCGCAGGCGAAATCCCAGCAATTTCTAGATGAAGCAACTTATATGATGTAAGAGCTCAGTATTTTAGTAACACTGAAGAAAAATAAAACTAAGAATTTAAACGACAACCAAAGTAAGAAAAATGAGGAATATATCTTTAGCTATTGATTTGCTCGCGTTTTTGCATGTAGATTACACGTAATTAAAGATAATATGACATGATATACAAAAGCTTTAATTCCGTTGTCAAAAAATCTCATGTCTTATTATTTTAATTTGCTACTAATTTATTATCTCAGGAAATTTGCTATGATTTGAAAATTTAATTATTATCTTTTAAATATTTTTTTCAAAATTATGAGATTTTTTCATGCCACATGTTAGTCTGAAAATCAATTGGCAATTTTAATTTAAAGACCCTACTCCTTTTGGAGTTAAAATAGTAGAAGAAATTTGACATGAATATATATAAAAGATTTAATTCTTTATTATCAAAAAATCATATACCATTATTATTTTAATTTGTTATTAATTTATTATTTTAATATTTGGTATTTTAGAATAAATTTAGTTGTTAATTTAAATTTTTATTATGCTTTTTCTAGATATTTCAAATTAGAGAATTAACTTAGTTGTAAATTTAATTTTCTATCCTACTTTTCTAGATATTATCTAAATTAGTTACAATTTTTGATTTGTAAACTAAATTTAGTTGGTAATTTAATTTTCTAGTATGCATTTGATAGATATTTTCTAAATTAGTTATAATTTACGATTGGTAGAATAAATTTATTTGTTAATTAAATTTTCTATTATGCTTTTTTTTATATTTCTCTACTATTATAGTGCTAAAAGGAGGGGAGTCTCAAAATTGAGAATTCAATTTCAATAACAGCCTTCTAAATGGCTGTAAAATTTTCTCATTTTTTCTGGCCAAAATAATAAAATATAAAATTTTCTAATTACTCTCTCACTCTTTCTCTGGACTAACTGTTCACCCACTATCTTTTTCGATAACCAACTCCACGAAAAACTATTCCATGTGCCAATCATATACACCTGGATAAGAAAAAGAATAAATAGAATTGTGGGCCCCACACATTGCCAAGACTGTCCGAAATTTCCTCATCTCTCACACCTCCTGCACGAGTGTATTACACCTAACACACAAAATAATTTTTCCAACTCCACGGATCTCTTTCAATTACTAACGTGTATCGCATGTGTAAAACACTAATTCTAAATTAGTTACAATTTAAGATTTATAGAATAAATTTAGTTGGTAATTTAATTTTGTGATCAGGATTTGATTGTATAAAGGTGGCTAAATTTTGTATGAGGGAAAATAAAAAATAAATTGATAAATTCTTTGTTATTTGATGGTTTCAAATGTGATATAATTAAAAAAATTTTAAGATGATAATATTTCTAGAGGAAGTAGCTTATTGAATGTAAGGGCTCAGTATTTTAGCAACAACTGAAATAAAAAATAAAACTAAGAACTTAAACGATAACTAAAATATGCAAAATGAGGAATATATGTTTAGTTAATGTTTTGCTAGCGTTTTTGTATGTAGATTACACATAATTAAAGCTAATATGACTGAAGATAGAAAAGATTTAATTTTGTTATCAAAAAATTATATGCCTTATTATTTTATTTGTTATTAATTTATTATTTTAAAAGATTTCATATGATTTAAAAATTATGATAATTTTCATGCCAGGTGTCGATCTGAAAATCAATTGGAAATTTTAGTTTAGAGTGCCCATTCCTTTTGGAGTAGTTAAACTAGTAGAAAATTATGATCCGAAGATGTAAAATATTTAATTCTTTTTCAGGAAATCCTAAGCCTTATTATTTTAATTTGTTATTAATTTATTATTTTAAGATTTGATATTATAGAATAAATTTAGTTGTTAATTTAATTTTTTATTATGCCTTTTCTGGATATTTTGAATTTGAGAATAAATAGTTGTTAATTTAATTTTTTATTATGCCTTTTCTAGATATTTTGAATTAGAGAATAAATAGTTGTTAATTTAATTTTCTTTCATGCTTTTCTAAAAATTTATAAATTAGTTACAATTTAGGATTTATAGACTAAATTTAATTGGTAATTTAATTTTCTATTATGAATTTTTTAGATATTTTCTAAATTAGTTACAATTTAGGATTGAAAGAATAAATTTATTTCTTAATTTAATTTTCTATTATGGTTTTTCTAGATATTTTCTAAATTAGTTACAGTTTTGGATTTATAGAATAAATTTAGTTGGTAATTTAATTTTGTGATCCAGAATTTAATTGTATGAGAGGGAGCTGGATTTTGTATTAAGAGAAAAAAGGACCAATTTACACATACATATATATAGGAGATATGAGGCCCTGGCAAGTTTTTCGTTAGGTGGCGTCAAAAAATACATCCTTCACCATTTTATTTTACGATCAGAACCTACCATCTTGATCGCCATAATCTAATATTTTGATACACTAAATTTCATGTGATTCTAATACTTTTTCACCATTGATTTAGCAATGTAAAAAGTTCTATTGTCAGTAAACCGTTAAAGGGCCTCTTGTTAGAAATTGTGAAGAATATACCAGGTCAGACGTCTACTAAAGACAAAGGCAGACGTCTGGACATAACATGTCAGAAACACAGAGTAATGACAGACATCTTAAAACCAGCCCCAACCTGAGACCGATGGCTAGATGTCTGACCAAGTGTGGTTCAGACGTCTGGTAATGCAAATGAACCCTAACCCGAAAGTTTAGAACAAATGTCTAGGGACACAACAGACTTCTGAATAAGGAAAATGAAAAGATGCAGATTGGAGACAAACGTCTGCCCAAGTGTAGGTCAGACGTCTGTCGAGTGCAAATCTGTTTTGGTAAATTTAGATTTATCTCTTTTTTTTTGTAGGATTAGGGCTTACCTATAAAAGGAGACCTCTCATATGTATTCTATACCGCCAAAAATTAATTAGTAGAGAAAGATCATTGTATTGAGAGGATGATGGCTAGGCTTTGTGAGATCTAGAGAGATTTGTGAGAAATCTCCTAGGGTTTCTCGTGCTTATAATTGATTCAAGAATTCTAGTGGACGTTTGTAGATTTTGCACTGATGGAGGTCGGAATTTCCCTTAGATACTGTCCTCCGTTGATTTTGTTGCCAGCGGGGCTGAACGGTTAAGAGTCGATGTGAGGATTGAGTGTGTGGGTCTTAATGGATTGTCGGTTGTTGCTGACACTGAGCTACCTGCAAAGGAAGTCCTGGGGTGGGAAACCACCGTAGGACCCTCCGACGATCAAGTAATTATCGAGGAGTAATTAGGCAGAGTAGCGGTGTCTTGGGAATGAGTTCGATATACCTGAGTCGTCTGGAGGAGGGGTTTATATAGGGGTCGCATTGGAGCGAGCCGATGCGAGATTCTTGCCATCTGTTATGTCCCAACGACACGTTCGCGTTGATGGCGGGATATGCCCATTAATGGCGAGATACACCCATTAATGGCAAAATACGCTAGCGTGGGATGCAGGACGTGGAGCGGTGGAGATCTCGTCGTGGAGAGAAATATAGAGCCGTTACGGGGATGCTTAGGCTCCGTGCTCTCGGCTGGACATGGAAGATGAGGAAGCTCAGCTCGGTGACTGCCCAGAGTTGAGCGATGAGGCTGAGGAACTTCAGCGGTAGGATGGCTCGGAGGCGAGCTGTTGGCTAGTTGCTAGGCGACTAGGGAATGTACTCATGGGAGCCCCCCCGAAGGTCAGATGATACCTCGGAGATGAGGCGCCGAGGAATGTCCCCAATACATCATACTTACTCCATCTCCGTAGCCCCCAGGAATCAGACGGGCTTACATGGACAACACGTCACCTGCTACGTGTCGTAATCTGGGGAATTCCCACTTACGATCATCATCATTAGCCCCCACTCTCGTTCCGACCTATTCATGGGTCGGGTCAAGAGTGATCTGCTCGGTCTTCAATGTTTAGCTTGGAGCCGAGAATTCTTTAGGAATGACGTTGTGCTTGGCGGTTGTGCCTCTTCGATTCTTGGGTCCACGCGGTGGTTCACGAAGCACCTTAATTTGTTTGTGTATCCTCTATGACGTCAGTGGATCGGCAAAACAGTGGCGCCATAAAATGGGTCGTCACTTCGCTTGCTTAGGCCGTTGATCTTCGAGCCATGTAGCCGTAATGGAGTGGTGAACCGCGAGGCGTCGTATCTGTTGGTTGGATCCACGTGAAGGACGAAGCGTCCAATGATTGATTGCCACATGGCATCCTCGTGGCTGTTGGGTGCGACGCTTCGTTGCGGCGAGAACGCATTTGGGCCATTGGATGGTTTATGCCGAGTGTATAAATAAGGGAGGCTATTCCTCGACAGACGTTTTGCTTTAGTTGTCTCCTACCATCTGAAAATTTCCTGGTGCTCCATTGCTTAGGTTGGACCCTCAGCCCACAACCTTTCTTTGGACAATCTTTCCTTGAATCTGGTTAGATTTCTTCTTCCGAAGTTTCCATTGATGTAGTTGGGGTCGAGTCGGGCGATGAGGCTTTAGCTTCTAAAGCCGAGTCCAGTGAGTCGTCTTCTTCCTCATTGGCTCCCGATAGCCGAGAAAGTTCTTCTTCCACTTCGTCTCCTTCCTCTGCGTTAGGCTTGCCCTCAAGGGGTGGCGATGCCTTTGTACTTCGTCGTCGGGTGTCGAAGAGGGCCCCCAAGGTGCGCATCGAAAATACTTATGATGCGCCCTCAATATTGAATCATCCGGATGAGCTTTCCGATATCCGGGCTCGCTTCCACATCGCCCTAGCTATTCACTTTGTCTAGCCAAGGAGGGAGAGCGGATAGACCAAGTACAGGGCAATGATATTTTCCTATACTTAGAAGCATTTCGAGCAGGGATGCGTCTGCCCTTCTCATCCGAGATTTATGCCGTACTTCATTTCTTTCGTCTTGCCCTAGGCCAGCTAGCACTGAACTCGTGGAGAATCCTCCTCGGTTTTCTATTCCGGTTGAAGATTGATCGGATTCCCTACAACTTGAGTCTTCTTCTTTCCTTTCTTTGTTACAAAAATCACCACGGAACCAGTAAGGACGAACCAAGCTAGGTGTATCTCTTTTTTAAAAAGGGTAGGGTGGCCAGGTCAGAGGTTGTGGTCATCCCTTCTTTCATCCATGAGTGGAACGAGAAGTTTATTTTCGTCGGTCCTCCGGAGGGAGAGAATTGGCCAGTGCCCACCAAATGGCACAGTGCGGATTGCCCACGAGTCAGCCAATCTAACGCCCCAGAGGATGGGGTAGTGTTGCAATGCGAGTCGATCCAGTGGGCCGATGTCCTGCTTTCCGAGCAGGCTTTAAGCTGGGCTGGACTCAGGGTGAAGCATGGCTTTTGATTTTTCTTCTTCTTTACACTATAGAAGCATGTTCACTTTTTAATATTGATTAAAAGTGTATGCTTCAATAAGTGAGAGATCTTATAAGCCATTTACTTCACTTGTTTTTCTATACTTGAGTTTTTTCCTCACATGAGCTAATTTCTTTCTAGCTCTCTCCATCTTCTTCATCCTCTTACCTCCAAGCCCTAACACTCACATGAGTTGTGAAACCTAAGGCTTGTGAGAACCCTAGTGAGCTTAACACCCCTACTTCACCATCCTACACTTGATTATTACTTAAGTGTAGTGTGTTTCCTTCAATAAAGACAGTTTAGTGAAGAGGTAACTTGTTTTAGCGGAGTTTCGGGTGGATCATCTTCGGCACGAAGATCATGGAGGAAGCTCGTTCAATCTTCAAGTGGAGCCTAGAGGAGTCGTAGGGACTACTACCCGGAGTTTAAGAAGAGAAGGAAATGATCTACAAAGGTTGTAGTTTCTTTCTTTTAGTGTAAATCTTTTTATATCATGCTTATAACCCTAATCATCTAGTTAAGATTCTAGGATAGTGTAGTTTAGCACCCAAATTTTTTAAAAATAGCATGCTAGATGCTTGTGAAAACCCAGTGGTGGTGCTAGGGTAGACTTTCATGGTATCAGAGCCAAGCTAGAAGATTATACGATGTTTATAGAATCACGAAACCGAAACAACTCCGAAACTGTAACCCGAAAACCATAGTTTCTGTCGAATTTTAAATGGTCACTAAAATTTTTTTAAACAAGTGCAGAATGTTACATGTGATGTAACTAGAACACCAGAGAAATTCGAGGCCAAAACTCCAAAAATGACCCGGCAAAATCCTCTAAAAAACCGGTCTGGCCGGCCCCCTGTTCATTTTTGGTCTCGAATTTTTTTTGATGTTCTGTATGCTTTGGTTTAGGGTTTCAAGTTATGTTTGTTTAGCCCAGTTTCCATGTGATGTTAACTTTTCTATTGGGGCTATTCGGAGTGTTTCGTAGTCGTGTTTTAATATCGTTTCGGGTTTAAGTTTCATATGTGATACAATATCTGGAATCCACATTTAATTAGTTTTGTGAAAACTAATTTGCTAATTGTAAATCTAGCATTTTAGTCAATGTTGATCGATTTCCACGGAGTTTTGATTTGGATCAAAACTCCGTCACAATTGCATATAGTACGCGAACATTCGTCGGATAACTCTACTAGATAGCCATGCCCCATTGCCCCGACCAAGTGACTGTAGGAGAACCCCGTTGCCAATAGCATCCACTTAGGTGCTCGCGGCCACGGTGTTCCACCTAAGTGCACTTTGTCGTCAGCATCGGGGGTACAGCTATCTACTAAAGTTCTCGACGAGTATTCGATTATTTTAGTTGGGAATCTTGTTGAATTACCTGACTAAGTTATTGAAAAGTGTTTTCGATTTGAGACTAAAATGCAAGGTTTATAGGTTAGGCATGAAATTCGGCATATGAGATATTCCGGGTTTATGATGTCTAAGGTATTTGCGGATTCAAAATATTATAGTTTTTCATTTCTTTTCTGCGGCCGTAAGTGTAATATGTAGTGTATCCCCGATCTCGTTGCTATATGTCAACAAAATTTGGGATACGCATATTTACTTACGTTGATGACATGTGATGTTATGTGTTGCTGTGATATGTTATATTGGATCATCGTGATTGAATAGCCGGGGGTTTTGCATGAGATGAAAGTTTTTTAATTTTCATTCATGTAATCATTTGTATGTAATATTCTTTTATTGGGACACTTCCGGGTTGAGGATGGTGTCACCATTGATATATATTATTTACTTTTCCGCATTAGGATAAACCCAAGACGGAGAGCACAAGTAACCGGGTTCTACAGTCCAATGGGAGACCATCTCGAGGAGTCGAGACCGGGTCTCCTAACTCTAGAATTTGCAGGGTTGCTTGACGCTCTCGTAGGGGTCTAGGGGTGTGAGTTTGATTATTCATCATGACCGTGGAATCCGTGTTTTTCATTACTGGCTAAATTTAAAACACGGACCTTCTAGTATATCCAATATTTCATATGTTTGCTTCTGCTGCTTAAATTCTGTGATGTAATCATATAACTATGTGATATGAATGATATATATATATATATATATATAATAAACGTTGCTTATGTTTTGCACCCGCACTAGTCCAGCCCCCGCTCTGCCGTTAGTTAAGTAACTTAACGGTGTATGACGGGGCCCCGTAGCAAATGCGGATGTCATAAGCGTACGTTCTATTTTCGTTTCTTTTCTGTGATATTTAGGGAAATATAATTGATGGGACTTCATTAATGAGATTAATGAAAAGAAAAGAAACCTAAGATGTTGTAGAATCAAAATTTTTAAAAAGATAACTCTAGTTCTTGCTTTGCATAGTGGTATTCTTTGATGAATATCCAGCACATCATTCGATGATGAAAAAGCCGACACCCCTTCACCGGGAGTGACCTCTTTAGAAAACTAGCAAATCCTACAACCCACTCGGTTTTATTTTAATAGCTTCTCTAGTTCTTGCTTTGCATAGTGGTATTCCTTGATGAATATCTAGCACCTCATTCGATAAGGAAAGAGTCGAGATCCATTCACCGGGAGTGATCTCTTTAGCAAAACTAGCAAACGATACAAAAACAACTCCTTTTTCAAATCACTAGATTCTACAACGATATCAAGTTCATTACGTTAAAGGTTTTCATCAAAACCAGTCGTAGCCCTCCGTCATTTCAGATAAGTGCTATTTAGTATTCGTGCTGTGTTTGTTGGATTCCGTCAAGGTGTAGTATGCGGTAGCTGATTAGTGCTTATCTGCCGCATATGATGTGATTGGATTAGGGTAGTCGTACGACCTTGTTGGCCTTTGTCAAGGGTCGTGCGGCTGGGTTTAATTCAATCATGAAATGAACGGGTTGAACTTGACTAGCGGTCTATGGTTTGTTGGCCACCGTCAAGGTCATAGGACGTTAGTGGTAAAAACAGATATTAGAAATTTCAAGTGTTGAAATTTGCAATGAGATTGCATACCTTCTATGAGATAGTTGGATCCCGATACCCACTGCAAGTAAAAGTTACTCCTGGGAGAGTTTTTCACTTTACAATTAGCTGATCCAGTAGGTGTCTAAGAAAGCTGTTAACGGGGTTATGCCCCTGCGGAAACGAGGTTATTTAATTAGTTCCATGCGAAAGTATGGGGAGACTCTCTCGGAGTACCAATACCTGTCTGGCCGACCGATTGGCGAACTTGTAGGGTGTAACTAATCCCAGCTAATCTTACTTTTTAGGTTTTTAAGGAAGATTTGATAAAAACAGTGGGAGCCATCCTGATTAGATAAGATAATAACCAATCTAATGTTGCAAAGAGCGCACGCTAATGCTTTTCCTTCTCTCTCTCTCCAGATAGCGACCAATGACACACCTTAATCAAGATAATAATATGGATGTATTAACCGAACCCTCTTATTATACTGAGCTGGGAAACGTTGGTTCCGCTTTTTTTTATGATTGTCATAAGTCTGAGTAAGGAATAGAGGAATATTAGGATTCCCACGCAACCCGAACAAAGAAAAAGCATGCTGATGCATCGTCTCCGGGTGTGTTCGTAATCAAGAACTGTTTTTCAGTTTGCTCTACGTCCTGGGTATTGGATACCGGATTAGGATCCCACGTATGAAATTTGTTACATGGGCTAAGAAGAGGTAGAGAACTGGGAAAGTGTGATATGTTTCTAAAAGTAGGGAATGGAGCAATTGTTGCATCCAAAGCAGTTGGCGAATATCACTTAGTATTACCAAATGGCAATACACTGATTCTGAACGACTGTTATTACGTACCAAAAATGATATGCAATATTATTACATAAAGAAGGATATAACTTTGCATTAGAGAATAATGTTATGAACATTTTGCAAAATTAAGCGTTGATTGGGTTTGGTATGCTATGTAACGGTATATACGTTCTAAATCAGACTACAGTTCTAAACATACGGAACACACAAAAGAGGAAAAGTTAAGAAATGAACAAAACCTTCTTGTGAAATTGTAGACTAGGTCATATCAATGTGACAAGACTAGCTAAATTGCATAAAAATGGAAATTTGAATCCGTTCGAATTTACATCTTATGAAACTTGTGAGTCATGTCTCAAAGGCAAGATGACCAAAACTCCGTTTACTGGACACGGAGAAAGAGCTACTGAACTCTTGGGACTGATACATAGTGATATATGCGGTCCTATGTCTACACATGCCAGGAATGGTTCCTCATATTTCATTACATTCACCGATGATCTCTCAAGATTCGGACATGTGTTCCTGTTGAAACACAAATCTGAAATTTTTGAGAAATTCAAGGAATATAAGAACGAAGTAGAGAACCAGATGGGTAAAGGTATCAAAATCCTTCGATCTGATCGGGGAGGAGAATATTTGAGCACGGAGTTCTGAGATTATTTAAAAGAGAATAGGATTCTCTCTCAGCTTACTCCTCCGTATACACCACAGCACAATGGAGTATCGGAGTGGAGAAATCACACCCTATTAGATATGGTGCGCTCTATGATGAGTATTACTGAGTTGCCTATTTCATTTTGGGGTTATGCACTTGAGACAACTGCATACCTATTGAATAGGGTTCCGGCCAAATCAGTGCCTACCACTCCATATGAGATATGGGAGGGGAAGAGACCATATCTTAATTTCATTAAGATATGGAGTTGTTCGGCTTATGTTAAAAAGCAAAATCCGGACAAGCTCGAGGCAAGGTCAGTTCTGTGCAAGTATATCCCAAACATTCGCAAGGGTATATCTTCTACCACACCGAGGAACAAAATGTATTTGTTTCTCGAAATGCCACCTTTTTAGAAAAGGAATTTCTTGTGAAAGAAATTAGTGGCAATGAGATAGAACTGGAAGAAGTTCCAGCTACACAAACTGTTACTGGCGATTTGGTAGAACCGGAGGATTCGATGGTCCTTGACGAACCTCAACCTCTCCACAGATCTAGTAGGGTTTCTCATCCACTTGAGAGATACTACGGTTTTCTCATAGACGGTGGGAGCGAGAATTGCATCATGGAAGATGATGACCCAACTAGTTTTGAGCAGGCCATCACAAGTGGAGACCCTGTGAAATGGCTGGATGCTATGCGATCTGAGATGGAATCCATGTACACCAACAAAGTATGGACTTTGGAAATTACTCCTGAAGGGGTAAAACCCAGCGGGAGCAAGTGGATATTTAAGAAGAAAATTGGTGTAGATAGAAAGGTTGAGACCTTCAAAGCTAGACTTGTTGCTAAAGCTTTTCGTCAACGACCTGGTGTCGACTATGATGAAACCTTTTCTCCTGTCGCTATGCTTAAGTCCATCAGGATCCTACTTTCCATTCTTGCATACCATGACTATGAAATCTGGCAGATGGACATCAAAACTACTTTTCTAAATGGAGATTTAGAAGAGAGCGTGTACATGACACAGCTAGGGGGCTTCGTAGACAGTGGGAGCAGCGGGAAGGTGTGCAAGCTGCTTAAATCAATCTATAGATTAAAATAGGCATCGCGGAGCTGGAACATCTTTTTTGATGAAACTATCAAAGAGTTTGACTTCATCAAAAATGTAGATGAACCATGTATATACAAGAAGGTTGTAGAGAGTAAGGCCGTCTTCTTCGTATTGTACGTGGATGGCATACTATTGATAGGAAATGATGTTCCTATGCTACACTCAGTCAATCTCTTCTTATCACACAAGTTCTCATAAAAGATCTAGGTGATGTGTCCTGTAAGTCGATGTTACGCACCCCACGGGTTCGCGGGGAGGCGGAATATGTAAAAAATGATTTTTACGGGCTTCGTAACACCGACTCGAACTCCAGGATCGATACTAAACCCTAACTAGCAAACTACTATGAGGTAAATTACATGATAGAATGTTATACCTCATGATTTCAAGTCCTTCAGGTCTTCTTGTCGTTGCCCTCCTCCTCGTCACAAGCTCTAAGGATCGTAATGAATCGACGCTTCCTCGTCGGCCTCTTCGAGTCAAAGACGATCCACCCGAGAGTCTATAGTCCGGGCTCCAACCTCAAATCCGAGGAAACTAGGGAACTTAGCTCGCTACACTAGATGACCTAGATGATATAGAGAGTATAGATGGATTGGTATGTCTTTCATAGCCTTAGGTTTCTCAACACATGAGACATGAAATAGTAGAGGTAGAAGAAGATCAACTTGAGGAAAAGCTAGTGAAGAGTTAGCATGAAATGGAGAGTGTACTCTCTTGTGTAAATCTGAACCATTCTCTTTTTTCAATAGAATGACCTTAATAAAAAATCTAGTATGGTTCATATTTCATCTTAGTGAGTCATGGCTCCAAAACCCTCCATGTGTCACCAAGAGCCATGCTCCATATTATGGAAACTTCCACCTCATTTCCTCCACCTCTTAATGCATTAATCATTTAACCTAAAATGTTTAATACATAATATGAGGTGTCTTCTTCTAGAAGTATCTTTGAACAAATTACAAAAATTCCCCTCATCCGTATATATATACCCGTATCCGTATTCCGAAAAATATGAATACAAAAAAGACGAAAATAATCCATCAGTATAATACTAGGATCCGCTTAAACCAAAACCCGCTAGTATTATCTATCCGAATTATCATCCGTGCACAAGTACACGTACGTGATCGAACCCTGTCATAAAACCATACGACCTCTACATCTTTTGCCCGATGCAGGGAAACCCTCTGTATGAGACTCTAAAGACTCGACACTACGCTGGCAGTGGGTTTAACCACAAGCCGTCAGCGTTACTAGCTGCACATAATGGCTACCCAGGTAACTGTCGATAAGAAGGCCAATGAGCAAACTCATCTGAACACCTACTGAGCCTATCTGTGACAATCTTCGTACTGTCCGGTCTGTTCGTCTAAGAGTATCGCATATCGGGCCTAGGGGGGTGGTAATCGTCAGACCCCTAATAACGCAATAAGTTATATCGGAGAGTAGCCCCAAACACCCTGAGAAACTGCTGGAGTATCTACCAGTAAATTTTTCTTTCCTTGGCCAAGGACTTTGTGTAATGGCTTTCCGAACACAGCGCGATATCAACCCCCAAAACCGAGAAAGACGAAACTTATCTAACCGCCACTGCCTCCAAGTGCTTCGGGACTGCATCCAACTATTACCTGTTTGCATGACTCCTTTAAGCCGTGGTAGGGTAGTGATATAAGAATAGTAGGAACACACTCGAGGCGAAGTAGCTGTGTCAAGTCAACAAACTATGCTGTACTTATGTCACCTAGGAACTGCTACCCGACGATAGGTATAATACCCACCAACAGTCCCCAACGAGTCATGTCCAGTATACTCATAATCCAATGAGCACCTGCATATTATCTCCAGTACGACGTACTAATGGCTGTGGGACAGACCGTTTCCCCTGCTGAGATGAGAAGCGTATACACTAGTCTACTCTGGAGTATCGATGCCCCGTCTTGATAATCCAACGACTAGGGACCTGTATAAGGATGTTCTTACAGACTACCCAGCCCCCACTAGTGTGTCTGCATTCACAACGCTGGTAGTCAAGTAAAGATCCTAAGGGCTCTACCAATATGTATAAGCGATACGCAAAAACACATGCACATATTGAGGTAGAAACAAACCAGGTAGCATATTACCATTTCGAGGAAGACTATTACTATATTTTTGTATATCCCAAGCTTCCAATATGTAATAAACAAACCAGTATGATACAATAATGGCCTCTAGGGCATATATCACTAACAATCTACCACTTGCGCTAAGGCCATATATTAGCATATCGCAGACCTATCATCTTGAATAGCCTCTCGAACTGTGTCTGAGGGGTGGCCTTGGTGAGTGGATCTGTAGTGTTGTTCTCCATATCTACTCTCCTTACCTCAATCTCCCGGTGATCAACGATCTCCCTGATCAGGTGGTACCACCTCAAGATATGTCTGGATCTCTGATGGGACCTGAGTTCCTTCGCTAAAGATATAACGCCGTTGTTGTCGCAATACCGAGGTATTGGAACAACAATGATTGGAAGCACCTGAAGTTCAGTTAAGAACTTCCTCATCCAGACTGCTTCTTTTGCGACGTCACAAGCGGCGATATGCTTCGCTTCCATCGTCGAGTTAGCAACGGTGTCCTGTTTGGAGCTCTTCCAACAGACCGCCCCTCCATTGAGGGTAAAGACATAACCCGATATGGACTTGGAGTTATCCTTGTCACTCTGGAAGCTGGAGTCAGCAAAGGCCTCAATCTGGAGGTCTTATCTGTCAAACACTAAGAACATCTCCTTAGTTCTTCACAGATACTTGAGAATGTTCTTTACTGCTATCCAGTGCTTCTCCGCTGGGTTTGACTGATACCGGCTTACCACGCTTAGTGCATAAGCAACATCTAGTCTGGTACATAACATCGCATACATTATAGAGCCTACCGCAGAAGCGTAAGGTATAATTGTTATGCGAGCCCTTTCCAAATCAGTCTTGGGAGACATCTCTTTGGAGAGGGTGATTCCGTGACAAGCCGATAGACTACCGCGCTTTGAATCTTCCATACTAAATCTTTTCAGTATGGTGTCGATGTACCTGGAAAGTAAAAGTCCCATCATCCACTTTGATCTATCACGATAGATCTGGATCCCAGAATGTAAGAGGCATCACCCAGGTCTTTCATGGAGAACCTGTGTGATAAGAATCCTTTGACTGATTGTAGCATAGGAATGTCATTTCCTATCAAGAGAATGCCATCCACATACAAGACGAGGAATACCACAATTCTTGCTACAATCTTACTATAGATGCATGGTTCATCTGGATTTTTTATAAAGTCGAATTCTTTGACTGCTTCATCAAAACAAATGTTCCTACTCCGTGATGCCTTCTTAAAATAGACTTAAGCAACTTGCACACTATCCTGTTGCTCCCACTCTGATTGAAACCCTCTGGCTGATCTATATAGACACACTCTTTCAAATATCCATTTAGAAAAGCGGTCTATACGTCCATCTGCCAAAACTCAAAAACATGGAAGGTAGCAATGGCAAGAAGGATCCGAATGGATTTGAGCATAGCCACTGGAGAAAAGGTTTTATTATAGTCCAAACCAGGTCTTTGACAAAAACCTTTAGCAAAAAGTCTAGCCTTATAGGTTTCAACCTGTCAATCTACACCAATCTTCTTTCTGAAGATCCATTTGCAGCTTACGGGTTTTACCCCTTCTGGAGCAATGTCCAAAGTCCTTACTTTGTTGGTGTACATGGACTCCATTTCGGCCCGCATTACATCCATCCATTTTACCGAGTCGCCACTCTGAATGGCTTGCTGGAAGCTAGTTGGCTCATCATTGTCAATGATGCGATCCTCTCTATCCCCGTCTATGAGAAAACCGTAGTATCTCTTGAACGGATGAGACTGCCTACTAGTGCTGCGGAGTGGCGCAGGGATGTCCTGTTCTTCTGAAACATCTGGTTCTATCATACTTTCAGTAATAGCTTGTAGTTCTGGAATTTCTTCCAGTTATATTGCGCTCCCAATAATCCCTTTTTCCAAAATTTGATTTTCCAAAAAAAAGTGGGCATGACGAGAAAAAAACCTTTTGTTCCTCTGCTTAATAGAAAAGATACCCCCTGGAGTTCTTTGGGTATCCCACAAACTTATACAGTACTGAGTGTGCCTCGAGCTTGTCCGCATGCTGCTTCTTGACAAAAGCTGGACATCCCCATATCTTCAGATACTGAAGATAGGGTTTCTTCCCACTCCACATCTGATATGGTGTGGTAGGTACAGTCTTGGTAGGAACCTTGTTCAAAAGATATGCAGCTGATTCTAGCGCATAACCCCAGAAGGATCACGACAACTCAGCGTTAATCATCATGGAACGTACCATATCCAATAACGTTCGGTTCCGCCTTTCCGATATACCGTTGTGTTATGGTGTGTATGAAGGAGTAAGCTGAGAGAAAATTCCATTTTCTTTTAAGTAATCCAGGAACTCGGCACTTAAGTATTCACTACCTCGATCAGATCTCAGTATCTTGATACTTTTGTCTATTTGTTTTTCCACTTCATTCTTATATTCTCGAAATTTCTCATAGGCCTCGGATTTATGTTTCAATAAGAAGACATGTCCATACCTAGAGAAATCATCCGTAAAAAGTAACGAAATAGGAATAACCATTTCGTGTATGTGTAGACATTGGACTATACACGTCGCTGTGTATGAGTCCCAAGAGCTCGCTCGCTCTTATTCTGTGTCCAGTGAGCAGAGTCTTTGTCATTTTTCCTATGAGACATGATTGATAAGTTGCATAAGACTGATATTCGAACGAATCCAAATAACCCTCTCTATGTAACTTCGTCAACCTTGTTTCATTGATGTGACCCAGTCTACAATACTATAAGAAAGCCATATTTAATTCTAGAGACTTTCTTTTAAGTGTGTTCTGGACATTGAAAACTTGAGCTTGATTTAATACGTATATACTGTTATCTAGTGTACCTGACCCAATAAAATTTTGATTAAGGTGGATGTGGACCACATCGCTTACAAATGTAAAATCATATCCTTCTTCAGAAAGTAAAGTTACAGATATGATATTACAAGCTAGACTAGGTACACACAAACAGTTACGTAAAATCAATATCTGCCCACTTGTTAATCCTAGGTGATATTCGCTTACAGATACAGCGTCCATGCTCATTCCGTTAGCAATCCTGAGAGTTATATCACCTGCCCTGATAACTCTATGGTTTCTCAAAGCTTGTAAAAAATTACAGACATGAGATCTTGATCCGGTATCTAGTACCTAGGAAGTAGAGTTGATTGACAGAAAATTTTCAATCACAAACACACCCGAAGTCGAAGCCACAACGTGCTTCGGATCCTGAATTTTGGCTTTCCAAGCCCTGCATCTCTTCTGCCAATGCCCTTTCCCGTGACAATAAGAACATCTCTCCTTCCCTACCGTTAGCCCTGAAACTTTTTGCCCTGCCCTTTCCTTCTACCTTACTGACACCGCCTATCGGCTTTGTAGAGGTCTTCTTCTTCTCACCCTTGGTTTTCACCTTGGATCCAGGAGAGGAAGATTCCCCAATAAACAGAGCGGGTGTCTCCCTGGTTTCTTTTAGGATGCCGTCAACTGGAAGTACAACTTTCTTCCCCTGGGCGTAAGTAGAAGGTAGGGACTGTAGAATTAAGTCAACATATGACTCGTTCTCCAACGTAGTCTCCAGGTTCTTGAGTTGTTTAATACAGCTGATCATTGTAGGGACGCGGTCCCCTACAGATGACCCGACAGCCAATCTTGCTTGAAGCAATTTCTTCGAGCTCTTATATCTTACGATACGAGATTGCTCTCCATATAAATCTTTGTTATGGAGGAAGATGAAAACTAAGTCCATCTTCTCGTGCTGCCTCTGGTTTTACTATTCATTGAGGCTAACACGAGGCACTTGGTATTCGCACACTTTTTTTCCCTTGTCTTACGGATATCAATATCCGCGACGGTGGAAACTGGACCTGGGGCGACGGGGCGATTTAATAGTAAGGAGGTGGCCCATCTTGTCATAGGTAATGGACATCTGGACAAATCTTTGCCAATCAATATAGTCTGGTTTAGTCAATTAATTATCTAGCTATAACCTAAGTCCGGTCACATAGTTGCTGCAATTAGGAGAGAGAGGAGAAACACTCAGTATGATATTCTTGCAAATTTAGATTGGTTTTTAGTTTATCTAAATAAGATGGCTCCCACTGTTTCTCGAATCCTTCCTCAAAGCATAAAAGAAGAATTAGTCAGGATTAATCTTACCCTACAATACTTGCTTAACCTTTCGGCCAGGCTGGTGTTGGTACTTTGAGGGAGGTTTTTCAACGTTTTTGCGAAGTTCCTTAATTTCATAACCTCTTTTCCCTGGAGGCGTAGCCCCGCTAACACCGTTTTAGACACCTACTTGGTTTATAGCATTGATTGTGTTAGTGAAAAATCTCCCGAAGAGTAGCGGATACTCACAGTAGGATCGGGATCCAAATATCATTATGTGATAATCCTGAAGGAATCCTACCAACATTATCACACTCTAAATGGTATGCAACACTAGCAAATTTTAGTTTCCTTAGAAACTTCCGATGTGGATTTTTGCCCCATGCTCTTATGACCTTGACGAAGGCCAACATATCATAAGTCACATGTCAAGTTCTACCCATCATTGTCCATGTTAATTTGAACCCACCCGTACATACCCTTGACAAAGGCCAAAATAGTAGTATGACTGTCCCAAACCAACGCATCTATCTATGTTACAGATGAATATCCAGCAGCTACCAATCACTATGTCTTGGCGAATGTCAAAATATATAGCTTGAATACCACTGAATATTCAACTTAAATGACGGAAGGCTACGGCTGGTTTTGGAAAAACCGTGAACGTAATGAACTTGATTTAATCGAAGGAACCCGATAGCTTTTAAAGGAGTGGTTTAAGCTCCACATTTAAAAGTTTGCTGTTTTTAGAAAAACTGAGTGGTTTTAAAATTTGTTCCAACGATTCAGCTTTAGTTTGTTTGTTTTGTATTAATCTAATGCAATCCCATCATTTACACCTATCATTACAGAGAGAAATGAAAATAACACGACCGCTTATGCCATCCGTATTTGCCACTGGGCCCCGTCTAACACTGTTAGGTTACTTAACTAACGCCAGAGCGGGGGCTGGACTAGCACGGATGCAAAACATAAGCAACGTCTACTATATAGCATATATATAATAATCATTCGTCTCACGCAATAATAGGCATACCAGATCACATATGAACATATTAGATATATTAGGAATTCCACGTTTTGTTTAAGCCTGTAACGAATGACGGATTCCACGGTCGTGATGAATAGCCAAACCCTACCCCAGACCCCTACGGGTGCGGCAAACTATCCGTCAAATTCCCGAAGTGAAGAAACCTCCCTCAGTAAAATGAGTAGGTCACTCGGCACTTCAAAGAACCCGGTAGTTTGTGCACTCCACCTTGGATCTATCCTAAGAGCAATAAGCAGTAAAAGAAATAATACAACGGTGGCTAAAATCTCAACCCGGATGTGCCCCGCAAATTAATATTACATCAAATTATAATTTATATCGAATGAAAGAAACTCTCATCTCACATCCCCGGCTATTCATCATCGACGATCCAATAAAGTTCATATACATAAACCAACAGATATGTGCAACCCCAAGCTAACCGACGTATAGCAATTAGCTGAAGTTTAAAAACACATATAACAACACAGATAAAACCCGATTAGACAAGAACTTTAGAATTTCGATCGAAATATATTTTTCGTGTCTACCCCAAGTGCAAACCAGCACACCAAAAATTACTGGGTAGAAACCAAATATTCCAGAAAATAGAACACCTAAAATAAGAAACAACAGAGAAAAAATGACTTGAATCGGCCGCGGATCCACGGCAAAACCCATCGTTTCGTCGCGCTTCCGCGGCCGTCTTAGCGATTCAGTAGATCATTTTTCATAGGTGTTCTTAGAATACCCTGCACTAATTTTTAATACCTCTGAAATAATTTTTCTGGCACTTTTAAAAATCGACAGAAAATTAGGGTATTGGTGTTTCGTTTTCGGGTTTTTCCGATGATCGAAATTCTAACACTTTCTAACAAGCTAGTAAAGGTTTAGTAGGCTCTGATACTACTGTAAGTCGATATTACGCACCCCACGGGTTCGCGGGGAGGCGGAAATTGTAAAAAACGATTTTTATGGGCTTCGTAACACCGACTCGAACTCCAGGATCAATACTAAACCCTAACTAGAAAACTACTATGAGGTAAATTACATGATAGAATGTTATACCTCATGATTTCAAGTCCTTCAGGTCTTCTTGTTGCTGTCCTACTCCTTGTCACAAGCTCCAAGGATCGTAACGGATCGTCGCTTCCTCGTCGGTCCCCTCGAGTCAAAGACGATCCACCCGAGAGTCTATAGTCCGGGCTCCAACCTCAAATCCGAGGAAGCTCGGGCACCTAGTTCGCTACTCTAGATGACCTAGGTGATGTAGAGAGTATAGATGGATTGGTATGTCTCTCATAGCCATAGGTTTCTCAACACATGGACATTAAAGGATGGAGGTAGAAGAAGATCAACTAGAGGAAAAGCTAGTGAAGTGTTAGCATGAAATGGAGAGTGTACTCTCTTGTATAAATCTGAACCATTATCTTTTTTCAATAGAATAACATAATAAAAAATCAAGTATGGTTCATATTTCATCTTAGTGGGTCATGGCTCCAAAACCTCCATGTGTTACCAAGAGCCATGCTCCATATTATGCAAACTTCCACCTCATTTCCTCTACCTCTTAATGGATTAATCATTTAACCTAAAATGTTTAATACATAATATGAGGTGTCATCTTCTAGAAGTATCTTTGAACAAATTACGAAAATGCCCTTCATCCGTATATACATACCTGTATCCGTATTCCGAAAAATACGAATATAAAAGAGACAAAAATAATCCATCAGTATAATGCTAGGATCCGGCTTAAACCAAAGTCCACTAATATTATCTGGCCGAATCATCATCCGTGCACAAGTACACGTACGTGATCGAATCCTGTCGTAAAACCATACACTCTCTACATCTTTTGTCCGATGCAGGGAAACCCTATGTGTGGGACTCTGAAGACTCGACACTACGCTGGCAGTAGGTTTAACCACAAGCCGTCAGCGGTACTAGCTGCACGTAACGGATACCCAGGTATCTATCGATAAGAAGGCCGATGAGCAAACTCATCTGAACTCCTACTGAGCCTATCTGTGACAATCTCCGTACAGTCCAGTCTGTTCGTCTAAGAGTATCGTATCAGGCCTAGGGGGCGATAATCGTCAGACCCCTAATAGCGCAATAATTCGTGTCGGTGAGTAGCCCAAAACACCATAATAAACTACTGGAGTACCTACTTGTAAATCTCGCTTACCTTGGTCAAGGCCTTTGTGTAATGGCTTTCCGAACACAGTGCAATATCAACCCTCAATAACGGGAGAGACGATTCCTATCTAACCGCCATTGCCTCTAAGTGCTTCGAGACTGCACCTAACTGCTACATGTTTGCACAACTCTTTTAAGCCATGGTAGGGTAGTGATCTAAGAACAGTGGGAACACACTCGAGGTGAATTAGAAGTGTCAAGTCAACAGACTATGCTGTACTCATGTCACCTGGGAAATGCTACCCGATGATAGGTATAATACCACCAGCAGTCCCCAACGAGTCCTGTCCAGTGTACTCATAACCCAATGAGCACCTGCATACTATCTACAGTACGGCGTACTAATAGTTGTGGGATAGACCATCTCCCCTGCTGGGATGAGTATACACTAGTTTACTCTGGAATATCAATGCCCTGTCTCGATAATCCAACGACTAGGGACCTGTATAAAGATGTGCTTACAGACTATCCAGCCCCCACTAGTGTGACTGCCATCACAACGCTGGTAGTCAAGCAAAGATCCTAAGGGCTCTGCCAATATGTATAAGCGATATGCAAAAACACATGCACATATTGAGGTAGAAACAAACTAGGTAGCATACTACCATTTCGAGCAAGACTGTTACTATATCTGTGTATATCCCAAGCTTCCAATATGTAATATACAAACCAGTATGATACAATAATGGCCTCTAGGGCATATATCACTAACACCTCCTACATCCTGAGGATAATGATCTATAGAGATAGATCTAAACGGATATTGGGATTGTCCCAATCTAGGTACATTGACACCATACTAAAGAGTTTTAGCATGGAAGATTCTAAGCGTAGTAATTTACCCGCATGCTCAGGAATCACTCTCTCTAAAGAAATGTCTCCCAAGACTGATTTTGAGAGGGCTCGCATGCAAGAGATACCCTATGCTTCGGTAGTCGGGTTTATCATGTATGCGATGTTATGTACCAGACCGGATGTAGCTTACTCATTAGGTGTAGTGAGTAGGTATCAATCGGATCCTAGGAAGAAACACTGGACAGCTGTGAAGAACATTCTTAAGTACTTGAAAAGGACTAAAGAAATGTTCTTGGTGTATGGTAACGGAGAACTCCAGGTGGAGTCCTTTACCGATTCGAGGTTCCAGAATGATAAGGACGACAGTAAGTCGGTCTCGGGTTTTGTCTTCACCCTCAATGGAAGGGCGGTATGTTGGAAGAGTTCCAAGCAAGATACCATAGCAGACTCGACGATGGAGGCTCAATACATCGCTGCCAACGATAGTGCTAAAGAGGCTGTCTGGATGAAGAAGTTCATTACTGAACTTGGTGTGGTTCCATCCATTGAGCATCCAATACCTGTGTATTGTGATAACAATGGAGCTGTGTCTTTGGCCAAAGAACCCCGGTCCCATCAGAGATCCAGACATATTCTTAGACGGTATCACCTGATCCGGGAGATAGTAGATCGACGGGAGATCGAGATCAGGAGAGTTGACACGAAAGACAACGTAGCGGATCCACTCATGAAGTCCCTCCTCCAGACGCAGTTTGAGAAACTTTTTGGGATGTTGGGTATAAGATACTACAACAACTGGCCTTAGTGCAAGTGAGAGATTGTTAGGAATATGTTTGACTTAGAGGCCATTATTGTATGATATAGTGGATGCTTGGATATATATATAGAGGACTTTCTTGCTCGACATGATAGTGTGCTATCTGGTTGCTCTTTATCTTAACATATACACTTGTATTATTATACTCTCTCTCTCTGATATATGTTGATTAAGCCCTTAGGATGTTTGCTTGACTACCAGGACTATGATGTGGATCATACTACTGGGACTTGTGTAGTCTACAAGCACATCCTTTAATTGTTTCTAGTCGATGGGGATATCGAGACAGGGCATCGATATTCCAGAGTAGACTAGTGTGTATGTTTCTTGACCCTGTATGGGGCGATGGTTGATCCCATAACCATTAGTGTTTGACATCAAAGATTGTACACAGGTGCTCATTAGAGAATGGTTGCACCAAACAGGACTCGCCGAAAACTCTTAGATGGTACCATACCTATCGTTAGATAGCAGTTCTCTGGTGACATTGGTACAGGTTAGTCTGTAGACCTGAGATCGTCATAGTGTCTTGTGTGGTTCCCACTGTGCTTTGATTTCCTCCCTACCACGGCTCAAAGGAGTCGTGCAAACAGGTAGATTTTGTGTACAGTCCTGAGTCACATGGAGGCAGTGAGCGATAGGAGGGGTTTCGTCTCTCCTGGTATTGGGAGTTGATATTGCGCTATACTCGATTGGCTATAACAGTAAGTCCCTAGCCAGGGTTGATGAGATTTACTGGTAAATGTTATCAGTAGTTTCTCGAACCGTTATGAGCCATACATCGGCATGACTTATCAAGTTACTAGGGTCTGACGATTTCACCTCTAGACTCGATATGCGACATATCAGACGAAGAGACCGGACTGTACGGTAAGTGATACTTATAGGCTTCATAAGATTTTGGACAAGCTTGGTTGTTGATCTTCTAATCGCTGAATAACTGGGTAGCCATTACGTGCAGCTAGTACCGCTGACGGCTTGTGGGTGAATGATGTGATCATCACCTACTGCTGGCGTATTGACGAGTCTTTAGAGTCCCACACAGAGGTTTTCTAGTTTAAGCGAAACGAAGTAGGGCACATATGCTGATATGTGCGGGAGGCCCGATTAAATACGAGTATGTGATACCGTATTCTAATATGGTGGTTTTTTGATATCGATTAGGTTATATGTGATATAACCGGATTATTGAATCAAGTGTTGATTTGATAATATGATATACAGATAAATGATATTAGTCGGTTATATGTGATATAACCGGATTATTGAATCAAATGTTGATTTAATAATATTATATATATTTATATTTGATCTAATTATATATAATAACTAATATTATTGCTAACTAATTATTTTCTTAATATATATTAATATATATATTTGATATGTGTGTGTGTGTATTAAATGAAGCATGGTTGAATTTTCTATTTCTGGATAATAGAAAGAAGAGGTGGAAAATGAGAAGCATGGGTGATGCATGACTTTTGATTATTTATTCTTTTTCTTTACACTATAGAAGCATGGTCACTTTTTAATATTGATTAAAAATGTATGCTTCAATAAGAGAGAGATTTTACTTGAGTTTTTTCCTCACATGAGCTAATTTCCTTCTAGCTCTCTCCATCTTCTTCCTCCTTTTACCTCGAAGCCCTAACACTCACATGAGTTGTGAAACCTAGGGCTTGCGAGAATCCTAGTGAGCTTAACACCCCTACTTCACCATCTTATACTTGATTAGCACTTAAGTGTAGTGCGTTTCCTTCACTAAAGATAGTTTAGTGAAAATGTAGCTTGTTTTAGCGAAGCTTCGGCTGGATCATCTTCGGCACGAAGATCATGGAGGAAGCTCGTTCAATCTTCAAGTGGAGCTTAGAGAATTCGTAGGGACTACTACCCGGAGCTTTAGAAGAGAAGGACACGGTCTGCAAAAGTTGCAGTTTCTTTCTCTTAGTGTAAATCTTTTTATATCATGCTTATAACCCTAATCATCTAGTTAAGATTCTAGGATAGTGTAGCTTAGCATCCTAAATTTTTAAAAATAGCATGCTAGATGCTTGTGAAAACCCAGTGATGGTGCTAGGGTAGACTTTCAGAAAACTTGCTGGGGGACATGGAGAAAGCAGCAGGGGCTAAAATTACCCGAGGCACCATGAAGGCCCAAGTGACGGTGATAGATCAGGAGGCCGTTCAGGTTGGTAATTTTCTAAAAATTCCCTAGTGTTTTTTCCTATGTTTAGCTTCTAAAAATGGTTTGTGTTTTTCCGCAGGTCCTCCAGCATTTCGCCCTTCTTGTCGCTGTGGAGGCCGAGAAGGTGGCCTCGGCGATAAAAAAGGCCGGAGAGTCTTCCTCGTGTGAGGAAGAGCTCCTTGCCGAGCTGAAAGATGCGGAGGACAAAGCGGTCTTCCTGGACTTGAGGTTGGTCGCGGAGGGCCTGACGGTCGCAAAGCTGAAGGAGTCTCACCGGCTCCTGACCGAATCCAACCGGGCTGTTCAGGCCAAGATGGAGGAGGTCAACGGGCTCTATGACATCGTGAAAAGGCAGAGAGACTCATTCAAGAGGGATGCCCGGGCGGCCCACGAAGCGGTGAAGCATGCCGAGGGCTGGGCGGAAAAGGCTATAGAGGAGTACAAGGCTTCCGACCAATTTTATGTCAACCTTGCCGACTCTGCGGGCGTCGAGTGGCACAACATCCTCGATGCCATCAAAGAAGCTATGCCTGGGTTCGACGGCCAGGAGTTTTGTGCAAGGTATCCCCTTGCCGAGAAAGTGCCCCAGGGTGGCAGCGCCGAGCCGGCGGGAGGGGCCGAGGCCCCAGGCGGAAGCGCAGAGCTTGCGGTCGTAATCGAGGCTCCTAGTAGAGGCACCGAACAGGGGGACGGCAGGGAGGTCCCGGCTACGAAGGCGGTTTGAAGCCGCCCTCCGCCTCGTTCTCTATTTTTCCTCTTTTATTATTTCTGTAGCCTTCAGGTATTTTGTAAAGCTGAAGAGTTTATAATACCTTGTATATAATTTGAAATATCAATAAAGTAGATTTATCTCGTCTTTGATGTGCCTGGCTGCAATACTTCCGTTCTTGTTTATTTTCAAGTGTGGGCTGATTGGTGTCCCTCCTCCCCCGGAGTCGAGGTGGCGTAGGATAAGTGAACACCAAATATGAACATAAGTACAAATAAATCGGTGTCCCTCCCAGCCCCGGAGTCGAGGTGACGTGGGATAAGTGAAGACCAAATACGAACTTTAAGTACAAATAGATCGGTGTACCACCTCTCCCTGTAGTCGAGGTGATGTAGGACAAGCGAACACCAAATATGAACTCCAAGTACAAATAGATCGTTGTCCCTCGATCTGAGTGTGGCTAGGGTTCTGGTCCACAGCACAGCCGGGCAGGAAGCTTCCCGCTATGGATGGGCCGAGCAGGAAGCTACTCGGCCGCCTCATAGTGAGGGCTTTGGATCCACAACGTAGCCGGGCAGGAAGCTGCCCGCTGCAGATGGGCCGAGCAGGAAGCTGCCCGCTGCAGATGGGCCGAGCAGGAAGCTGCCCACTGCCTTGTGGTGAGGGATTTGGATCCACAGCATAGTCGGTCAGGAAGCTGCCCGTTGCGGATGGGCCGAGCAGGAAGTTACTCGGCCACCTCATGGTGAGGGCTTTGGATTCACAGCATAGCCGGGCAGGAAGCTGCCCGCTGCGGATGGGCCGAGCAGGAAGCTGTCCGCTGCGGATAGGCCGAACATGAAGCTACTCGGCTGCCTCATGGCGAGGGCTTAGCTTATAAACTAAAATAACTTTTGTTGACATAAAAAGAGTAGTCTCATCATTCGAAAGAGTACAAATTCATCTGTACAATTTAAGCTTTTTGGTATTATATGGCAGTGGAAAGTCACGTCCCTAGGAATCCTAGTGGCGGTAGTCTCCACCGGGCAGTGTCTCAGCCACGAGGAAGGGACTGTCCTACTTCGGGGAGAACTTGTGCAGCTTCCCTTGGTCTTCGAACTCGTTTTGATGCAAGACCAAGTCTCCTGCCTTGAAAGCTCGATGTTTAACCCGGGCGTTGTAATATCGGACGGTCTGTTGCTGATATGCGGCCATCCTTATTTGTGCCCAATCTCTTTTTTCCAATAAGATGTCTAGGTTGTTTCGAAGTGCCAAGATATTAGCCTCGTCGTCGAAGTGCTCGACTCGATAGTTGGGAGGGCCGATTTCTGCGAGGACCATTGCCTCGGTGCTGTAGCAGAGGCTAAATGGGGTTTCCCTCGTGGGTGTTTTTCTCGATGTTCGCAACGCCCATAACACCCATGGAAGTTCTTTGACCCAGCCGCCCTGTCTTCCTTCCAGGCGGGCTCTGAGGCCCCGGATGACACCTCGGTTTGCTACCTCGGCTTTCCCGTTGCATTGAGGATGCGCGACCGTGGAGAACTTCATCAATATGTGATAGTCGATGCAGAATTCTCTGACTTTGTTATTTTCAAAGTTGGTTCCGTGGTCGGTAACGATGCACCTCGAGATTCTAAATCGAGCAATTATATTATTCTGCAGGAACTTCACCGTAGAGGTGGCATCCAGTTTCCTGATCGGCATGGCTTCTACCCACTTCGTAAAGTAGTCTACGGCGACAAGGATGTATTTGTGTCCACTTGTGCCAGTGGGGAGTTGTCCGACCATATCCATCTCCCACTGTGCGAATGGCCAAGGGGAACTTGGTGGCGTCAACTCGGTAGCGGGTAGCCGAGGAATGCTGCCAAAGAGTTGGTAGGTCTTGCACCTTCTGACCAGCTTTTCTGCGTCTTGGTGTATAGTCGGCCAGTAATACCCCTGCAACAGTATCTTTTGAACTAGATTGCGGGCTCCTTGATGTGCTCCTCCGACTCCTTCATGTATCTCTCGGAGAACATAATCTACTTCGTCGGGATCGACGCATCGGAGTAGAGGTTAGGTGTATGAATTTTTGTACAGATTTTCTTTGCTCCACACGAAGTGGCGAGCTTTTATGCGAAGCCGGCATGCCTTAATCCGGTCCTCGGGGAGTACTCCGTCCTTAAAGAACTCCACTATAGGTTTTCTCCAATCCGGGATGTCCTCTTGAGTAGTGTAGATCCGGTGTACCACCTCTCTATCTTTGATGCTGGGTTATGGCAGGACTTCGAAGAGGATGTTTCTCTGGTGATTGGCTGAATAAGAAGAGGTGAGTTTGCTTAGCGCATCGGTCCTGGCGTTCATGCTCCTGTGAATTTTTTTTTTACTTGGAGCTCGTTGAAATTTCTCCGAAGTCTTTTTACCTCCGCTAGATATTTCATCATCAGGGGCTCCCGGGCTTTGAAACGTCCGGTCACCTGACCGACGACCAGCACGAAGTCGCTGCGGATCCTGATTGTCTTTAGCCCCACCCCGTATTCGATTCGTAGCCCAGCCAATAAGGCTTCATATTCTACGGCGTTGTTTGATGCCTTGAAGCCCCACTCTTCTTCATTCGAACCACGAATGACCAACCCAGCCCCACTCCCTTCCTCTGTGGAGGAGCTGTCCACATAGAGTACCTAGTCCGGAATCGGGTCAACCGTCTCCTTGACCGAGGGTCGTGGGTCAGGGCCTCATGCCGGCACTCCTTGTTTATTGGGAATGGTGCATTCGACCACGAAATCGGTTAAGGCATGTACTTTGATAGCTTGCCTTGATCGGTACCGGATGTCGAATTGGGATAACTACCATCTCCATTTCTTTAAGCGGCCCGATAATTCGGGGGAACCGAGGATATTCCCCAAGGGTCATTCGGTGAGAACAACGATCGTGTGAGCCTGGAAATAGTGCCGGAGCTTCCTGGAGGCGACGACGAGCGTCGAGACTATTTTTTCTATGGCCGGGTATCTGGTCTCTACATCCTTAAACACATGGCTGACGTAGTAGACTGGTCTTTGTATTCATTCAGATTATCTAATGAGTATAGAGCCGGCAGCCTGGTCGGAGACGACCAGATACAGTAACAGCTCGTCCCCCTTAGTTGGTCTAGTGAGAAGCAGGGGAGAGGGTTGCCAGATGTGTCTTGAGCTGCTCGAAAGCAACTTGGCACTCCTTGGACAACTTGAACCCGGGGATCTTCCTGAAGGCTTTGAAGAAAGGAAGGCACATTTCTCCAGATCTGGACATGAAGCGACTCAAAGCGGCCACCCTGTCCGTGAGCCGCATGATATCAACATTGCTTTTGGGCGTTGCCATGTTAATGATGGCTCTAATCTTCTCCAGGTTTGCTTCAATTCCCCGGTGGGTGACCATCAATCCAAGGAATTTCCCGCCCGTGATGCCGAATGCACACTTGGCTGGATTCAGTTTCATTTTGTACTTTCGCAGGACATTGAATGTCTCGCCGAGGTCTGTGGTGTGTTCGACTGACAGGGTGGATTTCATAAGCATGTCGTCGATGTAAAATTCCATATTTCTCCCAATCTGTGATTTGAACGGTTTGTTGACCAGCCGCTGGTATGTTGCCCCCGCATTTTTGAGGCCGAAGGGCATTACCCTATAGCAGTAGACTCCTCAATCGGTGGTGAACGCAGTTAGCTCTTCATTGGCTGGATTCATCCGGATTTGATTATAACCGGAGAAGGCATTTATGAAGCTCAACAGCTCGTGGTTGGCCGAGCTGTCAACTAACTGATCCATTCGAGAGAGTGGGTAGTTGTCTTTGGGGCAGACCTTGTTTAGATCGGTGAAATCGACGCACATGCGCTATTTCCCATTTTTCTTCTTGACCATGACTACGTTTGCTAGCCAAGCCGAGTAGTCCAGGTTTTTGATGAAGTTGGCCACGAGCAGTCGGTCCACTTCCTCCTCTATTGCTTTCTGTTTTGTTGGCACGAAACTTCTTTTCTTTTATTGGACCGGCCGGGCTTTCGAGTCGACCCCGAGCTTATGGAAGATCACCTTGGGGTCAATCCCGGGCATGTCCGTAGGAGTCCAAGAGAGCACGTCGGAGTTGCTCCGAAAGAACCGGATCAGGCTATCCCGAGCATCCCCTGTCAAGAGTGAGCCGATCTGGATAGTTCGGCTATCGTCTCCCTCCTTGAGAGGAACCTCTGACAAAGCCTCCACTAGGAAACCGTGAATCTCGTTTTTGTTGTCGCGCATATCTAGAGACTCCTGAGGATCGCACACATCTTCAAAAATGTCAATTTCTTTCTCCTTAGGGAACGTCGAGGCGAGACAGACCCTGGTGGTTTGCTGGTCTCCGTAGACCTGGCCTATCCTCCCATTGTCCAGAGGGAACTTGAGCGCGAGGTGATAGGTCGAGATTTGAGCCTGGAGGGTGTTTAGGGTGGGGTGATCCAGGAGGATGTTATAAGACGAAAGGATCCTTGCAACGAGAAAATTCACCGATATGGTTCGCAATCTTCCTGCTTCCCTAATGTTGAGAGGGAGGGTGATCAATCCTCGGTCAAGACAGAATGGTTTGTAAACCCGGAGAGGATGTGGGAGGTCGATTGGAGGTCGGACGGGTTTATCCCATACGCTGGAAGCAGTCGTAAAACAAGATATCCGTCGAGCTCCCCGAGACGACTAGGATTCTCCGGACTTCATATCGGTTTACCCGGACTGCTCTCACAAGGGGATCATTGTGCGGGAGTGATATACCATGAAGGTCCTCGTTGGTGAAGGTGATTGGATCGTCCTTCTTGCACTTCTTGTAGGGGGATCACTTAAGGACATGAACGGCCGAAAACGGTGGGTGTCCTCGTTGCTCGGAGTCGAGCCAACAGAGATGACCATGATCTGCCCGACCGTCAATTCTCCGGGATGAGCTTGGTTCGCTTGCTCCCGATCTGCCCGCCGTTTATCTCGTATGTACTTTGTCAGGTGACCGGAGCGAATCGGCTCTTCGATGTAGTCGCGGAGCTGTTTGCAGTTCTAGGTCGGGTGCCTCTGTGATCGATGGAAGGCGCAGTTTGGGCCGTGGAGTCACTTGTCCGGCCTCTGAGTCACTGGCGGGAGTTTGAAAAATCTCTCGCCCTTAGCCTCCTCCAGCTGCTTGTTCATATCAGATTTTTGCATTTTTATACCGCCCAATTTTTATCACATTGCTTATCGGTAGATACTCTTGAGCCGTGTTTGCTAGTCAATTGCAGGATACAGGTTCTCGGTTCTAAAACGGTGAAATTCATGGAAAACACGATAAAATCCGGGTTCCTGCCAACCACAGATAAAACACGGGTCTCCGCCCTTTATCCGTCTGTTGCCACACACCAGTTTAAAAGACAAAATGGCAAATCAATGTCGTTTTCATGCACAAGGCTCAATGGCAGCACAAGATCCAAGAAATCTACGCGGAGCTCGAGGAAATCATGACAAAAAGATCCACATCAAATCACCTTTTCCTCAACAGAAATTCTGGAAAAATCGTGAAGAAAATATGAAAAAATATATATACCAGAATAAAGGACACACAGAACCAGGGAAGCACAGAAAAAATGGGAGCCCAACTCCTCCATACCGCCGCGGAACCGTGGCCAAAGGGGGTCTAGGCCGTGGATCCGCGGCCGTACTGGCGCCGCAGCTGGTCAATTTTCAAGGGTATTTTGGTCTTTATATGTACATGCAGAATTTTGCCCTAGGTTTTCATTTTCCAGCCTATAAATACCCCAGAACCTTGTGAAGCCAAGGGTGCATATTCTTGTATTTTTCTAGGTTTAGAATACTTGTTTCTTCTTCCTCTTCTCATCTCTTCTCCATTAAAACTTGTAGTGAGCTTTGTGAGTAAAGAATGATGAATAAAGAAGACTCTTTTTCTATTATATCTTGTCTTATTCTTTTATAATCGCTTGTAATTTTAATTTGTTAACTTAGTTGTTGTTATTTCTTGTTGTTTCTTTCTTTTCTCTTTTTCTTTATCCTTAAAACAACCATGATGCTTACGCTTGATCCTTGCCAAGGTGAGGTCGCAAATAGCTAGTTGTTATCTTCTAATCTCTTCTTTCTATCTTCCTCTTTTGTTTTGTTTTCTTTTCATTATGATGTGTGAGTAGTTTCATACTTGTTAGGGTAGGATAAGGGAAGTTTGAGAGAAGGAAATCTCTCTCACTCTTTCCTTGCCCAACAACTTAATTCGACTCCCGTTAATTGAACCACAATCCGCTCCTTACGGCACCCTATCCTACATGATAGCGGTGATTCCGTAGTGAGACCGGTTGTGGTTGAATTAACCGGAGGTTATGGCTAAGAGCCAAGAACGGACGGACAAGCACCAAAAGGAAGAACTTATGCGTTGGAAAGCCTAGCTTATACTCGTAAGTTCCTTCCTAGTCGTGCTAATCCCCGTTGTTGCCGATTACCGTAACACCGATATTAAGAGGGGCAACGAAAGAAGTGGGAGACTCCTAACTCAAACTAACCTAATCCTAACCCTAACAAGCTCTCTTTACATATCATTTTAACACTTAGATAATCACAAACAAATCTGGACTCTCGGACTTAACTCGTTAAAACACATAGAAAAAGACTCCCATCTCCCTGCGGACGACTCGTACTCAACCGGCTAGCTACAAGCGAAACCGTCATGATTGCGGTATTTAACTAAAACTTGAACACGCAGAATCACTACCAATCAAATGGCGCCGTTGCCGGGGAGACGGTAGTTTATTTCTTTATGTAATTTCGGGTTAACTTGTGAATATAAATATAACCGAAAAACAAAACAAAAAAATATACGTTGTAAAAAAATCATCTTGTTATTTTTGATTAGTTTTTGTGCAAGTGTGCAGGAAAATACGAAGTTCGAGTTCAGTGGCCAAGACGTAGAATATACGAAGTTCAAGTTCAGTGCCAAAGACGTGGGAAGATAGACCCATATTTCGCGGCTACACCGCGACGGATCAACACGAGGCAAACGGTCTACTGTAAGATTCTGGAGCAGTTACAGTGAGCAAATCCAGATTCTGGGTCTTAAAAACAGCAGAGGACACTCAAAACAGCCCACACCAGAAAACTGGAGCCCCAAGTCCACAACTTAGCCGCGGAACCGTGGCATTAGGGCCTTATTGCCGCGGAACCGCGGCCATTTGGTGCCTTAGGGCTGCCAAAAATTTTTGGTGAGTCCTTCTCCTCTCTCCCACTCCTCTGGACTCCAATAAACTGTGTTTTCTGCAGCATTCTTTGCGCAAACTCTCTTCCCCCTTCCAATAAACTGTTCTTGTGCAGGATTCTTTGCGCCACGCTAAAAATAAAAATTGTTTGCAGTTGATTTGTTACCGCTTTGCATTCTTTAATACGGACTTAAGGGGCTTGAAACCAATTCAGATTGGGTGGGGATTTCATCACCCTTCCCAGGACCCCAAAAATCACAAAAAGCATATGCATTGTCCATTGTTAATTAAAAAATACTAGACTCAGCCCTAAGGACTTCACGCTCATTAGGAGAAGTTAACCGTGTTTAGAACCTCGCTTAACAGTATATTGTTTACGGGGTGTCTAGGAAAGTGTTAACGGCGCAACCGCCAAAAGAGAAAGGGTTACTTAATTAAGGAACTTCGCGAAAGCGTTGGAAAACCTCCCCTTATCTCTGCACTTACCTGGCCTCGTGATCAGTGTATCTTAAGCCCGTTTCTCGACACAGTTTTACTTCGACAATCAAGTTCTGGAGCAGGTCTAGCAGACCTAGGTAACCCTAGATCTAGGTGTGATTGTGCATATCTTGTTTGTGATTACTTAAAGCCGTAAGTCCGTATATATTTCTGTAAAGATCTTTCTAAAAAAAAAAGAAAAAAAAATCAAAAACTTTTTATAAAAACTTGCCCTTTGTCGCCAAATCCATTTTTCACCCACCACCCATCGCCTTTCTCCATTGACGTTTTCTTACCCTCACCTTCTCCGCTTTGACTATACTAAACTCGTTTAGTGTATGTCCGCTTGGACTCGGGACACTAGCGCCCGTCTAGTCCGCGTTACGTTAGTCGCTACCGACTACGCGATCGACTCAGACGTCGATACTCCGTCCACTCCTCTTTCACCCCTTCCTTTGCCGGCCAACTCCGACGTTGACCGAAATTCTGTTCATACATCTTCACCTTCACCTTCACCAACCTCTTCTTCCGCGATGTCAGGATTTAATCCGAACATCTCTTTGACTACCCCTGGATTGGCTCCACCTCCTACGGAGACCAATAACCCACCACCACCGCCTGTTGTAGTGCCGCAGCGAATCGCGCTCCAGGATCGTTTCTATCCCACCCGTTCTGCACTTCCCACCTGCCTTTCTCTTCCACCGGCCAATGGGGATAATTTTGAAATTAAGCCCCACTTCATCAACATGCTTCCACGATTTCATAGGCTTGAATCTGAAGATGCCTATATCTTCATCAATAAATTTCAAAACGTCTGTGCCATGATGAAAACCACCCAGCTGTCGGACGATGCTATACGTCTACGGATCATTCCGTTCACTTTATGCGATCTTGCTGAAAAATGGCTGTATAGCACCGCTTCCCACTCCATAACCAGTTGGGACGAGTTTGTAAAAGCGTTTCTAAAGAAATTTTATCCGAATCATAAAACCGCAAGGATTCGAAATGAAATCAACCAATTCTCTCAGCTTCCTTCTGAACCCTTCTGGAAGTGCTTTGACCGGTACAAAGACCTTCTTGTTCAGTGTCCTCACCACGGTATAGAGAAATGGCAACTTTGCCAAACCTTATACGAGGGCCTGAACCCAGCAACGAAGCAGTTGTTGGAAACCATCTGTCAGGGCCACTTCCTATCAAAATCTGACGAGGAAGCGTGGCAGTTCTTTGACGACCTTGCGGAGCAAACGCTACAATGTGAGAGCACCATACCTTCTTCTTCTTCTTCTACCTCCATTTCTACCGGTCAGTCTAGGGTAGGAATTCACCAACTTGATGTCTCTATTGCGATGAAAGCTGAAATGGCTGCAATAACGAGAAAGCTTGAAGCGATAGAGAGCAAATTCTCTTCTCCTGCTCCTACCCCTGTTCTTTCCCTTCGTACCATTTGCACTTGTTGTTCCGATCCTTTTCACTTGACCGAAGAGTGTCCTTACAATCCACCATTGCAAGGACAGGATCAGGTTAATGCTGCATTTCAGCAAAGACCGAGGAATGATCCATACTCTTCCACCTACGATCCCGGCTGGAGGAACCACCCCAATTTCGCCTGGAATCAGAATCAGAATCAATTCCAAGGCAACAATTTCCAAAGGGCCCCTCCGCCGCAACAACAAGCGCAACAACAAACTCAACAGCAGTTTCAGCAGCCCTTCCAACCCCAACCTTTCCAAAATCAGACGAACAACTTTGCACCCAACAATTCTTTTCCACCAAACAACTTTGTTCCGTCAAACAACGATAAGGTTTCCTCGCTCGAACGAAGTCTGAAGGCGTTCGTCAAACAATCGACTCAGTCCACCGCAAACATCCAGTCTTCCATTCAGTCCTTAGTGCAACACACTGCCGCTCACGGGCAAAGCATCAAAACCATCGAAGCCCAGATTGCACAACTGAATGCGGCCTTAAGCGAGCGAGAGAAGGGGAAGCTCCCGTCCCAGCCACTCCCAAATCCCGGTCACCCACAGAATGTACATGTTGCTCTTGAACAACAGAATCATAATGTGAGTGCCATGACCACATTGAGATCGGGAAGGATGCTGCAAAACAACATCGGCATACGGATCAATGATGACACCCCGGCCGCTTCTTCTTCTTCTTCTTCTTCATCTCCTGCTTCTTCGTCTTCTGAGCCTATTCTCCGTTCTTCACAAGGCTCTCCTTCCTCTTCTTCTGCTTTGAATGGACCCACTTCTCACTCCACGAAAACACCTGTTCTGGGATCCGTTCCAACTCCACAATCTCCTCCACAAGCATTAGACTCAACCAATTTTAAAAATGTCCCATTTCCAAACCGGTTGAGGTCTAATAAACAAAATCCTCAAATGGAGAAGATTCTGGAGTTATTTAAGCAGGTTAACATTAACATTCCTCTTTTAGATGCTGTCCAACAAGTCCCGTCCTACGCGAAAATCTTAAAGGACTTGTGCACGAAAAAGAGGAAGTCTCAGGTACCCAAGAAAGTTTTCTTGGCTAGTGCTGTGAGTGATGCCCTTACCCAATCTTTACC
This sequence comes from Agapanthus africanus, assembly GCA_030015575.1. Taxonomy (NCBI): domain Eukaryota; kingdom Viridiplantae; phylum Streptophyta; class Magnoliopsida; order Asparagales; family Amaryllidaceae; genus Agapanthus; species Agapanthus africanus. Next base: position 328,650,444 of record JASDDO010000019.1, read on the forward strand.
ACAAAAACGGAAGGACCCTGGCTGTCCTACGATTTCTATTACTATTGGGGATAAGAACATCAACCGCGCACTATTAGATCTTGGTGCCGGTGTTAACCTGCTTCCGTATTCAGTATACGAGCAATTAGGCGTCGGAGAGCTGAAACCCACGCACTGCACTCTCCAAATGGCCGACCGATCGATCACCCATCCTAGGGGTGAGCTAGAGGACGTGTTAATCAAAGTCGGGGACTTCATATTCCCCGTTGACTTCATTGTATTAGACACACAGCCTGTAGCTAACCCCCGGAATCAAATTCCGGTGATACTCGGTCGCCCATTCCTTGCAACCTCAAATGCTGTGATCAATTGTCGCAACGGTTCGATGAACCTCTCTTTTGGAAACATGACGATTGAACTCAACATTTTTAGGTTGGGGAATCAGCCCGCCGAACCTAATGCTAATATACTAGACGTCTGCTCGATCCAGGAGATCACCCCAGAAGAATGTGAATTCGAGGAGTTTCTGTTTGATCACGATAATCTTGACGCCACTAGTGCGTTCCTCCTCGAACCTGCTGCTGTTTCTGCGCCCGACAACGACTACAAGTGTTTCACGTTCTTGAACGATCTTAGCCGCTCGCAACCCGAGTTTGAATCCTTCAAATTTCCGGATGAGTTACCTGAACCATCCGACTCGGTCGCTTACACTCGTTTTGAACCTTTGCTGGAATCTTTTGAGTTCGAGACCGTTTCACCAATCTTGCCTTCAATCGTTTCTCCTCCCACGCTCGAACTCAAGCCTTTGCCGTCTCACCTTAAGTACGCTTACTTGGGTGAGAACGAGACCCTACCTGTCATCATCTCGGCTTCTCTAGCTCCCGAGCAAGAGAAAGCCCTTCTCGCGGTCTTGCACAGCAACAGGCAAGCTTTTGGCTGGTCCATGGCGGACATCAAGGGGATTAGTCCCCTGATCGTTGAGCATCACATTCATCTGATGGATGATGCCAAACCAGCCCGGGATCCACAAAGACGTCTCAATCCAGTCATGAAAGAGGCTGTGAAGAAGGAGATCGTAAAATGTCTAGATAGTGGTATCATTTATCCTATCTCTGATAGCCTGTGGATTAGCCTCATTCATGTTGTCCCCAAGAAGTCGGGCATCACGGTCATAACCAACGAGGCGAACGAGTTAATCCCTACTCGCACCCAAACTGGGTGGCGAGTATGCATCGATTACAGAAAACTCAACGCCGCAACGCGGAAAGACCACTTTCCGCTACCTTTCATTGACCAGATGCTTGAACGATTGGCCGGACACGAGTACTACTGCTTTCTTGATGGCTACTCCGGTTATAATCAAATTCCCATCGCCGAAAAAGACCAGGACAAGACCAATTTCACTTGTCCTTTCGGCACGTTTGCATATCGACGCATGCCCTTTGGGTTATGCAATGCGCCCGCTACCTTCCAGCGGTGTATGATGGGAATCTTCTCAGACATGGTGGAAAAATTTCTGGAGATTTTCATGGATATTTCTCCATCTTCGGCGATTCCTTCAACGAGTGTTTGCTGCATCTTGACGCTGTCCTTACCCGATGTAAGGACAAGAATCTCACTTTGAATTGGGAGAAGTGCCACTTCATGGTGCGCGAAGGTATTGTCTTAGGACATATCATCTCGCAAAATGGCATAGAGGTTGACAAAGCAAAGATTGAGGTCATTTCCAATCTACCTCCTCCCCGTTGCGTCAGAGATATCCGAGCCTTCCTTGGCCATGCCGGTTTCTATAGACGGTTCATCAAGGACTTTAGCAAGATTGCTAGGCCCTTGACTCTTTTGCTGGCCAAGGATATGCCATTCGACTTCAACTCGAGCTGTGTGACTGCATTCGAGTCATTGAAAAGCTCCCTCACTTCTGCTCCCGTTCTCTCTTCGCCTGACTGGACGCACCCATTTGAGATTATGTGCGATGCATCCGACTTTGCCATTGGTGCTGTCCTTGGACAACACATCAACAAGATGCCGCACGTAATCTATTATGCGAGCCGAACCCTGAACGACGCCCAACTCAATTATACAACAACTGAGAAGGAATTCTTAGCTGTTGTATTTGCTTTAGAAAAGTTCAGGCCCTACCTCATCGGCTCTCCAGTCATTGTCTATACAGACCATTCTGCTCTGCGCCATCTTTTTGCGAAGAAAGATGCAAAATCTCGGTTAATACGTTGGATCCTCTTGCTTCAAGAGTTTGACCTTGTCATTAAGGACAAACGAGGATGTGAAAACATAGTTGCCGACCATCTCTCACGACTTCCTTCTTCGCCTTCACTTCCAATTCCGATCAACGACATTTTCCCGGATGAACAACTCTTGACAGTATCTTGCGAACCCTGGTTCGCAGATATTGTGAACTATTTGGCAACAGGATTACTACCGACTGAATGGTCAAGTCAGGACAGACTTCGTTTCTTATCCCAAGTAAAACACTTTTACTGGGACGAACCCTATTTGTTCAAGTACTGTCCCGACCAGATTATTCGTCGGTGTGTCCCTGACGAGGAATTCAAGAGTGTGCTGTCATTTTTCCACGATCAAGCGTGTGGCGGGCATTTTGGCCCCAGAAAGACAGCTGAGAAGATCTTGCAATGTGGTTTCTATTGGCCACAACTCTTCAAAGACGCTCACGACTATTGCAAGACTTGCTCCCGGTGCCAACACATGGGCCGGATATCCCGGAGGAACGAGATGCCACTCCAACCGATCTTGGTTGTGGAGATTTTCGATGTTTGGGGGATAGATTTCATGGGGCCGTTTCCCAGCTCTTTTGGGAACTTGTACATCCTTCTCGCTGTTGATTACGTCTCTAAATGGGTCGAGGCTGTGCCCAGCCGGACTAACGATAACAAGGTTGTCGTTAGGTTCCTTAAAGAAAACATTTTCTCCCGGTTTGGGCACCCCCGAGCGATCATTAGCGACAATGGGAGTCATTTCTGCAATAAGACTTTCGAGGCCTTGATGCGGAAATACTCCATTAATCATAAGCTATCCACGCCCTACCACCCCCAAACCTGCGGGCAGGCCGAAGTTTCAAATCGGCAAATCAAGCAGATACTGGAGAAGACGGTTTCCAAGAACCGTAAGGATTGGTCGCTGAAACTCACTGATGCCCTTTGGGTATTTTGAACCGCTTATAAGACCAACCTTGGCATGTCTCCCTATCGGCTTGTGTACGGAAAAGCCTGCCACCTACCTGTCGAAATAGAGCATCACGCATTTTGGGCGATAAAGGAGCTGAATCTGTCTCTCGAGGATGCGGGCAGCCATCGGAAGCTGCAGTTGAACGAATTAAGCGAGCTTAGGGATGAGGCTTACGATAACGCGGTTGTCGTTAAGAACCGAACGAAGGTGTTTCACGATAAACACCTTTTGCGCAAAACCTTCGTACCTGGTCAGCAGGTACTGCTTTACGACACCCGACTTCACTTCCATCCAGGAAAGCTCAGATCTCGCTGGAAAGGGCCGTATTTTGTGCGGAATGTGTATCCGCATGGCGCTGTGGATTTGGAAAATCCAAAGGACGGTTCATTTTTCAAAGTGAACGGACACCGACTTAAACCGTACCTTAGCACCGAACCAACAGAGGAGCTCCTGTTCTTACAGGAGCCGGTTTACCCTGCATAATCTTCCTCTGCCTACCACCAAACTTCGGTTATCCAGCCAAGAACAGTGGACACTGTTCCAAATAAGTTTGGGGGTATGTATAAACCATTTTGTATATATTTGTGGATATTCTTTTTCTTTTTCTTTTTTCTTAAAAACAAAAACAAAATAAAAATTTGTGTGTATACCTAACCGACAATTTTGACCCTTCAAATGATCTCTTCATGCAATGACAGTGAGGACACTGTCCAGTTTAAGTTTGGGGGTACGCTCGGTACGCATTTCTTACCTTCGCATCCATATGTATATTCTGCATCTGCATATAAAATCCATAAAATCCATAAAAATCTGAAAATTTTCTAAAAACATAAAAACTTTTTTTGTCAAGTTAGCTAGTGGGAAGGACTCGGATTCAACATTTCGACAGTTTTGTTTGATAAAATAAAAATAACTAAATCTTATGTTTAGATTTTGAAAACCTGAAAGATAACTCTCCTTTGAAGTTAACTATAGCTGATATACGTCTTTACATCACACTCCACGTGTCGTGAGTTTTTGGAAATTAGATGACAAGTCTTTTATGTTTAAAAAACTTTTAAATAGATAAATGATTTTCTGAGGATCAAATAGGTTTGTTCTGAAATAAGTAATATCAAGAATAGTTTATGAAGTAAAGCGAATATGAAGGAATATTATTGATGCCGTAATTGGAACTAAGTCTGAAAAATAACCCATCTGAAACTTGATTGGAATGATTACACACCAAACCCACTAAACACGTCTTTTATCCAAAAAAAAAATAACTGAACTGCCGGTTATATCTCCGTTCGTATTAAATCATCTGATTTTCACGCCAAACTGTCTTTTGTTTTTGGACCTAGGTAACTTGAGTAATTAAGTCCGCTGGGGTGTTTCTACACCTAATGCCCTAAAACCAACTGGTTTGGGTGCATTGGCCCAAAGCTCGCTAAGAAGCCTAGAAAGTCCAGATAAAAACAAAGTCAAGCAAGTGTTCTCTCCGAGTTAAAATTCCTAACGGTTCTTTGTGTGAGAATAATCTTGATAAAAGACAGGCTTTTATAAAAAAAAATTTAGCGGAGATATGAAGGTTTTACTCTATGATAAAGACTATTGCACGATTCACAGAGGTACGTATGAAATGAAAACAAGAAAAAGGTGGAGTGAAGAATAAGACCTAGTTTCCTGTTAGGGAAGATAGAAATTCTAAATTTGAAACTTTACTGGAAAACGAAACTTGAAAAATGCTTAACTCTTTATAAAACTTATGTGATCCTTTCAAAAATTTTATCTGGGCTTTATTGTGTAACATGACGACGTAAATCGATCCTTCTGGAAACTTAACGACACTATTTGCACTGCACGTAAAGACATATAAAATCTGTAGTTAAATAAGAAGCGAGGTGTGAAAAATAAAGGTTTGATAGTCTAGACTTGGGATCATAGAATTGTTATTTTCTGAAACAAAACTTTAGGGTTTGAATCTTAGTTATTTTACAAAACTAGCTTGACCGGATTTTGTGGGTAGTATCCGCTGAAAACCCTCAGGAGACAACACTCCTCCTACTAGGGACACCTAGAGGTTTAACGGCTTGTTGCACATACTCAGTGCAATCGCGTTCCCTGCGAAAGTGAGGTTAGGAAATTTTTTATGAATAAATTGGCTTTGCTCGGGACGAGCAAATGATAAGTTTGGGGGTATTTGTTCATATCAGATTTTTGCATTTTTATACCGTCCAATTTTTATCACATTGCTTATCGGTAGATACTCTTGAGCCGTGTTTGCTAGTCAATTGCAGGATACAGGTTCTCGGTTCTAAAACGGTGAAATTCATGGAAAACACGACAAAATCCGGGTTCCTGCCAACCACAGATAAAACACGGGTCTCCGCCCTTTATCCGTCTATTGCCACACACCAGTTTAAAAGACAAAATGGCAAATCAATGTCGTTTTCATGCACAAGGCTCAATGGCAGCACAAGATCCAAGAAATCTACGCGGAGCTCGAGGAAATCATGACAAAAAGATCCACATCAAATCACCTTTTCCTCAACAGAAATTCTGGAAAAATCGTGAAGAAAATATGAAAAAATATATATACCAGAATAAAGGACACACAGAACCAGGGAAGCACAGAAAAAATGGGAGCCCAACTCCTCCATACCCCCGCGGAACCACGGCCAAAGGGGGGTCTAGGCCGCGGATCCGCGGCCGTACTGGCGCCGCAGCTGGTCAATTTTCAAGGGTATTTTGGTCTTTATATGTACATGCAGAATTTTGCCCTAGGTTTTCATTTTCCAGCCTATAAATACCCCAGAACCTTGTGAAGCCAAGGGTGCATATTCTTGTATTTTTCTAGGTTTAGAATACTTGTTTCTTCTTTCTCTTCTCATCTCTTCTCCATTAAAACTTGTAGTGAGCTTTGTGAGTGAAGAATGATGAATAAAGAAGACTCTTTTTCTATTATATCTTGTCTTGTTCTTTTATAATCGCTTGTAATTTTAATTTGTTAACTTAGTTGTTGTTATTTCTTGTTGTTTCTTTCTTTTCTCTTTTTCTTTATCCTTAAAACAACCATGATGCTTACGCTTGATCCTTGCCAAGGTGAGGTCGCAAATAGCTAGTTGTTATCTTCTAATCTCTTCTTTCTATCTTCCTCTTTTGTTTTGTTTTCTTTTCATTATGATGTGTGAGTAGTTTCATACTTGTTAGGGTAGGATAAGGGAAGTTTGAGAGAAGGAAATCTCTCTCACTCTTTCCTTGCCCAATAACTTAATTCGACTCCCGTTAATTGAACCACAATCCGCTCCTTACGGCATCCTATCCTACATGATAGCGGTGATTCCGCAGTGAGACCGGTTGTGGTTGAATTAACCGGAGGTTATGGCTAAGAGCCAAGAACGGACGGACAAGCACCAAAAGGAAGAACTTATGCGTTGGAAAGCCTAGCTTATACTCGCAAGTTCCTTCCTAGTCGTGCTAATCCCCGTTGTTGCCGATTACCGTAACACCGATATTAAGAGGGGCAACGAAAGAAGTGGGAGACTCCTAACTCAAACTAACCTAATCCTAACCCTAACAAGCTCTCTTTACATATCATTTTAACACTTAGATAATCATAAACAAATCTGGACTCTCGGACTTAACTCGTTAAAACACATAGAAAAAGACTCACATCTCCCTGCGGATGACCCGTACTCAACCGGCTAGCTACAAGTGAAACCGTCTTGATTGCGTTATTTAACTAAAACTTGAACACGCAGAATCACTACCAATCACTGCTCGTCCTGAGAGACGTTCAGGGGAGTGTACTCCTGAAACCTCGGAGAACAAGGTTTCGGACGGTCTGATTTTTTCTTATTTTCCCTGTCCCGTTTCTTTCGGTCCGTCTGATCGCCGCGGGGTAGGTTGGCGTTTACTTCCGATTTGAGTTGGATTTCCCGCTTGGTCCAGACTTTTAGCTCGGCCATGGTCTTGGACTGTGCTACTGCGAAAGAGCGGAGCCACTCTTTATGCCTAAGACCCGCCCTCGAGATGGTGATAACCGTTTCGTCGCGGTGCTCGGGGACTTCCAGAAGGGCATTGTAGAAGCGAGTGACGTAACTCTTGAAAAATTCCTTGTCTTCACTCTTGATGGTAAATAGGTAGTCGACTGTCTTTTTCTGTCGTCGATTACCGACGAAGTGACCAAGGAACTGAGTCGCCAGCTCATCAAAGGTCGAGATCGAGCGTGGCGTAAGACCGCAGAACCAATCTCGGCCAGCCTGGATGAGAGTGGTGGGGAAGGCTCGACACTGGGCCGTGTCTGAGTTGTCTTGGAAGCTCATGCCTGCCGTAAATGCATCCAAGTGGACCTTCGGGTCAGACTTCCCGTCGAAGAGGGCCACCTTAGGTGGTTTTTTCCAAGACGAGACCCGCTCGAACATGAGCGAGCGCGTCCACTATCGCCGTGAGCCTGTCGATCCGTGCAGATAAGGCGTCGACGACGTTGGGAGGTGGAGTAAAAGCGCCCCCGCCTCCGTTGTGGAGGACAAGACGGATCGTGCTGGGATCGTTGCAGTTATCGCTGGCCATTGAATCGAAGACGGAAGATCAACTTTTTGGGTGGAAAAGCTTTTCTTTCTCACAGACGACGCCAACTGATGGTGGTCGGAATCTCCCTCAGATGTTGTCGTCCGTTGATTTTGTTGCCAGCGGGGATGAACGGTTGAGAGTCGGTGTGGGGATTGAGTGTGTGGGTCTCAATGGGTTGTCGGTTATTGCTGACACCAAGCTACCTGCAAGAGAAGTCCCAGGGCGGGAAACCACCGTAGGACCCTCCGACGATCAAGTAAGTGCCGAGGAGTAATTGGGTAGAGTAGTGGTGTCTTGGGAATGAGTTCGACGAACCTGAGTCGTCTGGAGGAGGGGTTTATATAGGGGTCGCATTGGAGCAAGCCGATGCGAGATTCTCGCCGTCTGTTATGCCTCCGCGTCACGTTCGCGTTGATGGCGGGATATGCCTATTAATGACGAGATACACCTATTAATGGTGAGATACGCTAGCATAGGATGCGGGACGTGGAGCAGCGGAGATCTCATCGTAGCGAGATACACGGAGCCGTTATGGGGACGCTTGGGCTCCGTGCTATCGGCTGGACAGGGAAGCTGAGAAAGCTCGGCTTGGTGACTACCCGGAGTTGAGCGATGAGGCCGAGGAACCTTGGCTATAGGATGGCTCAAAGACGAGCTGTTGGTTGGTTGCCAGGCGACTAGGGAATGCACTGATGGGAGGCCCCCAAGGTCGGATGATACCTCGGAGATGAGGCGCCGAGAAATGTCCCCAATGTATCGTACTTACTCTATCTCCGTAGCCCCCAGAAATTTGGCGGGCTTACGTGAACGACATGTCACCTGCTATGTGTCGTAATCTGGGGAATTTCCACTTACGATCATCATCACGTACTACCGGGGACTAGCCATACGGTGGGTGAACCTCATTAACAAATCCTTGTGCCTCTCTGGTTTGTGTTTTGATTCTTATTTATTCTCGCGTATTTTATTGTTCTTTCGTGGGTATTGCGTGATTGTTGTCGTAGTATTGTTTCGTGTATCGATTCTGTGTGTGTGTGTGTGAGAAGAGTAAGCTGTATGCGGTTTTATATATAGCTGAGCCAGGAATAGAAAGGGCTTTGACGTGTTTGCAAATTAAATGAATTTATTTGTAACTCTATGTAGAATATCAAATGAATATAGCTAGGAGTTATTATTGACAAAAAGTGGAATAATAGAGTTTATATTGCATTTTATATTGCATTTATTTCTGCACTAAACATCGTGGAGAGCGATAAATGCTTTTTTCGTTTCTTGAAATCAACCCTTTTGGGAAATCGAAACCACGGCCTTCTACATTGAAGTGTAAATTGGTACCAACTGAGTTAAGCAGAGTTGGTGAGAGTGATAAATGCTAGAGTGAGGCTTGGAGATCAAGTAAAGGAATGGCATGAGTCGGAGTATGCTTTAATTCCAATATTTTCCTATAATCAATTTTAGCTATGGATGGCCTCTTTGGATTTCCCATGCTCATGCTTTGCCACAAAGTTCTTCTAATTGGTATACTTTAATTTCTGAATTATTGCACAATCAATGCCTTAAAAGAGAATTACATGCCACTGCCAATACTATAAAGCCTAGATTGAAGCCAACGTTAGCAAGGCTACTCATTTCCACCATGTTCCAAATAATTCATAGCAATTAATTGATGATATTAATACCTTATCTTTATCTCATATATTTTTCTGCAACAAATAGATTTTAAATCATAAGAAAGTAGACATAAAAACAAGGAGTGAACATAATATTAATATTGACTACCAAAACTTATATCTCAGTTTCGTTCAGCAGAATACTATAGATAGACATAGATATTGAAGCCAGGGGATTGTCTTGTTCGATCCTTCGACTTAAAAGAAAATGTCGTCTTTTCCAAAGGATGGAAAAGTTGGTAGAGCATGCAAGTTGTAACGAGGATATGAGAGGATCCATAAGGCCCTTACATTCTAAGACATGAGGCCATCTTATTGTAATAGAAAATAGAATATTAATGAAAGAAAGAAAATCATATGTGTGTATATATATATATATATATATATATATATATATGTGTGTGTGTGTGTGTGTGTGTGTGTGTGTGTGTGTGTGAGATAAAGTTATTTGAGAGTGCCTAGAAAGAAACAACAAGAATGATTTTATGTTTCATTGTTAACTCTAAATATATAAATATTTTAAAGTTCATAAATTTGAATAATAATAGTAGTAATAATATTCATTACAAAAATATAGGGTTTTCCCCCTAAAATCAATTATAATTATAAATCAGGTAAATGGGTCTAGATATCCCTTTCTCAATGTAAGCATCTTACGGAGGAAAAATTATTCCCTAAGCCGTTCGTATACATCAGGACAAGAAAGAAGAAATAGAAGTGTACGATCCACGAACCCCACCGCCCCCCGTCCCCTCCCTTAGGGAATGGTAATTTCTTCTTAAGGAGTTTAGTTGGCATGTTTTAATTTATTGATTTTCGCTTTGTATTTCGGGATGAAGCCCGCCTTTTTTCCTTCGGGTATTCCACAAAGTGCAAAGCCCAAGTCAAAAACACCATTATGTTTTTTTTAAAGAAAAACCTTGAAAGAACATATCGACCAAGCTGATGTTTTTCAGTCTGGTTCGAATTTTGAGTTTTAATTAGAAGCCACACCTTGGGTTCAATTCATATAAAATATTTGATAAATGTACCTGAATTGTAGAGTAAGTGGGAGTTTTGTGACATGCTCACTCCTATTGAAAGGACCATAGAGCGCTGCCTCTTGTCTCGTAACATCATCTTCGAACGGCAGTTCAAGCTTCCGTTTCTTGAATGCCGCAACAAACACCTGAGCGATGCTCGAGAAGATGCTGCCTTCTGGCGCCACGTAGACGTAAAGCTTCATGCCGATGAAATATGCGACGATCGAGAGCAGCATGAAGCCCGTCGGGATCGCAAATCCCACGGACCAGCTGATGTTTTGGATGTAAACAATGAAGGTCATGGAGAGGGCCGTACCCAGGGTAGAAGTGCAATAATACCTTTTAAAAAAAATAAAAATGAGTTTTAATATAGGAACATGTTACTTTTTTTTTTGTCAGAATGAAAACGGAAAGAGTAAGGATCTTGTAGAATTCGCACTAGACATTTTGATATAGAAACAATCTGCTGCCTATAAAGTGATACACTAACCATTGATCAGATTAAAAAAAATCAAATTTTATTTTCAAGAGTACTTTTTTCTCGTTCCAAATCTATAATGTCCATTTAACCTATGTCAAATGAGGAATTCTACAGGATCCTTACTCTTATCGAAATACATTTTTACAGTACCAATTGAAGAAGTTGTTGAGTCCTCTTTGTCCTTGCTTGGTCGTCCGATCAAACTGGTCAACACCAAAAGGCAAGCTGCACGGTCGGACTCCTCCGGCACCGATGGACAAAATCCCAAGACAGATATATAAGACCCCAAATTGTAGATTTGATGGCTCCTTACATTGGCCAACTTGTTTCAATGCTTCACTACAAGTTGGTGGCCTTAATTGTGGGAATGAGGCACTCAAGGTCATTAGAAGCATTCCCTGATTAAAAATGAAAAGGCATTAGTGCTATCTAACATAATTCTTATCGATAATATTCTTGCTATATATTAGTTATTTCTAATAATATATTTTGCACATGTGAATTGAGAATAGGTTTTTGTTATGGTGTTAAAATGGTATTTAAGGATAGTGGCTAGATGATAAATAATGATGTTTTTTCAAAAATAATTTTATATTTTTTATATTTTTATTTTGGTTATATGAAGGTGGAGGACAATATAATTCATATATACAGAAAGGATATTAGCGTACGCAATGTTGGATATATATTTTATGAAGTTTTTTAAATAAAATTTTTCTTAAATATATATGTCCCTCCTTATTAACTTTCATATTTAGACTGGAAATATAAGAAATATTTTCAGCAATTTAGCCTATAAATAAAATAGGATACATTTTTAAAAAAAAGATTAATGTAAGAGAAGAGAGGGTCGGCTTCAAGTTTCTGAATAAAGTCCTTATAATCTGAGGAATTTTTTTCAAACATAACTTTAACTAAGTTTTCAAATCAATAAAAATTTAAACTAAAAGCATTCAAAAATTTATAATATTTTAAAATGGAATCTATAAATACCGAAGAAATCTTTGTCCATAATGTTAATATATACACACATGTGCAAAATGCTAGTTGGTTTGAAAGTGATGTATTTGTCCATGCATAGATGGAAACTGATCTTCATACTTGCAAGTAGGGGTGTAACCAAGCCCAGCTTGAACAAGCCGGCCCTTATTCAAGCTCAGCTCGGCTTAGTTTATGCTAGCTCAAGCCTGGGTTGAGTTCGTCTCGAGTTGAGCAGGTCTGGCTCATGTTCAGCTCGTTAGCTTATCGAACCTTAAACGAGCCAAAGTCGAGCTCGGATGCATCTTCCATTAGACGATCTCTGAAAGGAAAACGACAAAGAGGCATTTGGTGGAGGCTGGGGATAGGTCAATGACCATTACAGGTGTTTCAGAAGAAAACATGAAAGTATTTTGTAAGAGCTTAGACTAGAAACAACAATCATAAAGCGTAAGACCCAAGACTTTGAGATATGGAAACATTAAAAAAATTAACATCAAGAATATGTAATAGGTATAAATGCTGTGTTTTATTTTCACCTCAGTTGCACTTTATATACCGTCCCTAATTGAATTAAGTGTTCTGAGAGTTGTATAAAATCTGCTTTATATTACATATTACTGTTTTTTTTCCAAACCGTGTAACCGAGATCCAAACTCGAATCAATACCGAATGAGCCTAGCTGAGCTCGAGTTCGACTTGTTTAATAAACAGGCCAGGCTTTCTGGCTCATATCCGGCTCATTAATAAATGAACCGATTTTGAACGAGTTAATACTGAACTGAAACCTAATTGAATCCGAACTGGCTCGTTCAATTTCCACCCCTGCTTGCAAGCAATTTAAAAATCGCCACCTTTGTATTTATAACATATTACCAGCCTAGCTCACGTATGTGTGATGCATTTGTATAACTAATTACTCATGGACAATAGATTTAAGAACATTTTAAAATAAAATAAAATTAGTAATTAATATAAAGAATTTTACAGAATTTTAGTAATTGAAGATTTGATAAAACTCAAAAGGTCAATTACGGTTTTTTGTATACATTTTTCTCGAAATTATGAATTGATAAAACAAAATATTTAAAATAAAAGAACTATCTCGTTTCTTTTAATTAGTATTTATATTAAATCGGGCTTGCAACGATGTCCCCATGGTTTCTTGTTATAATATCATCTCTCAACAAAAAAAATCGTTGTTATAAATTTTGCATCGTGTGGTGGTGGTGAAGGAGGAGCCCCGCTTGCTAATGGTGATTTTATTGAGTTTTTAAATAAGTAGTTTTATTGATTAGGGTTAAAAAAGGAAGAGAAATCAAAGAGGACGGGTATTGCGGTAATTCCAAAAAGACAGAAAATATAATATTAAATGATTGGTTTTTATTTAGGTTTGAGTCGATATCGCAATTTTTTATTGGTTATACCATAACTAGTCACTACGATGACTAATTATATAGCAATCACCATAAAATTTCTCCTTATCGTTGTCATAGCCTTTATTTTTTTTCAATTTTCTTTTCTTTTTTACACAATCACCAAATGTTCACTATGAGGAAAAAAATAAAGGGAATCAAATGATAAATTGAAATTAAAATTATGATAACTAGTAAAGAGAAAAAAACTGGTTAATTTCTAAATAATACCATAAAGTATAAACCATTAATACTTTGCTCGCTCCATTTGACCATCAAATCCATCATTATATTAAATCAAATTCATTATATTAAATCAAATTCTAACGGTTTGTACTTTAGGATATCTAAGTGGAGCGAAAAAATTATTAAGGTATATAAGTGCGAAGTAGGTGAAACATCGGGGTATTATTTATCAAATTAACTGGAAAAAATACTAAGATTTTAAGCAATTTAGCATATAAAAAGTGAGGTTAATTAATCAATTAATTAAGATACCGTGAATGAAGCGATGGATCCCCAAGCGAGGGTGCGAAACCTGCCCCAATAAGCATCCGAGATGAATGCACCCAATAAAGGAGCAAAATTTGAAGTCCCAAAAAAAATGTTGGCTAAATTTGCAGCTGCAACTGTTTGCATGTTGTATCTTTCCAGCAAATACACTGTAAAATTTGCGTACAGCCCCACTGTTGCCACCTTCTCAAATGTTTCATTCCCTTCATTATTTCATCCATATACACCAACATGCACATATTAGTATTAATTATCACAAGCATAGCAAATCAATAGCACAGAAAGAAATTTGTCGAGATAATTCATGAAATATATATATATATATATATATATATATATATATATATATATATATATATATATATATATATAAAAGGTTTGCACACCTATAAGCTACTTGGGCTGAGTCATCTATTGATTTGCTAAAACCATAAATTTCTCTTTTTTGGGTAAGAGATAGCGGGCTTGAGAGATGTAGTGTTTAAGTGTGAGGGTGGTTGTTTCCGTTCCCTGTGTGAAAACGGAAATAGGTAGGATGAGATGTTGAGAGAGAATTGAGTTATGTGATATCTTTATAACTTCCTTAAAGCAGTAGAATTCTTGTTCTTGTGTTTTTTTTTGTCTCGTGGACATAGACTGAAGTGGTTGAACCACATTAAATCCGGCATTTTTTTTTGTGTGTGTGAGTTTATATGTTATTTTATGGGTTTGATGTGGTTTATGTGGTGAGCACATTTCGAACACTAGTTTATTTGCCCATGAACAAATTTAACATTTTATATAATATTTGCGCACTCTAGGAGGGGAGGGGGGGGGGGGGGAGGGGGTTGGGGGTTTGGAATATGGCATTTGAAATTAAAAGACCGAAAAATGAATTTTAAATAAATGAAATGATGATGTGGGAAAGCTTTTAGAGAAGGGGGTGGGTGGAACGAGAGGGGGGGAAGGGTGGGGAGATAAATTTTGAGAAGTGGATGATTTAGATAACTTGAAATGAGATAATTGATTGGGGAACCTTTTTTCATGTTCTATATTCATTATTCAAACAATGATAAGCCCTCAATAGGTTACATGAGCTGCAGGGTACAGTTTGCATTATAAAAATAGAGATGCATACAATCATTTAGCATTTTTTTTTGGGATAAATTACAAAAAGTTTGTGAATTTCAAATAAGCATACTAAATATTGAAAATTGCAAGTAAACACCGCACCTTTGACTTTCATGTCATATGCGGACAAATTAAGGCGGAATGATGAATTTTTTTTTTTGGCACTGGCGCGTAAACCCTAACTAAACACACAACACACATATCACACCCATCCACACCACACACAAGCACATAACATACGCGTGCACTCAGGGGACTCACGAATTTGCATCGAAAGCGTTAATTTGACGCCACTTCCCCTCGCTGGAGTTCCTGAGATTCAAGCCCTGCACTCTCCCCTAAAGGGGAAGTGCCCATACCAACTGAGCTATTGCTCATTGGTGGCGGAATAACGAAATGATTATAAAAATAAAGGACTCTGTTTGTTAACAACATCTATACTATTAACGACAAAAAAAAGAGAGGGTCTTTCCGGGCTCTTTGGAGCAGCTCAATGGTCTCTCTACGCAATTCTTCAGAATTATGAATAGTACTCAAAATTCAGTGAAACAAGAAAGATATTCTTTCCAACTGTCCCCTAATCCAAATTGATCCATGACACTTAATTTTCTCCTTCATACAAATACAATTGTTAGTTAAATTTGAAATTTTAATTGCAACAATCCCAAGAATCATGTTTATAATAATATAGATAATTCTTTTTGATTTATTTTATTATCAATTATGAATTAATAGCAATACCAAATTAAGAAAATGCCATCTCAAAATTTAACACGGCTTTGTGTCATCTTTAATTTTGAGATTTGAGTTGTACCCAGACTACCATCTAACTGGGAAGTTTCATCAATGAGCAATAGGTCAGTTGGTATGGGCACTTCCCTTCTTGGGGAGAGTGTTAGGTTCGAACCTCAGGAACTCTAGAGGGGAAGTGGCCACAGATTAACGTTTTCGGGGCAAAATCAAGAGGTCATATGTGTGTGTTGTGTGCTTGTGTGAGTTGTGTACTTAGATTAGGACTTACTGGGCAGTGCCAAAAAAAAAAAGTTACCAAGTTTCAATTTTAAAAAGGTTTGAGTGGACCGCGGATCTAGACCCAAATTGGTTTTGGTTTTCTTGTGTAGATGGAGAGGGGCGCGTGCCTTTATTTCTATAGAAAAAATATTTTAAAAAAAGAAAAAAGAAAAATTCTCTTTGGATTCTTCTCAAGTTTGCATCCTATGGCATTCATGTCATCTATTCCCATTTTAAATTTTAAAATGATCTAAAAAATAAAAAAAAAACAATCTCCCAGCAGCCCTCCCCTCTCCTCCCCCTCTATTTTTATAGAAAAAATATAAAATAAAATAAAAATGAAAAATCCTCTTCGGATTCTTCTCAAGTTTGCATCCTATTCCATTCATGTCATCGATTCCCATTTTAAATTTTAAAATGATAAAAAAAAAAAAAAAAAAGCAATCTCCCAGCAGGCCCCCCTCCCCCCTCCCCAAATAAAATTTCTCTATAAATAAAATCTCACATCCCACTCTCTTTTACTCTTTCAGAAAAAGATCCTCCCAATGAGCAATAGTTCGATTGGTAGGACGCTTTTACTCTTGGGAAGAGTGTGGGTTCGAACCCTAGGAGTAGAAGTGATCATAAATTAATGCTTTCCGGCCAAATTCTTATGTTCTTTGAGTGCGTGTGTGTTGTGTGCGTGGGTGTGGTGTGTGTTTGGATATGGCTTACAAGAAAATTCGAAAAAAAAAAGATTTTTTATAAAAAGAAAAAACTATAAAATTATTTTTAAAAAGAAAATAAATGCATACAATTTTTATAAATATTTATAACCTTTTGCACTAATAGTATACTACGCACAATGAGCTCAATAAATTAAGTGAGAATTTTATTATATCTAAATTATGATAAATAAAAATTAAATTTCACATTATTTTATATTTATACCTAAAAGTTGATATTATTTATTATTATATTGTTATAATGAATTTCACAATATATGAATTTTGTATGCTTGTTCTATAACAAATAAACCCAATTTTTTTTAATGCAGTGCAACTGTCAGTCCACAAGCATCCTACGTGTAAAAAATACTACATATATATCAGCCATTCTATCATTAAGACAACTTAATTGCTATACGGGTCCGGAGAGGAAAGAGAAATGAAATTTTTCGGACATCTTTCCAGTAATTTTGTAAAAGCTCATATGTTTATTCTATTTCATCTTTCATTACCGGACACATACATTCAGTACATTGATGAATTTCTCTTTTTAATCAGCTTGCCACACAAAATCCATGGAGGGAGGGAGAGAGAGAGAGAGAGAGAGAGATTCATACCAATGATGTATGGCATGGATTTCCATCCTTGTGGCTTCATTTTCTTATCACCACCCTCAAAGTTTGCATCAACCTCTTCTACTTTTGGTGCAAATCTCATGCAAGGAAGCAAACGACCAAATACCCAAGATTTCTTCATCTCCTCTCTCTCTCTCTCTCTCTCCCTCTCTCTTCTCTCTCTAAATTATTTCCCCTACTCTCCGCTAGCTCTATACTACTAGATTAATTTATATATAGATATTGATGAAGTGAAGAGGCTCTTACGACAAAAAGAGAGGAGGGCTCATGTATTTCATGCAATTTCAATGCTAGCTAGCTCCACTTCGAATCCCATAAAAATGATTTTTCGAATCCCATAAAAATGATTGATATGGGCATTATTGAATTCATTGGATTTCTAAAATTCCCCATTCACAACAGAATATGATTCTGTCCACTTGGTTAAGGATATTAATACGTTTGTTCTTTTGAGCATGGATGAGTGGAGTGCAGTGCATTATGGACCTCAACTTTGTAACCCTTAGAAATTTGATTTAAATTTGATTTAAATTCGGGATTAGTTAAGGATTAATTAGGATTAAATCTAATCTTTTTAGTTTAGATTTAAATCGATCTCTAGTTATATTCATATTTATTTCTAGTTTAAATATGGATTTATCTTTTAGGGATTAGTCAATTGGAACTAATGAGTGAAACTGGAATATGTTGGAATAATAAAACTTATGGTGTCAATCAATTAGAACTAGAACTAAAAGTTCTAGTTTTTTTTGTATTAGTCATGCGTGAAACTAGAACTGTGACTGATGGATCAAAAGTTCTAATTTTTATTCAACCATATAAACTCTCTTTAACTCCGTCCCTCAAAATTACCCCATTTATTTTTATTGAACATGATTATCAAATCAAAACTCTCAACTCCCCTCTCTCTACACACATTATTATTTTTTTCTAGGGTTTTCCCTCCCCCACCCCCTACCTCTCTTCTTTCTCTCTCTCTTTCTCCGATTTCTCATCTTTAAGTCACAGAATATCGGATCAAAAGGTAAACCCTAAAAATTAACATTTACATCTTTTCATAATTTTTTATTGTTTATGTCATGAGATCTATTCATACAACTTATATGAATTAACTTTTTTAAGTGTTTATTGAAGAGGTAATACATTTGTGTACTTTCTTTTATAATAATTTCTTTTTTCAATATGATAAATCCGAATTTTGAGAAAATTTATTTGAGAAAGTTAAACTCAACATTTAACTTACATAATCAAAAATCATAAAAGTTTGAAAAATTGTACGTCGGTGCATTCTTTAATTTGTAATTTGAGGCACATATTTCTTTATGCCTAACATGTTGTATTTCCAAGAATATGATACCAAAATGAAAGTTAGTTCATCATTATTGTTGTTCTTTATTTTATTTATTTTTAATATAAAATAAAATTAATGTGATCAAATATTTTACATACATGCATCTATCCAGCTTATTCATGTGTAAATATTTATATATTTATTATATACATCTTTTATTAAAAATTTATTTTTTAAATCATACAATTTTGAAGCGTAGTTTTTATAAGGATGCTTAGCTCCTCTAGTAGTTTTTAAACCGTAGCAGAAGACAAAATTTTTTAAAATTTAGAGAGCTCAAAACACCCAAACCCTTGAACCAACCCAAAAGAGAATAACTCGAACACAAAAGAAAGCTAATTTAAGAGTTTTCCTGGTTATAATGTTTATAGCATGTTCCCTCATCTAGGAAAGACCCAAACTAGCCTCCACTTGATAATGATCGAACTTGAATGACGACCTTCTCGTCAAAGATTATCCATCTTGAGATTAGCCCAAACCAAGCTACAACCTCACCAAGTGAGTATGCTTGTGAAGTAACTAACTCTCACTAATTTGCTAGAAGAGTAAGAGGAAGAAGATGTAGAGAATGGTTCACTAATTTTTCTCTCAAGTTTCCTTTCTTTTTCTCCAAAATAAAAATCTCAAGAGTAAGAAGATGAAGAAGATACAGAGAATAAGACTAGATTATTATCATAGGAAAATGGAGAGATTGAGTTAGCCATCCTTATCTCCAAGACAACCCTAGATGGTTCCACTCTTCTCTACAACTTTCTTACAACCATGACTCATTTCTTTATTTCTCTAAATAAAGAAATGAGTTATCATTTAAAAACAAATTAGTGTATCACATACATTAGTTAATATGTATCATATACATAAAAGTATATTTGTATCAAATACAAATATAAATGAGAGATAAATAGTGAATATAATACTAGAATATATATATATATATATATATATATATATATATCAACATTTGATTTAATAATCCGGTTTCAACAAGAGCCGGCTAGTATTATTAAAACGTTCGATTAAAGTGCATGTATCAAATACACGTGTTTAATCAAACTCCTATATGTATCGCCATGCGTACTCTACATTATTTCACTTGGGTCGGGAAACCTTTATGTGAGACTCTAAACACTCGACAATACACTGATAATATGTTTAAGATCATATCCATAACCCATAAGTATGTCAGCGATACTAGCTATACGTAACGGCTACCAAGATATTGATCGAAAGAAGATCGAAAAGCAATCAAATCCGTACCTTACAGAGTCTATTAATGACAATCTTCGTACAGTCCATTCTTTTCGTCTAAGAGTGTCGCATATCAGGTCTAGTAGGTGGAAACTGTTAGACTCCCAATAACCCGATAAGTCGTGCTAATATCAAGCTCATAACCACCTAAGAAACTACTGATAACACTTATCGGTAAATCTCGTCTGCCTTGGCCAAGGACTTATGGTTATAGCCAATCACGCATAATGCAAGATCAACTCCATATACCGAGTGAGACGAATCCCTTTGAACGCTTAGTACCTCCATGTGCTTCGGGACTGAACCAAACTAAAACCTAGTTGCATGACTCTTTAAAGCCATGATAAGGCAGTAATCAAAGTACAGTGGGAACACACAAGATACTATGACAATTTTAGGTCTATAGACTACCATGTATTCATGTCACTGGAGAACTGCTATCTGACGATAGGTATAATCCCATCTAGGAGTTCTCTGGTGGGTTCGTCTAGTGAAACTCATTCTCCAATAAGCACATGTATATAATCTTTGGTGTCAAATACTAGTGGCTATGAGATCAACCATCACCCCGGTAGGGGTTAAGAAATGTATACACTAGTCTACTCTGGAATATCGATACCTAGTTTCCATACTCCTACGACTAGGGACATTTAAGAATATGCTTATGAACTACTCATGCCCCACTAGTATGATTCCTATCATAATCCTAATAGTCAAGTAAAAATCTTACGGACTTTATCATTATGTATTAGCGATGCGTGATAATGAGTAAAACGTATACACATGAATAATAAAGACAAACTAGATAGCATACTATCATCTCGAGTAAAATTGTTCTCTCGTATAGGTCCTCCTGCCATTACAATAATTGTCTTGAGGGCACCTATATCCAACAATTTTTATTATTTATATGGATGGATTATATAGTTGTTTATTATATATTAATAGAGATCTACATAGAAAGGTATTTTTGGCATTTTCAATGCAAGATTTACTAATTTCAAGACACGACCTTTTGGATTTCGAAACACCACTCAAAAATAGATGGTCTTTGCATGTGTTGGACAACATAATTTTGTGAAGTTGGAGAATTCAAATGATATTTTTGATATTCCAAAGAAAGCTCCAGGAAATACTGCACCTCGTGATCTTGGTTCTGATGAAGACGAATTTATAGAGTCAACAGACATAAAAAATAGTTGCAGGAGCTTGGAGAGATTTTATAGCTGCTGTAGACTGTTGGAAAACGTGTATCATTATGGATTTAATATTATAAATTTGTAACTGAAGCTTATTTAATATGTGATGAATTTTATAATCTTTGAAAGCATTTTGATTTAATAAATATTTGTATTTTCTATTTAAATAATGCAACGTTTTATTATATCATGAATAATATATCTTTACTATTATAACTACAATTCTTTGGGGTCGCCAATTTAAATTTTGATTTGCACTAACAAACATTTTTTGAATACCACATGTTATTCTCATAGAAAAAGAAATTGAAAATATAAATCAGCCCAAAAAAGAGGAAAAATAAACCAAAATCATATAAAAAGTTATCAAATGATTTGATATTAATAACTACTTATCTAATAAAAACTATCTTTTTAGTTCATGAATTAAAACTAACTTCAGATCATGGGTTAAAACAATCTTCGCCGATCGCTAAATTAATAGTAAGATCAACGAGTTCTTTTTTCTGATTTATATTTTTTCAAGATTTCATGTTTAGATGATAAATTTAATTTCAATTCGAATTTATATTCTTTCTTTCTTTCCATAGGGATTTTGTGTGATCGTAACTTTCCGTTAAAATTGAAAGTGAAGTTTTATCGGAGCGCTATTCGGCCTGCCTTATTATATGGTACAGAATACTGGGCTCCTAAGAAGCATCATACACAGAAGATGCACGTAGCGGAGATGCACATGCTTCGTTGGATGTGCGATAACACTAGAAAAGATAAGGTGCGAAATGAGGATATTCGTACAAAAGTTGGTGTCGCACCTGTAGAGGAGAAGATGCGGGAAAACCGGCTAAGATGGTTTGGTCATGTGCGACGCAGACCTATGGAAGCACCGGTCCGACGAATAGATACTCTCGATATGGGCAATGGAAAAAGGGCAAAAAGGAGACCGAAGAAAACATGGATGGAGGTAATACGAAACGATATGGTTGCCAAAGGACTCAATGAAAGTATATTGTTCGATAGGAGTGAGTAGAGGCAGAGGATTCATGTGCTGGACCCGGCGTGATTATCATGTTGGTTCATGTAGCCTACCCCATATGCTTGGGATAAAAGGCTCAGTTGTTGTTGTTTGTTTGAGAAATCGTGATGATATAAAGAAAATCTTTAATGATTGGTTTATATTTATATCGATTGAGGTATGTTTTCTTTAATTTCTGTTCATTTTTTATCATATAATCTTAATACAACTTATAGGCATACATGCAATGCACGTGCAATACACTAGTTATTAGTAATGTTATTTTGGTTTGACATGATACAAATATAATTTATAATACTAATTATTAATTAAAACTATTTATAAAATAATGTCCTTTATATATAAACTAATAAAACATAAATACTAATTAATTAAGTTTAGTAGAAAATAGTGTAAATAAATAAAGGATCATGTCACGTAAATGGAGGCATAAAAGTTTACTTTATGACACATATAAAATAAAATAAAAGGAAGACGCATAAGTAAAAAGTTACAGTAAAGTTCTGGATTTTAGTTATCGTTTCAGTTCTAGTTGTTCTAGAATTCCAAGAACAATTGAAAGTCCAAAAAAATCCATGTTCTAAAAGTACTATTTCTATATGAAAGTTCCAAATGAATAACAAGGCCTTAGCATTATTTACCTTATAAATATAAGGTTTTCTTTTGGGGTTTTTGTGTATCCATAATTCTCTAATAAGCTAAGGTTTAATTAGAGTGAGAGAGGGCGCCTAAGCAAGGTCGGGGATAGAGAGAGGTTTTGTAAGAGAGAGTATTTCTTTGTAAAAGAGGGCGAGAAGTCGGTGTAATATCTTGTAATTCTTTCTTATAGTGAAAGTTCTTATCGTGGTTACAGGATTAGCTGCGAGTTTATGTCGAACCTGGGTATATCTTACGTATTGTTGTATTGGTGTATTTTTCATGTGATTTGGAATTCGTCGGATAGTCTTTTTCATCATATCCAAAAACAACGGTCATGGATTTCCGCTATGTATAGATACGCAATCCTTACAATAAGTGGTATCAAAGCGTCAAGTTCGAGTTTTGGAGTTGATCGGGAAAATGACGTTTACAAATCACGAAATTGAAAAGTTTGAAGGACACAATAATTTCAATCTATGGAGATTGAAGATAACACTATTGAAATAACAAGGTGTACATAAAATTGTCTTTACAAAAGACAAAGTTCCGACGATAACCATGGTAGCAAAAAGTGAAGAGATGGAAGGCAAAACTCACAATTCGATCAGCTTTCAATGACCGATAAGGTTCTTTAGGAAGTGGCGTAAGAGATGACAGCGGTAGGATTGTGGAATAAGTTGAAGTCCGTTTACATAAAGAAACCTCTTATTAACTGATTCTAACTAAAGTATTCTGGGAAGCGCGTAAAGTTTCTTCAGCCCGGGTTTCGCTTTGTAGGAGTCCGCAGGATTTTACAGGCTGGAGAGGATTGTGCATCAGTACGCTACGGTGCAAAGTGGATGGTTTGGACAGTTAGGAAGGATAATAATTTACGGCTTACAGCTGGTTTTCCGAAGGAGTTTTGGGCTGGACACCTATCTACTGTCGGGTATCTCATCGATCGGTCACCATCGACGGCGGTAGATATGAGAATTTCCGGGAAGTTATGGACTAGAGTGGTCAGAGATTACTCAGGGTTTCGTGTTGTTGGGTGCACCTAGGAGCCGAGGATCGAGAGATGTTCTCTTGTCAGCTTCAGAGACATAGTCAGAGGGTACATGTCATGCCCTGCTTCCTAAGATAAGGAGTGGAGACATGATAAGGCCCGCAACGTAACTATACTATGTAGATACTCCACCTGATACAGTTACACTAAGCGTATAGTATGAAGTGTTAGGGTCAAAAATTACACCCCACAGTCGAAGTCAAAAAGCCAAAAAGTCAAAACCCAAACAAGAGGGCCTAAGCCTAAGCCAAGTGGACCTGAGCCCAAGCAAGCGGGCCCAAGTCTAAGCCAAGTGGGCCCGAGCCCAAGTCAAGCCTAAGCATGGGGGCCGACCCATGCCAAGAGAAGAAAAGAATTATGTAACAAATAAGTTTAAATGTAATTTCTAGGAATATATATAAGAAGAATGGGCAAAAAGGCTAAAATTGTAAAGCCGAAGGGGCTATGTGTAAAATTATAAGCCTATATAAGGCTAACATATGAAAAAATTAATAAAAACTTTTATTCTCCCAATAATTCTAGGGTTTCGAGCCTCATCTCTCTTCTTAGGTTCTTCATTCTCTAAATTAATCTATAGGAAAAAGCTCTCTTTTATCTAAAATAAACTGGATAAATCCACAAATCTATAGAGAGAGAGCTCCTTTCTTCCACTAAATCTCAAAAAGGAGAAACCATCACTTGAAGAAGAAAGCTTATCTCAAAAGTCTAAGATACAAGACCAAGACCAAGAAAAGGAGTAAGATTTCTTCATCAAACTTGAAGAACAAGAAAGCATAAAGGTAGGCTTTCACCCCGAGAAAGTTTTTTTTCAAGTAGGGAATTCGACGAAAGCCTCCATGCCTCGTGAAGGGATGACCAGCGTCAGATACCCCATAAAAGGGTTTATTCGCTACCTTCGGAGATCCCTTCAGGGGAATTTTCCGCCCTATTAGGACCCCTCCAAATGTGGTTTCCGCTGTTGGGGACCCCCCAAAGGGGCTTCAGCAGTCCGGGACCCCCAAAGGGGTTTCCTTACTTCGGGACCCCCCAAAGGGGTCCCCGGTGCGTCAGGAAGCACGAAAATCTCTCTCTCTCTCTCTCTCTCCATTTGTCGAGGACAGATTGATGTGTGTTTTTGCATGTTATATGAAGTTTTATTTACTGCAATCAAGTCGGTGTTGCTTGAAACTAGACACGATGAGTACGGGTCGTCTACATAAAGAAAGTATATTTTTCGTTCTTGTTCCAACGAGTTAAGTTCAAAAGTCGGAGTGTGTTCGTTGCTATCCTATGTGTCATGCTTATGTTCAAAGATTGCTTGTTAGGGACATGATTATGTTAGTTTAAGTTAGGAAAATTCGTATTCTTTCCTTTGTGCCTCTCTTGATATTGATGCTAGGGTAATCGGGAACTTCGTAGATTAGGATACTTTAAAAGAGTACTTGTGAGTTTAAGTAATACTTTCCAAATGCTAAGTCCATTCTAATTGACCCTTGTCCTTCCGTTCTTCGCTCTTAGTCCCGACCTTTGGTTAAACACACACAACCGGTATCAATTGGAAATCACCACTATCATGAAGGATAGGGTGCCTAAAAGAGTGGATTGCGAGTCTTTGGTAGGATTTCAATCTATAAGGTGTCAGACAAAGAAAAAAGTAAGAATTTCCTAACTCAAACATCCCCTTCTCTTTCTCTAACAAGTAGAAGTACTACACACAAGTCATAGTATGAACAAAAAGAAAACACAAGAGGGAACAAATCATAAAACACATTGCAAGAAAAGTAAAGGAACAAGAGACACTAAGAACCAAATTAACCAAGTGCAATGAAATGAAATCTATGTTGTTTGTAAGAATCCAAGTACAAGTATGAAATCAAATACTAAATTTTAAACCTGCAAGCTCAATTAAGAGGTTGCAAGATCAAAGAAAAGCAAAAAATTCAATGAAGTCACAAGTTATGGCAAGAACCAATTTAATCAAGTAAAACAAAAGTGTGCTTTGTATTGATCTTCAAATCTAAGGTACAAGCTATGAGTTCTGTCATGTCCTGCTTCCCAAAATATGGAATACGGGAGGCTACTAGGCCAGCCATGCTCCTACGGTCAAAGAATAATCCCGCCGTAGTCACACATTGGGTTCTAGCATTACATGGTAATCAGTAAACATATCACAAAAGTAAAGAAAACACATCACTATTTTATTACATCAACTTTCATTGTTCACAATTTACAATAGTTGAACTGGAAAGGAAACTACTGACCAAGTGTGAATACAAGAAAACTTTAGGGAAAGAAGTGAAAGTGTTAAAAGTAAAACCGTCTAGATCTCTGCAAGATCAAACGGTAGATCTGACTCCTGAGTGGCGTCCTCTCTAAACTCTGAGCATGCTTATTCAGGTCGTCAGGGCGACTCAATAGAAATTATATAATACAATATAATAAAGTATGAAATGAAAGAAAATACAATGGAGATAGTGAATGCAGGTAATCAGTGTATCAATAATCAATGCAGTATATGATCTATGTTTCTATTGGTCTCTAGGTCAATTTGAAATCGAACCGTGGAAAAGAGTGATCATGTTTAACAAGGGTCATGTGCGTACCCGAGACTACGGCCTACTGTTGCCCGGGACATAACCATGTTAGTCGGACCGCTAAGTCGATAACCTAAAGAATATATAAGAGTCGCTGTTCGAATGATCAAGCTCTAAATCGCTAAACCTCGCTAAATACAAGTTCCATTCCACTTTGATTTCCCTTTTTTCCCCAGGTTTCAATAACTATATGTATGGGGCTAGTTGTGTACAAGTACACACCAATAACCTGGATTTATTCACTTTTCACTGCACTGTTCACTTTCACGAATCATTCACTTTTCACTGGTGTACTTGACATGACTAATCCAATAGCACTCACGCTCGACAATGCAATAAATTTCCAAGAATCAATAAGAGCGTTCACTATCACTAAAGGTATCACAGTCGGGTAAATATGAGAATTATGCCGCGAATCAAGTCATGTACAAAACGAATCACCACGTACCTTATGAGTTCAGAAAAATCGTATTAAATCGTACAATAGTAATTAGGAAAAATGATACATAGAAGTAGAAAGTAAACTTGTACAACAACCCAACAAAATTGCTTTCAGGTCAATCGGGTTTAAGGTTTGCGAGTTATGGTCATTCCATTTTATATGTTCACTGCTGAAAGTCCAGTTTCTGAACTGAAAGTCTGTATCGTAACACGTTTTACTCTCTGTTGGGATCATAATTAAGCAATATTATAGTTCAACTATTTGTAGGATTATGAGTTAACTCTACATCTCAGAAGACAGATCAACAATAGTCATCTTAGTTTAGGATTTATGATCAATTTATTGATGAAGGGTGTAAACTGAATTTGCAGAAATCTGCCGTGCACACTAATAGTTTAAAATGTGTTATAAATATAAAATGACACTGGAATGAAATGAAACCAGCACTGTTAGAAATATAATTCAATTCTCTACTCTTCTATTTATGGTTCCATGCACTTTCACATTTAAACAAGGTGACACAGGTGTTTTGAAATAGATAAAGTAGAGGATTCTGCTCCGTACTGCAGTCCAGAGCCAAGAAACTCCTCTGTTGTCGCTATATAGATGACATGATAACCAGAAACTATTTTCACAGATTAAAATATCAAACAATCCTCTTCGTAACGAGCCCAAGCATGCCATGATCTGATTTTTTTTGGAATTAAATATAGATTTTACGGGACAACTTATATGGGAAAGTTCAAATTTCGTATCAATAAGAGGGGTGTCATTTTGTGGTTAAAACGATATTGATTTGCCACCAAATTACTACAACGTGTTTGTTAACCACATTAGGGTCTAAATATCATAAGTTTCACCATATTAGACTTTGTTTTCGCATAATATTCGCATCGGACACCTAGGTTAAGCATACATGTATACCGATCACAATGTTATTTTCACTCGATCGATCTAAAGATGATTAATTCTAGCAAATTCCCCTTGGTACTAACATGTTATGATAGATCAATTATGCTCAAACTGAACCACTAAAGATCACAGGGTGTAGATAAAATTTACGGTTAATTCAAGACGTGAATTTGTAGCTTTAACGTATTCAAGTGAACTAGTATATATATCTAATATGTATAGCATGTAAATAAGTAGAACGCACTTGCTTGCGACGAATTGACGATTACGACAACGACGATGACATGGGTACAATATGGCGAGCACAACACAGCAGCATGGCAGTAAGGTGGTGAGAGGTGATGGAGTGGCTTTGGGGCTTGGTGGTTGGAGAGAGAGAGAGTGAGGTTAAAGAAGAAGAGAGTGAGAATAGATAGATAGAGAGAGAGAGAGAGAGAGAGAGAAAGAGTTCTGTGTATTTGAAAAGAGAGTGAGATTTGTGCAAGTTAATAGAATTAATGGGTTATTAAGAGTATTAATTGGAATTGATGGGGAATCTTTCGGTTTGGGATTTGAGGAGTTTTGAAAATAAAGGGGGAAAAGAACCGTTAAGCTAGAAAGAAGGAAGGGGAAGGGTCGGGCTCTGAAGTAGGTGAGGGAGTGGGGCTGGTCTGGTGTGGGCTTGGAAAAAGAGAGTTGGGTTGTGAGTTTAGAGTAGAATATTGGGTTTGGATAGGATTTAGCTTTAGGGTATTAACTTGGTTTGGAAAAAATAGAATTTACGAGTTGGGAAAAGTAATAGGAAAATATATAGGAAAATTTGGGTATAAAAAAATAGATTAGGCTTTAGGAAAAATAAACACAATAAATAAAATATAAATAGGTAAATTATTTGGAAGCAACATTTTATTTAAATACGGATATTAGAGTACAAAAGGAAATGGGTATTACAAGTTTAATAATCAAAACCTAAACTTGCGAGCTCAATTAAGAGATTGCAAGATCAGGAGAAGAAAAGAAATTCAAAACTATTACAAGCTAGAATGAAAATGGCAAAATGGAACTACTATGTACATGGTATGCAAAAATTGATAAAAGTTAGACTAAAGTTAGCCTCTTGCCTCTTGCTCTGATATGGTATTTATAGGCAATTCATCTTCAAAAAGGAATGGTAAAGGTGGTATTATCTGATAGCATGGGACCCACAGAGGAAATACGAACTTATTTGGAGCAAGGCAGGTCGCCATTTGAGGCCATAATGAATAAACCAACAGTCATTTGGGCGTCTCTGAGTCCCATCTTCTTTGTGTGATTCTCTGACATCTTGAGTATCTTTCTGGTATTTCTCGTTTCTTCTAATTGACACAAGGTTGATATCTGGGGGTTTTTGGAGGGAAAGATCAAGCTTTTAAAAATATCACATCAACATTTTTTAAGCACTCATCACACCCAATCCACTTGCCATACCACTTGTGTGCTAGGTCATGATGCCTAATTGTATCATGTTGGTTCATGAACTAAAAATATGAGTTCACACTTGTATTTTCTTGTACTATGTTAGACCATTTCTTTAAAAATGTTGCATACACTTGTTTGTTGCAAAACTCCTTAGGCTTGATCAATTTTCTATCCCGGTTGCAATATCGGCTCATAAATGTCGTATCTGTGCATGTTGTGCATGTTTTCAGTGTTTTGTCACTAATATATGTATCTTGTAGTTATTGAGCAGACATGGGTTAAATAGCACCGTTTATTTCAAAATGATATCAAATGAGCAATATTAAATGCAGTTTTTCATGATGAACAAATATCTCCAAACTTATCTTTTGCTCGTCATGAGCAAAACAAAATCCTAATCTCACTTTCGCAGGGAACGCGATTGCACTGAGCATATGCAATAAGCTGTTCAACCTCTAAGGTGCCCTAGTAGGAGGAATTTTATCTCCTGAGGGTTTTCAGCGGATAACACCCACAAAATCCTGTCAAGCTAGTTTCGTGAGATAATAATTGATTCTAATCGTAAGGTTCAATATCTAAGCTAGAAATTCTATTACCCTAAGTTAGAAATATCGTACCCTTATTTTTCACACTTCACTTCTTATTTAACTTAAGATCCTATACGTCTTTACATGCGTATGCAAATAGCATCGTTATGTTTTAAAAACTTCGATTAGAGTCATCATGCCATAAATACGGATCTGAAAAAACTTCAAAAGGTTCACGCGAGTTTGTAAAGACTTAAGATTTTCTCAAGTTTCATTCTCCAGTTAGGTCTCTAATCCAGAATTTCTATCAACTTTAATGAAAAACTAAGTCGTATTCTTCACTCCATCTTTTACTATTTTTCGTTCATATATACCTTCGTGAACATGCAATAGTTTTTATCATCATGTAAAACCTTCATATCTTCGTTAATTTTTTTAATAATAAAACTCATTTTCAGCCAAGATTATTCTCACATAAAAAACCGTGAGGAATTTTAACTCGGAGAGAACACTTGCTTGACTTTGTTTATATTGGAATTTCTAGGTTTCTTAGCGAGGTTTGGGCCAATGCACCTAAACCAGTTGGTTTCAAGGTATTAGGTGTAAAAACACCCCAACGGATTTAACTGCCCAAGCCACCTAGGTCCTAAAACAAAAAAAAAACTCATTTTATGCGTGAAAATTATAAGAATTTAATGCAAATGGAGACATTGCCTGCTGTTCATTTTATTTTTAAGATCAAAGATTTGTTTGTGTAGATCAGGTGTGTAATCTCTCCAACCAAGTTTTAGATGTGTTATCTTTCAGACTTAGCTTCCATTAAAGATTTCAATAATACCCTTTCATATCCACTTCATTTTATGAACTATTCTTGATGTTACTTATTTCAGAACAAACTTGTTTGATCCTAAAAATGTTTATCAATTTTAAAAGTTTTAAGACATATCAAACTTATCATCTAATTTTCAAATCTCACGACATGTGTGGTATGATGGAAAGATGTATATTAGCTACGGTTAAACTCAAAGGAGAGTTATCTTTCGGATTTTCAATTTCTAAAAATAGGATTTAGTTATTTCTATCTTATCAAACTAAGCTTTCGGTATTTCGAATATAAGTTTCCCACTAGCTAACTTGACGACTAAGTTTTTCTATTTTGGAAATTTTTTCAATTTTTTATGGGTTTTAAATATATATGCAAATGCGGAATTTACATATGAATGCAAAGATAGAAAACCCATTGAGCATACCCCCAAAGTTAAACTTAACAGTGTCCTCAGAGTCATGCAACACGAAGATATAAAAATTGTTGAGAGTAACAAAATCGGCGGAGATTTTTTTAACAAGAAAATAGCTAACAAAATATATACAAAAAAATGCCTTCCCAAACTTAATTTAAACAGTGTTTCCACTATTTAAGCATTGAAGTTCAGAGTAAGGAGGAGGGAATAATATCAGTATATACATGGCTTTACACAGGCCAAAAATTAATACCAACCATTCAAAAATTGTATCATGATGAGACCCTGGTTGGTGAAAGAACACGTAGAGGAAGGAAGTGAAGAGCACGCGAGGCTGTGCACGGAAACGAGAAGAAGAACGAACTCGAGGAAGAAATGAAGTGGATGAACGAAATAGAGTATGAACTGGAGGTTGTAAATTGATTGAATAAATTAGTACAGTTGCTAATGATTGAACTGTAGATCTGGAGTTTTCCAATTGTTTTAATTTATCAATATTTTTGGAAATGAGATCCAACTTCTCAAAATTCGTAAGAAAATATGGGCCGACTAAAGTTGGTGAACCAGATGTAGGAGATAAAGGTGAAAAGTCGTCTTGCAATTTTGATAGATCGATGGAAAAGATGGAGGAAAGCAATTGAGGAATAGTATCGGTTAAATGTTCAGGAGGATATTCACAGTCAATGGAAGGGACATCATGATAAATCAGAAAATCTGACTCATCCAATAAAATGAGTTCATTCTCAAAGTTATTCTTAAAATTTTCCTCAAGTTAAGCTTATCCATGCATTCGGTCAAATCATCATCAATGATATTAAGAAGCAAATGGGATTTGGAAAAAGCAGTTAATGGTTTGGGATGGTGCCCACACGGATTTGAAGGAAAGTGTTGAATTGGTGAGGAAACTCATCCAAAATTATGGGTTCATCATCAAAATTATCCGTAATATTGATATCCTCAATCATGTTAAACTTAAATTTCTCAGACACCTCATCAAAAGCATGGTTTTCAATTGGTGGATTACAAATCGCACTCGGTTGTTTTTCTAGATTGGAGATGTAGAAATAAAAAAGAGTGGTATTAGTTTCACTTGAAATGGTCCCTTCATATTTGGGTAAATCATACACATCGTAGTCGCACAATTCATCAAACATGTTATCCTTAATTGATAGATCATTTGGTTCACTCAATAGATTTTTAGAATTGGAGATGTTGTGTTCAATCGGAAACGGGTAGGTTTGATTTGGAAGGGTGCATTACTCTCTTTCACTACTCAAATTATCAAATTGTCTTATTGCCACATCATACATGGTAAAATCTTGAGCTATTTCTTTATGGGAACTAGCCGATTGTTTGGTCGGTTGTATGAGTGCGGCTAAGGATGAAGTCCGTTTCTCTGTTTTTCGACAAGCTTTTTGAAATTCTTACTATGTTTTTCCAAGACTATGGTTTGTGAATTCAATAAGAAATTCAAATTTATTTGGAAACGTGAAACTCCCTAATTGATGTTTAGAAGCAATGTCTAGGGACGGTGTGAAGGTTGGATAGGATTGAAAGTGGTTGAACTATTGGCTATGGGCTTTTTCGATGCGCTTCGTAATGGACAAGGGTTGACAATTTGCCACATTAGCCGTAAGAGAAGTATCAACATGAGAGAATGGAAGTTGGGTACCGTTGATAGGAATTGAATGGTTGTGTAGAATGGATAGGATCATGATCAACACTTTGATAGGAAAATGATTGGAATTGTTGATCCAAAGATTTTGGAGCAGTGAAACACGCGAAAAATAGGTTACGGGCTTGTTCAATATGTTCAACAATGGAAATGAGTTTAAGAGTCGTCACATTAGTCTCAGAAGGGGTATCAATATAAGAAGGTGTGAAAGTTTGATACGGTTGATAGGAAGTGGATTGCGGTGTCCAACCGTTATTTTTGGAAGCCTCTATCCTATCTCTTAAAGAAATTTTGGGCATGGATGTATCGTTGAAAGTTCTATCAAAGCAAGAACCATATGATGAAATATCTGGTTGAGAGTACCAAAACTCGACAAGAGTTGGTCGATTTGGGTTACTCATGAATAGAAAAGTGAAAAGAAGAGGGGATGGAAAAGGAGGTGAAGATTTTTTTTTTTTGATTTTTTCATTGTTGTTAGTTATAAACAAAAGAATGAATTGAAATTATACACATAAGGAGGTAAATTAAAAACAATCACGACATAATACCATATACCTAATTAGTCTAGGGTTTATCTAGGTCAACTAGACTTGCTCCAGAACTTAATTGTCGAAGTAAAATTGAGTTGAGAAGTGGGCTCAAGATATACTGATCATGAAGCTAGGTAAGTTCATATAAGCGGAGGTTTTTCAATACCTAAGCGAAATTCCTTAATTTGAAGTAACTATTCTCTTTTGGCGGTTACGCCTTGAACATTTGCCTAGACACTCCGTGAATAATATAACGTTAAATGGTGTTTTAAACACATTTAAGTTCTCCTAATGTGCGCAAAAGTCCTTAAACGCGGAAAGTCTAATTTCTTTTAAATTAATGTAGATAAAATTTATGCTAAATTTCGTGATTTGCGGGCCATGGAGAAGGGTGAAGAAATCTCTTACCGTATCATATTGGGGTTCTTTTTCCTTAAGTCCGTATGAAAGATGCAATGCACAATTCAATAAACAGGTTGTTCAAAACATCAAACAATCATTTCTTAAATTAAGTGGTGGCGCAGCAACAAGTACTGGTAGTTTCTTTTTGGCTTTTTAGTGGCAAATTTTAAAGAATCCTACAAAAGATAGAATATTGGACGTGTCGGATTTGAGAGAGAATGAATTTAGAAAATATGCACCAAAATTTTCGGGTTAAGAAACCCCCATTGAATTGATCTTGAATAGCTTGGAAAGTTCGCTTACGCGGTCAAACTATCCGGATCTTTGGCACTGTATTTTACTATCGCCTTGTTCTTGAAATTTCACTTTGCTTTGCACATTCCCCAATCGTGATTTCGTTCAAATCGGAAAATGTCAGAAAACCGAATATTTTAGCGAAAAAGCAATATATATTGCCAATCTGCTGTAAATACCAAATTATAAAATTCAGATTATGAAAATGGATCAATAACAGAACATTGGAGCTCACAACAGAAACTTGGATCAAGCCAAGAAAACTGGGCCTGTTTACCGCCGAAAACAGAGACGAACCGGGATGGATCGTCTGGCTTGAATTTAGGGGCAGATGCTATTTGGATTTATCCGTCCACCTCTCCGAAAATGCCAAGTTAATTTATGGCATCGTGTATCGGATGTTTGGACGGATGCAGCCGTTGTAGAAGACTTCGTCAGATTCCCCCTCGCTTGCGAGGGGTTTTTGATTGTGTGGACGCTCTTCCCTGCAGGTGCAAGCCCCTGCAGTTAATTATGTTGAAACACTGTGTTTAGATGTTCCCAATGTTCCTCGTATGACTTTCTTTTCACCACAAGGTCGTTGATGTAGCATTCAACAATCTCATGGATGAGATCATCGAAGATCGTCGTCATGGCTCTCTGCTAGGTAGCGCCAGCGTTCTTCAGATCGAAAGGCATCACTTTATAGCAGAATATGCCTGGCGGAGTCCGGAAGGCGGTGTGCTTTTGGTCTTCAGGATGCATTTTTATTTGATTGTAGCCTGAAGATCCATCCATGAAGGAGAATAACTCATGAGTGAACGTGTTATCGATCATCAGCTCGGTAACACGTACTGGGAAGTCATCCTTCGGGCAAGCCTTGTTGAGGTCCCGAAAGTCCACGCAAATGCGCACCGTCCTATTTTTCATCATCACCGGAACGATATTGGAGATCCAGTCAGGATATTGAACTTCTTGGATGAAGCCGGAGTCAATTAGTTTCTTGACTTCGGCGTTGATACTCATATCGAGCTCAAGCCGCATTCTTCTTGGTGCTTGTTTGATTGGCTTGACGTCCGGCGATATCGCCAGTTTATGCATCGCTATTTCTGGATCTAGTCCTGGCATCTCGAAATAGTTCCATGCGAAGCAGTCTTTATATTGCATAAGCATGTCCTTTAGTGTGGCCACCTAATTTTTAGACAACCGCTCACTGACGAACGTGAGTCTCGGCTCATTTTCCGTGCCCAAGTCGATTTTCCTTAGATTGTCCGCTGTGGTGTGTATCCCATCTTCCAGCTCTTTTGGCGCCGGTGGAAATTCTGAGATCATCCTGTCTTCATTCTCATTTGCGAAGCACTAGGAGAGGTCGTCCATATTCTCTTACTCCCTCTCCTTTGAGAATGTTATCACATGGCAGGTGCGAGTTCGTTTCCATGCTCGATGTTGATCTGGACTTACCCTCACAATATAGGTTGCTTTTGGCTCATGCTTTCGTGGTGGGGTTACCCTCCAACTGTTGGATAGGGCAAACCCGCCTTGCTGATACCGATCTTCGACCCCGTCTTTGAAGGTGAAGCAGTCTTCAAAAGGATGTCCTATTGCTCGGTGGTAGGAGCAATAAGCTGCATGATGGACCTCATTTATTTGTTCTGGGTGTTGAGACTCTGGAAGTGTCATCATTTGATACTTGATGACAAGGTTAAATATTTTCCTTGTCTTGTCTTGGGGGAAAGAGTATTTCCGACCCATTTTCTTCACAAAAGACGGATTCCAGCTAACTTTTACTCTATTGCGTGGCTTTTTGGATCCGCTTCACTATTTTCGAACGTCATTCTCGTTCTTCACCTTGTTGTTGCCTCTACGTATGCTTTTTTCTTGCCATGAGAGCGCAAAGCGGGCTGAGGGTGAAGGGCATCGTAGTCTTTTCTTCCCGCAGACTGCTGAGTGAGACGCCGCGTCCTGGCTTTCTCGTAAATGGCCATTTCGCGGCTTTGGTCTTCCCGAGCCTTTTGACCGGCTTCTTTCATTAGCTTGTCAATTTGCTCTTCGAATGACGGACTTGGCATTCTTACGGTGGGATCTCGCTCTGGTTCAATATCAGCGCTATCTGGAAAAGCATTCCCTTCTCCACCGGAGTTATTTATGACACGGCAGCCATGGAATCACTCCTGTTTCTTAGACCGAACGTATCCAAGTCCAGTCCTTTCCATCCTCCCGTTGGGCATCTGTCACGACCCGAAATTTGGCACTTGACGGCACTTAAACCACGTAACGACTACGGGGGTAACGCAATCCAAGTAAGCCGAAAAACTCAGAAATCTAAACCATCAAAAGTAGTAAGTGATAAAAACATTGTTAAAAACTTTTGGGAATCTCAAGTAAAAATCTTTAAGTTAAGTTTCTTTCATAAAAATTTCGGCAGCACCTCCTTTGTAAAAGCTAGCCCCGAAACGGGTACAACATAGAATATAAATAAATTATCTCCAAACGGGAGCAAATCATGCCCAACGGCGGAAACAACCACGACAAGCATATATACGACACCGTAGCGAAGAAATATAAATGAAAACAGCATAAGAAGATAAAACTACATAACAAAAGCCGGCTCCCACGAGCACGGCACCCAAAGTCACAAAATAATATAACATCGATCCTCACAACTCGTCTCTAAGTCAAATACATGAAGGTGGTAGATGGAGAGTACTAGATCCAACAAAAGATATACAATGTACATAAATGGATAACCGCGAACCCACCTATAGCAAAAGGCCTCACAGCCAGCCGTAGCGGTATCCGCAAAAGTAGAGATAATATGAAGCCCTGTCGTTACCACTCTGAGGGACACCTACAATACACTGTGGCACAACGGGGGTGAGTTGCCAACTCGTGAATAGTAAATAATATCATGCAGGTAATCGCAGGTATGCACGTATTGCGATAATCTATCACAAGCAAATATATAGTATAATATGGCAATATGTATATGCAATAATCATGAAAGGTACTCTATCAGGTACTACTAAAACATGAAGCAATGCATATTAATAAATGCTGAGTATGGGATAAAACAGGCCATCCTCATGGAATCCTCATCGTGGAAAAACCAGTGTCCCTCAATGACACTCCAAATCCCAATACCGCAGGCACCGCATCCTCAGATCGGCCCTCATACCCTGTAAGTCTCATGGAACCTGAGTGTCCAATATCGACACCCGAAAACATCATAAAAACTAGTGTCCAGTATCGACACGTAAATCCTCATATAATAGGCTTCGTCTGCGGGTGTTACCCTCCGAAACACGGGGACACGACCATGCAGGTCCGTCTTTCCTGAATTTCGGGGTAGATGCTAATTGGTGCTATCCGTTTACCTCTCTGATGATGCCAAGTTGATTTATGGCACCATGTATCGAAGGTTTAAACGGATGCGACCGATGTAGCAGACTTCGTCAGATTCCCCCTCGTTTGAGGGTTTTTTGATTGTGGGGACGCTCTTCCCTGCAGGCGCAAGCCCTTGCAGTTAATTACGCTACCGCATCGCGGTAACCACTTTCTCCTTCTCCAGATGGTCACTTCGTGTCGTGTGTGTTTGTTTTGTTTTTTGGTTGCCCGTGGATTATATACGGAGACTAATTTATGTTGTTGCCCGTAGGGCGTGGATTAGTCCAAATCCGTATCTTCTTAGATTTGGGTTTGGGGTTGGGTTTAAGGATGCGTTAGTCTCATTTGAGACTAAGATCAACTTAAACGTTTGTTAAGGATACGTTAGTCTAATTTTAGACTAAGATCAACTTAACGGGATCATTTAGATCCGACAAAAGAGCATTTGGACTTTAATGTTTAGTTTAGAGACATTGTGGTCGATTATCAGTTTAAGGACATGGTGGTCCAATATTAGTTTAAGGACATTACGGTCCAAGGTTAAGGACATCATAGTCCATGGGCTTAAGGACCCCACAGTCCGAGGTTAAGCACATCGTAGTCCATGGGCTTAAGGACCCCACGGTCCGAGGTTAAGGACATCGTAGTCCATGGGCTTAAGGACCCCACCGTCCAGTTTAAAGACGTCATAGTCTATGAAATGTATGGTTGTCGGGACCCGTCACCTCTCTGAAGACGTTGAAGGATTACAACGACAAATATCAGAGGAGTAAAGAGATGTACCCTTGAACCAATTTTTGTTGAGATCTGTAGTCTAATTTGAGACTAAGATCAAAAGATTTGTGAGTATATGGGCCCAGTTAATCTGAATTGAGGACTTATGACCAATCTTGGGCTAAGTCCAATCAGGTCAAAATGTTTAACATTTGTTTTTGAGTTATTAGATGTTTGTTTGAGCCCAATCCCTTAAAAATGCTGAGCATTGGTTTGGTCTCTGACAATGTTTTTTCTCTAGTTGAATGATGTGCATTTGTCATAGCTCCAGGCTTATTCAAAGAACAGTTTATGTTCTGTCCAAGCGCACATAAAAGCATGTGGCGCACTTGACACTAGCGCCAGTCGATGAGCGCAGTGCGCTATGGTTAAAGCGCTAATGCGCTTAGCGCTTTGCGCCAGATGTGAAGCGCTAATGCGCTTAGCGCTTTGCACTAAATGAAGAGCGCCGATGCGCTTAGCGCTTTGCGCCAGATGTAGAGCGCTGATGCGCAATAGTTGAAGCGTTGAGGCGTTTGGCGCTGGTGCCATATAATGAGCGCAAAGCGCTTTTAGTAATGCGGCGCACACGTGAGGAGCACGTGGCGCGCTTAGCGCTGAGCGCTAGTCAATGAGCGCAGTGCGCCGTGTTTGAAATGCTATAGCACTGCAGCGTTTTGCGCTAGATGAAGAGCACTAAGGCACTTTTAAATTAGGAGCGCTAAGGTTCTTCTTAGATTAGGAGCACTAGGGCTCTTCTTAAGTTAACTTTGTGCTCTGAAGATTATCTTTTCTTTGATGAGAGACTTTGTCTCAAGATTCTAAGAACAAAGTTCTTAGTTTATAGGAGATATTTCAATCTCTTTTTAATGAAAGGCTTTGCCTTTATGGATCTGTGATCCTAAGAGAATTAATAATTCTCCCCCCTTTATAAAGAGATGTTCATAATCTCTTTTGTGAAAGATAATTTGTCTTAAAGATCTATGATCTGTGAAAGAAGTAAATGCCTCTTTTTATATTGAGATGATTTTGTCTTTCTATTCTTTTTTTTTTACCTTGAAAAGAATTGTCTTCTTTTGCCGAGAGCTTCTTCTTCTTCTTGTGTTTTTCTCAACGTTTAGGGGGGGAGGTTCTTCTCTTTTTTTTTCTTCTTGAAGTCTAGGGGCCTTTATATAGGGTAAGCTGATTTGTTCAATCAGTTAAGGAGATCTTTTCTCCAATTGATTTGGGGATTTCCCCATCGTCAGATCTTTGATCCAAGGGCTTCTGGTTTACAGAAGATAATCTTCTTGTTTTAACAAGACTGAGAAATCTTTCCCTCTTACAGAATTTGTTCTGTATTTTAGTGATTTTTAATCACCCTTGGATCATTGATCCAACGGTGTTCCAAATTCAGGGCACAATCTTTTCTGTTTGGAAAGATTCAACAGAATTTCATTCTTGTTAATTGATGATTTAATCATATCCGTTGGATATTTGATCCAACGGTGAGGAACAATTAGTTCCAGCGCTAGCGCTCATGCGCTCTGCCCATGGTGCGCTACTTAAAGCGCAACGCTATCAGCGCTAGCGCACACGTGCTTTGCACGTGGTGCGCTACTTGGGGCGCAGCACATCTAGCGCTAGCGTCTATGCGCTTTGCATGGGGTGCGCTAGTTGTAGCGTAGCGCTTTGATAAAAGCGCAACTTTAATTCAAATTTTGAATTCTGAACAGAGCTTTGCTCTAATTGGGGAAACAAATGCCTCCCACCGTTGCGCTCACTGGGCCCACACGTGGGTGCAGCGATGGCAGCATCTCGACTCTTAAGGGATATAGTTCCAAACCCTCAGCTCCATGAGCCGCACCCTTCTATTTCTTTATGTCTTACTCTAGCGTGAAGTAGTTTATATGCTCATAAGTTACTTCTCCATTTCAGTGTCATGTAGCTTTGGCAAGTGTGGCCCATAGATGGTAGATAACAGTTCATATTGAACTTTTTATAAGGTAGCGATGGCTTAGAAAATAGGGTTAGGATCTATTGCCTAAGACTTTCCAACTTTATGAGCCATGAGGATCTCACAAAGGCTTTTCTCCCTACGAATCGTGGGGATCTCGTAGGTGTCTTTTCTTCTTAGGAGTCGTGAGGACTCCTAAGTGCGTTTTCTCTTGAGAATCTTAAGGATCCCACAAGAGAATTTTCTTTATGCGTAGAGACACTAATTTCCCCGCAAGTTGAGACGAATCGAGAGATTCTCGCAAAGACACTGATTCCTTGCAGGTCGAAACGAATAGAGATAAGAAGCGACGGCTTAGGAAACAGGTTCAGATCTGCTGCCTAAGACTTTTCAACTTTATGAGCCATGAGGGTCTCATAAAGATTTTTTTCTCTCCCTACGAGTCGAGAGGATCTCGTAGGTGTATTTTCTCTTTAGGAATCGTGAGGATTCCTAAGTGTGTTTTCTCTTGAGAGTCGTAAGGATCTCACAAGAGAATTTTCTTCCTTAGAAGTCGAGAGGACTCGTAAGTGATTGATGAGTTGACCTACTCCCGAGTCAAAGCATTGCTTCAACAGGAAGGTCGAGGGTTGACTTTGGTTTGTCTGTGCACTGCTGAGTCATAGAACTGGGAACTTTGCCGCGGCTCCGCTTTGCTGACGTTGTATATTCCTGCGGAGACACTGATTTCTCTACGGGTCGGCGCGAGTCGAGATGTTCTCGTCAAGGACGCTGATTTCCCTGAATCGAGGTATTAGCCAAGGACACCGATTTCCTCGGAGTTGAGACGAATCGAGGTATTCTTGCAAAGACACCGATTTCTTTGCGGGTCGATACGAATCGAGATGCTCTCGCCAAGGACACTGATTTCCCTGAATCGAGATTTTGACAAGGACACTGATTCCCTCGGAGTTGAAACGAATCGAGGTATTTCCTACAAAGACGCTGATTTCTCTGCGGGTCGATGCGAATCGAGATGCTCTCATCAAGGACGCTGATTTCCCTGAATCGAGGTTTTTGCCAAGGACACTGATTTTCTCGGAGTTGAAACGAATCGATGTATTCCTGCAAAGACATTGATTTCCTTGCGGGTCAACACGAATCGAGATGCTCTCGCCAAGGACGCTGATTTTCCTGAATCGAGGTTTTGCCAAGGACACCGATTTCCCTGGAGTCGAAATGAATCGAGGTATTTCTGCAAAGACACTGATTTCTTTGCGGGTCGACGTGAATCGAGGTGCTCTCGTCAAGGACGCTGATTTCCCTGAATCGATGTTTTTGCCAAGGACACTGATTTCCTCGGAGTTGAGACGAATCGAGATATTCCTGCAAAGACGCTGATTTCTTTGCGGGTCGATGCGAATCGAGATGCTCTCGTCAAGGACACTGATTTCCCTGAATCAAGGTTTTTCCAAGGACACTGATTTCCCTGGAGTCGAAACGAATCGAGATATTCCTGCAAAGACACTGATTTCTTTGCGATTCGATGCGAATCGAGGTGCTCTCGTCAAGGATGCCGATTTCCCTGAATCGATGTTTTTGCCAAGGACACTGATTTTCTCGGAGTTGAAACGAATCGAGGTATTCCTGCAAAGACACTGGTTTCTTTGCGGGTCGACGCCAATCGAGATGCTCTCGTCAAGGACGCTGATTTCCCTGAATCGAGGAAGTTGCCAAGGACACTGATTTCTCTGGAGTTGAGACAAATCGAGGTATTCCTGCAAAGACGCTGATTTCTCTGCGGGTCGACGCGAATCGAGATGCTCTCGTCAAGGACGCTGATTTTCCTGAATCGAGGTTTTTGCCAAGGACACTGATTTCCTTGGGGTTGAGACGAATCGAGGTATTCTTGCAAAGACGCTAATTTCCTTGCGGGTCGACGCGAATCGAGAGGTTCTCGTCAAGGACGCTGATTTCCCTGAATCGAGGTATTTGCCAAGGACGCTGATTTCTTTGGAGTTGGTTGACTTGTTTCTGAGACGGAGCGTTGATCTGGCGGGGAAGTCATTGGTTGACTCTAGGTCGTCTGTGGACCGTAGAGTCTTGGAACTAGGACTTTGCCGTGTCTCCGCTTTGTTGATGGTGTAGCATCCGTGTCCTGCTGGAATGAGGAGGCACACCGTTGTTGGTCTTCGGGCTGTAGATGTGGCCATTGCGATTTGAAACTAGGGACTTCGCCATGGCTCCGCTTCGTTGCGACTCTGAGGTCGGTTGTTGATGTCGCATCTGCATCCTGCTGGAGTAAGGAGAAACGCCGTTGGTGATCTTTAGGCTGTCTGGGAACCGTTGAGATTTGGAACTAGAGACTTTGCCATGGTTATGTTGTTTTGACCCTGGGGTCATTTGTTGACGTCGCATCTGCATCCTGCTGGAGTAAGGAGAAACGTCGTTGGTGATCTCTAGGCTGTCTGGGAACCGTTGAGATTTGGAACTAGGAGACTTTTCCATGGTTCCGGGTAGTCTCTAGGCTGTCTGTGAACCGTCAAGATTTGGAACTAGGGACTTTACCATGGCTCCGCTTCGTTGCGACCTTGAGGTCGGTTGTTGACGTTGCGTTTGCATTCCGTTGTAGTGAGAAGAAACGCTGTTGTTGGTCTCCAGGCTGTAGATGTGGCCGTCGAGACTTGGAACTAGGGACTCTGCCATGGCTCTGAGGTAGTCTCTAGGTTGTCTATGAACCGTTGAGATTTGGAACCAGGGGACTTTGCCGTGTCTCCGTTTGTTGATGTTGCGTCTGCATCTGATTGGAGGGAGGAAGAACGCCGGTGTTGATCTCTAAGTTTTCGATGTTGACGTCGAGACTCTGAAGCTAAGGATCTTCCTTCGCTTCATTTGTTGACATTGTGTCTGCAATATTGCGATGAATGTCGAGATGGTCTCTAGGTTGTCTATGAACTGTCGAGATTTGGCTTCGCTTCGATGAAGCCTTGTGGGACGATATGGTTCCCTTCTTGTTTGTGCCCATGGATTGTATACAGGGGTCAATGAAACCTCACCTGCAGGGCATAAAGTTTCATTCTTTCATTTTTTTTTCTTTCCGCGATACTCTATCATTTCAGCTTTTATATCGCGAAAACCACGATTGCCCAATCATTTCGGCTATTTTTCGCGGTGCCTAATCATTTCGGCTATATTTTTTTCTCTTTTTTTACTCGCTGTTTTTTACTGCGAGTTGCCCCATCATTTCGGCTGTTTTGTGTACATATGTTTTTACTTGCTGATTTTGTTGCAAGTTGCCCCATCATTTCGGCTATTTCATATTCATTCTTGGCTCGCTGATTTTTACCGCGAGTGTGGAACTTGGAATATGGTGCCAATCTTAGCATCAACATCACTGCGACTGGAATATTGCCAGGAGCGAATCATCATTTGCCATGAAAGGACTTGGAATTTGATACCGATTTAGGCATCAACATCGCTATGACTGGGATATTGCCAGGAGAGAATCATTATTTGCCTTTGTCGGTTCGAACAAAGGTGGCTTAGCAAACACGGTTAAGATCCTGTCGACTAAGGCTTTTAACTTCATGAGCCGTAAGGGTCTCATAAAGGTATTTCTCCCTACGAGTCGTGAGGATCTCGTAAGTGCGTTTTCTCCTTAAGAATCGTGAGGATTCCTAAGTGTTTGGCTTCTCGTAAGTCGTAAGGATCTTACAAGAGTATTTTCTCCTTATAATTCGAGAGGACTTACAAGCGTCGTTCACCATGTAAGCATATCCCCAGTCGCTGGTAGGACTCTGTTGGGGAAACGTTTATATGTGCCCGTGGATTGTATACAAGGGTCAATATTGAACCGCTTGTAGGGCAGAATCGGAGATTGTGATGGCTTAAGAACAGGTTCAGATCCCTGTAGCTTAAGGCTTTTGAATCCTATGAGCCGTGAGGGTCTCATAAGAGGGTTTCTCCTTACGAGTAGTGAGGATCTCGTAAGTGTAACTTCTCCTTAGGAATCGTGGGGATCCCTAAGTGTGTTTCTCCCTTTGTGAGTCGTAAGGATCTCACGTAGGTATTTTCTCCTCACAAGGTCGTGAGGACCTTGCAAGTGTCTTTTAACGAGATTGCGTCCTTTCGGGTTTTCACAAAACTCGCCGGTAACCCTGCTGTTTTTACTCACAGAGCCCTTTCGGGTTTTCATCCGTGCCCATTTTGCTTATGGACATACCGTTTTCTCCTTTTTTTTACCACGTCAGCCTGAAGATGCCGTGGGTTGGTAGTAGTTTAACGACGTTTCGGTCAATGGCCAGTTTTAGGACATAGTGGTCCATTGTTAGTTTAACGACGTTTCGGTCCGTGGTCAGTT
Organism: Agapanthus africanus; assembly: GCA_030015575.1. NCBI lineage: Eukaryota > Viridiplantae > Streptophyta > Magnoliopsida > Asparagales > Amaryllidaceae > Agapanthus > Agapanthus africanus. Next base: position 328,694,659 of record JASDDO010000019.1, read on the forward strand.
TTAGGACATAGTGGTTCATCGTTAGTTTAAGGACGTTTCGGTTTGTGGCCAGTTTTAGGAAATAGAAGTCCATTATTAGTTTAACGATGTTTCGGCCCGTGGTTGCCATATTTGAGGCGAGTCTTTAGTTTATGGACTTTTCGGTCCATTGGGCTTTCTCTATGAATGAGCACGATGCCTCCGGCATGTCCATCCTTTTCGGAGCATGTGGTTGTGGCGGGTTCACTTTCCAGTTTTCGGACAGCGCGAAATTTCCCTGTTGATACTGGTCTTCAACCCAGTTTTTGAAGACGTAGCAATTTTCGATCGGATGGCCCAATACTCGGTGGTAGGGGCAGTAACTGGGATCGTTGACATCGTTCAGTTGTAGTATGTATCTCGACTTCGGTAGAGTGATGAGCCCGTTGCGCACTGCTAGTTTGAACAGTCTCCTTGTTTTATCTCGGGGAAATGAGTAAGGACGTCTCAATTTCTCATCGAGGGATTGCCGCTTGTTTTTTTTGCGAACAACCGGTCTCGGGTCACTCGGTTGTTGTTGAGCGTTGGCGACAAAGGTTGTTTTCCCTTTCCCCTTCTCATTCCGAGGATCCATTTTCGAGGAAGACGGTCTATGACCCATCTAGTCCATTTAGGCCAGCTTGTCAATCAAGGCCTGGAAGGTGGTCGGCTTGAAGAACATCATAAATTGGGAAATGGTCGCTTGAGGGTCAAGAGTACCCACGAACATGCCTACCGCTGGCGCTTCCTCGATGCGCTGCTCACATTTTGACCATAAATTCCGCTACCGTATCGCATATTGCACCCATGTTTCGCCTGGCTTTACCCTGGCGTTAATCAGTGCGGTAATAGGAGTACGCTCGCTAGCACTTATGAATTTCTGTGTAAACAGCAGCTCCATCTCCGCAAATGTCTTGATAGAGTCATTTGGAAGTTCAAGATATCACTCGAACGCCTTCTCCGACAAGCTGCCAACAAACTGGTGGAGCAGAAGTTTATCATCACCTCCAGTGTTGCTTCACAAGGCTTTGAATTGAGCGATGTGCTGATGCGGATTTCCCATCCCTTTATATACATGGAATTTAGGGATCGTATATCCCGGCGGGTATCTTATTTGGTCATACCAGCCCGGATAGGGTCGTCCAGTCTTAACGATCTGCCCAGCCGCTTCATTCGCCTGGTGAGCTCGTATTTGCTGAGAAATGTAATCATCCAGAGCGGCCTTGGAGATGGTCTCCTCCTTGGCTGCTGAAAGAGCCGGAAGAGGGTTCGATGTCTCTCCTCTGTAATCTTCAATGATAATCGGGGGTTCTTCAGCTGGAGGTTCCGGCTATAACATCATCCTGGCCATGTCTTGGAACAAAAGAGCCATTCGTTTTATGTTGGCTGCCTGCTCTACGGCCTCTTTTTCTTTCCTCTCGAGCATTCTTCGGAGGAAATCAGCATCGGTTTTTTTGTTCCTGATGCTGTTCTGAGGCCTCTAGACTTTCTTTCGGTCCAGTGAGTGCGGCCATTGCAGTCAGCATCTCCTGAAGTTTCTGCTACTGTTGCTCCCGAGCCTTCGTTATTGATCGGGTAAGCGGTCAATGACCCATAGAAGTACGGCTTTCCTCTTTTCCGAAAGCCATATAAACGGTATGTGTTATCATGCCCCCAGACTTGGGGCGTTTAGATTCAGGGTCCTTGTGGTTCATCGCGGACACGGGGGCCTTCTCTGGCCTTCTTCTCTTATGAGCGGTTGAAGTTGAGGGAGCCGTTGCAGCGGGCACCCAGACAGACGACATCTTCTGTGGTATCACGGGATGGTCTTTTTCTTGCTGAGCTTTAATCTTCTTTGTTCGGCGAGAGTAGTCCTGGTCAATCACTGATTCTTGAACCTGTCGCCAAATCTTGTATACTTTAGAGGACAGCCGTTGAAGGGGCTGCTCCAGCTTCGCCTTTGGGGCATTCTCCACAGGTGGAGATCTTTTTAGCACGGAAGTCGGAGAGTTCTTGCGCACTCTCCTTAGTGGTTCAAAGCTGTTCCCAGTTAGAATAGCAGCATTAACTTCCACCGTTGGAACCGGCGGAGTCAGTCCAGAAGGGGAATTGCCCCCAGCCTTTCTTACTCGGCGCCAGTGGCGACGTCGAGCATGTCGAGCCGACGGTACTAGCTCAGCTATGGGGGTGGCTTCATTATGCCCCCTGTCTTGGTGAAGGGTTACTCCCGGTGCGAGCCTCTTGAAGACTGACGTTCGCCGAGAAGTAATGTCCAACCTATCGAATACAAACCTCTGGGCAGAGGTGACTTCGCCTGGAGCGGGAGCCGGAGTGGCCAGCCTTGTGAAAACTGACTTCTTGGCAGGAGAAGCCTTTCTGATGATTTCGTCCGGTTGGGCCGGGATGGCTATCCGCTTTGGGATGGCTGCTTCAGGTATTGCGGGCTTGTTGGCGTTCTGGCCCAGTCTATTAAAAACTGAGGCATTGGACTCGGGCGACCCGTTGAGAGGGGCCGCAGTAGTTGCAAGCCGATCAAAGACCGACTTCTTGGAAGCTTCTAATGATGGTACAGGAGCGCTGGAGCTCGTTGGAGGGAGGATAGTCCCGAAGAACAATCCAGTGGTGGCCTGAGTTACCTGTTCCACTGGCATCTTGAAAAGGGAGGCCGCTTGAGGCCTGTAGGTCACTCCTCCGGCGAGGATGGAGTGGGAGTTGTTGCAATGAGTGCAGTTTAAAGCCATTAATCTTCTGTTTTCTGCACAGAGCAAGACACCAAATCTTAGTACCTCGAATCCAGGGGCAACCATAGCAAACCGCGATTCGTTCGCGAAACACAACACATGAAGTGTGGAGTGGAAAGAGGAAAAGGTCCCACCGGGCAAGCCAGAATATGTTTCCCTCTGAAACACGGGGACGCGACCGCGTAGGTCCGTCTTGCATGAATTTTGGGGCAGATGCTAATTGGTGCTATCCGTCCACCTCTCCGAAGATGCCAAGTTGATTTATGGAACCATATATCGAAGGTTTAAATGGATGCGACCGATGTAGCATACTTCGTCAGATTCCCCCTCGTTTGAGGGGTTTTTGATTGTGGGGACACTCTTCCCTGCAGGCGCAAGCCCCTGCAGTTAATTACTCTACCACATCGCGGTAACGACTTTCTCCTTCTCCAGATGGTCACTTCGTGCCGTGTGTGTTTGTTTTGTTTTTTGGTTGCCCGTAGATTGTATTCGGAGACTAATTTATGTTGTTACTCGTAGGGCGTGGATTAGTCCAAATCTGTATCTTCTTAGATTTGGGTTTGGGGTTGGGTTTAAGGATGCGTTAGTCTCAGTTGAGACTAAGGTCAACTTAAACGTTTGTTAAGGATACGTTAGTCTAATTTTAGACTAAGATCAACTTAACGGGATTGTTTAGATCCGACAAAAGAGCATTTGGACTTTAATGTTTAGTTTAGAGACATTGCGGTCGATTATCAGTTTAAGGACATGGTGGTCCAATGTTAGTTTAAGGACATTATGGTCTAAGGTTAAGAACATCATAGTCCATGGGCTTAAGGACCCCACAGTCCGAGGTTAAGGACATCGTAGTCCATGGGCTTAAGGACCCCATCGTTCAGTTTAAAGACGTCATAGTCTATGAAATGTATGGTTGTCGGGACCCGTCACCTCTCTGAAGACGTTGAAGGATTACAACAACAAATATCAGAGGAGTAAAGAGATGTACCCTTGAACCAATTTTGGTTGAGATCTGTAGTCCAATTTGAGACTAAGATCAAAAGATTTGTGAGCATATGGGCTCAGTTAATCTGAATTGAGGACTTATGACCAATCTTGGGCTAAGTCCAATCAGGTCAAAATGTTTAAAATTTGTTTTTGAGTTATTAGATGTTTGTTTGAGCCCAATCCCTTAAAAATGCTGAGCATTGGTTTGGTCTCTGACAATATTTTGTCTCTACTTGAATGCTGTGTATTTGTCATAGCTCCAGGCTTATTCAAAGAACAGTTTATGTTCTGTCCAAGCGCACATAAAATCATGTGGCGCACTTGACACTAGCGCCAGTCGATGAGCGCGGTGTACTATGGTTAAAGCGCTAATGCGCTTTGCACCGGATGTGAAGCGCTAATGCGCTTAGCGCTTTGCGCCGGATGTGAAGCGCTAATGCGCTTAGCGCTTTGCGCTGAATGAAGAGCGCCGATGTGCTTAGCGCTTTGCGCCAGATGTAGAGCGCTGATGCGCTATAGTTGAAGCGTTGAGGCGTTTGGCGCTGGTGCCATATAATGAGCGCAAAGCGCTTTTAGTAATGCGGCACACACGTGAGGAGCACGTGGCGCGCTTAGCGCTGAGCGCTAGCCAATGAGCGCAGTGCGCTGTGTTTGAAGTGCTATGGTACTGCAGTGCTTTGCGCTAGATGAAGAGCACTAAGGCACTTTTAAATTAGGAGCGCTAAGGCTCTTCTTAGATTAGGAGCACTAGGGCTCTTCTTAAGTTAACTTTGCGCTCTGAAGATTATCTTTTTTTTGATAAGAGACTTTGTCTCAAGATTCTAAGAACAAAGTTCTTAGTTTATAGGAGATATTTCAATCTCTTTTTAATGAAAGGCTTTGCCTTTATGGATCTGTGATCCTAAGAGAATTGAATAATTCTCCCCCCTTTATAATGAGATATTCATAATCTCTTTTGTGAAAAACAATTTGTCTTATAGATCTATGATCTATGAAAGAAGTAAATACTTCTTTTTATATTGAGATGATTTCGTCTTTATATTCTTTTTTTTACCTTGAAAAGAATTGTCTTCTTTTGCCGAGAGCTTCTTCTTCTTCTTGAGATTTTCTCAAAGTTTATGGGGGGTCCTCTCTTTTTTTTCTTCTTGAAGTCTAGGGGCCTTTATATAGGGAAAGCTGATTTGTTCAATCAGTTAAGGAGATCTTTTCTCCAATTAATTTGGGGATTTCCCCATCGTCAGATCTTTGATCCAAGGGCTTCTAGTTTACAGAAGATAATCTTCTTGTTTTAACAAGGCTGAGAAATCTTTCCCCCTTACAGAATTTGTTCTGTATTTTAGTGATTTTTAATCACCATTGGATCATTGATCCAACGGTGTTCCAAATTCAGGGCACAATCTTTTTTGTTTGGAAAGATTCAACAGAATTTCATTCTTGTTAATTGATGATTTAATCATATCCGTTGGATATTTGATCCAACGGTGAGAAACATTTAGTTCCAGCGCTAGCGAAGCTCAGCTTTCATTCAAATTTTGAATTCTGAACAGAGCTTTGCTCTAATTGGGAAAACAGCGGGATCGTCCCGCGGGTTCCGGCAGAACGGGTCGGCCTAAATCCATCTCATGACTCCGGTCGGTATCCTCCAGATCTCCACCGAGTCCAAATACTGTCACCGGTAAGGTAGTACTCCTCTGTCTCGGGCTCAACGCGATCTTCTTGTCCGGGGGTACCTCCGGGCCCCACCATGTTCCCGCACACGGCCTCATCCAACTCCTCGCATCGGGTTTCTAACACAAGTCTCAAAACCGAGAAAACTCATGGTGGACGCATCAAAATATCATATCAAGAGAAACCGGGTTTTTCAAACAATGCATAATTTCATGAAATACCACGGTCCTCAAATCCAGAAAACATCATATGAAATCCATATCTCAATGCGTAAATGCATGAAATATAATATATGCAACATAAAACAGTAATATGAGCATATCAAGAAAAAAAACCTCTATTTAAATACATCAAGTTATTAAATATATCATGCGGTTCCCAATTTCTCCAAAGTCCATGCAACATCATATAAAGGTGAACATGCAGCTATAACAAGATATGTGGGTGTATGTGTAAGTATGCATGCATGAGGTACATGTAGCTATAGCAAGATATGTGGGTGTACATGTAAGTATGCAAGGTATATGTGTAAGCATGTAGGTATGCAAGTATACTACATTTCATACGCACAATGGAATCAGAATCCATATCTCAATGTCCCTAAACAATACAATATCACATATGTATAGGTGTAAGCATGTAGGCATAGTAAGGTATATGTGTATGCTATCTTTCTTATACAAAATGGAAATAAGGATCCTGTCTCAATGTCCCTAACTAATACAATATCACATATGTATAGGTGTTGTGAGTGTCATGGCAATTATCGACGGTGTGTGTGGCATATAATTAGTGCTCGTGCAACATGAACCGTTAGTAACAGTGTTGTGTCTCATTAATACTATGTCCATATGCAATAGGAAAATGAGGTATGCAACAATGGTACACATGCACAATCAATGTCCATATACTTATAGCTAATAATCATGTTATTGAATCTAGCCCAGACGCATAATGCCATACGGGCGATTCCCCTGTAGATGTTAAATCTACACACCGATGACCTCGAGCTAAGTAAATCCGACCACCTACTTTTCTTTCTTCGCAGTGTCCGAAGTCCCTGCTCGCGATCCTAAAATTTCACAAACACAACACATAAGACTAAGTATCCCGCGCCGACACAAAGATAACGAAACGCAAGGATAACGTCCACAAGATATACACACTGTGCACCTAGTGCTCAAAACGCGTACGACATCGGTACAACCTCAGCTAGGAACGCAAAACGACACAACCACCAAGCCTAGACCCTGATCGTACCGATCGCGCATTCACAACACAATAAATATCGTAGAAGATAATATATATAATATCGCAACGTCAATTGAAACCCACGCTTAAATTAACCGAAAACCATTTTCTAATCATTTTAGCTCAAATCTAGAAGTTTAAACCATTCTAGCGATCACAATCATCACAAAGTAGCTTAATTAAGCCACACAAACTCTTACTACAATTTTAAACTAACCCATATAAGATTTTCTAAAAGCTAGTTTGCAATTAAGATTAATTAGACAATTAGGAAAATAACAATTAACAATCTCACAACTAGGTTAAGTTTTCCAAGTCTAAATTATTCAATTAACCATTTCAAACAATCAAAATCTTAACTTGATCCTCATAACCCTTACTAGAATTTCCAAAACATGCTAATTAAATCTTTATTAAACATCTAATAATTAGATTAAGGTATTTAAACAACAACTAAAGTTTAGGGTTAGGATTTTATACCTCACAAAAGATCACAAACTTGCAACTAGACTTCCAAATTAGCCCCCAAAATGCTAACTTTCATGAAGATCCAAGCATGGTTAAGGCTAAAGAATAATGAGTATGGATCTGTTTTTGAGTTTGTGCGATTATTTGATAATTTTTGATGAATTTTAGAAGCTTCAAGAAGTGAAAATGGAGTGGGAAATGAAATGGGGCAGCAGGGGGGGGGGGGTCGGCCAAGCAAGAAGAAATGTGAAGGTTGTGGATGTGTGTGGAAAGAAACTAGGTTAAAAACACATTAAAGCTAAATTACTTTATTCTACCTCAAAACATTTTAATTAAAATTTTCTTTAAACCTTCAAAATATCTAGATATTTTCCAAGATATTTTGCAAGAAGTCAAAGATGCTTAATTTTGTGATTAAGTTAGCATGGATTCACATTAGTATAATTAACCCAATCAAAATTGTAATTACCACTAATTAAGTGCATAATTAAAAGCTTATAATAATATTTTAATTAAGGAAAAAATATTTAAGTGAACTAAAATTTACAAGCGACTAACTAAATACCGCAACTAGCAATTTCCTAGTCAAACTAGGTGCAGTTAAGTCTATACTAAAAAATGATCACTTCTAGGTTTTTTTTACGGAAAACTCAATTTATGTTACTTATTATCGGAAAATTCACCTAAACGATTTCTAAAACGTTACAATCTTCCCCCTCAAAAGAAATTCGGTCCCCGAATTTAAAATTTTATCTACGCATAACTTCGAAGAGATGAGGGAATATCTTCCGCATCTCTCTCGCAGCCTCTCAAGTGATCTCCTCACTAGACGGGCTACGCCAAAGAACCTTCACAGATAGAAAGACTTTTGACCAAAGTTTCTCCACCTGCCAATCCAAAATAACTATCGGCCGCTTGGTGAACGAAAGATCGCGTTCTAGTTGAACGGTTTAGTGCTGAATCATGTGAGAAGGGTCATGAAAGTATTTGCGAAGTATCGACACAAGGATTACGAGGTGAACATCCGGAAATCTGGGTGGAAGTGCCCAACGATAGGCAACGGTACCGACTCGCTCAAGAATCTCAAAAGGACCTACAATTCTGGGACTAAGTTTCCCTTCATCGGAGAAATCCGTAGGAATACATGATCTCCCACTGCAAACTCAAGTCTGCGATGACGACGGTCGGCATAAGACTTGAGTCTGCGCTGGGCTGCTCTCATCTTGTCCTGAATCAACTGGATCTTCTCCGTAGTCTCTTGACTAGCTGGGGTCCAAAAATCCTACTCTCGCTATGTCGATCTAACAGATTGGCGATCGACACAATCTACCATACAAAGCCTAAAAAGTTGCCATCTGAATCGTCTCCTGATAACTGTCATCGTAGGAGAACTCCATCAATGGCAAGTGACGATCCCAACTGCCAACAAAAATTTAGCACGCACGCACGCACGAAGTATATCCTCTAGAGTCTGTATAGTCCACTCTGACTGACCATCAGTCTAAGGATAGAAAGCGGTGCTAAAGCTCAAACAGTATCCAAGGCTTTCTGAAACTTCTGCTAAAGACGGCTAGTGAACTGGGTGCCTCTGTTGGATACAACGCATGAAGGAACTCCGTGCAAATACACAAACTTAACGACGAACAACTGAGCATACTGAGCATAACCGAAAGTGGTCTTTACTGGAAGGAAGTGAGCCGCTTTCGTTAACCGGACAACAATCATCCAAATGGAGTCATACCCTTAACTAGACCTGGGTAGACTCACAACGAAATTCATGAAGATCTGCTTCCATTCCCACTCTGGAACGGTTAAAGGTTGCAAATCTCCTGCCGATCTCAAATGCTCAACCTTAGCTCGCTGACAAGTCAGGCACCTCAAAACGAAATCTGAAACATCGCTCTTCATCCCTGCCCACCTGTAACTATCTCTCAAGTCACATTACATCTTGGTGGAACTTGGGTGAACACTAAAAGCTGACTGTTGTGCCTGCTCTAGGATCTCGCGTCTCTACCCCTCAGTATCAGGTAAACACAAACGAGTCCCTAAACGTAGCACACCCTGGTCATAAATCAAGAACTCCGAATCTCTACCCTGCCGAACATACTCAAGAATTTCAGACAAATGGGCATCGGCGGGTTATGCCTCATGAAAACGATTAAGTAGAAGTGGACGGGCGGGGACATGAGCAAGCTGTCCTCTAATGGAAGCGAACTCAAACTGTACTCAGCTGTCGCACAAGAACTGTAAATCTGCAGAAAACTGTCTCTGAACTGCGCTCATCTGGGACAAGCTAACCCCCGGGCCTACGACTCAAAGCATCAGCTGCCACAATCGCCTTGCCCCGGGTAATAAAGGATCTCACAATCATAATCCTTCACAAGCTCCATCCAACGGCGCTGTCTCAAACTCAGATCCCGCTGCAGGAAGATTAAGCTCGGGTGGTCTGTGAGAATCTGACACGACTCTCCGAACAAGTAGTGTCTCCAAATCTTCAGTGCAAGACCACTGCAGCCATCTCAAGATCATGAGTGGGATAATTCTGCTCGTACTTCCTTCAACTGTCAGGAAGCATAAGTGATAACTCTATCATGCTGCATCAAAACACAATCGAGCCCCACTCGCGAAATATCACAGTAAACAACAAGGTCGCCCGATCCAGAAGGCAAAGATAGAATTGGTGCAGTCATCAACCGAGTCTTCAACTGCTAAAAACTCAGCTCGCATGCCTCAGTCTAAGAAAAGAAACCCCATTCCTGGTCAGTCTTGTCAACGGTGCAGCGATACACAAGAAATCTTGCACGAAACGGCGGTAAAAACCGGCTAAGCCCAAAAAGCTGCGGACCTCTGTCCCTGATACAGGTCTGGGCCAAAGCTGTACGACCTCGATCTTTCTTGGGTCCATACGAATACCGTCTCCCATAATCACATGATCTAGGAAGTCAACACTATCAAGCCAAAAGGAACACTTCGAGAATTTAGCAAACAGCTGGTGCTCTCTCAAGGTCTGCAAAGAAATCCTCAAGTGCTGCTCATGTTCCTCTCGACTCTTGGAATAGACCAGAATGTTATCAATAACACAACAATAAACTGGTCGAGGAACGGCCTGAAAAATCTGGTTCATCACATCCATGAATGCTGCTAGGGCATTGGTGAGTCCAAACGACACCACCAAAAATTCATAATGCCCGTAGCGTGTACTAAAAGCAGTCTTCGGATTGTCATCATTCCGAACCCGCAATTGATGATGACCTGATCACAAATCAAACTTAGAAAAATGTCCCGCACCCTGGAGTTGATCAAAGAAATCGTCAATGCGAGGTAAAGGATACCTATTCCGCACCGTAACTCGGTTCAATTCACGATCAATCCAAACACAACCTCAAACCGCCGTCCTTCTTCTTGACGAATAGAACAGGAGCTCCCCAAAGCGAAACACTTGGACGTACAAGTCTCCCATCAAGCAACTCTTGCAGCTGATCCTAAAGCTCTCTAAGCTTCGCCGGCTCATCTGGAACAACATTGGGAAACTCTCGCACGAAAGGAACCCAGTCCAATGAATCTACTGTGGCTCCGGTATCACGAATGGAAGCTAAGAATTCTCGACATCCTCTCCTCAAAAGCCGACTAGCGAAAAAGGTTGAAATCAAGCTGTGAGGGGCGGCACCACGGTCCCCATGCATAATAAGAACCGACTCGCCGGGAAAACAAAACCTGACTGTCTTCTCGCGGCAGTCCACAGACGCATAGTACGTAGCTAACCGGTTCGTGCCCAAGAGAACGTTAAAGTCCAACATATTTAGAAGGATCAAATCGACGGACGAATCTCTATCTTCTATCCGATTGGCACATGACCGAAACACGTGTCGCGCAACAAAAGAATCGCTAACAGGAGTAATCACAACAAACGGATGATCTAGCAAACACAACTCTCGGCCCAACCTCGGCACGAAGTGTGTAGAACAAATGAGTGCATAGATCCCGAATTAAACAAACATGCGCATCAAAAAAACATACGAAAAAGAATACCTGAAACCACTACATTGGACGCCTGCACGTCCCGATGAGTAGAAGCAAACGCTCGTGCCCGCCCTCTACCTGCAACTGGCTGTCCTCCTCCTCTGCCATCCTGTTCTCTCTGAACAAACCCTCTATGATCATGACCTTTCTGAACATAATTCTTACGCAGATCAACAACAGGCGCAAAAGGTGACTCTCCCTAAGGTGAAGGTGGTAGGGTAACATATGGTACGGCTGCCCTCCTCTGGCCTACCAAGGTACAATTCCTGACGAGGTGATGGAAACTCCCGCACCGGAAACATCCATACGGTGGCTGCTGACCCTCCTGGGGATAAGAGCTAAACAACTGACATCGTTCCAAGCCTCTGCTACTCCCGCGACCTGAACGAAATCTGTCGCTGCGTCTAAACATCTATCTCTGGGCTGATACACCTGTACGAGCCCTCCTCGGTCCTGGAACTCCCAAAATCTTAGAAAGACGCTCTTCATCTAGTAGGGCTGTGCTTACTGTTGCTGTATACGTGACATAATCCTGTATGCTAATAGCGAGGAATAACTGGGTAACAGGAGTGGCAACCTCCTGTCGCTGCGCTCGACTGGCCTCAACCAACGATCCCATCATCTGGCGCAAATCCTGCATCTCTGTCTCTAGCCTAACGATACGATCTATTGAAGGCGGATCAATCTGCTCCTGTACAGCAAGCGTACCATCCTGGTTAGTCCTTGTCTTAGACGGGCCAACTCTGACCTCGGCCCTCGCTGCCTCTCCCTATGCCCTCATAGTCTTCGGCGGCATAAAGACTAGAAATGGAAATTGGATCCGATAAGAACACGGAAATCGAATCACAGGGATATATATAATCATGGAAGGAATTTTAAGCAATAAGTCCTAAGGTCACTTAGGCGGAATACCATGTCATAAGTATGCTACGAACATACACATGCTGCGAACATACACATGATTATAACAACCTACTCCATCATACTAACGTCAACCTACACTCCGAAAGGTAAAACCTAGCGCTTTGTCACGACTCGAAATTTGGCACGTGACGGCACTTAAACCACGTAACGTCTACAGGCGTAACGCAATCCAAGTAATTCGAAAAACCCAGAAATCTAAACCATCAAAAGTAGTAAGTGATAAGAACATTGTTACAAACTTTTAGGAATCTCAAGTAAAAATCTTTAAGTTAAGTTTCATTCATAAAAATTTTGGCCGCACTTCCTTTGTAAAAACTAGCCCCGAACCGGGTACAACATAGAATATAAATAAACCATCCCCAAATGGGAGCAAATCACGCCCAACGACGGAAACAACTACGACAAGCATATATACGATACCGTAGCGAGGAAATATAAATGAAAACAGCATAAGGAGATAAAATTACATAACAAAGGCCGGCTCCCACGAGCACGGCACCCAAAGTCACAAAATAATACAACATCGATCCTCAAAACTTGTCTCTAAGTCAAATACATGAAGGTGGTAGATAGAGAGTACTAAATCCAACAAAAGATATACAATGTACATAAATGGATAACCTCAAACCCACCTATAGCAAAAGGCCTCACAGCCAACCGTAGCGGTATCCGCAAATGTAGAGATAATATGAAGCCCTGCCACTACCACTCTGAGGGACACCTGCAATACACTGTGTCACAGCGGGGGTGAGTTGCCAACTCGTGAATAGTAAATAACATCATGCAGGTAATCGCTGGTATGCACGTACTGCGATAATCTATCAGAAGCAAACAGATAGTATAATATGGCAATATGTATATGCAATAATCATGAAAGGTACTTTATCAGGTACTACTAAAACATGAAGCAATGCATATCAATAAATGCTGAGTATGGGATAAAACAGGTCATCCTCACGGAATCCTCATCGTGGAAAAACCAGTGTCCCTCAATGACACTCCAAATCCCAATACCGCAGGCACCGCATCCTCAGATCGGCCCTCATATCCTGTAAGTCTCATGGAATCTGAGTGTCCAGCATCGACACCCGAAAACATCATGAAAACTAGTGTCCGGTATTGACACGTAAATCCTTATAGAATAGGCTCCGTCTTAGGGATCGGCCCGCGGGCTCCGGCAGAACTGGTCAGCCTAAATCCATCTCATGACTCTGGTCGGTATCCTCCAGATCTCTGCCGAGTCCAAATACTGTCACCGGTAAGGTAGTACTCCCCTGCCTCAGGCTCAACGCCATCATCTGCGATCTTCTTGTCTCGGGTACCTCCGAGCCCCACCATGTACCCGCACACGGCCTCATCAGACTCCTCGCATCGGGTTTCTAACACAAATCTCAGAATCGAGAAAACTCATGGTGGACGCATCGAAATATCATATCAAGATAAACCGAGTTTTTCAAACAATACATAATTTCATGAAATACCACGGTCCTCAAATCCAAAAAACATCATATGAAATCCATATCTCAATGCGTAAATCCATGAAATATAATATATGCAGCATAAAACAGTAATATGAGCATATCAAGGAAAAAACCGCTATTTAAATACATCAAGTTATTAAATATATCATGGGGTTCCCAATTACTCCAAAGTCCATGCAACATCATATAAAGGTGAACATGTAGCTATAGTAAAATATGTGGGTGTACGTGTAAGTATGTATGCATGAGGTACATGTAGCTATAGCAAGATATGTGGGTGTACATGTAAGTATGCAAGGCATATATGTAAGCATGTAGGTATGCAAGTATACTACATTTCATAAGCACAATGGAATAAGAATCCATATCTCAATGTCCCTAAACAATACAATATCACATATGTATAGGTGTAAGCATGTAGGTATAGCAAGGTATATGTGTATGCTATCTTTCTTATACACAATGGAAATAAGGATCCTGTCTCAATGTCCCTAACCAATACAATATCACATATGTATAGGTGTTGTGCATGTCATGGCAATTACCGACGGTGTGTGTGTAGCATATAATTAGTGTTCGTGCAACATGAACCATCAGTAACAATGTTGTGTCTCATTAATACTATGTCCATATGCAATAGGAAAATAAGATATGTAACAATGGTACACATGCACAATCAATGTCCATATACTTATAGCTAATAATCATGTCATTGAATCTAGCCCAGACGCATAATGCCATACGGGTGATTCCCCTGTTGATGTTAAATCTACTCACCGATGACCTCGAGCTAAGTAAATCCGACCACCTGCTTCCCTTTCTTCACAGTGTCCGAAGTCCCTTCTCGCGATCCTAAAATTTCACAAATACAACACATAAGACTGAATATCCTGCGCCGACACAAATACAACGAAACGCAAGGATAACGTCCACAAGATATACACACTGTGCACCTAGTGCTCAAAACGCGTACGACATCGGTACAACCTCAGCTAGGAACGCAAAACGACACAACCACCAAGCCTAGACCCTGATCGTATCGAACGCACCGATCGCGCATTCATAACACAATAAATATCGTGGAAGATAATATATATAACATCGCAACATCAATTGAAACCCACGCTTAAATTAACCGAAAACCTAGCAAGCACCTTCTAATCATTTTAGCTCAAATCTAGAAGTTTAAATCATTCTAGCGATCACAATCATCACAAAGTAGCTTAATTAAGCCACACAAACTCTTACTACAATTTTAATCTCACCCATATAAGATTTTCTAAAAGCTAGTTTGCAATTAAGATTAATTAGACAATTAGGAAAATAATAATTAACAATCTCACAATTAGGTTAAGTTTTCCAAGTCTAAATTATTCAATTAACCATTTCAAACAATCAAAACCTTAACTTGATCTTCATAACCCATACTAGAATTTCCATAACATTCTAATTAAACCTCTATTAAACATCTAATAACTAGATTAAGGTATTTAAACAACTAAACCTTAGGGTTAGAATTTTATACCTCACAAAAGATCCACAAACTTGCAACTAGACTTCCAACTTAGCCCCCAAAATGTTAACTTTCATGAAGATCCAAGCTTGGTTAAGGCTAAAGAATAATGGGTATGGATTTGTTTTTGAGTTTGTGGGATTGTTTGATGATTTTTGATGAATTTTAGAAGCTTGAAGAAGTGAAAATGGAGTGGGAAATGAAATGGGGCAGCAAGGGGGGTCGGCCAAGCAAGAAGAAATGAGAAGGTTGTCGATGTGTGTGGAAAGAAACTAGGTTAAAAACACATTAAAGCTCAATTACTTTATGCCACCTCAAAACCTTTTAATTAATATTTTCTTTAAACCTTCAAAATATCTAGATATTTTCCAAGATATTTTGCAAGAAGTCAAAGATGCTTAATCTTGTGATTAAGTTAGCATGGATTAACTTTAGCATAATTAACCCAATCCAAATTGTAATTACCACTAATTAAGTGCATAATTAAAAACTTATAATAATATTTTAATTAAGGAAAAAATATTTAAGTGAACTAACTAACTAAATACCGCAACTAGCAATTTCCTAGTCAAACTAGGTGCAGTTAAGTCTATACTAAAAAATGACCACTTATTTGGTTTTTTTTACGGAAAACTCAATTTATGTTACCTATTATCGGAAAATTCACCTAAACGATTTCTAAAATGTTACAGCATCTTTCGCTGAGTTCCGGGAACGTCCCAAATCTTGTTGTAGAACTGGACTTGTCTAGCGGTTTATTTGAAGGGTACGTCTTGGCATCTTAATAGCCTTTTCAATCCCTCTGCGTAATATCTGGTCAGGCGGATTGGTTGAAAGCTGTCAAGCGCAAGTTCGACACCATGCCAGACTTCTTTCTCCACTTTAGTCTTTGTAGATTAGTAGAAGAGGATGGCCTTTTCACCTCTTCGCCTAGGAGGGACGTAGAAGGTCTGCAGCTCTTGTATGCTGTATGTATCAAGCGCATTGAGTTCTTTGTAATGTCGCTGCGGAACCATGGTAATTTGTAAACTCTAATCATCTCCAGTGAAGGTCTGCATTGATGGGCGGATGGAGAACACTGCATTGGCCTCGTCCTTAGAGTCACTGCCGAAGACCAAAATAGGGGTAGATGGTCCGGGCCTGTTACCTTGGGGTTGCCCCGAGTAGACTATCTATTCATCCTCCTCGGTATCGCTCCGAAAGATCGGGATAGTGGCGACGACTTTTTGTTGGTTCTCCGGATTATGACATCTTTCCGTGTATTTGAAGTCTGGTAGGAAGTACTTGGCGTCTTCATATTTTTGGACTTCGTTTATAGAGAATGGATTTATCTTCCCCGTGACGGTGTATTCGAGGCCATCTTTGAAATACATCATACACTGGTGTTGTATAGAAGGGATGATGCTGTACTTGTGTAACCAAGGCCGACTGAGCAGAGCGTTGTAGCAAGTCTTGACGTCGATGACATGAAATTTGATGTCAGTGACGAGAAACCCAATGCGTAACGTCAATATTACGGACCCAAGCATCCGTGATGACTGTGAGTCGAACCCAGAAATAGTAATTTTGTCCCGAGCTAGGTGTTGAACGTTCGTGCAGATTTCCTTCAGCACCTTCACGTTGAGAAGGTTGACGGTGGACCCGTTGTCGATCAGGATCTTCCATATCTTGATGTCATTGTAGTACCCGGTGACATATAGAGGACGGTTATGCTCGCACGTTCCTAGGAGGAGATCTTCATCGCCGAATGTAATGTCGTATGAACATCTGCCAGTTCGTCCTTCATCTTTTCTTCTGCAAGGAATGCTTGGAACTGATCAGGCTCTTGCAATGCCTTGATCAGAGAATCTCGTGCCTCTTTGGACAGGAGGAGAGCATCCAGTATGCTCAGTTGTAAGGGTATCTTCCTCAGATGTGCCAGGACATTGTAATCCACCTTGTTTTTCTTAGGCGGATTCTTGGCTGTGAGCTCTCTGAAGATTCTATCATCGAGGGCAATTTCCTCAGGGACTTTTTCCTTCCCCTTGTCTCTTTTGTTCGAACCTTTGTTTGTAGGCCCAAGGTTCTTTTCAGGCAACGTACGGTTACGCAGCTGAATATTCTCGCAGTTCTTCTCCTCTTCTTCTTTTTCAGAGGTGGATTCTTTGAAGAGAGGGCCGAGGGTTATTTCTTTCTTAGAATCTCTCCCGAATGTAAGAACTTGAGATTTTCCTTTTATCGAACTGGTATCAACCATATGATAGTTCCCAGCCATTCCTTCACGCTCGTCTGTCGCGCTTCTTTGTTGTCGACGGGTTTTGCGCTTCATCCGCTTGAAGTGTTGCCGCTGAGCAATGTATCCTTGCCACCACTTCTTGAAGGCATCGCACTCTTCGGTGTGGTGTGTGACCCTCCGATAGTATAAGCAGTAGTTCGGTTGTACATCCGCTTCGTCGAGGCACGTACTCCCGGGAGTGTTTTCCATAAGAGGGGGCAACTTCATTCCCGTTAACAAGGCTTTGGCGAACCGCTTCTCCGCTTTGATCCTGCTCTTGTTTGTAGCAGGTGTGCTTTGGCTTGGTTGGAGTGCTTTACGACTCGTTCTTATTGCAACTTCTTCAGCTGACGTCGACTCTTGGCCTTTTCATATGGTCGTTTCACGTTCTCGGTCAGCTTTGCTCTTTTGAAGGGCTTCGTTAAGCAGCATGTCAATTGGGTCTTCTGACAGTTCCAGGAATTTTGGCACCAGTCCTGCCCCCAGTTCCTCTGCGTTGCTTTCCAACGCCGAGAGAGTTTCTTCATCATTTAACGACGAATGAGAAACCATGTGGCAACTTGCTACATAATCTTTGGTTTCTCTCGACGAGCCGTTTCCCTCATCATCATCACTATCTCCGTTCTCAAGTATATGGTTGAGAAACTATTCGAGTGTGACTGGGGTTCGCGCCTTCTGGTTTTATTCTTCCAGCGCATCGATGTACCTTTGCAGGTCTGTACGCTTGTCGTCAGGCTGCACGGGCTTCTTGGTCTTCTTCTTTTTCTTCGAAGACTTTGAAGGCTTGACCTAGGTGTTTTTCTCATCGTTAGCTATTTTCGGTGTTGGGCGCGTTTTAAGCATCCCCTCAATGATCTCGGGTTCCAACGGGCTTTTCTATTTGATCACCGGACATGCTTGAAGACCCTTCAGCATTCTTTTAGTTTTAGCTGAAAGGACCACTTCCCAAGGAGCTTCTTCCACAAAGGAGCATGATGCCCCCGGCGTGTCTACCTTTTTAGGAGTGTGCCTCTGTGGCGGGTTCACCCTCCAGTTTCGGACAGTGCAAACTTCCCTTGTTGGTACTAGTTCTCGACCCAGTTTTTGAAGACGTAGCAATCCTCAATTGGGTGGCCCACTATTCTATGGTAGGAGCAGTAGTTGGGATTGTTGACGTCACCGGGCTGCAGTGGACGTCTCGGATCCGGCAGTGTGATGAGTTTGTTGTGCATTGCCTGTTCGAACAATCTTCTTGTTTTTATCACGGGGAACGAGTAAGACGTCCTAGCTTCTCTTTGAGGGATTGGCGCGGGCACGCGTTGTTTTGGCGAGCAGCCGATTTCGGGCCACTCGGTTGTTGTTGAGTGTTGGCAACGAAGGCCACTTTCCCTTTACCCTTTACATTCCGAGGGTCCATTTTTGAAGAGGAAGGTCCGTGGCCCATCTGGTCCATTTGGGCTAACTTCTCGATTAGAGCCTGGAAGGTGGTCGGCTTAAAGAACGTCATGAACTGGGACACAGTCATCCGAGGATCGAGAGTCCCTATGAACATGCCCATGGCAGGAGCCTCTTTGATGCGTTGTTTGCATTTCGACCATAGGTTCCGCCACCGAATTGCGTATTGAACCCAGGTTTCTCCTGGCTTCACCCTGGCATTGATTAATGCCGTGATTGGGGTGCGCTTGCTTGCGCTGTCGAACCGCTGTGTGAATAGTAGCTCCATTTCTGTGAATGTTTTGATGGAGTCATTTAGGAGCTCCGAGTACCATTCAAATGCCGTCTCCGACAAGCTGCCAACGAACTGGCAAAGCAGCAATTTGTCGTCACCTACAGTATTGCCACACAAAGCTCTGAATTGAGCGACGTGCTGATGTGGATTGCATGTCCCCTTATACACATGGAACTTGGGGATCGTATATCCTGGCGGGTATTTGATTTGGTCATACCAGCCCGGATACGATCGCCCAGTTCCGACGACTTAGCCAGCTGCTTCACTCGCTTGATGAGCTCGTATTTGTTGAGCCATGTTATCATCAAGGGCAGCTTTGGAGATCGTTTCCTCCCTGGCCATCGACAAAGCTGGAAGAGGGTTTGATATTTCCCCTCTGTCGTTCTTAATAATTATCGGCGGGTCTTCAACTGTAGGTTCTGGCTGGATTATCATTCCAACTATGTCTTGGAACAGGAGCGCCATCTGTTTTATATTAGCAGCTTGTTCCGCGGCCTCCTTATCCTTTCTTTCTAGCACCTTTCGCAGGAACTCCGTATCGGTCTTATGCTTCTGGCGCTGTTCAGACGCTGCTTCCGGGCTTTCTTTTTGTCCGGTGAGTCCTGTCACTTTCGTTAGCATCTCCTGGAGCTTTTGTTGTTGCTCCTGAGCATTTTTCAACGACCGAGTTTGCGGTCGATGACCCACGGAAGCACGGCTTTCCTCTTTCCTAGAAGCCATGTAGACCATGTGCACGATCATGCCCCCAAACTTGGGGTGTTTGGATCTATCACCCTAGGGATTTGCCGCCGGCGGTAGGAGATTCTCCGGCCTTCTCTTTTTGTAAGAAGTCGAAATCGGAGGATCCATTGTAGCAGGCGCCTGTGTGAAAGAAGTCCCTCACTGTATGCTAGAGGGATGATTTTCCTCTTGTCGAACCTTCATTTTCTCCGGTTGACGAGAGTAGTTCTTGTTGATCACAGAGTCCCGGACTTTCCGCCAGACCCTGTGGATTTAGGAGGAGAGCCGTTGAAGCGACTGCTCCGTCTTTACTTGCGTCATGATTTCAGCTGGTGGTGGAGATTTCTTCAACACCGCAGTTGGGGAGTTCTTTCGCACCCTCCTAAGCAGTTCAAAGCTGTTTTCGATTGGAACATCAGTGTCAACTTCCACCATTGGTGCTGGTGGAGTAAGTCTAGAGGGGGAGTTGCCCCTAACTTTCCTCACTCGGTGGCATTGGCGACATCGAGCGTGTCTTACAGACGGGATTGCCTCAGTTGTGGGAGTGGCTTCGTCATGCCCCCTGCTTTGGTGAAGGGCTACTGCTGGTGCCAGCCTGTCGAAGACTGACGTCCGTTGAGAGGGGACGGCCAATCTTTCAAAGGATGACTTTCTGGTAGGGGAAGCACTTTTGATGACTTCACATGCCAGAGCTGGAACGGCTATCCGTTTCGGGATAACCTCTTCAGGTATTGCGAGCCTATTTGCGCCTCCACTTGAGTTTTGGGTCAGCCTGTTGAAGACTGAGGTGGTAGACTTGGACGACCCGTTGAGAGGGGCCATGGTGATTGCAAGTCGATCGAAGACCAAATTCTTGGGAGCTTCCTATAATGGCACTGGGGTGCTGAAACTCGCTGGCGGAGTATGGTCCGGAAGAATAATCCAGTGGTGTCTTGAGCTACCTGCCCCACCGGCATTGAAAATATGGTGGCCGCATTGGGCCCATATGTCACTTCTCCAGTTGGGGCGGAGCGGGAGTTGCTGTTGCAGGTACACTTGGAAGCCATTGATATTCTTTTTTCTTCTACTTCTGCACAGGAGAAAGACACCAAATCTTAGTATCTCGAATCTAGGGGAAACCATAGCGAATCACGATTTGTTCGCGAACACGACACACGAAGTGTGGAGTGGAAAGAGAAAAAGGTCCCATCGGGCGTGCCAGAATCTGTTTACCGCCGAAAACAGAGACGAACCGGGATGGATCGTCTGGCCTGAATTTGGGGGTAGATATTATTTGGATTTATTCGTCCACCTCTCCGAAGATGCCAAGTTGATTTATGGTACAGTGTATTGGAGGTTTGGACGGATGCGGCCATTGTAGCAGATTTCGTCAGATTCTCCGTCGCTTGTGAGGGGTTTTTGATTGTAGGGATGCTCTTCCCTACAGGCGCATGCCCCTGCAGTTAATTACATTACCGCATCACGATAACCACTTTCTCCCGCTCCAGAAGTTCACTTCGTGTCGGGTGTGTTTGTTTTATTTTTGGTTTTCCGTAGATTGTATACGGATACTAATTTATTTTGTCGTCCGTAGGGTGTGGATTAGTCCAAATCCGTATATCTTAGATTTCGATTTGGGTTGATTTAAGGATCGTTGATATGTTTTGAGATCAAAATCGACTTAAATGTTTGTGAGCAGTTGGGGCTCGATTGGTTTTTTGTTAAGGATACGTTAGTCCAATTTAAGACTAAGATCTACTTAACAGGATGTTAGGATCATTTTTGTTTCAGATCTAACAAGAGAGCATTTGGGCTCTGTTGTTTTAGTTTAAGGACGTTTCGGTCCCTTATCGCCATTTTAGAGGAAAAGTGTAGTTTAAGGATATTTCGGTCTGTAGATCACCATTTTTGAGGTGGGGTTTTAGTTTAAGGTCGTTACGGTTCGTTGTCGCCATTTTGCAGGCAATGTTTAGTTTGAGAACGTTTCGATCTGTAGATCACCATTTTTGAGGTGAGATTTTAGTTTAAGGACGTTACGGTCCGTTGTCGCCATTTTGGAGGCAATGTTTAGTTTAAGGACGTTTCGGTCCTTTATAGTTTAAGGACGTTTCGGTCCATAGATTATCTTGCGCGCACGTGTATTTGTTACGTGACGGGATGAACAATGATGATATGGGGTGCACCCAGTTTGGGGTGTGATTTGATCTGGGATGTGCACATCAGTTTGGGAGTGTACCAAAAAGCAGTTGGTTGTCGGGACCTGCCACCTCTCTGAAGACGTTAAGGAATTATAACGACATGTATCAGAGGTGTAGAGATATGTACCCTTGAACCAATTCCCGTGTTTGAGGGAAAAGATCATGGTAGATCATCTAAGAATCATTAGTCATTTTTAGAGACTAAGATTAACTTAGGAGATGTGGGATGAACATCATTTTGAATATCATCAGCTGAAAGATTCGATCATTAGTCATGTTTGGAACTAAGATCAATTTGGGGAGTATTGAGTATATGCGCTCGGTTCACTCAGTTTTCTTTTTATTTGAAAAAGAGTGCTAAGCACTTGTTTGGGCTCAGTCTTTTTTTTATGCAAAAAGTGCTGAGCACTTATGTAAGTTCTGACGCTCACACCTAACCATGTGGGGTTTTCAGTCATGGGGATTTGTCTAATAAATGTTAAACACTTTACCCCTTTTTATTTCTTTATGGATTGTTGAGCACTCTTTGTGGCACCCACTTACGAAGCACGTGAGGCACTAGGCGCTGCCTAGTAAGTGTTAAGCACTTTTTATTCTGTGGCGTCCACATGAGGGATACGTGAGGCGCAGGGCGCTAGGCTTCTCTCACTGAGTGCTAAGCACTCCTTTATTTTGTAGCGTCCGCGTGAGAGGCATGTGGGGGCACTGGGCGCTGAGCGCCAATCACTTCTTTATTTAGTGGCGCCCACATGAGAGGCATGTGGGGCTCTGGGCGCTGAGCGCCAGTCACTGAGTGCTACGCACTCCTGATTGAATGGCGCCCACGTGAGGGGCACGTGAGGCGCTGGACGGTGATTTTTACTTGTATATTTTGTTCTGAGGAGTTCAATTTCCTGATTCTTTTCCAAATCTTTGATCTTCACGAGCAAGTTCGTCCCGATGAGAATTAAATTCTCAACATGTGGGAGACTTGTCTTGTGGATCTCAGATCCAGAGAAAGAACTAAGTTCTTCTTTTAAAAGAGTTAAACCCTTCAATAGGGTAAACGGGATGCTTTGATCTTTCTTCTTCTTTTTTTACCTAGAGCTTTTTTTTCTGAGAAGGGAGATCTTCTTCTTTTTTTCCTTTTTGAAGCTTTCTTCTTTGTTTTTTTGAAGCTTATGGGGGGGGGTCCTCCTTTTTTAGACTTAAAGTCTTGGGTCATTTATATAGTAGAGACAAGTCTGTTGATTAGTTGAAGAAATCTCTCATTAAGAGACCCTAATTGATTTTGAAGATTTTATCCACCGTTGGATCTTTGATCTAAGGACTCTGTTTTACAGAAAGTATTTTCTTGTTTTTAACAAGATTAGGAAAATATTTTCCTATACAGAATTTTTTCATACAGATCGGTGATTCTTTAATCACCATTGGAATTTTAATCCAACAATACTCTATTTTACAGAGGTAAATCTTTCTTGTTTAGAAAGAATTGAGGAATATTTCCTTTAATTCTGCATCCTGATGATTTATCATCTCCATTGGATCTTTGATCCAACGGCTCTGTTTAACAGATAGTAGAATTTAATTCTACTAGGCGCCGGCTCTCACGTGCTGTGCACGTGGGCACTTATTAAGATTTTAATTTTTTCATGTGCTTTGCATATTGGCGTCCACATGAGGAGCACGTGCTGTGCCAGTAAAAGTTTTTAACTCTGGCGCTGGCGCCCTCATGGAAGGCACGTGAGGCGCTGCTTAAGATTTTTGTGTGCTTTGCACACGGGCACTGCTCATATAAGTGTTTTTAACTCTGGCGCCGGTGCCCTCGTAGAAGGCACGTGAGGCGCTGCTTAAGATTTTTGTGTGCTTTGCACACGGGCGATGCTCATATAAGAGTTTTTAACTCTGGCGCTGGCGTCCTCGTGGAAGGCACGTGAGGCGCTGCTTATGATTTTTGTATACTTTGCATACGAGCGCTGCTCATATATGAGTTTTTAACTTTGGCGCTGGCGCCCTCGTGGAAGGCACGCGAGGCGCTGCTTAAGATTTTTGTATGCTTTGCACACGGGCGCTGCTCATATAAGAGTTTTTAATTTTGACGCTAGCGCCCTCGTGGAAGGAACATGAGGCGCTGCCTCTTGAGTTTTGAACAGAGCTTTTTTATTGGGGAAACATGGCCGCAATTAGCAGCTATACTAAATAAATTGATGGCCAATATAGAAAATTGTGGTTCCATGTTTGTACCGTGTGCTCTGTGTTCTTTTAGTGTCCTAATTTCATACTTTGAAATTTCCTAAACATTCCATAATACCAGCACATCAAAATAACAGAGAACAAAAAGCTAGAAAGTTAAATTTTTGTTTTGATCTTTAAAAATTTTCAGTTTTTGTTTTGAAAATTTGTTAGTTTTATACACAAATTAACCCAAAACAACAAGAAGAAATACGTTAGCGTCTCCTCGGCAATGGCGCCATTTGATTGATGTGAGTTTTCGTGTCTTCTATGAAGTTCTATTTATCGCAATCAAGACGGTGTCGCTTGAAGTTAACCGTGATGAGTCCGGGTCGTCCACAGAAAGAATATATGTTTTTCGTTCTTGTTTTAACTAGTTAAGTCCAAAAGTCAGAATGTGTTTGTTGCTATCCTATATGTTGCGCTTATCTTCAAAGAAGGCTTTTTAGGGATATGATTATGTTAGTTTAAGTTTGGAAAATTCGTATTCCTTTCTTTGTGCCTCTCTTAATATTGACGCTAATCGGGAACAACATGAATTAGGGTGCTTTAAAAGGATACTTGTGAGTTTAAGCAATACTTTCCAAATGCTATGTTTGTTTTAATTGTCCTTTGTCCTTCCGTTCTTCGCTCTTAGTCCCGTCCTTCGGCCAAACAAACACAACTGGTCTCAATTAGGAATCACCACTATCTTGAAGGATAGGGTGCCTAAAGGAGCGGATTGTGTGTCTTTGGTTGAAGTTCAATTTACAAGGTGTCGGGCAAAGGAAAAAGTAAGAATTTTCTAACTCAAATATCCCTTTCTCTTTCCCTAACAAATAAAAGTACTACTCACAAGTCATAGTATGAATGAATAGAAAACACAAGAGGGAACAAATCATAAAACACATTGCAAGAAAAGTAAGGGAACAAGAGATATTAAGAATCAAATTAACCAAGTGCAATGAAATGAAATCTATGTTGTATATAGGAATCTAAGTACAAGTATGAAATCAAATACTAAATTTTAAACTTGCAAGATCAATTAAGAGGTTTTAAGGTCAAAGAAAAGCAAAGAAATTCAATGAAGTCACAAACTATGACAAGAACTAATTTAACCAAGTGAAACAAAAGTGTGCTTTGTATTGATCTTCAAATCCAAGGTACAAGTTATGAGTTTAATAACCAAAACTTAAACTTGAAAGTTCAATTAAGAGGTTGCAAGATCAGGAGAAGGTAAGGAACTCAAAACTATTACAAGCTAGAATGAAAATGGCAAAATGAAACTACTGTACATGGTATGCAAAAATCGATAAAAGTTAGACTAAAGTTACCTTCTTTCCTCTTTCTCTGATATGGTATTTATAGGTAATTCATCTTCAAAAAGGAGTAGTATAGGTGGCATATCTGATAGCATGGGACCCATAGAAGAAATACGAGCTCATTTGGAGCAAGGCAGGGCGCCATTTGCGGCCATAATGAATAAACCGGCGGTCATTAGGGCGTCTCTGGGTCGCATCTTCTTTGTGTGATTCTCTGACAACTTGAGTTTTGATGGGGATTTTATTAGTCTCAGAAATTAAACTGCAAGTATACAGTCATGAAATTGTAATACCTGAGGATCGTCCCATAGAGAGGTGTTGATTCTTAATTAATTCTAAAACAAATACGGAAATAGTTGTTGTTTAAACTAATAATTAATGTGCAAATAAAAGTTGGCTTTTTATAAGAAAGAAAATCCTAAGGCGTCGAATTGTTTTAACTAATATGGTTGGTTTTTAGGATTCTTCTTCTTTTCTTCTTCTTCGTTAGTTTTAATTAAAAACTATCAAAATATATAAAAATATAGGTAAAAGTAATTTGGTAATGAATTATCAAACACATAGGTAAGCATAATTCATACGATTAAAAAACCTATCAATTATATAAAATCATTTAGAAAATAATTAAAACAAATAATTCTAATTAATTTAAAAGCAACCAGTTTACCCTTTTATTAAATAACTCGTAAGTTTTCAATTTATGAATTATCTTATTATCGGCATAATCTAAATTATCCCAATTAATTAGGTTGAATTATTTTGATTAAAAACCACATCTTACCTTCTCTAATTAGATTTCAAGTTCACTACGATTTCATTAATCTAACTAGTTTTTCGGTGTTATCACTTTTCTCTAAACCCAATCAAGTGCGTCAAACTTTCATCATAAGATTTAGTTTATTAGATGAAGAACAAAAAGAAAGGAATTTAGATCAGGAGAAATTAATATAAAAACACGAGAAAGAAGAAGATATGTGAAATCATCCAACCATAAAAGCAAAACAATTCTAACCTAGAAGATGAAGTTAGCTACTCATAATATGAAAATAAAACTTCATTAATGATAAAAAGAAACATATAAGAATTTTGATCTCTCCCAACTTGAAAACCCTAAACAATGCTAGAGAGAGAGAGAGAGAGATACCTCCGACCCTAACATTACCTCTCAATATATAGAGCTAAGAAGATTGGAGATGAAGTAATAAATATACAGGAGAATCAAAATTTTCCCAACAATCTCAAATCCTAATTCTAATAGATTTCAGCTGAATCTTTTGATTGCTCTGTTTTGTCTGATTCGGTGTATTTGGAAGCTTCAAAATATGAAACTACATAGCTCATAATAATGTATGTGAAAAGAAAATCCAGCCCACGAAAAATTATATCGAATGACCACCAAGTGGCTGTGGATCCGCCGCCCCTTCTTCTCTAAACTTCGCTGATCCACCTCTATCTTTTGGCGTCGCGGCTCTAAAATTTTTCATTGCTTTTCTTGTCAATTTAGATGATTTCTGAGCACATAATATTTTGAATATCTTTTCGTCTTTCTGTACTTCCAAGAATCTACAGATTGGCACTAAATTAGGCAGACTGGAATTGATCTCTTGCTCTGATTAGGTCTCTTCAATTGATTTGCTGTTTTGAATTAATATGACTACTTTTAAACCTGTAAAAATATTCTGAACAAATCTTTTACTAGTATCTATTTTATTTAGGAAACCAATTGACTCATAATTATATTACTTATAAATATTAATCTCCACATATGTTAAATTATAATAATATGATTTATTAATTACTAACAAATAGGGAAAATGATAGTAAGTAAATGTGCAATAACCGTGACTAATCAATTCTCTATTTTTATTTAAATCCAATCAAATCTCTATTTCTATTTAACTCCAATCAAATCTCTATTTCACACATGTAATTAATCTTTTTGTATCCTTTTGCAATTAAATCCTATAGCTTGTATTATATCATAAAACATACTCGGAACATTATAAAATGCGCAAATAAAATGATAAATGTGATATAAAAATATGCACTAAATTACACTAATCAAATACCCCCACACTTATCTTTTTCTAGCCCTCGAGCAAATCAAAGTTTTCAAACTCTAAAATACCACTAAACTTATTTAAGTAAAATCCTACTCGTATGATCCTTTCGCGTGCGTGCAATTGCATTGAGCATATGCAACAAATCTTTCAATCTTTGGGTGTTCCTAGTAGGAGGAGTTGTCTCCTAAGGGTTTTCAGCGAATATTACCCACAAAATTCCAAAATTTGAAGAAGTAAGAGAAAAGAAAATAAAGAAAACAAAAATAGGAAAATGAAAACTACATATAAAGATACGAACATATAAAAGAAAAGACTTAAAAATTAAGAGTTCCGAACATCCACCGGCTTTTCAGTTTTAATGAATCTTTTCTTAATAGTCTTGATTAATACCGGAAATCACATCACCCCTCAATAAAATATCGTCTTAGTCTTCCTCCTTACCTTTTCTCCAAAAATCAATCATATACCCCATGCGTATGTAAACTCATCCCTATATTCGGAGAATTCAATTCAAGCTATAATACCCTTGCCCTAATAGCGTGCCAAGGTGTATAAAATCATAAACGTGTGCAGCCAAGGCACAAAATCGATATCAAGTGCAATAGATATGCACAAATCATAAACCAATGTAACGGTGTATAAAATATAAATAAGTGCAATAACTGTGCACAAAATGCAAATATCCCGTAGGTGCGGCCATGGTGCACGAAAACAAATATCAAATATCAAAGTCGAAATCAATGGTATACGACATACACCAAATAAAATCAAGTATACCACGGTATATAAACTCATAAACATGTGCAACTGCGTGCACAAAATCATATCAAAGTACTGAAAGCTCGTGTAAACTACACCAAATGCATAAGTCAAAATCATGTGCATACTATATGCACGAAATCAAATCAAATATATCGATGTGTATGGAATCAAAATCAAGTGCAATAGGTATGCACAAAAACAAAATCAGCACAACTGATACATAAAAATACAACTCAAGTGCAACAGATGGACATAGGAAGTATCAATCATAAAACAATCGTCAAAATACCGAAATCCAAAACGACAAAACTTGATATCCAAATCACCAAGTCGCAAATCATAAATAACTGTCGTCGATGTGCCCCTCCTTCAATGTCGAGAGGTGCCGGTGCATCCAAGGTTGGCAGAGCAAGAATATCTACTTGCCTCTTGCCCACGGTCTGGTGTCCTCTGCTCTTAGATCCTCGTTTCTCTCTTGGAAATATCAGTTACATGACTCTTCGGCTCAGCGGCCTGATTGGAGTAATGACGGAACAGTTCCATTTTGGTGCTTCTCTGAAGATCTCTTGACCCATTAACATGGTCACTCATAACGTATCATACCAGCGATGGAAATCTCTAGCCCATTTAGTGTGCGCGATACAATCGATCCTGGGTCCAAGTCTTTATCGTGTAGTATTCCCGAAAGATTCTATCAGGGTCTCTTTCCCAATCTCGTCTCTGCCGGACTGGCCGGAAGTTGGCATTCTTTACTTAATCTGTTTCTCTTTCCGGGACAGCTGCATTTTCATCATGACTTTCTTCTGGAAAATATGTCCGTATCCAATGCCTCTACGTGTGTATCAAGTATCTGGCATCAACGGAGTGGAATAAAAACTCATTACGATCTCGCACGAACCTCTTACTACGCTTTCCCTTCAATATGGACCATGTCTGAATCATCTCTTCGTAGCTATGTGGAAGGTGCTCCAATTGGCTGTAGTCATATCTAGAGTCTCCTTTCCGAAGCTACAAACTCGGCATCTCTAATATCATGTAGATGGCATCTAGCCAATTACGTCCTCCGGAACTCATCCAAATCGTCAGGGTAATACGCTCCATTCGTCCGTTTTCAATCAACTCATAATACATCTGGGTGAGGTCCTTCCATCCGAAGCTGGTCAACTTACTGATCTTTCATTGGAGCATCCAACGAACAATGTCCTTTCTTGATCGATTCACTCTAACTCTGTGTAAGATCCTTCAGACTGGAATTCTTCAACTTAACTGAGCTTGCGTCGGCGCATCAGATTAGACAAATCATCTCAGTCACTCTATTCAAGATAGATTAGCTACCTTATGTCCCATCTCCGTGTATAAACTCATGCTACATTAGCTTCAATGGTCTGGGGACGATATCTTATAAACCCAGCAACAGTTGGCTCATCTGTCCGCACGGTAGACAATGCCTCAATCATTTAGAGTAGACGGTACCTTAATAATCTTCGCAATCTGGCTGGCCTCTAGCAATGGCCTGATCATATGGTGTAGATCTCGAATGCTCGTATCAAAAAAGAAATCTTAATAAAACGACATATCAATGCGTTCGTATGTAACTGGAATACGCCCTGGTCAGTCCTTGTCCATGTTGAGCTTACTCTGACCGCATCTCTAGCCACATCTCTCTCTACTCGTGTAGTCAAGATAACGAAAACCACGATCCGATATCGATGAGGATAGATCATAGGAACGAATAGAAATATGGTGCATAAGAAATGTGCATCCTAAGTCTACTTAATCGAAGTAGCGTATCGTAAGTATGCCGCGGAACATACCCACGGTACGTCACTCTACTTAAATTACCTACTCCATCAACCAAGATCAACCTACGCGACGAAAGTTCGGGTCTAATTCCCCCTCGGTCAAGTCTAAGTTCCGTAAGGTCAAGCCTAGGTTCCAAATATATATATATATATATATATATATATACACACACACACATACACACACACACTCCCTAGACTCCGCATAGTCAAACCTAGACTTGAACCAAGGTTAAACCTAACGCTCTAATACCAACTTTGTCACGACCCGGAAAAGGCACATGACTGGCACTTAAATCAAGTGAAGTCTATAGGACCCCACCTAATTCAAGTAAGCCAAAAGCCCAGAAATCTAAACCATTTTAGGGAAAATAGTAGAGATGAAGTTTTGAAATAGGATTTAATGAAATCAGGTTCCTTCTTTAAATACATAGGTAATATAATATGAAAATAATGTTTTGTAGCTATTTGAAAACATTTTCGTCATTTGAAATTTCGGCAGCACCTCCTTTGTAATTTTTAGCCCGAAAATGAATACAAGCAATAATAAATATAGGCATCCCCAAGCGGGAGCTAGCTCTTCGCCGAAAGGCGGAAACAACCACGCAAGATAATAAATATACAACGCCGAATGGCGAGGATAAAAAACATAGAAAGAAATTAAGAAAACTAAAGCATCATCAAGAAAACAAAAACAATAATAAATACAAGAGCGTGACTCTAAATCCGAAAGAATATACAAACGGTTGTTTCTAAGTCTACTAAATATACAAGTCTGGTTGATAGAGCTTTAACTAGATACAGCTGAATAATTATACAAATACAAATGGTGATCATGATGCAAGTGGATCCCACTTACTAAAGCAATCACTCAGAAGAAAATGGAGTGCCGGCGAAGCCGTTACGGAACCTGTGCAGCTAAATCTGCAAGAAAACTATGGCGCAACGGGGGTGAGTTGCCAACTTATGAGTAGAAGACATCACCGAGTAGAAACCGAATATGCGGCTATCTCCTAGGTCATACAGTACAATAATAATAGTAATAACAAAGGTGACAATATAAACATTTGCATAAGGATAATACCAAAGTACTCGTGGTAGTGTCATAAAGTGGTAACCTGTCATATGTATAATGTATGAATGTATCATCCAACGTATATCCAGCAACGACACACTAAAATCATTATAAAACCTGAGTGTCCAACATCGACACTCGAAAAAATCAAGAAAACCGTGTCTGTACGCGATACATAAATCTCATATCTTGGGCTCCGTCTGTCCGGATCGGCCCCATATCATCTAATCTCAAGACTGTGGTCGATATCCTCCAGATGTCCGCCGAGCCAAATATCACCGGTCGGTAGTGGCCCCCTGCCGAGCTCAACATCTCAATCTCTATACGGCCTTCTTGCCCCGGGTACCGCACCGGGTCCACCATGTAAGTGCACGGCGGCGCCCCGGCCGTCAATCCGACGGCCAAATGCGGAAGCGGTGATAAACTTTAATTTTGCGAACTTAGCAAACCGGCTCCACCGCGCACTAAACCCCGGATCGTACCATTAAACTAGATCTAGCAAAGTAACAAGATAGGGAAGAGATATACCGAGTGATCCGAATCCTCCGGTCTTCTCGTCGTCGTCCCGATCTCCTGCGGAAACTCCGGTCGTCGCCTCCTTGCCGGAAGGGCACCACATCGCCTGCATCTTTTATGGGCTCCCACCTTAATACCGAGGCAACTCGGGGGCGAAGTTGGCTGGCCGACGCGTCCAAGATTTGCTGTAGAATGTGTAGTGCTTTGTCTCTTTGGGGTTATGTTGCCTTTGAAGATGATGGAGGAATCAAGATAAGAAAAATGGTGCTTGCATTTTTCCTAGCATGAAATGAGATCAAAAATGCCACACTCAAAAATGAAACTCTCTCATTCTCACTCAAAATTGTGGCCGGCCTTATCATATAAGAATGGTGGAGGAAAGAATGTGTAGCATGAAGGGAGGTGATGGTAGGAGAAGAGAAGAGGTGACCACACCATAAAGCAAAACCTCACATCAACTCTCATCAAAGATCAAAAACAATCTTAATCCAATCTAATCTCATAAATGCACCATCATAGATGAAAAAGCAAAAGATGCTTATCCTATCATAATGAATACATATGCAAGAAACCCCCTCCACAAAGTGTTATCTGCAAACTTGCAAATAACACTCTCCATCGGAAAAGTCCGGCCGGGAAGGAACAAATGAAAACCGGCCGGAACGGAATGCAAACTGGCAACCCCAGAAAACTGGTCCCGTAATAAATTACAGGAAAACCCCGATACTGTGCATACACACCCGCATCTGTATTCCAACCGGATACAAATGCAATGAGACAAAATCTACACTGTACTATACTAGGATCCGGCTTAAACCAAAGCCGGCTAGTAATATCCGTTCGATCATGATCCGTGCAATACCGCACGTATCTGATCGAACCCAGCCATATAACCATACGGCCTCCAGTACAAACCGTCCGATCCTGATCCGTGCAATACCGCACGTATCTGATCGGACCCTGCCATATCTCCATACGGCCTCTACAGCGTTTCGTCCGAAAGCTGAGTAACTGAATGTGTGGTGGACTCTAAAGACTCGTCAATACTATGGCTGTGGATTTAACCACTAGCACGTCAAAGGTATAAGCCAATACGTAACGGGCCACCAGCTATTGACCAAAAGGGACGTCGATGAGCGAACTCATCCTGACACCCTACTGAGCCTGTCAGTGACAATATCCGTACAGTCCGGTCCGTTCGTCTATGAGCATCGCATGGCGGGCCTAGGGGGTTGGTAAAATTCAGACCCCCAAAAGCGGTACAAGTCGTGTCGGAGTGTAGCCCAGAACACCCTGAGATACTACTGGAATGCCTACCAGTAAATCTCCTGCCTTGGCCAAGGACTTCGTGTAATGGCTCTCCTAGACACAGCGCGACCTCACCCCCAATACCGGGAGAGACGAACCCCTGAAGATCCGCTCACTGGCTCCATGTGGCTCGGGACTGTACCCAACTAAAACCTGTTTGCACGACTCCTTTGAGCCGTGGTAGGGTAGTAGTCAAAGCACAGTGGGAACTCACACGAGACAAATGACGATCTCAGGTCGATGAACTAACCCGTACACATGTCACCAGGGAACTGCTATCTGACGTCAGGTATAAGACCAACTAGCAGGTTCCCGGCGAGTCCTGTCCGGTGTACTCATAACCCAATGAGCACCTGTATACATCTTAGGTGAACCAACTGACACCAGTGGCTTGTGAGACCGGCCACCGCCCCTCTTCGGGGTCTCGACTGTATACACTAGTCTACTCTGGAGAATCGATGCCCTGTCTCGAATCTCCCACGACTAGGGACCATTTAAGGATGTGCTTGTAGACCCCCAGCTCCCACTTATATGATCGCCCTCATACTGCTGGTGGTCAAGCAAGAATCCTAGGGGCTCTATCAACGTGTAATAGCGACTTGTAAGGTCACCTGAAGCAGTACACGATGATAAAGGTAAACCAGATAGCATACTATCATTTCGAGTAAGACTGTCCTACCGGGATAGGTCCTCCCTCAATCATTGCAATCACGTGCCTGTGATCCAATAATCGACTCTGAGGGCACTATCTCCAACAATCTCCCACTTGCACTCAAGGCTAATTATTGCGATGTCGCATACTCACAGCCCGTGTGATACCGAACACCCAACTCCTCTACTAGTCAGTCTCACAAAGCCTGTTTGCGAAACTCTTGCGATCGAGGAATAGCCTCGGTGAGTGGATCCGCCTTGAAGTTTCTTTCTATGTCTCTCTATATCTCAAGTTCGCGGAGAAAGCCATCTCCCGAAATGAGCAATACCTGTCTTAGAATGTGTCTGGATGTCTGATGGGACTTAGCTCATTAATGAACTCCAAATCCAAACTTCTTAGACTGTATCGTCAACTGAACTTTAATCAGTATCCTGCGCCATGCCTCCCTCAGTATTGCCTTGGATCACTTGTCCAAAATACTGCCCCTCGTCAGAGGGAAAACTATAACTCTGACAACCTCCTTGTCGTCCAGGTCACCTTGGAAGCCTGGAATGATAACCGTCTCCTAAAGGAGGCTGCCGTTATAAAATGCCTAGAACATTAACTTATGTTCTAAAACTGCTTCCGATTGTTTCTCCAGGATTGGATCAATATCATCTTATTGCATCTAGTGCAAGAACAACATCTGGTGTGGTACTTGACATCTCATGATTGACTCAATTGCCTAAGCAAGTGATCTGCCAATCATGCACATCCCTCTCTACTTTAGTCTATAAGACACCTTTAGAGAGGGTGACTCCATTACCTGCAGGTACACTACCGTGCCAGGAGTCGTTCATTCTAAATACTCTTAGAATGCTGTCAAAGTACCCTGATTGGGAAACCACCCAAATTTAGATCTAAAACCATAGACCTAGTAACCAGTATGTCTGATATAATATTCAAGTCCTATGTGGAGAAACCACTGTGTGACAACCAAAGAATAACCGATCGTAGTATAGGAGTTTCCTTTCCTACTCTGTGTATGTCATCCAAATACCAGGATATCACACCCTACTACCTACTCAACAGATCCATCCCCTATTCTGATGAAGTCAAACCTATGACTGTCACATCAGAAATAGATGATCTATCTCCGCTACATCTGCTTTAGTCTATAAATAGACATAAGCCTGATGTCCACCAATGCTTCCGCTGCTCCCACTGACTACGACAACCCTCTGGCAGAGTCATATAGATGTGCACTTCTAAAGCTAGTTTAGAACGACGCTATACTCATCCTCCTGCCGGGTCTCGCAGCCTGGAACAACAACAATGGCAAGTGTGGGTAAACAAGAACTTCCCTGTCACCGTCCTTGAGGCTACCGGAGTACCTCTCGGGTGCCTGAAGTTACCCACCGTATCTGCGGAGTGGCCAATGGAATGTCAAATCAGATTGAATCTTTAGGTTCCTTATCAAATCTTCAGTAATCGTTTGCGGTTCTGGAATCACTTCCAGTTCTACCATACTCCCACTACTGTTTTTGAAAAAATCCATTTTTATTAAAACTGTGGCGAGTCTAGAACAATATTACTATTGATCTCCCAGATGGTAGAAAATCAACCCTCGTCATAGCCTGGGTCAACCCACAAACAGCCATTACAGAAACGTGCCTTGAGTTATCCAGAGTCTGGTTTTAATCATAAGCCGGACAACTCCCCGTACCTTAACAATGTTAAGATATGAACTGTACTATATCCAATATAGAACCAGAGGCACTGATTTAATTGAACCAGATTCAAATCATGCAGCTATCTCCAGTGCATGTCAACTAAATGGAGAGAGGCCGATCAGCGTTACTCAACTTAGGAATGCTTCCAATTATGAGTAACCTGAAAGAGAAGCAAGTTCTCTTTATCATTACTATCAACTGAATACCATACACAAGTATCTACATCTTCGATCACTTTGAAGAATCCCGATACTTGCAATACTTTGTTCTCTACTTTATTCAAATACCTATAACTTCTCAAAATTCGGACCCTGTGTTTCTACGAAACACTTGTCTAAAAACTAGAGAAGTCATAAGTAAACCGAATATAGTACGAGAACCAACCCCTCTGTCCTAATGGACACTGGACAACATACAATACTCTGTATAAGTCCCTTGAGTCTGATAACTCATTCACTGTGTATTGTAGGTTGAAAACTGTACTTATGGTTAAGAAGAATTACACCGCTGTTCAATGCTCCTTACCTAACCATCCACTGATATAGGTAAATGTCATCGACATAATTTCAAAAGGTATATCTCACTCTATGAAAATAGACGTACAGATATATCAATTTGAAATTGGTGCATAACAGGGATATTCAAAACCAAATATTTGCCGACCGGCAAACAACCCAGGTGACTTCCTCAAATATCACCAATTACAACGAATCCCGATATAATGAGGACGATCACCCTATTCCCAATGACTTACTCCCACTCATCATCTGTAAAACCATACAGATGTGAGAATCAAACTTGGTAAATACATACCCTGGAGCAAGTGTCCAATCGGGAAATCAGTTTTCTTTTAACAGTACACAGTGAACTTGAAACATTGAAATGTTTCAATGGGGTATCTGGGTATTCCTAGTAATGCCTCTTCCATTATCCAGATTCACAACTATAACCGTATAATTCTTTGCCACCTCTCCAAATCCCTTTATATGTCTTTAGTCATTACCTTCTGCACACCCCTTTAGGCCAATTGGTTTTCTTCCTTCCCTACCGTTCGGCACCAGCCTATGGTTTGGAAGAAGACTATCCAATAAGCATAATGGGTGTACTGTCCTAGTCCTAAGAGTACTCGCAATGCGAGAGAAGGTGAAGATAAAAGACAACCGAATAAACCTTATTCCTATTTCTCCTGGACCAGAATCCATCCCCGAACTGGAACAAGTTCCTTTCGAGTTCGTATATAACCATACGATGGATTATCCAATAAACTGTGGATCTTCGTAGTGATACGGAGTGTCCTGGAGAAATACAAAGGTGATTTAGGATTGGCGAAGGAATACTTGGTTTGGTCGTGAACAGCAGTCGCAATTTACTTTGCCCTCTTACTAATCCCTTGCTTTGTCTTAACTTAATACCTTCTGTACACCATCGTTAGGCTAATTGGTTTTCTTCATTCCCCACCGTTCGGCACCAGCCTAAGGTTTGGAAGAAGACTATCCAATAAGCGTAATAGGTGTACTATCTCCTAAACCAAGGAGTACTCGCAACCTGAGAGAAGGTAAAAGGAAAAGACAACTGAATAGTCCTATTCGTTTTCTCCAGAACCAGAAACCATCCTCGAATTCCTTCGAGTTCGTATATAATCATACGATGGTTTTGTCCAATGGAAGTGGACGTTCGTAGTAATACGGGGTGTCCTGGAGAAAAGGGTAAAAGTAGGAGTGGCAATGAGGTCTGCAACTCCGACAATCCAAAAGCCAATGTAAAGAAGGTTCGGTTAACTTGGTCTCTGAGTCATAGTCTTAGGGCCGGGTCAATGTTCGCTGCCAAAGAGAGAGAGAAAAGAAACACTCAGCGTGCACTCTAACCTAGATCAGAATGGTTACCAATTTATCTAATCAGGAAACCTCCCACTGTGCCTCAAATTCTCCTCCAAACCTGAAAGAAGAATTAGTCGGGGATACCCGAGGAGTAAACTAACTCATCAGTGGGAATCGGGATCCAACTCTCATCGCATGATAAAGTGACGGAATCCGCTCACGTTATCACACTCCAGAAGGTATGCGCATATCTGACAAGTTTCAGTTCTTTTGAAACTCCCGATGTGGATTTCTACCCCATGCTCTTATGACCTTGACTTTGGCCAACATATCATAAGTCACATGTCAAGTTCAACCCGTCATTTTCCAGGATAATTTGAACCCACCCGTACCTACCCTTGACTTTGGCCAAAATGGCAGTACGGCTGTCCCAAACCAACGCATCTATCTATGCTGCATATGAATACCCAACAACTACCAAACACTGTGCCTTGACTTTGGCCAACATACACAGCTTGAATACTATTGACTATCCATATGAAACGACGGAGGGCTACGAATGGTTTCTGGCGAAAACCTTTAACGTAATGAACTTGATATCGTTGAAGGAACGGATAGCTTTTTAGAAAATATAGTGACGAAAACCTTTACTAAAGAGGTCACTCCCGATGAAGAGATCTCGGCTCTTTCCCCGTAGAATGGGGTGCAGGATATTCCAAATGAATACCACGATGCAAAGCAAAAGTAATCGGCTATAGTGAAGTTAATGCCCTGACGCAAACTTCTGTCCAAGGGGTCACTCCCGGTGAAGGGATCTCGGCCCTTGCCTCGTCGACTGAGGAGAAGGATATTCCAAATGAATACCACGATGCAAAACAAAAGTGAACGTCCTTGCAATAACAGCTTTTTGAAAAGTGTTCCAACAACATCAGATTAGGTTTGTTTTAACTTGCATTGATCCGAATCAACGCAGTCCCATCAATTGATCACACCACAAAGAACGAAAATATACTGACGTATGTATATGCCATCCGCATTCGCCACTGGGTCCCGTCATCACCCGTTAGGTTAGCTAACTAACGGCAGAGCGGGGACTGGACTAGCGCGGATGAAAAACATATACAACATCTACTAATATATAGTATTTCGCTCAAGGCGTGACAAGAAATGCAACATCACATAAATGTACAGCATCACAGAACAATACAGATATCTGGGATCCCCGGGTTTCACAGAGCCGCTACTGAAACCCGACGTTCCCCTGGTCGTGTGGATAGCCTGTGCAATGAAATCCTAGACCTCTACGGGCGCGGCAAGTTACCCGCCAAAACCTGAAGCGAGGCAGCCCCCTTCAGCACCGTGAATGGACCACCCAGCACTTCACGGAATCCGGTAACTTGGGCACCCCACCTGGGTCAACCTGTACCCCCTACGAGTGCGGCGAATAGCCCGCCAATTCTAGAGTGAAGCC
This sequence comes from Agapanthus africanus, assembly GCA_030015575.1. NCBI lineage: Eukaryota > Viridiplantae > Streptophyta > Magnoliopsida > Asparagales > Amaryllidaceae > Agapanthus > Agapanthus africanus. Next base: position 328,733,234 of record JASDDO010000019.1, read on the forward strand.
CCCTCCGTCCCAATGCCATGAGATGCGGGCTTGTTGCCCTCCAGAACCCGGCTATCCGTGCACCCCTCCGCGGGGTAATCCTAGTACAGAAAGTAAAATATACATACAACGGGTACATCGACCGCAACCTGGCCATGCCCCAAAAGAATAATACAAACAGGCAGCGATGGCAGTCCACATGTCGGACGCTCGCCCCGCAATATCAAATGTACATAATACAACAAAACTGTACTAGCATTGCATCCAGGCTATCCCCCACGACCGATCCGCAACATCACAGCAAAATCACAGAACATCAACGTGAAAGTCACGTTCGCAAATCCGTCTAACCGGGCTATAGCAGTTAGACAGGATTTACCGATCGAGTGACATTCACGGTCGCAGATATAATGTAAATAATGTGAAATAATGTGTTTAAAATATCCGATCGATCAAAAATTAACAAGTGGGCCCCCAAGCAATACTGTAGCACTCACAGAAATTCTGAGCCCAATTTTAATATTCCAAAACCCCTATTTTTAGCCCAGAAGCCCACTGGAAAATTTCAACCCATTGATCCCTCAAACCTGTGGCGGAACCGCGGCAACAAGGAGGGTTTTGCCGCGGTTCCGCGCTCTAGCTGAGAGATCAATGTCTCGAATTTTCCCAGAACTCTTAGAACTTCTTGTACATCAGTTTTCTACAACCTGAAAAATTTTTGGACTTCAAAAAATTTCGACAGAAAACTGATGTGAGGAAAATGTGTTTTTTTTATGGAATTTTGGTCGATCGGAAATGCAAACACATCAAACAAAGCTAGACGAAGTTAATGGCGAGGCTCTGATACCACTGTAAGTGCACGGCGGCGCCCCGGCCGTCAATCCGACGGCCAAATGCGGAAGCGGTGATAAACTTTAATTTTGCGAACTTAGCAAACCGGCTCCACCGCGCACTAAACCCCGGATCGTACCATTAAACTAGATCTAGCAAAGTAACAAGATAGGGAAGAGATATACCGAGTGATCCGAGTCCTCCGGTCTTCTCGTCGTCGTCCCGATCTCCTGCGGAAACTCCGGTCGTCGCCTCCTTGCCGGAAGGGCACCACATCGCCTGCATCTTTTACGGGCTCCCACCTCAATACCGAGGCAACTCGGGCGCGAAGTTGGCTGGCCGACGCTTCCAAGATTTGCTGTAGAATGTGTAGTGCTTTGTCTCTTTGGGGTTATGTTGCCTTTGAAGATGATGGAGGAATCAAGATAAGAAAAATGGTGCTTGCATTTTTCCTAGCATGAAATGAGATCAAAAATGCCACACTCAAAAATGAAACTCTCTCATTCTCACTCAAAATTGTGGCCGGCCTTATCATATAAGAATGGTGGAGGAAAGAATGTGTAGCATGAAGGGAGGTGATGGTAGGAGAAGAGAAGAGGTGACCACACCATAAAGCAAAACCTCACATCAACTCTCATCAAAGATCAAAAACAATCTTAATCCAATCTAATCTCATAAATGCACCATCATGGATGAAAAAGCAAAAGATGTTTATCCTATCATAATGAATACATATGCAAGAAACCCCCTCCACAAAGTGTTATCTGCAAACTTGCAAATAACACTCTCCATCGGAAAAGTCCGGCCGGGAAGGAACAAATGAAAACCGGCCGGAACGGAATGCAAACTGGCAACCCCAGAAAACTGGTCCCGTAATAAATTATAGGAAAAACCTCGATACTGTGCATACACACCCGCATCTGTATTCCAACCGGATACAAATGTAATGAGACAAAATCTATACTGTACTATACTAGGATCCGGCTTAAACCAAAGCCGGCTAGTAATATCCGTTCGATCATGATCCGTGCAATACCGCACGTATCTGATCGAACCCAGCCATATAACCATACGGCCTCCAGTACAAACCGTCCGATCCTGATCCGTGCAATACCGCACGTATCTGATCGGACCCTGCCATATCTCCATACGGCCTCTACAGCGTTTCGTCCGAAAGCTGAGTAACTGAATGTGTGGTGGACTCTAAAGACTCGTCAATACTATGGCTGTGGATTTAACCACTAGCACGTCAGAGGTATAAGCCAATACGTAACGGGCCACCAGCTATTGACCAAAAGGGACGTCGATGAGCGAACTCATCCTGACACCCTACTGAGCCTGTCAGTGACAATATCCGTACAGTCCGGTCCGTTCGTCTATGAGCATCGCATGGCGGGCCTAGGGGGTTGGTAAAAGTCAGACCCCCAAAAGCGGTACAAGTCGTGTCGGAGTGTAGCCCAGAACACCCTGAGATACTACTGGAATGCCTACCAGTAAATCTCCTGCCTTGGCCAAGGACTTCGTGTAATGGCTCTCCTAGACACAGCGCGACCTCACCCCCAATACCGGGAGAGGCGAACCCCTGAAGATCCGCTCACTGGCTCCATGTGGCTCGGGACTGTACCCAACTAAAACCTGTTTGCACGACTCCTTTGAGCCGTGGTAGGGTAGTAGTCAAAGCACAGTGGGAACTCACACGAGACAAATGACGATCTCAGGTCGATGAACTAACCCGTACACATGTCACCAGGAAACTGCTATCTGACGTCAGGTATAAGACCAACTAGCAGGTTCCCGGCGAGTCCTGTCCGGTGTACTCATAACCCAATGAGCACCTGTATACATCTTAGGTGAACCAACTGACACCAGTGGCTTGTGAGACCGGCTACCGCCCCTCGTCGGGGTCTCGACTGTATACACTAGTCTACTCTGGAGAATCGATGCCCTGTCTCGAATCTCCCACGACTAGGGACCATTTAAGGATGTGCTTGTAGACCCCCAACTCCCACTTATATGATCGCCCTCATACTGCTGGTGGTCAAGCAAGAATCCTAGGGGCTCTATCAACGTGTAATAGCGACTTGTAAGGTCACCTGAAGCAGTACACGATGATAAAGGTAAACCAGATAGCATACTATCATTTCGAGTAAGACTGTCCTACCGGGATAGGTCCTCCCTCAATCATTGCAATCACGTGCCTGTGATCCAATAATCGACTCTGAGGGCACTATCTCCAACACACCATGTACCCGTAGTCGGTGTTGCTTCACTCCTCGAGTCGGGTAATCATATATCATATAAACTCCAGAACCGAGAAATCTCATGGTGGACATCATACATCATATCAACGAAAACCGCATTTTTCATTTTAAAAGGAGCATAAGTTTTCAAATTCACATGCGGTTTCCCAAATCCAGAAATCTCATGAAAAATTGAAATCTCATAATCATGAGTATACAATGAGATAAAGAATACCGGCGTAAAGCCAAATGATCAGTGCATAACTAGATGTAGGTATGCGAATGCATGCAGTATCTAAGTAAGAAATACAAATGTCTAACTAGCATATGATACCATGAATGCGAAATAATACTACTTAGTTACATTTATCAGTATAAACAATGGAATAATGGTTACTACAGTGTACGTGACATTGCAATTACCGATGCTGATGTGTGTGAGCCGGCAAGCAAGTGTACGTGCAACATACGCATCATCGGTAATGGAGGTGTCCTAGCAGACAAGATCATAACAGAAAATAAACAGTAAAAGCGACAATAAGGTATATAATTCTATATACGAGCCATACCGTTCATTGTGTTTAAATAGCACGAATCGTTATTTTAGAAAGTAGGGACTACGGTGTTTTTGAGAAAAGAGACGTCTTTTGAAAATCCGTAGTGTCTCTCGATTTATCCTTTGAAAATGCCTACGATTCGTTAATTTTGAAAATAGGTATGACTCGAGCCTAAGCTAACATCTATCTAAGCAACTAAAGACTAAACTAAGAACCGAGTCGAAAGTAAATACGAATCGAAGCATATCCGAGTCGATATATTTAGTAGTTGGCGATCCATCCTCATAGCATCACGCACGGTAATATCCATCGTACGACATCCTTGAGTCAAGAGTGCGGATCAATCATCATATATATACCTCATACGGTAAAATCCATCGTATGGCATTCTCAAATCGAGGGTACGGGTCAAATATCATATATATCATCATTCGTACGGTATCAATCATCGTACAATATCATACTCAAGGGTATGGATCTAAGGTCACGTACATTTTATTATATCAAGTCACATGTTATCGCATGCTTGTATATATATCGCCCAACGATCTTTTAATATATCATATCATCAGTGATGTTTCAGACTCAATTTCATATTTCATATTCTCACGACATCATGCCCGATCATATCGACTCATATCCATATAACACATCAAATCCTCATCTAACGTGTATATGTATATGTGTGTGTGTGTGTATATGTATATATATATATATATAATCAAACACACCCATACACACACACACACACACACACACACACAAAACCAAGTGTGTGTGTGTGACAACACATATCCTAAAGGTTCACGACTAAGATAAAGAAGACTAAGGGTGCATCTTCCTATAACTACACTTAATCTATCCTATAGTCTCCTAGAATTCTACTTGCTAAGTATCCAAAACTTACGTCGACATATATATAAATTATATAAAAACCCTAAGCTACGGTTGCGAGGGTGCTATACGCCATCCACCCGACTTCCCCCGTAGATATACATCTACTCAACTCGATCCTCGCTTGCCGAAGTCGATGACGCCTTGTTCTCCCTTGTCGTCTCGAAGTCCACGCAAAGGTACCTACATATCATAACATATCGTATCGCATAAAAATCATATTCGAAAACCAACACGTTATGCAAAGTGCTCATAGGTTAGAACCTATAACCTACGCATGCGAAAACAACCAAATAACCCTCGTCGTTGACGTACAAATGTCCAACGACCAAATCCAAATTCAAATACCAAAAACCAAGTTTTAGAAATTGGAAAAACATTGCCAACATCAACTCAAAATGCTTCTATATTTTTGCTCAGGTAAAGTGGGACTAAACTAACAATACAAGGGCTAAGTTATGAGGAGTATGAGCACAGGCAAAACCCCAACACCAGACTCCAAAATTTGGCCGGCGAGAAGTGCTACAGTAACGAGTGTCGCCGGCCCAATTTTGGTATTTTGGTCTCGTTCTTCTGTGGTGGTCTCCTAGTGGTCTAACTAGGTCAATATAGTTGTTTGATTTTCTTAATAATATTCCAAGTTGCTCCAGATTTCCTGTAAATCCTCAAAACTCCACAAAACCGACACGGGAAAATTCTAAGATCATGTATTAGTTTCTATTCTCTGGTCTAGACCAGTAAACATCACTAAGGTCATGTAAAACACTCACTGCACCTCAAATACACCTTCAAAATTCATAGAAACCCCTAACCCTCATCTAGGAAAATTCTAACATCACCAAACCATATCGGTTTATCTCTAACTACAAAAGGATATACTAAACACTAATAACTTATCTAAAAGTTTAGAATTATACCTCATGTGGCAACTCAAGAATTTTCTTGAGTTGCCTAAAGTGCTCAAAATCTTCACTTGATAGATCCATAGGGTTTTAAGGGAGCTTATGCACAAAATTTGTGAAGAGAGTATAAGGTTTTGTGGTGGTTTGTGGGGTGGTGCATAGAGGCAGAGGAGGTGGAGAAAGGAGGAGAAGAAGATGAAGATGAATGAAGTGAAGAGAGTATAAGTCATGGTGTGAAGATAACCCCCCTCCCTTCTCTCTCCCCCTCTCCTAGCCCATACCTCCATGCCCCCCCTCCATGCAAATATCTCACAAATTCTTTTTCTTTTATCTTTTCTTTTAAACAAAAACAATAACAATTAAAATGACAAATGAAGCCATGGTTTCCAAAACAAAAAAAATGACACAAGTGTTGCAACCCTTACATGTTGCATATCATAAACGAGGTTAATACATAATTAGTGACGTATTAATCGAGTTTAGTAATAAACTCGTATACAAATAATTGTATAAATATTTATAAAATATCCAAATCAACTTAATACCTTCAAAATCAATAATTATATTAATTTTCCAAATATTTTCCAAATTATCGGTATATAATTATACCATATCCTTTAACCAATTTCCATACTTTTTATAATATCCATAAAATTTATTAATTTTAATTATTTAAATTCCGAAAATAATATTTTATTTTCCTGAAATGTTACAATCTTATTTCGTATTATTATCAAGCTTGCTTCTACTCTATTTGATTATTTTTCTAATCTTTGCAATTTACTTTCTTAATTATTGCATTTAATTTATTCAGTTAACTATTTCAAATCTTGTTATCTTCTTTAATTCGTTCAATCTAACTAAGATTACTATTCTCCATGCAGATCGACCTAACGATAAACCGTGTACTTGCGGTATAAATTTAAGACTAAGAAATATCCCATCACCCGCTTTCCAAGATACGGAAGCGGAAACACGACGAGACCTACAATGTAACTGTACCAAGTAAATACTCTACCTGATACAATTACGCTAAAGCGTATAGTAGAAGAAGTTATACAAAACAAGTAAAATAAAAGAGAAGTTTTATTCATTAACCAACATTTATTAAAAACTAAGTTCACATCAAAGTTTTATCATATCAAGAAAACAAGCTCTAAACATGTCGTCGAAAAAGGAAACTAGGAAACAAAACTCCTAATCGGTCGTCGAGAGTTTTAACGTAGCCTTCTTCCGTAGCTTCGACTTCAGCCAAGCCTTCATCAAACCCTAATAGACATTTCAAGAGAGAGAAAGAGAATTGTCCGTCAGTGAGATTAACTCGAGTAGGATTCTCAAGGTAAGGTGTGTGAAATAAAGCAATAGTAATTGTAGTGAAGGTCACATATATCAATATAGGTATATGTAAACGGATGTCACCAGCTATATGTGTCAAGCGTGAGCATGGTATTGTCAACTAATTATAAGGTACAGTTAGCTTAATATAGTTTGTTACGTAAGGATACCGACGTACTCGGGAATATTCCGTTAGCGCCATGGACAACAGCAGACCGGAGAAGATAGGGTTCCGTTTCACACCAGGAACCACGGTTAACTGGTAGAGGAATCCCGAGACCCTTAGCACTGCCTCACATAATCTAAACTAGCCCATCCTGTATCTTGCTTAGCTATGTAAGGGTATAGGCAGGTGTTAGCACACAGCTCTACTAGGCATGGAACATGAGGGTTCACTTCCCAAAATTATGGTCATCCATATATCGAATTCTTCAATAGTAATTCAGGTCATCCATATATCGGATTCTTCGATGGTAAGGTCATCCTTACATCGAAATCTTCGATGGTAAGGTCATCCATATATCAGAATATTCAATAGAAATCCATGCCTAGGTTCGCACATATAACCCTAACCGTACATGATAACATGTCATGTGGAGTTCCATATGTAAGGTTAAGTATCACATTCAAATTATGAAGAGGTTGCAAGTCCATGTAAAAAGAGATAGATATAAGGTATGGTCATATACTGTTAGTAATAATTCATGGTATTTTTATGAAATTGTAGTTTTAGGAAAAGTTATAGTATTTAAGTATAATATTAATTTTGAAGAAGGTTTATGGTATTTATTCGAAATAGAGTTCATGAGAGGATAAGGTATTTATTTGAAATTATGATATGATAGTTTAAGGTATTTATATGAAAACACGACTTTTAGAAAAGTCTGGATATTTTAATGAAAATACGACTTTTAGAAAAGTCGAGATATTTTAGTCAACATAAGACTTTTGGAACAGTCGAGGGGTTTTAATGAAAATACGAGGTTAGAACCTGAGGGTGTTTTAATGAAATACATGCACTGTAAGTATAGGGTATTTTAGCGACAAAATGTTTATTCACAATTAGCGGATTTCGGCTTGTAAAAAGGTGTTTTCTCAAAATAAAGTTAGGTAGCATAACGGTGTGGGTGGATTTTGCAGATAGCAGGTAGAAAGAAGGTAGGACATTACTCTGTGCAAAAAGGCATGTAAAATGTATGATGATTGAGTGGGTATCGATGGGGCCTTGTCACATTTATCTAATAAAACTAAACTTATATCAAACTGATTATTAAAAGGAAGTTGTGAATATGAAGGCCTTAACTGGCATGAATATATTCAGAGAAGGCGATAAGAGTTAGGAGATCGATAGAGGATCCTACCTCTCGAAGCGGATGATAGAAAAGACGTCGGAAAAGTGTCGAGTCGTATGGAAATACGAGTACTTTCCTCTTCAGATTTTTGTTGATCAAACGGGCAGCACTGTTGAGTCGGCGTCGAAAAGAAGAAGCAGGTATTTTCTTGGATCTTTGTGACGAGTAGAATAGGAGAAAAAGCCAAATGAATGAGGTATTTATAGGGTTCAAAAACCCTAACCCTAGCCAACCAGCTCCTCTCCCCGAGCCGATCGCTACCGCAATCCCCGCGCCGCTGTCCTCTTCTCGCCCTGGACCGTTCGATCGAGGAATTGAATGATCCCCGTTCACGCACGTAGGCATGAGCCGCCCACGTGATGCCACGCGCATGCGTGTGCAAGCGCATGGGTCCCACTTGCTGGCGCAAGTAGGCGCCAGCAAGAGACGGGCCAGGCCAGGTCAGGGCCCAAATGGGCCTGGGCCTGGTTAAAATGTTTTTTCCTTTCTAAAAGATTTTTAAACTGTTTTTAAATCAAAATTCCTTTCTAAAAATTAATTAAAAATACTTTTAATTATTATCAGAAAATTCTGAAAAATATCTAGGAAAAATTCCAAGTAAATACTTACTCATACCTAATACTTTTCACCACGGAAATAAATTCCTTTTTCTTGAATTCTATCTTTAGAATAAATTTAGAAAATCTTTAAAATATCATTTTAATTTTTTTTTCTTTCACCCAAAACTCATATTAAAAATCTTTAAACTAAAACATCTTTATCAAAGATTTCTCCATCACAAGAAGCATTAAAACAAACACAACGATACTAAAATATAGAAAGGATTTTATTAATTATATGAAAATTACGGCCATTACAATCTACCTTCCTTAAAATAATTTTGTCCTTGAAATTCGGAAAAATTCTTTTCTCCAACTAAAAATAAATAATATTCCAAATTTCTTTTACTTAAAGCCAAAACTTTCTTTTTCTTTTCTAAAACCAATAAATTCTTTTCTTACAAAATAGTTCTCCATTTACTTTTTCAACAAACAAAATCTCCTTTATAATATATGAAGTAAAACATGCAAGTTTAAATTCAAATAAAATTTTATTTATTTTAAAACGAGTGTGGTCGTTACAGTACTGGTCGTGGTGTTCCGGGACCAAGAGTGGAGTAATCAGCCAGTGGCATTCCTTGAGTTTGCGACACTTTGAAAAAGACATACTCAGTCAGATGGTGAACAGAAAATATGTATGCCGCAAAAAGTGGTGGAGTTCGATGTTCCAGTCCAGATTATGAGAGATGAAGTGGTAGGTATTATGATTCAGGTGGACAGTCCATCACAGCTAGTAGTGTTGTGGATGACAAGAGTTAGGCGCATGAGAGAGGTTAGGGACGAGTCTCCAAGACAAGAGTATCAAGAGTTCGGCAGAAAGTCTCCACGTTTGATTCACGAATTGGAGAGTGTCATGGATGTGGTGGTGCATTAGTTGCATCAATCTATCGAGCAAGTTCGCAGTCAGTATGGGACGAAGCAGACCCGGCCCGTGTCTTTTCATTTAGGGGCACACTTCAGAGTTTCGGCGATATTATCACCAGGGTCAAATGCACACAAAGATCACGTGTCTATAGGGCCGTATGCGAGTGCAGAGATCGGTGTGGTATGCACACGACCAGTTGGAGTAGTCAACAGATACTGGACTATTTCGAATAGAGAGCATTGATAAGTTGTGGAGTGGATCCTGAGATATTTAAGAGACAGTGAAGGGTTCGGCTCGTTATTCAACGAAGGAAGTATGGATGAATGTATCATGACAATATATGTAGATGATAGGGGCAGATGGAGGTTGAAGATGGGTTACATGTTAGGCATGAATGCAATGGCACGGAGATCGATGCTTCAGTCTGTTATCACGGTTTCAACAATGGAGATAGAGTTGATCGCCGTCTTAGAAGCGATTAGGGTTGCATCTATTTACGGAGGTTGTTGGGTTTGCGTGTTCCAGAAGAAGTGAGTGTTCTTTTTGGAGGTCTAGAAGAAATTAATGTCTCTTATGGATGTTGATATCCTAAAGAATCTGGCGGACACGTTTTTGAGATGGTTTTGGTCCAAATTCAAGATTTGCCTAGTAGATTGTTTAGGTGCTTTAGGGCACAAGGCGACGAAAATGGAGTTTCAAGGTATTGAGAAAGTAAAAAGATTATGGCTAATTTCAATCAAGATGAAGATTGTTGAAATTTGATTTAAATTCGGGATTGGTTATGGATTAGTTAGGATTAAATCTAATCTGTTTAATTTAGATTTAAATCTAATCACTAGTTTAAATTCATACTCATCTCTAGTTTAAATATAGATTTATCTCCTAGTATTTATTTATCTTACAAATATGAGGGGTTTGTAAAGGTTTTTTGTATTCATAATTCTCAAATTACCTAGGATTTAATTAGAGTAGGAGAAGATGGCCAAGTGGGTCATGAATAGAGAGAGGTTTTGTGAGAGAAAGTATTTCTTTGTAAAGGAGGATGGGATGTCGGTGTAATCTCTTGTAATTCTTTCTCATGATGGAAGTTATCGTCGCGGTTGTAGGATTAGGTGTGAGTCTGCGCCTGGATATATCTTGCATATTGTTGTGTTGGTGTTTGTTTCATGTGATTTGGTATCCGTTCGGATAATCTTTTTCCTCATACTTTAAAACAACTTCTTAGATTTCCACTGCGCATAGAAACATAATCCTTACAATAGTACCATGACCTCATTATTAGGTTAGAATGTAAAATTTAATACTTTTGATAATAATGGACCGATTTTTACTGGGCATCCACGCTTGGATATGACTTTCATAACAAATATATATATATATATATATATATATATATATATATATATGCAAAACAAATCCAATAAATATTTGACCGGAACAAATGACGCTCAACCTCATATGAACCTATCATAGATATCAAGATCGACAGATCTCATTGTGTTTATATGATCACAGAAGTATCGTAAGGATTGGAGGTTCCTGCTATTATTTCCATGTTCCGAAGCCCGTCCTTGATCATTGATGAAGAGAACCTCCGAACCCTCAAGGCACTCTAGTTTCCCCTATTTGGGTCTTTGGATCAGATTATATATAGCATCCCAGACCCCAGACCCAGTTTAGGAAGAGGTACAAATAAATTTTCTAATTTAAATTTTGGGATAGTGTTAATCTTTTGATCAATTAATTAAGTTATTCCTAACAAATAAATATCACCACTCATCTAATCCAGCACATCCCCGGAGACTCCGCTTTTGCCTATAGCATTTTGGATAGTAGGCGCTAATCAATTAACTAATATTGTCATGTTCGATCCGTGTCACTGCAGAACCATCCTACTATGTCAGGGACCAGTAACCTGTGCTGTTTCAAAATACTCGCATTGGTGGATCTTATCCAATCTTAACCACACATTATACGTGCAAATCATGTGCAAAACATCCAATACCATGTCTTTTGTTTTACGCTAATCTGGACCGTTGATTTTGATAGGGTCAAAATCTGAACCGTTGATTTTGATAGTATGGAATAGCAGAAAACTACATAGAGCAATAGTGATGGTCCTCATTTCCACTTATGTTTTATTTGTATGGCCAATTAATTAGCGTTCCAGTTTTGGGAAATGACTGAAACTAGCGAGTGAATGCAAGCCACATGCATGTCAATATCTAAAGCAGGTATGAGATCGAGTCACTGTCTATCGTTCTGCTGAACTTAGCATGGAATCTAGGGGCTGTTTTGGCCTGCGGAAACGGCAAAAATGGAATTAGGGTTACGATAACATTTTCATTTTTTCTGGAATTCTCATTCTTTCGTTTGTTTACCATAAATTATGAATGTGGAATAAGGAGACATGTTATATTGTTTGGTTGCTTTTAAAAAATACTAGGTTTTTGGATGCATCGACTGTTTACTTTAATATATAATTTAATAGAATATAAATTAATAAAACAATTTCATATTTTACAAATATTTTTTATTTTTATATTTTTCAAATCGTTGTAAATCTTTTAATTTTTATTCTTGGATTTTCAAATCTTAAAAATCTTTTAATTTTTTCGAACTTTAAAAATATTGGCAAGCGGTCGTAAATCTTTTATATTTTTGAATTTTTGAATATATCAGAAATTAAAAATAAATTTGTTTAAATCTGTTTAGCTTTTATTTATTATATTTTTTTAAATCCATCTCATTTTAGTTTCAATTTTTTGATTTTTGAATCTTTAAAAGTTATTTAGCATTTTTCTATATATTCGGCCTTACCAATCTTTTCAGATGCTTGAAATTTTCTCATATTATTATTTTTGGACAAATTGAATATTAAAATAAATCATCTTCGAACCATTTCAGCATAAATTTATTATTATGCCCTTAAATATGTCTCTTTTTAGTTTTTATTTTTTGGAGTTTAGATCTTGTAAATATTTTTAGTTAACATTTGAATTTAGTTAGGATCATAAAATATTTTTAAATGGGGATTTTAAGGGACTAGAGAACAGTAGTTCGATTTAACTTTTTTATTTGGGATATGGATTTGATTTAATTAGAGTAGTAGAATAGGTATTGAGACTTTCAATGGTGATTTTAATTAGAATAACAATTGATTTTTAATCGGAGATTTTATGAAGACGACGAACCGGGATTTTTAATTGGATGAGAATTTTTAGTTAGAATAGAGAATCACTTGAGATATAATGGACAAAAAAACATCAATTTGCTTTTAAGAGTGTTATAGATTTTTAATTAGGATAGGAAATCATTTAAGATTTGACGGATGAAAAAAACATCAATTTGGTTTTAAGAGTATTATATTATGTGTGAGAGAGAGAGAATAATGATGAAAAGAGGCTCTATGATGTTTTTTAGTCAGGTGGCGTCAAAAATCTATATGCGCGTCAACAATCTATATGCTCCAGGATTTTTTTCAACGACCGGCACCCATTGTAATACCTAGTATCCAGAAATCCCAATAAAATGATCTTTTGAATATATTCTTTGATCCTATATTCATGTAATGTATCAAGTGACGTAACATATCAAATATAAGATAAAATATTTGCTTGAGCCTGCTCAAATATTGTGTGAGGCGGCTCAAGTGTTGGAGACAGCTCAAACATATTTGAGACGGTTCAGAAATTATCTAGAATAACGATTTCCTCTCTGTTCTCTTGAGCCGGCTCATGAACAATTTAAGATGGCTCTATCTCTTATGAGACGGACCATATTGTGTCTGGAGTATCTTATTTCTCCTATATTGCTTTGAGACGGCTCATCATTCTTTTGAGCCGGCTCAACTTGAAATCTGATCGCGCCTGAGATCTTGCGAGTTCTTTTATTTCTTGTAATTGACCGAAGCTCTATATAAACCCTAGTCGACTCCTTCCTCCAAAAAACCCTAGCCGCCTCTCTTCTATGTCTCTTTCTACATCCACCATCTTCTTTTCCACCGAGATTCCCCGAGCAACTGAGAACCCAACTTGAGAAAACCCATCTCCGCCTGCTCTTTTCCTTCCTCTACTCAAATATCGAGAACCCCCATTAACAGAAATGCTCTATCTCGCTGTCAACACCAAGACCCAAGTCTAGATCATTGTAGTCGTCGTCACCAAGATCTATGTCGGGACTGCCATCATAGTTTCAAGATCCCATGAACTTCCATCAAAAGTCAAGTACTCTTGCTTCAATTTTGTTAACTGATGTAGCATCGATTATCTCCTCAATTAAATTTACTAGTTTCGAAAGAAAGGAATAGAACATACTAGTAACACCGTAAATCCGTGATAATATGCAAACCTATGCTTAACGTGTAAATAATTGGACCTTGAGGATTTTAGCATACCAATTAATCAACCCTTAAAAATCATGCATACTTTGTACTCGATTACATGACAAATCTACATGCCGGATAGAAACACTTGTATGATTTGTGAATATCCTTGTTTACAGTTAGTATCATGATATGTTTTACCTGTTATCGTCAACATGTACGAAAACCCTTTGACATGCTGTACATATACGTAACTGATATTGTTTGAACAATAGAACGTGATCACTGACTGGAATACCGACACACACACACACACACACACACACACACACACAGATATATGAGATGGATTGATTCATGTCACCGGCATAAATTCATGAAATCGTGATTCTTGATTCAAGTGATTATTCGTGTTCAGTGCCGGTAACCGTTTCAGTCGGTATTCGAGATCTACTGATCGGGTTTTATTGTTATGAGTAAAGATAGAAACACGGGGGATTGGGGAAATAGAGAGGTGGATATTGGACCCGGATTTTGGGGGATTTTAGTGTTAGAGATTGACCAATCAAAAGCACAGTTGGCGCCGGGGTGATGTGCTGGACATCATCCACAGTGATAGTGACGTGTAGGATCTTGCCTAATTTGCACGGCTTGGGATCAGCACCGGGCACAGTGGACCGTGGTTCCGGTTATGAATGGGATATCCTCCAAGTTTAGAAAATACTTTCCACCTATCAATATCTAACTTACGTAACACTAGTTAGGTCTTAGTGTCATTTAGGACCCGACCTGAATTGATAGTATGCATATTTTATTATTACTGTATCCCTTTTCATATGTGCACACGGGCATTCACGACACTTACATGTTTATGTTATCACACAAACTTTATGTTTTAATACATGTTGGGTATTCTGACACCCCTGCGATTTATCATCTTAGGTTTAGAGACGGACCCGCCGCCTGAGCAGGATCAGGATTACTTCCAGGAGCTGGCTGAGCGGCAGTAAATTTAGTGTAGATTTCTTTATTCATTTCAATCGTATTAGGCTTTATGATCCCTTCGTGGGACGTAGGACCTATGTATTTCTTTTTTTGGATCTATATTTCTTTATTCGAATCTATTGTTATTCAGTGGATCTTTATTTGAATCTATCGTTATTTTGTGGACCCCATCTTTTATTCCTTATTATTTTATGCAGCATGACTATGTAGTGTTTTACCCTTTTATATTGGTGTACGTCTTTATCGCTATTGTTTACAGGTAAAGCTTAGAAACCATAGCGTGGCTATGAAAGGATTTTTCCTCACCGTAAGAGTGTAACTGGCTTTCGTTACTTTCTATGTTTCCGTATTTTAGGAAGCGTGACGTGACAAGGTTTTGTAGGCATTAGAGCCAGATTTTGACTAAAGTTAGACTTGTCAATTTGGTTTTGACCGACCGTTTAGGTTAGAATCACGTGTCTAGAGTTTTTTTAGGATTCCTTAACTAGAGTTTCCTTAGTGTGTCATGCTGCAAATTCCATTGACCCTGATTGTATGATTTGGGTGACTTAGATGGAGTTACTTGATTATAACCATATATCGTGCTATGGTTACAATGTGGTACTCTGCTTAAGTAACTTAGAGTCCTACCCTTGATTCGCTTTACTAGATTACGTTGTACTACTCTGTTTTTCCTTTTCTATTCAATTACTTTCAAATCTATGGCTTATCTTAAGTTTAGAATCTAACGTCGTCCAAAATCTCGTTTCAGATCCATGGCACGACGAGGCGTTGATGCCACCCCCGGTTCCCAGGCCAATATCGCCGAGCTACTAAGTATTATGTGGGGTATGATGGAAAATAAGCAGCAACAGGCATGCTTACTTCAGGAGGGTCTACTTGCTTCCCAACAGATTGCCACTGCCGCTTTGGATAGAGTGGCCGAGGTCCGTAATGGCAAGCGTCCGGGCGGTGTCATAGATATCAAGAGGCTGCAGCCTGCAGTTTTCATAGGATTGGACGGTCCACTGAATGCTGAGCAGTGGATCATTGATATAGAAAACTTATTATCGGTCTCCAGAGTTCCGGAGGAGGATCAAGTAGATATCGTTAACATTCAGCTGCAAGATGTGGTTAGGATTTTGTGGCTTGCAGAGGAGAACCGTTTAGCAAAACCTATTGCCTTGGCTAACTTTTCAGCCGTTTTTCTCGAGAAGTTTTTCCTCAAATCAACCCGATTGGTGATGGAATAACAGTTCATTAACCTCTGATGGTGGGACGCACAATCGATGTAGTAGCGGCTGAGTTCATCAGGCTTAACCATTTCGATCCTTCTATGTTGGCCCGGGAGAAGGACCGGGCCAGAAAGTTCAATAAAACCTGTCAGCCCGGTTTCCCAGTAGACGGAAATGATAATGTGACAAGCCTGCGGAATATTTATTTAGAGAAGGTCAATCCCTAAATAAATATATAAGCGTATTGAAACAATAATACACAATGCAAGAATAAATGGAGACTGTACAATTTTCAACGAACATCTTTATTTACATTCAACTTGAAATATTTATAGATACATGAGTTCAACTGAAAAAGTAAATACAATCAAAGAAATTCCTAAACAGGTGGCCTATATAAGCTGAAGAAAAAGGTAGCTAGTCTAAAACCTGAGCCGTAATCTGGTCGTATTCCTCCTTTGTAGCGTCCACCTCCTCAATATCTGACGAACATTCCAAGAAAATAAAAGTGGATAGAATGCCCGTCAGCGAACTAGCGCTCGGTAAGTCCCAAAGGTAAAAATAGAAAGTGACAAGTATAGAATAATCATGAAATAATGTATATGATAAGTAAAAGTATATGTAAATGAACATAGTATATGTATTAGAGGTCTCCATACGATCATTATGTTAACGATAAATTTCAAGTGTGAATATCAACGCAATCGTAGAAATATTCAAGAGCTCAAGAGTGGATCCCTAGAAGTAAGGAAGTACGGGCCCATTTCATGTGTTAGCATCGGGACTCCAAGTAATGAAGGAGTCAACCCGACTTGAGATTTGAGTAAATAGAAAAAAATAGATTAATACGGGACTCCTGAAACTCCGTTGGATTCAAAAAAGAAACTATCCCAAACATTCTGAGTATAATATATATTATAATTGTAAAATATCCTTTGTTAATTTGATTGGTTAATTATAATCAGTCTTGATCGAAACCATAAATTGTAAAAGTTGAAGAATGAAGTCGAGTAAGTAAATTAGAATGCGAGTCATGTCAATTGCAATCCTGGGTCGAGTCAAGTTAGTCGAGTAGAATGATTTCGAGCTCACGTTCAAGTTTAGGTTCGAGTTTGTATTCGAGTTATAGTCATTTTCATATGAATGGATTTAAATTTTGAATTTCTAAAGTTCAGGAGTAATCAGACAACTACTGCACATAGACGGCAGGATTTGTGTTGTAACATTTCAAAAAAAATAAAATATTATTTTTGGGAATTTTTAGAATTTAATATTATTTTTAATGAATATTTTAATATTTCAGTATAATTAAATACCGACAAAATGGGGAAAATTTGGAAAGTTATAGAAATTATTAAAAGAGGGTGTTTTATGTGAATTGTGCTATTTTTAAATTTTTATGATTAATTATATGCTAATTTAGTGTTAATCGCGATTAAAAATCGCTAATCGCGCTTTAAACATATTTTGTGCAAATATGCACCATATCTCATTTTTTTACACTTGTGCATTTTCTACTATGGTTTGTTTTGGGTTTACTATTGAGGAGAGAAGGAAATTAGAGGGAAAAGAAAAGAAAAGAAAAAGAAAAGAAAAAGAAAGGAAAAGTCAAGAGGTATGGAGGGGGATAGTTAGGAGGCATGGCATTGACCTTGCACACACACTCTCTCTTTCACTCACTCCTTCCTTGGATGCTCGGCCAGAGTACATCCCTTCCCCCTCATCATCTTCTTCTTCTTCTCTTCACTCAAAACTCCATGAAAAACCCTCCAAAACTCCATTCTCACTTCACAAAAGTTGTGCACAACCTCACAAGCTACCCACTGGACCAAGAAAAATACGATTTTAGCGCTGTAGGAGATTCTCAGGAGCTGGATGAGGTAACCCCTTTCACAATTAGTGTAGTGTTTCATGTGCTTTAGCCTCATTACAAGTTTAACATCGTTTTGGAGAAGTTTTGTGGACTTTGGAAAAGCCTAGAAAGGGTTGAGGTTATTTTGAGTTGGATTAGTGCTAATAAGCCTTATTAGTGACCTATAAATCCCCAGGATGGTAGAGAACCCAGACCAACCAAAACTGAAACCCCAAAATACAGAATTTCAGAACTTTCATGTCGGTTTATGGACTTTGAGTGTGCAGGCAAATCTGGAATGAACTGGGATGTTTACTGGGAAAAAAAACAAGTCCAGAGACCTATTTGAGACTATAGGAACCCACTGTAGCAAAACGAACCATAATGCGGACCACCAGGCCGGCGAGACCGGATTTCCATGAGAGAGGGCTCGGCCATTAGGTGAGGGTGTGGGTCCAGATTTCTTCTGTAGGTCACATATACCCTATATATCACCCTAGTGTTGTTTGCTCACTTGGTTATCACCCAAATCCAAATCTGGGACCAATTTCCTACAATGTAGCATTACGACTTTGCCACGACTTAAATTTTATAGACAAAATCTTGGTTTATGTGTTGGATTGGTAGCTAAAGGAAATCTGGAGTGACCCTAGATGCTTACTGGAAAAACTAGTAGGACCATTACCCTATATTGACTGCCAGGAGACTACCCTACAGACTTGACACCCCAATTCCCTAACAGGGCCGGCGTCGCCGGAATTATAGGGTAGGAGACCGGCCACCTTGTGGAGTCAAGAGTCCTAGTTGTTTCCATAGCTCATTTACACTTTATATATCAGTCCAGTATTGTTTTGGAACATTGTTTTCACCTTATACAAAATCTTTACATGTGTTGCTATTTTGACTCAAGTTGTGGTTTTGCGTATTTACATTCTGGATTTTTGGTATTTGTGCTTTATCTCGATCTTGTGACGTCCGTACGTCTATATCGAGTGATATCGGGTTGTTTTGCGAGAGCAACCATAGGTTCTAACCTATAGGCTTTTAAGCGTTTTGTTTTAGTTTTCGTGTGTCGTTTTGGTTTTGATTTGGTTTTAACGCGATGCGATACGTTATGATGTGTAGGTACCCCACGAAGACTTCGAGATAACAAGCAAGCGCGTGGCAGCGTCGGCAACGGAAAGCGGAATCCAGGTGAATAGATTATATCTATGGGGGAAGTCGGGTGGATGGCGTATTGCACCCCCGCAGTCCGATACTTAGTATAGTATATATATACTATTTATTATAGCTTATTATGTGTCATGGATATAGAGATGAGATTAGGTGTACTATGATTAGATTAGGGCGTAGAAGTAAACTAGTATAGTTCCTAGTTGCGAAACCTATAATAGGTTTACACCCACACGCACACACATGTATTTTTTTTATACATATACCTAGATGACGAGGATTGTGGATGATATTTGGAGATGAGTCGACGAGATTGGGCATAGTGCCATGAGATCGGAGATATATTGTGATTCGTATTTAGGATACGACATGTGATTTTAGCGGGCCTTTGAACGTGTGTTTCACACACGCATTTATATTTATATAGACGGTTTCGATTTGTACTAGACTTAGATCAGTACCCCAGATCATGAGATATGATGATAAGGATAACAGATAATTGATGAGATGAATGTGATATTGACCCGTATCCAGCTTTTGGGATGCCGTACGCTGATTTGCCATACGAGCTTTATATTGATGATAGATCAGCACTCATGACTCGAGGATGTCATATGATATTGTATCGTACGCGGTACCATTGAGGCGGGATCACCGACTATATATATATGTGTGTTTATATATATATATATATATATATATATATATATATATATATTGACTCAGATTTAGGTGGTTTCCATACCCCTTTCCATTAGCTTGTTAGTTAGATCTATAGTTACCTTGTAGATATTAGATTAGAACCGAGTCATACCTATTTCAAAACTAACGAATCGGGAGTATTTTAAAGACAGGCAAAAGGGATTATATGGATATTTTCAAAAGATGCATCTTTTCTTAACAACACCGTAACCCTTATTTTTCTAAAAACCCCAATTCGTCGTATTTTCAAATGGCATAACTGTATGACATATACATATTGTTGTAGATTCTTCACTGTTGCATTTACTATTCATTTGCCACATATTCTTGCTGTTCGCATCGCATGTTAAATATATTTAATGTTGTATTAAAACGATGCAGTTAGGACACCAGCACCATTATCGATGAAGCGTATGTTCCACGTACACCTGCTTGCCGGCTCACACACTTCATCATCGATAATTACCATGTCACTATACTGTAGTACTGTTGCATTCAGGATATGATCTCTTGCATGGCATACTTGTGTACATACCCATTGTACACCCATATTTACATACATAAGTATTTGCACATACATAGATGATTCTGACTTGATTTGAGATTTGGGAACCGCAAGATACTCTCTAAAATTGATTCATTTTAAAAGAGCGGTTTTCCCTTAATATGTGCATATTACTATTCAATATTGCATGATATACTGATATGCTTACATTTCTTTTACATGTCGCATACATCATGCTTTTGATTATACGCATTGAGATATGTTGTTTCCATGATATTTCTGGATTTGGGAACCGTTGATATTTCAAAAAAGAGTATGTAATTGTTTTAAAAACCCGGTTACCCTTGATATGATATTTCAGTGCGTCCACCATGTGTTTTCTCGGTGCTGAGAGTGACATGTGAAACCCGATTCAAGGAGGCGTATGAGGCCGATTGCGGGTACATGGTGGACCCGGTATGGTACCCCGGGGCGAGAATGGATCGTTGTCTAGTAGACGATGAGCCTGGCAGAGGGACTACTACCTACCAGTGATAGTATTTGGGACCCGTCGGTTATCCGGAGGATACCGACCGGAGTCATGAGATGGATATGAGGGACTACCAGGGTGTGCGGCGCCTGAGATATATGAGGATTTACGTGCCGATGATGGACATGATTTTCATGATGTTTTCGAGTGTCGATGCTAGACATTCAGGTTCCATGATTTTGATATGTCGCGAGCAACATATGTTGATTTACATCTTCATACTTCCATACACATGCTTTATGATATTTACATGCATGATGCTTATTGTCATTGGGTGACACGTGGACGAGATCCACATACATACAGATATTGATCACATAGTTGGATGACATCCACATACTCATAGACTTCCTGATATAGTGGATATTGATTACCTTGATCATACCTCATATTTATGACATGTTATTACCTGAGGCACCGGCACGAGCACTTGGCACTACACTCATGTTTAGATGTTACATTGCCATATTATCATACTTCAGATTTATTCATTTGAGGTTTATATATATATCTGATCGTATTGACCTAGGATTAGGTCATGCATACGATTTCTACTCTGTGATGTTTTCTATTCATGAGTTGGCAACTCACCCCTGTTGTGCCACAGTTCTTGCAGGTTTTGCCGTACAGGTTCCATTGCGGCTTTTCTGGCACATTGCTCCCTTTCTGGGTGATTGCATTGGTAGGTGGGTCCACTCGCATCGTGATCACCCTCGTATTTATTTTATTCTGTTGTATCTAGTAATTCCATTAACCAAAACTTGTACATTGTTTCAGTCTTAGAAAACCAGTTATGTATTATTTTGATCTTAGAGTCGCGCGTTGTAGTATTATGTTTTTCATGTTGATTTTGGGTTTCTTTTTGAGTTTTGACCTCGCCTTCTGGCGTTGTATATTATATTGCTTGCGTGGTTGTGACCGTCGATTGACGAAGAGCTAGCTCCCGCTTGGGGATGCCTTTTCATTGTGCATATATATATATATATATATATTATTCATGTTGTACCCCGTTCGGGGCCAGTATTTACAAAGGAAACTCTGCCGAAATTTTTAGAAAAGACTATAGATTTTAAAAACGCATATTCGGCTTACTTATTTCAAAACCCTTGTTTTAAAAACTTGTTTTCTTCTCTTCCTAAAACTATTTCCTTTATTTATTACTTAAAAATGGTTTTAGATTTCTGGGCTTTTGACTTACTTGAATTAGATGGGGTCCTATAGACTTCATATGATTCAAGTGCCAGTCACGGGCTATTTCGGGTCGTGACAAAGTTGGTATCAGAGCGCTAGGTTAACCTTGGTTCGAGTCTAAGTTTGACTATGTGGAGCCTAGGGCGTTTATATATATACGGAATTTAGGCTTGACCTTACGGAACTTAGGCTTAGTCGAGGGGGTATTATACCCGAACTTTCGTCGCGTAGGATGACCCTTGGTTGATGGAGTAGGTGACTTCAGTAGAGTGACGTACCGTGTGTATGTTCCGCGGCATACTTACGACACGCCACTCCGGTTAAGAAGCCTTAGGATGTACATTTCCTTGCACAGTATTATATTCATTCCTATGATCTATCCTCATCGATACTCGTTATGATTTTGCTGCTACGATTGCACGGGCAGAGAGAGCTACGGCTAGAGTTGCGTCAGTATGAGCTCGTCACGGACGAGGACTGACCAGGGCGTGATTCCAGAGACATACGACTGCATAGAAGGCTTCGTTTTATTATGTTTTTGCGCCATGAGCGTTTGACAGATCGCTTTTATGAGATCTCCCGGATGTGCTGATCGGCACCAGAGGATCAGGCTACTGCTAGAGGCCAGCCAGAATGTGATGACCATCGATATATCGCTTATTCATGATGATTGAGGCGCTGTTCAGCGTACAGACGAATGAGCCAGTTGTTGCTGCAAATGATGAGATATCGCCCAGGTGTTGGAGCTACTGCAGCATAAGTATATACTTAGAGATATGATGGAAGGTCGCTAGTCACCCAAGGATGAAGGACTAGGACATGTGGTTCGTTCGCTTACCCGATGCGAGGTCATCAGATTGATTGATTCCAGCTAGAGACGACTTCACGCAGATTCGTTGAGAGTCAATAGAGACAATCGAATGTCAGGAAACCATATTCCAAGTTTAAAGTATTCAGAAAGACATGCAGGCAATTCTATGGACCCTCTAGAAGAATGAAACCCTAACTCGACATAATGACCGTGTGAAAGCCTTTGAACCTTAGGGTTTGCGGCAGTTCCGCGGCGCTATTAGTGAGGCTTGGGTTTGCCCTTCTACGGCTGGACCACTGATGCTGTGGTATGTACTCGATACTATTAAACTGTACCCAAGATGTTGATCTCTTGAGGGATTGTGAGGTTTTGACGAATCGATCAAATGGTTCGACTTCTTTCGGATGCCATGTGATGGGACACATTGCTTGGGAGACTCCAGCTACGAGTATAGCCGTTGGAGTGCAGTCCATGCAGCCACGAGATGACGTTCCACTCCGCTAACATCAGAGATGCGATACGCGTGCAAAGGCGTTGGGATGCGACCAGTTTCCGAGGAATATGCTGTGCTGAGGACACAGATGACCAGAGAAGTGCAAGGATGGAATCGTCCCCGTTAGCACACCTGACAGGGCCGATGAGCCGATTGATTGCGAGATAGGTAATCCACAGAGAAGATAAGGGCCCAGAGACAGAGGACGCCAGACCGTGAGCAAGAGGCAAGTAAATGTCTTGCGCTGCTAGTATCGGATGTACCGACACCTTCTCGACTTTGAAGGACGATATATCGACGACGGTATTTATGATTTGTGATTTTATAATTCGATTATCACGTATCCGTCATCTTGGATTTCGGTATTTTGGGCGATCTATTCGCATGATTTAGTCTTGATGACTGAGTTTTATGATATTTGTTTTCGTGCACCATGGTTGCACCGACTGGGTATTCATATTTTGTGCATAGTATTACGCTTGCAGTATTGATTATGATTTCATGCTTATTTTATGCTGGTAATTTGATTTACGCTTCCAGTATAGTTTTCATGCACTTTTAGTGCTTTGGTTTGGATTTTAGCGCGTGATGAGCGCATGTTTTGAAATACGATTTTGCTACACACCAGATACACTAAATCGGGATTCCTTGTGCATATCAGATGCACCTGATTTTGCTGTCAGGCACGCCCGTTGCCTTTGGCAGATGTTTCGTGCACACCCGTTGCACCTATATGATATTTCTGTGCACATGTATGGCACATATATGGATTTTGATTTCCGTGCGCACCAGACGCACATGGTATTCTTATATACGTTTTTGGGATTTATTCCTTATGGACCAGTACGTTTTTATGATATTTGCTATGTGTTTTCGTACTGAGAAGGACTAGTCAGAGTACAGTACCTGGACATATTTTGCACGCATTTCCTTTAGTTATTTACATATATAGATTTCATATCTACATGTATAATTTTGATGTATATCATATTGTTTTTTTTTTGGATTTGACATTTGTGTCTTTACCATGACTCCGATGATTGCGGGATGCTTGACGGAGTTTGTTTTGAGTTGTCTACTCATTACTCATGCGCATGCGTTGAGCTATGATGCGTTTTATGTATTGATGATTTCGGAGCCCTAACGACTTGGACTTTTTATCAAAATGTTTTAAGAATTTGGGGGTTTAAATTTAAATTCGGGGACCGAATTTCTTTAAGGGGGGAAGATTGTAACATTTCAAAAAAAATAAAATATTATTTTTGGGAATTTTTAGAATTTAATATTATTTTTAATGAATATTTTTATATTTCAGTATAATTAAATACCGACAAAATGGGGAGAAATTTGGAAAATTATAGAAATTATTAAAAGAGGGTGTTTTATGTGAATTATGCTATTTTTAAGTTTTTATGATTAATTATATGCTAATTTAGTGCTAATCGCGATTAAAAATCGCTAATCGCTCTTTAAACATGTTTTGTGCAAACATGTACCATATCTTTTTTTTTACACTTGTGCATTTTCTACCAGGATTTGTTTTGGGTTTACTATTGAGGAGTGAAGGAAATTAGAGGGAAAAGAAAAGAAAAGAAAAAGAAAAGAAAAAGAAAGGAAAAGTCAAGAGGTATGAAGGGGGGTAGTTAGGAGGCATGGCATTGACCTTGCACACACTCTTTCTCTTTCACTCACTCCCTCCTTAGATGCTCGGCCAGAGCAAAGCCCCTCTCCCTCATCTTCTTCTTCTTCTTCTCATCACTCAAAACTCCATGAAAAACCCTCCAAAAGCCCATTCTCACTTCACAAAAGTTATGCACAACCTTACAAGCTACCCACTGGACCAAGAAAAATACGATTTTGGCGCTGTAGGAGGTTCTCGGGAGCTGGATGAGGTAACCCCTTTCACAATTTGTGTAGCGTTTCATGTGCTTTAGCCTCATTACAAGTTTAACATCATTTTGGAGAAGTTTTGTGGACCTTGGAAAAGCCTAGAAAGGGTTGAGGTTATTTTGAGTTGGATTAGTGCTAATAAGCCTTATTAGTGACCTATAAACCCCCAGGATGGTAGAAAACCCAGACCAACCAAAACTGAAACCCAAAAATATGGAATTTCAGAACTTTCATGTCGGTTTATGGACTTTGAGTGTGCAGGTAAATCTGGAATGAACTGGGATGTTTACTGGAAAAATAAACAAGTCCAGAGACCTATTTGAGACCATAGGAACCCACTGTAGCAAGACGAACCACAATAGGGACCACCAGGCCGGCGAGACCGGATTTCCATGAGAGAGGGCTCGGCCATTAGGTGAGGGTGTGGGTCCAGGTTTTTTCTGTAGGT
Organism: Agapanthus africanus; assembly: GCA_030015575.1. Classification (NCBI taxonomy): domain Eukaryota; kingdom Viridiplantae; phylum Streptophyta; class Magnoliopsida; order Asparagales; family Amaryllidaceae; genus Agapanthus; species Agapanthus africanus. The sequence goes on from JASDDO010000019.1 coordinate 328,758,925, forward strand.
CACATATACCCTATATATCACCCTAGTGTTGTTTGCTCACTTGGTTATCACCCAAATCCAAATCTGGGACCAATTTCCTACAATGTAGCATTACGACTTTGCCACGACTTAAATTTTATAGACAAAATCTTGGTTTATGTGTTGGATTGGTAGCTAAAGGAAATCTGGAGTGACCCTAGATGCTTACTGGAAAAACTAGTAGGACCATTACCCTATATTGACTGCCAGGAGACTACCCTACAGACTTGACACCCCAATTCCCTAACAGGGCCGGCGTCGCCGGAATTATAGGGCAGGAGACCGGCCACCTTGTGGAGTCAAGAGTCCTACTTGTTTCCATAGCTCATTTACACTTTATATATCAGTCCAGTATTGTTTTGGAACATTGTTTTCACCTTATACAAAATCTTTACATGTGTTGCTATTTTGACTCAAGTTGTGGTTTTGCATATTTACATTCTGGATTTTTGGTATTTGTGCTTTATTTCGATCTTGTGACGTTCGTACGTCTATATCGAGTGATATCGGGTTGTTTTGCGAGAGCAACCATATGTTCTAACCTATAGGCTTTTAAGCGTGTCATTTTAGTTTTCGTGTGTCGTTTTGGTTTTGATTTGGTTTTAACGCGATGCGATACGTTATGATGTGTAGGTACCCCACGAAGACCTCGAGACGACAAGCAAGCGCGTGGCAGCGTCGGCAACGGAAAGCAGAATCCAGGTGAATAGATTATATCTATGGGGGAAGTCGGGTGGATGGCGTATTGCACCCCCGCAGTCCGATACTTAGTATAGTATATATATACTATTTATTATAGCTTATTATGTGTCATGGATATAGAGATGAGATTAGGTGTACTATGATTAGATTAGTGCGTAGAAGTAAACTAGTATAGTTCCTAGTTGCGAACCCTAGAATAGCTTTACACCCACACGCACACACATGCATTTTTGTTATACATATACCTAGATGACGAGGATTGTGGATGATATTTGGAGATGAGTCGACGAGATTGGGCATAGTGCCATGAGATCGGTGATATATTGTGATTCGTATTTGGGATACGACATGTGATTTTAGCGGGCCTTTGGACGTGTGTTTCGCACACGCATTTATATTTATATAGACGGTATCGATTTGTACTAGACTTAGATCAGTACCCCAGATCATAAGATATGATGATAAGGATACCAGATAATTGATGAGATGAATGTGATATTGACCCGTACCCAGCTTTTGGGATGCCGTACGATAATTTACCGTACGAGCTTTTTATTGATGATAGATCCGCACTCATGACTCGAGGATGTCATATGATATTATATCGTACGCTGTACCATTGAGGAGGGATCACCGACTATATATATATATATATATATATATATATATATATATATATATATATATATCGACTCAGATTTAGGTGGTTTTCATACCCATTTCCATTAGCTTGTTAGTTAGATCTGTAGTTACCTTGTAGATGTTAGATTAGAACCGAGTCATACCTATTTCAAAACTAACGAATCGGGGGTATTTTAAAGACAGGCAAAGGGATTATACGGATATTTTCAAAAGATGCATCTTTTCTTAACAACACCGTGACCTTTATTTTTCTAAAAACCCTGATTCATCGTATTTTCAAATTGCATAACTGTATGACATATACATATTGTTGTACATTCTTCACTGTTGCATTTATTATTCATTTGCCGCATATTCTTGCTGTTCGCATCGCATTGCATGTTAATATATTTAATGTTGTATTAAAACCATGCTGTTAGGACACCAGCACCATTATCGATGATGCGTATGTTCCACGTACACCTGCTTGCCGGCTCACACACTTCATCATCGATAATTGCCATGTCACTACACTGTAGTACTGTTGCATTCAGGATATGATCTCTTGCATGGCATACTTGTGTACATACCCATTGTACACCCATATTTACATACATAAGTATTTGCACATACATAGATGATTCTGGCTTGATTTGAGATTTGGGAACCGCAAGATACTCTTTAAAACCGATTCATTTTAAAAGAGCGGTTTTCCCTCAATATGTGCATATTACTATTCCATATTGCATGATATACTGATATGCTTACATTTCTTTTACATGTCGCATACATCATGCTTTTGATTATACGCATTGAGATATATTGTTTCCATGATTTTTCTGAATTTGGGAACCGTGGATATTTCAAAAGAGAGTATGTAATTGTTTTAAAAACCCGGTTACCCTTGATTTGATATTTCAGTGCGTCCACCATGTGTTTTCTCGGTGCTGAGAGTGACATGTGAAACCCGATTCGAGGAGGCAGATGAGGCCGATTGCGGGTACATGGCGGACCCGGTATGGTACCCCGGGACAAGAACGGATCGCTGTGTAGTAGACGGTGAGCCTGGCAGAGGGACTACTACCTACCGGTGATAGTATTTGGGACCTGTCGGTTATCCGGAGGATACCGACCGGAGTCATGAGATGGATATGAGGGCCGACCAGGGTGTGCGGCGCCTCAGATATATGAGGATTTACGTGCCGACGATGTGCATGGTTTTCATGATGTTTTCGAGTGTCGATGCTAGACACTCAAGTTCCATGATTTTGATACGTCGCGAGCGACACATGTTGATTTACATGCTCATACTTCCATGCACATGCTTTATGATATTTACATGCATGATGCTTATTGTCATTGGGTGACACGTGGATGAGATCCATATACATACAGACATTGATCACATAGTTGGATGACATCCACATACTCATAGACTTCCTGATATAGTGGACATTGATTAACTTGATCATACCTCATATTTATGACACGTTCTTACCTGAGGCACTGGCACGAGCACTTGGCACTACACTCATGTATAGATGTTACATTGCCATGTTATCATGCTTCAGACTTATTCATTTGAGGTTTATATATATATATGATCGTATTGACCTAGGATTAGGTCATGCATACAATTTCTGCTCTGTGATGTTTTCTATTCATGAGTTGGCAACTCACCCCCGTTGTGCCACAGTTCTTGCAGGTTTTGCCGTACAGGTTCCATTGCGGCTTTTCTGGCACATTGCTCCTTTTCTGGGTGATTGCATTGGTAGGTGGGTTCACTCGCATCGTGACCACCCTCGTATTTATTTTATTCTGTTGTATCTAGTAATTCCATCAACCAAAACTTGTATATTGTTTCAGACTTAGAAAACCAGTTATGTATTATTTCGACCTTAGAGTCGCGCGTTGTAGTATTATGGTTTTCATGTTGATTTTGGGTTTCTTTTTGAATTTTGATCCTCGCCCTCTAGCGTTGTATATTATCTTGCTTGCGTGATTGTGACCGTCGATTGACGAAGAGCTAGCTCCTGCTTGGGGATACTTTTTCTTTGTGCATATATATATTATTCTTGTTGTACCCCGTTCGGGGCCAGTATTTACAATGGAAACTCTGCCGAAATTTTCAGAAAAGACTATAGATTTTAAAAACGCATATTCGGTTTACTTATTTCAAAACCCTTGTTTTAAAAATTTGTTTTCTTCACTTCCTAAAACTATTTCCTTTATTTATTACTTAAAAATGGTTTTAGATTTCTGGGCTTTTGGCTTACTTAAATTAGATGGGGTCCTATAGACTTCATATGATTCAAGTGCCAGTCACGGGCTATTTCGGGTCGTGACTTGTGTCTTTTTTCCATGACAATTACCATTAATAACTTCGTTAATTTACAGTGTTGTCTGATCTAAATAGGCAAGCACTCACTTTCTCCGCCTCCCTGAGACTCAAGAGAAATGATACCGCTAAAACCTATATTAATGTAGAGTCCGTAAATATTTATTATTGTTGGTTATATTGTATTTATATTGTTTGCATTTCTCGAGGGGTTTTTTATGAAATATATTTTAATATTGTTTAAAAATAAATTTCGAGGGTGATTTATAATATTTAGAGTTTTTATGAACATGTATTTTAATTTCAATGGTATTTTGGTGATAAAACCTAGTTTTTGAAAGTTTATGGCATTTTAATGAAAACTACTTCTTTTGTAAGCTTGGTGGTATTTTATTAAAAATTTAATATTTCATTTAAAAATATATTTTTTCACAATTTATTTTTATTGAAAATATGGTTTCATAATTTTATATAATTTTCCAAAGTTTAATTTGTTTTAAAAAGTCGTATTTCTTTTAAATCGTATTTTCATTCTTTTCGAGACCGAATTCTCCGTTAAGAGTTGTGCATCTCACTTTACTATCACAATGATATGTGATAATCTGCACCATTCATAAGAAGGTCCCCTAAAGAGGTTTGTAGAGGCGTAATTGCAAAAGGTGTAAAAATATCGATAAAAATCTTTTTGTAAAACGTATTCTTTAAATTAACTATACATCTAAAATATCGTGCTATGAAACCATAATGTATGTGATGGGATAGGTCATTGAACCATGAATTTCTTAGAGATATATATGTTAGTTATCGGATAAAGGGTTATATTAAAATTCATGGTATTTTTCTGAAATTGTTCAATTTGTGTTTAATTCGCATGAAATTTTAATTACATAAAACGTAAATAATGTGAACATTATTTTGAAGTGATGTTGGATGATTGGTATAATTTATATGACCTATTCAAATTGATAAAAGTATTTAAAAGACAAGATTTTAAGATTAACTCCATTTTGTCGATATGATTTTAGAATGCGGCATGAGTCGGAATGAAAAGGAAGAATAGGGACTTACAGGTTGTGTAGCATTGAGAATAGAGTAAAGAAAAGAGAGTGTCTTCGTGGTATCGTCGGGAGTGGCTCCGGTTTTTAACGGAATGAAGTCAATCGCTAACTCCACTTGATTAGCCTTAACTCTTCTTAAACTTAAAGAATTTTGAGAGAATTTTGAATAGAGATTTACAGAATGGGGAGAGCTAGATGATGGGGTGTATTTATAGTGTAGAAGTGATGGTGTATGATTAAAAGAATTTGAATTAAAAAGAATTAAAATAAGATTAATGAGGTAAATGAAGGGTCTCTTGTTTAATTCAGAGAAATCAAACATTATTGAGGACTAGAGCGGAGTTGAAGAGGTACACGGGTAATGAATCGAGGTGATCGGGGCTAGTTGAACTGTCGGTGATGGCCAGATAGGCGATTTGGGCGGTCGGATTTGCTCTATCTTCCTCGAGATTCGTGCCACATGCTATATTCTGTGTTAACTCCTCATTTATCCCGTTTGATTTTTCTTAAACTTTTCGATCCTTCGTGTATTGCACATGCAACTCTTGGGCTTAACAAAAGTTAAAAAGAAAAATATTAAAAATAATTGGGACTAATGGGATTCGAACATGCAGGCTATGGCACAACAGTGGAGAGTTATAACCAGTGAGATATAAGGAGTTCCTTACTTTTATTAAACAAAATTAACCTATAACTCCTAGTCAGACTGAAATACCCTTTCTATATATTAAACAAGTTAATTTTGTACATGGATTTTAGAGTCGTTACATTCAACCCTCCTTATAAAAATTTCGTCCTCGAATTTTACATAGAAACTAATTTTCAAAAATATGAGGGTATCATGCACGCATATCGTCTTCTCATTTCCATGTTGATTCTCTTAGAGAATCCTTTCTCCATATCACTCGAACCAAGTTCACCTCCTTATTCCATAAGGTCTTCACCTTTTGATCCAAGATCTCGATGGGTTGCTGTTCGCAAGTCAGATCGGTCTGTACAGTGATCTTTGAGTGATCAAGTATGTAGTTGGGGTCATTCACATATCGTCGTAGCTGGGATATATGGAACATATTGTGCAGTCCTTCAAATGAGGTTGGTAGTGCCAAGCGGTATGCTACTTCTCCAACTCGTTCGAGTATGTAGAACGGTCCGATGTACGTATTACTCCTCTGCTTGGAAAGATCTTCAGAAATACATGCTTTCCAGGTTGGAACTCCAGATGTTGACGTTTTACATCTGCACAATACTTCTGTCAGTCCTGGGCTATGCGCATATTTTTCCTGATCGTGTGAACCACATCTACGGTTGTTATGATCATCTCTAGCCTAAGGAGTTCACGATCGCCAATGTCGTCCCAACTCAATGGGGAACGACACTTTTATCTGTACAGTATTGCGAATAATGTCATCCTAATACTTTCCTGGTAGCTGTTGTTATATGAAAACTCCACAAGGTGTAGGTGATCTTTCCACGAACCTCCGAAATCTAGTATATAGGCTCTCAACATGTCTTCAAGGATCTGAATAGTTCGCTCGGACTGTCCGTCTGTTTGTAGATGATACGCCGTACTGAAATTCGGACTCGTCCCCAGTCTAGTTTGAAGACTCTGCCAAATTTGGGATCAGAATCTAGTATCACGGCCAGAGACGATGCAGACAGGTACCCAATGTAATCTCACGATCTCTTGTATGAGTTTATGGGTATCAAAACAAGTATAGTACAACTTGATGGTTTAAATCTTACTTTAGATTTTTACTCACCTCCATGTACTTCCTTACCAACGTCTCGGTTGATTGGCCAACTCTGAATGGAATAAAATGAGCCAACTTGGTGATTCGATCCACAATAACTCAGATTGCGCCGTTACCCTTTGTGATGTATGGGAGAGCAGTCACGAAGTCTATGATAATGTACTGCCATTTCCATTCTAGGATTGGTAACGGCTGAAGTAGACCAGCGATTCTGTGATATTCAGCCTTCACTTGCAGACATACTAAACAATTTGCCATGCTCCTTACTAATTCACACTTCATGCCATGCCACCAGTAGTATTGCTATAGATCCTTGTATATCTTCATGCCACCGGGGTGTACAGAATAAGGACTCTTCTCGAACAGGGCCGACTGGCATGCATAAACGGCTCCCATACTATAAGGATCCATCTTCGTGGATGATGAGGTCAGTTCGAAGACCACTTTCTAGTTGTTCTCGGATTTTTTGTAGCTTGGCATCATTTTCTTGAGCTGCCTTGATCTGATTGACAAGAGTGGACTGGACTTTTAAGTTCATCAATGATGAAGCGTTACATGGTATAACTACTTCAATCTCCAATCTGTGCAGTTCTTGCTGTAGTTTCTACTGAGCGGTGAGATTTATTGCTAAAGGTTGGCGATTAAGTGTATCAGGAACTACGTTCACCTTTTCAGGATGATACTGTAGGTTGATGTCGAAGTCCGCCATGAGTTTTAGCCATCTTCTCTGCTGCATGTTGAATTCCTTTTGAGTAAATACATACTTCAGATTTTTGTGGTCAGTGTATATATCCACTCGTTCTCCCAAAAGGTAGTGATGCGAAATCTTGAGTGCTAACACCATGGGTGCCTGTTCCAGATCATGTGTTGGATAGTTGCGTTCATAGACCTTTAACTCTCTTGATGCAAAAGCCACAACCCTTCCATACTGGTGTAGAACACATCCTAATTCTTTACCGGACATATCATAATATATATCGAATCCTCCAGATCGATTCGGTATTACAAGAATAGGTGCAAAGCTTAAGATCGACTTGAGTTCTACAAAAGCCTTCTCACTATTTCTGACCACACGAATGCTTCATTTTTACGTGTGAGCTTAGTCAGGGGTGCCGCGATCTTTGAAAATCCTTCGCTGATGCATCTGTAATATCCTACTAAGCTCAAAAAACTTCTTATATCTTTGACCGAGTTTGGTGTCGGCCATTCGCTAACAGCTGACACCTTAGCTGGATCCATATAGATTCCTTCACCTGAAACGACGTGTCCAAGAAATCCGACTTGGTCTAGCCAAAATTCACACTTGCTGTACTTGGCGTAGAGCTGGTGTTGTCGTAATCTCTCCAGGACAATGCATAAGTACTCGGCGTACTCTTTTTGATTCTTTGAATACACCAGGATGTCGTCGATGAAGATAACAACAAAACTGTCTAAGTACTCTCGGAAAACTTAGTTTATCAGATTCATAAAAATGGCTAGTGCAATGGTCACTCCAAATGGCATTATGAGATTTCATAATGACCATAATGAGTCCTAAACGTCATCTTCGGAATGTATGACTCCTTGACCTTCACCTGATGATATCCTGAATGAAGATCTAATTTTGAGAATACACAAGATCTACTTAATTGATCGAAAAGGTCATCGATGCGAGGTAGTGGATACTTGTTCTTAATCGTTACTTAGTTCAGGGCTCGATAATCCACACATATCATGTAGGTACCTTTCTTCTTCTTTACCAGCAGCACCGGAGATCCCCAACTTGAGGTATTGGGTGTGATCCAACATTTCTTCAGGAGTTCATCCAACTGAATACAGATCTCCTTCAATCCTTCCGGACTTAATCGGTATAGAGCTTTTATTACTGGTTGTGCGCCGGGTTGTAAATAATGCCAAACTCCAGAGCTCAATCGGGAGGCAAACCTGTTATGTCTTTAGGGAATACATCTTCGAACTCTCTAATAACCTCTGGCTTCAACCCTTCCGCTTGCAATACTGCAATCTCTGCCTTCTTTGGTTTTGCTCGGTAGATGCTAGACTCCAAAGTCTGGTCTCCGCTTTTGAAATAGAACAGTAGGTGATCTAGTATTTCAAACACTACCCTCCTTTGGCGACAGTCGATAGTAGCGAAGAAAGTTCCCAGCCAATCCATTCCCAAGACTATGTCGAAATTCGGTATGTCCAGTACCTTGAAGTCCGCATAGAATTCTCGACTGCAGATGACTATTGGACACAGATCGTATCCCAAGGTTGCTTTTAGATCGCTGTTCCCTGAACTGACATTCCAGCTGGATACGAGCGGCTTAACTGGAATCACATGAGTTCTTACGAACCGTTACTACATGAACCAATGCGATACCCCAGTATCGAAAAGCGTGAGTGCAGGTAGGGTGACTACTAAGATTGTACCTAAGTCGCGTGGGATAGATTTAGATATAACAAATATAAGATGGTTAGAAATTGAAATGACTTGAAAGGAAAGAAAGAAGAAATTTACCAGTGATAACCTGGCCCGTAGCTTCAGCCTCTTCGACCAACATGGTGAATGCTTGGCATCGCGGCACTTTCCTCTATGCCTGGTTAAACACTCAGCATTAAGGTTAAGCGGTCTGGGTGCGGGGAGCTGGTGCTGGTAGAGTTAACTGGGTAAGAAGAGCTTAGATCTTCGTTCTAGCTGGAAGGTTATTAGTCTCTCAGTTCTGGGGGCATTCTCCGATAAAGTGAGTAGAAGACCCACAAATCAAGCACAAGTTGTTCGCCCTATGACAGTTCTTCATTAGATACCCTGTTCTTTTGCAGTATTTGCAAAAGTCTGGATTTCTGTTGGTGAATGAACCACCTGGCCTCTGAGATGGTCCGTTGAAAGCTGGGCTGGAAGAGGCTCCTCCTATGATATGGTGCAAAGGACGTTTCATACCGGCCAACTGCGGTCTGCCCTTCTTCTTCACAACTGCCTCATAGTGTCAGTCAGCCTTCTAAGCAAGCTCGTGGGTTAGGAAATCCCCTATAGTGAGTGCAGCTTGAATTTCAAGGTCTAACCCTTGCTGGAATCGTCGTGCCCGGATCTCAGCAATGGGAATGAGGTGCGAAGCGAACCTGTTATGATCTTGTGTTAGCAGTGTTGTAAGTGAGATAGAAAAAATTTCAACTTGATACTATATCTTACCTGCCGAGCATGGTAAATTCAATATCATATTCATCTACAGACTTGACCCACATCGAGCCTTGCTATAAATGGATAAATTGCTGCTCCATGTCAAAGTAGGTTGTCTCCAGAAATTACTTGGTATCGAAGAGGTCTCGAAATGTTTTCCACTCTATTGGTTGCGCGGGACGGCTCTTTTTTGCCTTCCACCATACCCTGGCATTACCAGTTAGTTATAATTTAGCAACTCTTACCCAAACTATATTTGGCACTTGAACCGTTGCCAGGTCATTCTCAATCACCTGAGCCCATTCTTCTGCTTCAAGCGGGCTCTCCTTACCCGAGAAGTTCTTTGGGTGTAGTGCCTGAAACTGCTTAACTCCGGTTGCCTCCGCCTCAGGATGAGCCAGTCCTTGGTGTATGAGCGTTGTCTGCTCCCTCTGTCCCTCCAATAGGCTCTTGATAGTCTCAAGATGTACCGTTTGCTCATTGATAGCTGCTGTGACGATAGGTGGTGGTGGTAGTATAGGTGGTGGAGTATTACCATTAATGCTGGTGTTGGTATTGCTCGGAGAATCCATCACCTTGATATAAAAGACAGATTAGGATAGATTCAAGGAATTTTGAAATGCAAGGAGTGTAAATGTTTGTTAAATCCATTAATTCTTGTGGTATATTATTTATGATTTCATGTAGAACTGACCTGCATAGGAAACCAGTATAAAACCTGTCACGCCCCGCTTTCCAGTAGACGGAAACGATGGCGTGGCAAGCCCATGACATATTTATTCAGAGAAGTTCATTCCCTAAATAAATATATTAAGCATATTGAAATAATAATACACAACGCAAAAATAAATGGAGATTGTATAATTTTCAACAAATATCTTTATTTACATTCAAACATGAAATATTTACAGATACATGATTTCAACTGAAAAAGTAAATACAATAAAAGAAATTCTTATACATGTGGCACACATAAACTGAAGAAAAAGGTAGCTATTCTAAAGCCTGAGCCACGATCTAGTTGTACTCCTCCTCTGTAGAGTCTACCTCCTCGGTTCCTGATGAACATTCTAAGAAAACAATGGTGGGTGGAATGCCCATTAGCGATCTAGCGCTCGGTAAGTCCCAATGGTAAAAGTGGAAGTGATAAGTATAAAATAATCATGAAATAATGTATATGACGAGTAAAAATATATGTAAATGAACATGGTATATGTACTTTAAGTCTCAATATGGTTATTATGTTAACGTTAAATTCCAAGTGTGAATGCCAATATAACCGTAGAAGTATTCACGAGCTCAAGAGTGGGTCCTCAGGAGCAAGAAAATACGGGCTCATTTCATGTGTTAGTATCGGGACTCTAAGCTGTGGAGGAGTCGACTTGACTGAGAGTCGAATAAATAGAAAAAATAGGTTAATACGGGACTCCTGAAACTCCATTGGATTCATACAAGAAACTATTCTAAACACCTCGAGTATAATATATATTATAACTGTAAGACATCCTTAATTAATTTGATTGGTTGATTATAATCTATCTTGATCGAAACCATAAATTGCAAAAGTTGAAAAATGAAGTCGAGTAAGTCGAGTAGAATGCGAGTCATATCATTTGAAAATGTCGGTCGAGTCAAGTTAATCAAGTAGATTAATTTTGAGTTCACGTTCATATTTAGGTTTGAGTTTGTATTCGAGTTATAGTCATTTTCATATGAATGGATTTAACATTTGAATTTCTTCAGTTCGGGAGTAATCGGACAACTGCTGCACATAGACGATAGGATTTGTGCCTTTTTCCAAGACAATTGCCATTGATAACTCCGGTAATTTGCAGTATTGTCTAATCTGAATAGGCAAACACTCACTTTCCCCGGCTCTCTGGGGATCAAGAGAAATAATACCGTTTAAACCTATATTAATCTATAGTCCTTAAATATTTATTATTGTTATTTATATTATATTTATATTGTTTGCATTTCTCAAGAGAGTATTACGAAAAATACTTTAATATTGTTTAAAAATAAATCTTGAGCGTGATTTATAATATTTAGAGTTTTTATGAACATGTATTTTAATTTCAATGGTATTTTGGTGATAAAACTTAGCTTTTAAAAGTTTATGGTATTTTAATGAAAACTACTTTTTTGTAAACTTGGTGGTATTATATTAAAAATTTAATTTTTCATTTAAAAATATATTTTTTCACCATTTGTTTTTGTTGAAAATATAGTTTCATAATTTTATATATTTTTCAATGTTTAATTTGTTTTAAAAAAAGTCGTATTTCTTTTAAATCGTATTTTCATTCCTTTTGAGACCGAATTCTCCATGAGGAGCTTTGCATCTCGCTCTACTATCTCAGGAACGTGCGATAATCCGCACCATCCACAAGTGGGTTCCCTAAACAGGGTTGTGAGTGCGTAATTGCAAAAGATGTAAAAATATCGATAAAAACCTTTTTGTAAAACGTATTCTTTAAATTAATCATATATCTAAAATATCGTGCTATGAAAATATAATGTATGTGATGGGATAGGTAGTTACCCCATGAATTTCCTAGAGGTATATATGCTAGTTATCGAGTAAAGGGTTATGTTAAAGTTCATGGTATTTTTCTGAAATTGTTCGATTTGTGTTTAATTCGCATGAAATTTTAACTACATAAAAAGTAAATAATGTAAACAATATTTTGAAGTGATGTTAGAGAATTGGTATAATTTATTTGACCTATTCAAATTGATAAAAGTGTTTAAAAGACAAGATTTAAAGTTTCACTTCACTTTGTCGATATGGTTTTAGAATGCGATGTGAGTCGAAATGAAAGGAAAAAATATGGACTTATCGGTTGTGTAGCATTGAGAATAGAGTAAGGAAAAGAGAACGTGTCTTCGTGATATCTGTAGGGTTCCTAGGCACTCTCAAGAGGTCTCACAAGGCATCAACCATGCCAATTTCAAATTTTAACGGTGCCGAGAAACCCTAACAAGATCGTTGGCTAAAAGTTTAGGCGAAAACAAAAACTAGTTAACATCTAACTACAAGAATACGGAAATACAACCTTTGTAGATCCGTTTCTCCACCTCCATAGCTCCGCAATGAAGTCTCCTCGCTGTCCATATCAAATCCCGGGGTCTAGCGTCGGCTTCATCGGAGAAAGAGCGGGCTAGGTCATCGACGACGTGCCGAAGATGATCTACGTCGAGGCATCACTAGATCAAGCTCCACCTTCACCAAGCCTTGAAAACTTATGAAGGAAACACACTCTACTACTTGGCAAGAGGTAGAGGATGAAGAAATAGGAAGTGGGTTCACTTTAGAATTGGATTTCTCACTCTTTTTCATCAATCACCATTGATGAAGAAAGGTTTTCTTCATTGAAGAAGACGAAGAAGAAGATGAATATTATGATAAGTATTGTAGAATAATTGAAAAAGAATTATCCTTATCATAACATGAACCATGGTTTGATGTAGAGAGTTAACTCAAGTTAGATGAATGGTTAGGGTTTGAAGAAGAAGACAAAAAGGTTACATGAGTCAAAGTTGCATGAAGCTTCATGAAGCTTCATGTAAGAAAGCAACCTTTTTATTTTCTTTTCCCTTTTTCTTTTAATCCAAATTAAAAGATAAATGAATAAATGAATAATAAATAAAACCCTAACCATTTACTTAACCAAGGTTTAACTCTTTACACAAAACCTAGTAATCTTGCATCATCAAACATGATACAATCAAGTGTACAAAAGTATATCACATATACAATGTGCACACCCGAGTGAGAATATCCATTTAAAGTGAACCGATACTAGTTAATGCAAAGTAATATATCAAATATATAATTATACATTAAATCATTAAATCAACACTTGATTTAACGATCCGGTCATATCACATATAACCGACTAGTATCAAATGTATCGGCTTATCGAATCAATTCTTGATTCGATAACTAGGTTATATCGCATACAACCATTCGATACATTCATCGCGAGAATAGAATACGGTATCACATACACGTATTATTCTCGGTCCCGCACATATCTCATATGCGCTCCTATTTCGTTTCGCTTGAGCCAGGAAACCTCTGTGTAGGACTCTAAAGACTCGTCAATACGCCGGCAGCAGGTGATGATCATATCAAACACCCACAAGCCGCAAGCGGTCTGCTAAACGTAACGGCCACCCGGGTATTGAGCGATCAGAAGATCGACGAGTAAGCCCGCTCACACTCCTGTGAATCCAACCAGTAACACTACCGTACAGTCCGGTCTGATCGTCTGATATGTCGCATATCTCGCCTAGGGGTGGTAAACGTCAGACCCCAATAGCTCGATAAGTCGTGTCGATATGAGGTCTATAACAATTCGAGAAACTACTGGTAACACTTACCAGTAAATCTCAGCAACCCTGGCCAGGGATTTCCTGTTATAGCCAATCGAACACAGCGCAACATCAACCCCCTATACCGGGAGAGACGAATCCCCTCATATCGCTCATTGCCTCCATGTGACTCGGGACTGTACCCAAAAACCACCGTTTTGCATGCCCTCTTGGACGTGGTAAGATGGAAATCAAAGCACAGTGGGAACCACACAAGACTCTATGACGATCTCGGGTCAACAGACTACTCTGTACCAGTGTCACCAGAGAACTGCCATCTGACGTAAGGTATAATACCATCTGGGAGTTCTCGGCGAGTCCGTCCAGTGTACCCAGTCTCCACTGAGCACCCGTATATCATCTCTGATGTCAAACACCGATGGATATGGGATCATCCATCGCCCATCTGTATGGGTCGAGAAGGTATACGCTAGTCTACTCTGGTATATCGATGCCCTGTCTCGATATACCCACGACTAGGGACATTGAAGGATCTACTTATGGACTACCCTGTCCCCACTAGTATGATCCGCATCATAGTCCAGGTAGTCAAGTACACATCCTAAGGGCTTTACCAACATGTAACAGAGAGACAATCAGTGTACACGTTAAGGTAAAGATCAACCAGATAGCATACTATCATGTCGAGCAAGAAAGTCCTCTCTATATATGTCCAAGCATCCACTACAATATACATCCTATGTATAGTAATGGCCTCTAGGGCATACATATAACTAACAATCTCCCACTTGCACTAGGGCCATCTGATAGCAGTGGTTGTAGTATCTCATACTCAACCATCCCATAAAAATCTCTCTCTGGGAACAGGCCTTTGTGAGTGGATCCGCTGTGTTGTCCTCTGAGTCTACTCTCCTAACCTCGATCCCTTAGAGATCAACCATCTCCATGATCAGGTGATACTGCCTTAGAATATGTCTGGATCACTGATGGGACCTGCGTTCCTTGGCACAAGCCACAACTCCATTGTCTCACAATGGTTGGAACGTAGTTCATCTCATGAACCAATATACACCCAGACTGCCTCTATGATAGCATCTTAAGTAGCGATGTATCCAGCCTTTATCATCTAGTATGCCACGGTATTTAGCTTGGAACCTTTCCAACATACCGTCCCTTTACTGAGGGTAAAGACAATGCCTGCGACTGACATTCAGTCGTCATTATCACCCTGAAACCCTTCCAGTGATTCTCCCCAGGATCGATTGATACCATCTCACTACAACTAGTGAGTATCCTAATATACAATTAGATCTATCTCATAGATCCAAAACCCAGGATTTAGGAGGTATCACTTTGATCCTATATGGAGAATCATTGTGATAGACGGAGATTGATCGAGCGTAGCATAGGAAACTCCTTCCCTATCAAGAGTATGTCATCCACGTACTCTACGAGGATCGCCACCATACTCCCTACTACTCTTTTGTATATACAAGGTTCATCTACCATTTTGATGATGTCAAACTCTTTGACTATCTCATCAAAACAGATGTTCCAACTCCGCGATACCTGCTTTATCCTATAAAATATCTTGTACACGTTTTCGCTGCTCCCACTGTCTACGAAGCCCTCTGGCTGTGTACTTATAGACTCTCTCTTCTAAAACATCATTTAGAAAAGCAGTCATGGCACCCAACCGCCAGATATCGTAGTCATGGTATGTAGCCGTGGCAAGTAGGATCTGAATGGACTTAAGCTTAGCCACTTGAAAAGGTTTCATCATTATCCACGCCTGGTCGATGACGAAAAGCTTTAACAAGTCTAGCTTTGAAAGTCTCAACTTTTCCATCTACACCAAGTAATCTTCTCAAGATATACTTGCTCCTGATGGGGATTTAACCCTTCAGATATAGCAACCAAAGTCCATACTTTGTTGGTGTACATGGATTCCATCTCAGATCGCTAAACATCCAGCCATTCTTACAGAGTCCCACTCTAGATGGCCAGCTCGAAACTAGTTGGGTCATCATCTCATGATGCAAACCTCGCTCCCACTGTCATAGAGAAACAGAAGTATCTCTCAGGTGGGTGAGGAACCCTACTAGATCGGCGGAGAGGCTGAGGTTCGTTGGAATCTACTGAATCCTTTGGTTCTATCAAATCATCAGCTGCAGTTTGTATAGCTGGAACCTTTCCAGTTCTACATTACAGACTTTGCCTCAAGCTTGTCCGGATTTTGCTTTCAGACATAGGCCGGTCAACCCCAAATCTTAACTAGCTTAAGACATGGGCTCTTCCCTTTCCATATCAAATATGAAGTGGTAGGCAACTGATTTGATTTGAACCCTATTCAATAGGTATGCAGCTTCTCAAGTGCATAACTCCCAATAAGAAAACAGGTAACTCAGTATTACTCATCATAGAGCACACCTTATCATATAGGGTGTGATTGCTCCACCCCGATTTACCATCGTGCTATGGTGTATACGGAGGAGTAATGCTGAGAGAGAATCTCATTCTCCTTTAGAATTTGTCCAGGAATTCCATGCACAAGTATTCTCCTCCTTGATCTCATCATAGGACATAATACTTATACCCGTATTGGTTCTCTACTTCTAACTTATATTCTGTGAATACCTCAAAAGGTTCGGACTTGTGTTTCAACAGGAACATAGGTCTGAATCTTGAGAGATTATCAGAGAATGTAACGAAGTACAAAGAACCGGTCTTGGCATGTGTAGACAGGGGACCTTACATACATCAACATGTATCATCCCAAGAGTTTACTAACTCTTTCTCTGTTTCCAATAAACGGAGCTATGGTCATTTTATCTTTGTGACATGACTGGCGAGTTTCACAAGATGTAAATTCAAACTAATTTAAATATGCATCTTTATGTAACTCTAGCTAGTCGGGTCACATTGATCTGACCTAGTCTACAATACCTCAAGAAGGAATCGTTCAATTCTGAACTCTTCCTCTTGTGTGTGTTCTGTATACTAAGAACTGTAGTTTGATTTAGAACATCAACGCTTTTAGATAACGTGCCTGAACCGATCAACTTTTGATATAGGAAATGTTCAAAACATTATCCAACAATACAAAATTTTATCATTTCTTTACTAATAAAGAGAGTGATATGATTTTGTATATCAGGTTCGGTATCTAATAACATTCGTTCAGAATCAATGTATTTGGATTACAGGGTGACAGTGACCAACAGACTTGGCTGCAACTCTTGCCCCATTTTCTGCCTCATGAAACTTATCACCCATTCTCAGTTCTCTACCTTTCTGTAGCCCTATGTAACATATTACATATCTGGAATCCTGATCTGGTATCACATACCCAGGACGTAAAGGATACTGAGAAACATTTCTCTGTAATGAACACACCCGAAGATGATGCATCAGCATGCACTCTCTTCGTTTGGGCGGCATAGGAATTCTGGTAATCCCCAATTTCCTGCTCTGTCTTATAACAATTATAAGTTGGAGCGGGACCAACGTTCCCCAGCTCAGTATAACAAGCGGGTTCGGTCAATAATCCGTTTTATTATCTTGATTAAGGCGTGACATGGTCGCTACCAGGAGAGAGAGAGAAGAAAACACTCAGCGTGCGCTCTTGCAAGAATAGATTGGTTATTATTTTATCTAATCAGGATGGTTCCCACTGCTTTTTATCAAATCTTCCTTCAAACCCTAAAAGGAAAGACTAGCCGGGATTAATTACACACTACAAGTTCGCCAATCTTTCAGCCAGGCCAGTGTCGGTACTTTGAGGGAGGTCCCCCGTACTTTCGCACGAACCTAATTAATGTAAACCTCGTTTTCCCAGAGGCGTAACCCCGTTAACACCTTTCTAGACACCTACTTGATCCGCTAATTGTAATATGTAAAACTCTCCCAGGAGTAACTCTTACTCGCAGCGGGTATCGGGATCCAACTATCTCATAGAAGGTATGCAATCTCATTGCAAATTCCAACACTTGAAATTCCCGATAATATTTTGCCCCTAGCGTCCTATGACCTTGACAGAGGTCAACAAACCATAGGCTGCTAGTCAAGTTCAACCCGTCATTTCCTGATTGAAGTAAACCCACCCGCACGACCCTTGACAGAGGTCAACAAGGTCGCACGACTACCCTAAATCAATCACATCATATGCTTATGCAGATAAGCACTAATCAGCTACCGCACACTACGCATTGACAGAGGTCAACAAACGCAGCACGAATACTAACCAGTACATATCTGAAATGACGGAGGGCTACGACAGGTTTTTCTGAAAACCTATTGCGTAATGAACTTGATATCGTTGTAGGATCGAATGAATTTTGAAATGGAGTGTTTTTTAGGCTTTTCTAGTTTTGCTAAAGGAGTCACTCCCGGTGAAGGGATCGTCGGTCCTTTCCTCGTCGAATGAGGTGCGGGATATATCATATATATCACTGTGCAAAGCAAAAACTATAGAAGCAATCAAAAGACAAACCGAGTGTGTAGCATCTGCCAGTTATTGCTAAAGGAGTCACTCCCGGTGAAGGGATCTCGGTCCTTTCCTCATCGAATAAGGTGCAGGATATATCATATATACCGCTGTGCAAAGCAAGAACTGTAGCTACCTGTTTTATTTTGAAATTCGATTCTACAACATCTTAGGTTTCTTTTATTTCATTAATCTCATTAATGAAGTCCCATCATTTAAAGTACCTAAACATCACAGATAAAT
The DNA here is from genome assembly GCA_030015575.1 of Agapanthus africanus. Classification (NCBI taxonomy): domain Eukaryota; kingdom Viridiplantae; phylum Streptophyta; class Magnoliopsida; order Asparagales; family Amaryllidaceae; genus Agapanthus; species Agapanthus africanus. The sequence goes on from JASDDO010000019.1 coordinate 328,777,637, forward strand.
ACGACGTACACTTATGCCATCCGCATTCGCCTCGATGTCCCCTCGTGCACCGTTAGGTTAGGTAACTAACGGCAGAGCGGGGCAGGGCTAGCGCGGGTGTAAAACATAAGTAACATCTATATAATATATCATATATACTATATAAAGTATCTATCACAGAACATCACATGATCACATCACAGATATCGCAGCAGAAGAATCATATGAAATATTGGATATACTAGGACGTCCGTGTTTTCAATACGAGCCAGTATAAAACAAGGATTCTACGGTCGCGATGAATAGCCAAACCCATACCCCTAGACCCCTACGAGAGCGGCAAGCAACCCTACCAATTCTGGAGTTAGGAGACCCGGACTCGACTCCTCGAGTTGGTCTCCCACTGGACCCCAGAACCCGGTTACTTGTGCTCCCCTCCTTGGGTCTATCCTAGTGCGGAAAAGTAAATAATATACAAAGGGTGACATCTTCCGCAACCTGGAAGCGCCCCAATAAAAGAATATTACATACAAGTTTTTACATGAATGAAAATGAAAAACACTCATCTCACATAAAAACCCCCGGCTATTCAAACACGACGATCCAATATAACATATCCAGCAACACATAACATCACACGTCATCAACGTAAGTAAATATGCGCATCCCAATTGTCGTTGACATATAGCAACGAAACCGGCGATATCACATATTACACTTACGGTCACAGAAAAGAAAGTGTAAAACTACAACAGTTGGAATCCGCAACCTCCTCAGACATCGCATGCCTGACCAAATGAATTCCTTAGACATCACATGCCTAACAATTATAAACCCCGCATTTTAGTCTCAAAATCGAAAACTCTTTTCAATATCAAGTCGGGCAACTCAACAAGATTCCCGACATCCTGATCGAATGCTCGTCGCAAACTTTAGTAGACAGCCGCACCCCCGACGCCGTCGACGAAGTGCACCAAGGCGGAACACCGCCACCGCGAGCACCCGAACGGATGCTTTCGGCGACGGGGTTCTCCTACAGTCACTTGGTCGGGGCTATAGGGTGAGGCTGTCTATTAAGTTTACCCGGCGAGTATCCGCGTACACTACGTGATTGCGACAGACTTTTGATCACATCAAAATTCCGTGGCCACCGATCAAGTGAGACTAAACTGCTATGTTTATAACATTCATTCAGTTATCTCATAACTTCTTGTGAATTCCAATTATTGTATCTCATTCCGGATAAATAGAAAATGTTAAACTTTCCGATCGAACAGTCAAACACCCAAGTTTTCCCGAAACAGATCAACTCTTGAAATAAGTCTAAAAACATTCAGTTCGTGCCTCAGTACCAACGGTCCAGCCGTAGAAGGGTCAAGCCAACGCCTCACATGTGGCACGCCGTACTGCCCCAAACCCTAAGGTTCAAAGGGCAGTTCAAGACGGTCACATAATCGAGTTAAGGTTTGTTGTCTTCTAGAGGGTCCATCGAGTTACTTGCACTACTTAGAACGTCTTTAAACTACGGGAAAATCCAACACTTGGAAATTTCCCGACAGGGGAAAAATTGGGTATTTATATCCGTTCGAACTTTTTAACATATTCTAAAATTTATCCGGAAAGCCACACAGACAAAATTTGATAATCCGATCGAACATTCGAATCCCCAAAACAACCCAGAAAAATTCAACTCTTGAATAAATATTAAAAATTCCCAGAAAATCCAGCATAATTAAATAGGAATTACTGTGCAACAATGGGAAGGTGACGTCATCACCTCGCCGCGGAACCGCCGCAGAAGCCAGGCTTCTGCCGCGGTTCCGCCGCACTTTGTACTGTTCATGAGAAACTTTTTGCGCCGTAATTCTTAGATTTCCCTGCTGAATTTTTTAGCAATTTTTAATTTGGAAAAATCCACGTTTTCAGAAAAAGTCCAGAGAGCGTGGAAAAGTGGGGTTTCGGGTTCGATCGGACTTCAAACTCCGTCTAGACTTCGCCTAAGGCTCTAGCTAGGCTCTGATACCACTGTAGGGTTCCTAGGCACTCTCAAGAGGTCTCACAAGTCATCAACCATGCCAATTTCAAATTTTAACGGTGCCGAGACCCCCTAACAAGATCGTTGGCTAGAAGTTTAGGCGAAAACAAAAACTAGTTAACATCTAACTACAAGAATACGGAAATACAACCTTTGTAGATCCGTTTCTCCACCTCCATAGCTCCGCAATGAAGTCTCCTCGCTGTCCATATCAAATCCCGGGCTCTAGCGTCGGCTTCATCGGAGAAAGAGCGGGCTAGGTCATCGACGACGTGCCGAAGATGATCTACGTCGAGGCATCACTAGATCAAGCTCCACCTTCACCAAGCCTTAAAAACTTGTGAAGGAAACACACTCTACTACTTGGCAAGAGGTAGAGGATGAAGAAATAGGAAGTGGGTTCACTTTAGAATTGGATTTCTCACTCTTTTTCATCAATCACCATTGATGAAGAAAGGTTTTCTTCATTGAAGAAGATGAAGAAGAAGATGAATATTATGATAAGTATTGTAGAATAATTGAAAAAGAATTATCCTTATCATAACATGAACCATGGTTTGATGTAGAGAGTTAACTCAAGTTAGATGAATGGTTAGGGTTTGAAGAAGAAGACAAAAAGGTTACATGAGTCAAAGTTGCATGAAGCTTCATGAAGCTTCATGTAAGAAAGCAACATTTTTATTTTCTTTTCCCTTTTTCTTTTAATCCAAATTAAAAGATAAATGAATAAATGAATAATAAATAAAACCCTAACCATTTACTTAACCAAGGTTTAACTCTTTACACAAAACCTAGTAATCTTGCATCATCAAACATGATACAATCAAGTGTACAAAAGTATATCACATATACAATGTGCACACCCGAGTGAGAATATCCATTTAAAGTGAACCGATACTAGTTAATGCAAAGTAATATATCAAATATATAATTATACTTTAAATCATTAAATCAACACTTGATTTTACGATCCGGTCATATCACATATAACCGACTAGTATCAAATGTATCGGCTTATCGAATCAATCCTTGATTCGATAACTAGGTTATATCGCATACAACCATTCGATACATTCATCGCGAGAATAGAATACGGTATCACATACACGTATTATTCTCGGTCCCGCACATATCTCATATGCGCTCCTATTTCGTTTCGCTTGAGCCAGGAAACCTCTGTGTAGGACTCTAAAGACTCGTCAATACGCCGGCAGCAGGTGATGATCATATCAAACACCCACAAGCCGCAAGCGGTCTGCTAAACGTAACGGCCACCCGGGTATTGAGCAATCAGAAGATCGACGAGTAAGCCCGCTCACACTCCTGTGAATCCAATCAGTAACACTACCGTACAGTCCGGTCTGATCGTCTGATATGTCGCATATCTCGCCTAGGGGTGGTAAACGTCAGACCCCAATAGCTCGATAAGTCGTGTCGATATGAGGTCTATAACAATTCGAGAAACTACTGGTAACACTTACCAGTAAATCTCAGCAACCCTGGCCAGGGATTTCCTGTTATAGCCAATCGAACACAGCGCAACATCAACCCCCTATACCGGGAGAGACGAATCCCCTCATATCGCTCATTGCCTCCATGTGACTCGGGACTGTACCCAAAAACCACCGTTTTGCACGCCCTCTTGGACGTGGTAAGATGGAAATCAAAGCACAGTGGGAACCACACAAGACTCTATGACGATCTCGGGTCAACAGACTACTCTGTACCAGTGTCACCAGAGAACTGCCATCTGACGTAAGGTATAATACCATCTGGGAGTTCTCGGCGAGTCCGTCCAGTGTACCCAGTCTCCACTGAGCACCCGTATATCATCTCTGATGTCAAACACCGATGGATATGGGATCATCCATCGCCCATCTGTATGGGTCGAGAAGGTATACGCTAGTCTACTTTGGTATATCGATGCCCTGTCTCGATATACCCACGACTAGGGACTTTGAAGGATCTACTTATGGACTACCCTGTCCCCACTAGTATGATCCGCATCATAGTCCAGGTAGTCAAGTACACATCCTAAGGGCTTTACCAACATGTAACAGAGAGACAATCAGTGTACACGTTAAGGTAAAGATCAACCAGATAGCATACTATCATGTTGAGCAAGAAAGTCCTCTCTATATATGTCCAAGCATCCACTACAATATACATCCTATGTATAGTAATGGCCTCTAGGGCATACATATAACTAACAATATCGTCGGGAATGGGGCCGGTCTTCAACGGAATGAAGTCGATCGCTAATTTCACTTGACTAGCCTTAACTTTTCTTGAACTTAGAGAATTTTGAGAGAATTTTTGATAAAGATTTTCAGAATAGGGAGCTCTAGGGGATGAGGTGTATTTATAGTGTAGAAGTGAGGGTGTGTGAGTAAAAGAATTTGAATTAAAAAGAATTAAAATAGGATTAATGATCGAAATGAAAGGTCTTTGGTTTAATTCAAAGAAATCAAATATTACAGAGAAGTAGAGGGGAGTTGAAGAGGTGCATGGACAAAGAATGGAGGTGATTGGGGCTAGTTGAACCGTCGGCGGCAGCCAGATAAGCGATTTGGGCGGTCGGATTTGCTCCATCTGCCTCGAGATTCATGCCACATGCTATATTCTGTATTAACTCCTCATATATCCCGTTTGATTTTTCTGAAACTTTTCGATTCTCCGTGTATTGTATGTGTAACTCTTGGACTTCTGAAACATTAAAAAGAAAATTATTAAAAGTAATTAGGATTAATGTGATTTGAACACGCAAGTTATTGCACAACAGTAGGGAGTATTAACCAGTGAGGTACAAGCTATTTCTTAATTTTATTAATCAAAATTAATTTATAACTCCTACTCAGGATGAAATAACCCTTCTATATATTAAACAAGTTAATTTTGTATAAGGATTTCAAAGTCGTTAAAATGTAGCGTCTCACTTTGGAGATTCAAGAGCGTTTAGCGCACGAGCTGGAGACTTACTCTGGGGTAATGAACGTAGCCTGCAAGATTGAGACTGTTATGGATAATAGAAAGAGGTTTTAGACAAGAGGGCTGAGACGTCCTGTTGGCCAGAATTTAGGATGGACCCCAGTCCAGTCAGGTGGAGAGATCCCAGTCAGGCGGCATGGTGGAGTTCAGATGAAGCATGTCGCCGTCTTACCACAGCGGAAAGCCGTTTGCAACTACTTTCAGAAACCGGGGCATATTCAGAAAGATTGTCGCAGGGCTAATGGTCAGTGTTTGATTTGTGGGGCTAGTGGTCATCAGATTAGAAATTTGCTCCATGAGGTCGGAGTTTAGCGGATCCAACCAACAGCAGAGAGTTTCATCAGGACCCGTTCACATGGAATCGCCACTCATTCCCCAGAAGCAAATTTTTGATCAAATCCGAAGCAACGCAGGCTATAAGCAAGAGCGGGCCTTTAGTTTGACGGCCGAGCAAGTGGAGACGTAAGAGATTGTCGCCACAGGTACTTGTTCACGCCAAATTTTTTTGGCTAAAAGCTACTTGTTCCCTTATAAAAGAGGAGGGAGAGTTCTCAACTAAAAGAGCCCCATGTGTAGAACACGTTGTTGGGGTCAAAAATTGCACCCCGGTTGATCAAGTCAAAGTCAAAGTCAACCCCAAGCCAGGTGGGTCCAAGCCCAGCTCAAGTGGGCCCATGCCCAAGTCAAGCCCCGCGGCCGTCCTCCCCCATGCCAAAATAAAAATCATGTAACAAATAATTTTGATGTAATTTTTTGTGCATGAATGTAAGAAAAATGGGCATAAAACCAAATTTCTATAAAGCCTCTGGCTTATATGCAAAATAAATGAGCACATGAGATATGGGATGAGCAAAATACCATTTTGTAAAGCCCAAGGGGCTATGTGTAATTTTGTAAGTCTATATAAGACAACATAATGATGAATAAAAAAAGAACCTTTCATTATCTAAAATTCTAGGGTTTGTGCCTCCTTCCCCTTTCTCAAGGGTCTAAAACCTTCTTCCTCTTTTCGAATTAAGTTAAGACTTTAACTCTTTCTTTTTCAAAAAGAAGTAGTTTTTCACCAAAAAACACATAAAGGGGAGCTCGGATCTCCTATCAAATCTCTAAAAGGGATGATTTTGAATCTCACTCTCCTTTTCCCCAAGATCTGGCCAACCGAGAGGAAGAAGAAGGAGACTCATCTCCAAAAATTACCACATTGGGAGGATCCAAAGCTTAAAAGAAGAGCCAAAGATTTTTAGGAGTTTAACTCCATTCAAGATCTGTTGGAGTTTAACTCCATAAATTAAATCTCTGATAGGAGTTCAACTCTAAAACCTCTTGGGAGTTCAACTCTCCAACCTAGGGGCTAAACTCCTTTCCCGCTGGTGTTTCCAGTGGTCGTGTGGCGCGCACGTGACCCATGGACGCTCCACGTTTGCATGCAGCGTATGTGACCCGTGGGCGCCCAGCGGTCGCGTGCCGCGCATGTGACCCTTGGGTGCCCAGCGATCACGTTCCGAGAACGTGACCCATGGGTGCCCCGCGGTCGCGTGTAGCGCATGTGACCCGCGGGCGCCCAGCGGTCACATGCATGGCACATGACCCCCGGGCACTAAAGTGCCCACGTGCGCGCACGTGACCCACGGGCACTAAGGCACCCACGTGCGCCTCACACGACCCGCGGTCACGTGCAGCGCATGTGACCCATGGTCGCATGCACAGCACGCGGCTCGCGGTCGCGTGCACGATATGTGGTCCGCGGGCACTAAAGCACCTACGTGTGCCCCATGCGACCAGCTCAGCGCCCCGTGGTCACGTGCAGCGGACGTGACCCATGGGCGCCTTATGGTCGCGTGCTGCGCACGTGACCCCCTGACGCCCAGCGCCCATGTGTTGCGCACGTGACCCGCGACGCCAAGCGCTCACGCGCCAGGCACGTGACCCATGGGCACCATGCACCCACGTGCCACGCACGCGTCTTTAAGATGCCCCTCACCCCTCATTTTTCATGCACTCCACACCAAAACACGTCCCCCGTAAAAAAACTCTGCGGGGCCCCCGATATATCAAAACCCCCTTTCAAAACACAACCTATGCACACTACACATTGAGTTCGCATGACCAGTTTAACCCGTCAATCAGAGGTTCCTTCGCTCCAAAGACAAGGGGTAATTAACGGCAGCTTAGTCCACGGCTGCCGGAGATTCGGATCCCCACAATCAATAAACCCCAGCCTACCCTAGGCAGGGGGAATCTGTAATGCGCGTATTTCCATCTCAATGGGGTGGCGAAAAACACCCTACACATGTGAGTGCCTATATGCAACGCATATAGACACTACAATTAAAACAATTGCAAGGCTAAAACAGCCCCGCGTGTTTAACACGTGAGTGCCTTTATGCAATGCATATAGGCACTGCAATTAAAACAATTGCTAGGCTAGAACAGCCTCACGTGTTTAACACTCGACTGCCTATATGCAACGCATATAGGCACAACAATTAAAACAATTGCCAAGATAATAAGTCTTACGCGTCAAACACGTGATGACACTTCCCTACGTAGAATTCAATTCTACTCAACAAGGAACCGTTGGATCAAAGATCCAATGATGATAGAATTAAATTCTATTGAACTTTTAAATGGGAAATGATATTTTCTGTTAAACAGAAAGTTGACGGATTAAAGATCCCATGAATTGGAAAATATTTTTCATCTCACTTTAAAACAAAAAAATTGTGCTCCGTTAAACTAAGCACCCTTGTATTAAAAATCCAATGATGATTAAAAGTCACCAATCTACAGAATAAATTCCGTACAGGAAAATATTTTCCTAATCTTGTTTAAGAAACATGAAAATATATTCTGTGAGACAGAACCCTTGGATCAAAGACCCAACAGCAGGTAGAACCCCCAAATTAATTGAAGCCTCTCAATGAGAGATTTCCTAAAACTAATTACCAAACTTCTCTCCACTATATAAAGAACCCAAGACTTCAAGTTAAGAAAAAGAGGAGGAAGAAACAGAAGAGAACATACAAAATAAAGGAAAAAAGGAGAAGGAGAATTCAATTCTTTAAAAGAAAAAGATGCCCTTCTTAAACAAAAAACCCTAGGTAAGAAGAAAATAAAGAGATTATCTTATCTCTTCTTTAAGGGTTTAACCCTTTATACAAGAACTTAGTTCTTCCTCTGGTTGAGGTCTGCAGAAGATGATCTCCCCATAAGTTGAGAATTTAATTCTCATCGGGGAGATTCTGTTATGCAGATTCAAAATTTAAGGGAACGAATTAAGTTCAAAGAATTTAATTCTTATAAAAGTATATAGGAATTTAATTTCTCTGATAAAACTAGGGTTTAACCCTGTAAAAGAATTTAATTCTTATAAAACAAGAGACTTGAAATTCTCTAAACTCATATCCCAGCAGTGTTAATATGAGCTTAAAATCTTCATGCACATAGAAGGAAAGAATGGTGATTCATTAGTGTTAAACACTATAACGAAACCTCACGTGTTTTCCCACGTGAACACCTCTGATGATCAAAAAAAGAATGGTTGGGACCGGGTCACGTGTTTTACATGCGAGCATTTAAAAAGAACAAGAAGTGCCTCGTAGGATAGTCATATGTTTCCCATGCGAGCGCCTAAAAGAAGAACAAGAAGTGCCTCCTAGGGTAGTCATGTGTTTTCCACGCGACCCCTAATCAAGTGCTTAGCACTTATATAAAAAAGAGAATAGACCCAAAAACAGCGCTCACATTTTGAAGGCGCCTCACGTGTTCGGACATGAGCACCACAGGGTCCAAGTGCTCAACACTTATAAATGAAAGAGAAATAAAATCCAGAGAACAGTTCCCATTTCCAGCGCCTCACGTGCTCACAAGTGAGCCAAATGCTTAGCACTTATAAAAGAAGAGGGAAGCACGACCCAAAAAGGCAGTGCCCAACTTTGAGGTGCCTCACGTGCTCACACGTGAGTGCCATAAGAATTAAGTGTTTAACACTTATATATGAACGGGGACATGAACAAAATGAACAGTGCTAGCTTTAAGGTGCCTCACGTGCTCACACGTGAGTGCCACAAGAATTCAGTGTTTAACACTGCGTTAGAACCTCATGTGGGAACATGTGAATGCTGAGCATACACTAGTCTTTAACACTATAGGAAATCAACTCCAGCCACAAGTTGGCTAAGTCTTCTTGAGATTAAAACATCTTTGATCTCCAAATAGATCGAGCCTCTATGCTTATGACTTCCCAAGCTAATCTTAGTCTCAAAAGACGACTAGTGATCTTCCGACGGATATTCATCCTACATCTCCCCTCAATCTGGAAATTTGTTCAAAGGTACATCTCTTCACACCTTTGATACATGTCGTTGTAATTCTTTAACGTCTTTAGAGAGATGGCGGGTCCTGACAACCAACAACTCTTTGGTACACTTCCAAACCGATGGGCGCATCCCAATACGGAACGAAACTTTTTTAAACTAACAACGGACCGAAACATCCTTAAACTAAAACAATAGAGCCTAAATGCTCTTTTGTTGGATCTGAATAATCCTAAAACCTTGTTAAGTAGATCTTAGTCTAATTGGACTAACGTATCCTTAACAAACATTTAAGTTGATCTTAATCTCGAAAGAGATTAACGAGCCTTAAATCAAACCAAACCCAAATCTAAGAATATACGGATTTGGACTAATCCACGTCCTACGGGCGGCAACATAAATTAGTATCCGTATACAATCCATGGGCAACCAAAAATAAAACAAACACACACGACGCGAAGTGAACTTCCGGAGCAGGAGAAAGTGGTTATCGCTACGCGGTAACGTAATTAACTGCAGAGGCTTGCGCTTGTAGGGAAGAGCGTCTCCACAATCAAAAACCCCTCGCAAACGAGGAGGAATCTGACGAAGTCTGCTACAACGGCCATATCCATCCAAATCTCCAATACACGGTGCCATAAATCAACTTGGCATTTTTGGAGAGGTGGACGGATAAAATCAAATAGCATCTGCCCCCAAATTCAGGCAAGACGATCCATCCCGGTTTCATCCCCGTTTCCGGCGGTGAACAGATTTTGGAACCCCCGATGGGACCTTTTTCTCTTTCCACTCCACATTTCGTGTGTCGTGTTCGTGAATAAGATCACGGTTTGCTATGGTTGCCCATGGATTCGAGGTACTAAGATTTGGTGTCTTTCTATTGTGCAGAAGATAACATCGATGGCTTCTAGCTGCACTAATTGCAACAGCAACTCTCACTCCACCCCAATTGGAGGAGTGACATACGGGCCGAACGCAGCCTGCATCCTTTCAATGCCGGTAGGACAGGTGACTCAGGCTACCACTGGATTGTTCTTTGGGACCATGCTCCCGCCAGTAAGCTTCAGTGCCCCAGTGCCACCACAATAAGCTCTAAAGAAGTCGGTCTTCGATCGACTTGCAACCTCCACGGCCCCTCTCAATGGGTCATTCAATTCTGACACCTCAGTCTTCAACATGCTGAGCCACAGCTCAAGTGGGCCCGCAAAGAGGTTCGCGATACCTGAAGGGGTTATCCCTCAACGGATAGCCGTTCCAGCTTCGGCGGGAGAAGTCGGCACAAGAGTTTCTCCTACCAAAGGATCAGTCTTCGCAATATTGGCCGTTCCAACTCCTCTGATGGGTGAAGTCGTCCAAAGTGCTTCCCCTACCAGAAAGTTGGCATTCGACAGATTGGCCGTTCCCTCTCAACGGACGTCAGTCTTCGATAGGCTGGCACCAGCAGTAGCCCTTCACCAAAGCAGGGGGCATGACGAAGCCACTTACACAACTGAGGTGATCCCATATGCAAGACATGCTCGACGTCGCCACTGGCGTCGGGTGAGAAGAGCTAGGGGAAACTCCCCCTCTGGACTTACCCCACCAGCTCCAATGGTAGAAATTGACGCTTCCGTTCCAACTGGGAATAGTTTCGATCCGCTCAGGAGGGTGAGAAAGAACTCTCCAACCGCTGTATTGAAGAAGTCGCCTCCGCTTGCTGAAAACATGACATAGGTGAAGCCGAAGCAGCCCCCTCAGCGGCTGTCCTCCAAAATCTACAGGGTCTAGCGGAAAGTCGAAGACTCTGTAATTGACAAAAATTACTCTCGCTGACTAGAGAAAAAGAAGGCTCGGGAGGAGGTGGACCATCCATCCTCCATACAACGAAAGGCCTAGTCCACATGGGTGCCTGTTGCAACAGCCCCTCCAACTTCAGCCTCCCACAAAAAGAGAAGGCCTGAGAATCTCCCACCACTGGCGGCAAACCCCAAAGGTGATGGACCCAAACGCCCTAAGTCTGGAGGCATGGTTGTACATACTGTCTACATGGCTTCTAGAAAATAGGATAGTCTTCCTTCCGTGAGTCATCGACCGCAACCTCGGCCGTTGACAAAAGCTCAGAGGCAACAACAAAATCTCCAAGAGATGCTGACGAAAATGGCCGCACTCACTGGGCAGAAAGAATGTCCGGAATCAGCAAGTAAACAGCGCTAGGAGCAGGAGACTGATACGGAATTTCTGTGAAGGGTGCTCGAAAAGAAGGATAAGGAGGCCACGGAATAGGCTGCTAATATAAAGTAGATGATGCTTCTTTTCCAAGACGTGGTTGGGATGATGATCCAGCACGAACCTCCAGCTGAGGACCCGCCGATAATTATCGAGGACGACAAAGGGAAAACGTTAAACCCTCTTCCAGCTTTGTCGACAGCCATGGAGGAAACGATCTCCAAAGCTACCCTTGATGATTACATAGCTCAAGAAATACGAGCTCATCAAGCGAGTGAAACGGCCGGCCAAGTGGTCAGAACTGGGCGACCTTATCCTGGCTGGTACGATCAAATCAAGTACCCGCCAGGATATACGATCACTAAGTTCCATGTGTACAAGGGGACGGAAATCCGCATCAGTACGTCGCCCAGTTCAGAGCATTATGCGGCAATACTGGAGGTGATGACAAATTGCTGCTTCGCTAGTTCGTTGGCAGCTTGTCAGAGATGGCGTTTGAATGGTACTCGGAAACATTCACAGAGATGGAATTGCTATTCACACAGCGGTTTGCAAGCGCAAGAGAGCGCACCCCGATCACGGAATTAATCAATGCCAGGGTGAAACCGGGAGAGACCTGGGTTCAATACGCAATTCGGTGGCGGAACCTGTGGTCAAAATGCGAACAACGCATAGAAAAAGCTCCTGCCGTGGGCATGTTCGTAGGGACCCTTGATCCTCAGGCGACTATATCCCAATTTATGACGTTCTTCAAGCCGACCACCTTCCAGGCCTTGATCGACAAGCTGGCCCAAATGGACCAGATGGGCCATAGGTCGTCCTCTTCAAAAACGGATCCCCGGAATGAATAGGGCAAAGGGAAAGCGACCGTCATTGCCAACGCTCAACAGCAACCAATTGACCCGAAACCGGTTGCTCGCCAAAGCGACATGCGCCCACGCCGATCCCTAGAAGAGAAGCTAGGACGTCCTTACTTGTTTTCCCGGGATAAAACGAGGAGACTGTTCGAACTGGCAGTGCGCAATAGACTTATCACTCTGCCGGATCCGAGATGTCCACTGCATCTTGGTGACGTCAACTGTCCCAACTACTGCTCCTACCATAGAGTATTGGGCCACAAAATTGAGGATTGCTGCGTCTTCAAAAATTGGGTCGAGGACCAGTACCAACAAGGCAAGTTTGCGCTGTCCAAAAACTGGTGGGTGAACCCACCACAGAAGCACACTCCTAAAAAGGTGGACATGCCAGGGGAATCATGCTCGTTTGTGGAAGAAGCTCTGTGGGAAGTTGTCCTTTCAGCTAAAACTTAAAGAATGCTGAAGGATCTTCAAGCATATCCGGCAATCAAATGGAAAAGCCCGCTGGAGCCCAAGATCGTTAAGGGGATGCTTAAACTGCGCCCAACACCGAAAACTGGTAAAGATGGGCAAGACCTCCAGGCCAAGCCTTCGAAGTCTTCGAAGAAAAAGAAGAAGACCAAGAAGCCTGTGCAGCCTGCCGAGTACGACGACAAGCGCACGGACCTAAAAAAATACATCGACGTGCTGGAGGAGTACTACCAGAAGGCGCGGACCCCAGTCACCCTCGAAGTGTTTCTCAACCATATGCTTGAGAACGGAGATAGTGACGATGATGAAGGAAATGGCTCGTCGGGAGAAACCGAAGACTATGTGGCAAGTTGCCACATGGTCTCCCATTCGTTATTAAATGGTAAAGAAGATCCCTTAACGTCGGAGAGCAACCCAAAGAAACCGGGGCATGATCAGTGCCAAGATCCCTGGAACTGTCAGATGACCTGATTGACAGGCTGCTGAACGAAGCCCTTCAAAAGAGCAAAGCTAACCGAGAGTGTGAAACGACCATATACGAAAAGGCTAAGCATCGGAGTTAGGATGAAGAAGCTGCGGTGAGGAAGAGTCACAAAGTACTCCAACCAGATCTAAGCACACCCGTGGCAGACAAAAGCAGGTTTAAGACAAGGAAACGGTTCGCCAAAGCCCTGTCAATAGGAATAAAACTTCCACCTTTCAAAAGAAATACTCCCGGGAGTATGTGTCTCGATGTAGCGAATGTACATCCGAACTACTGTTTATACCATTGGACGGTCACACACCCCACCGAAGAATGCAATGCCTTCAAGAAGTGGTGGCAAGGATATGTTGCCCATCGACAACACTTCAAACGGATGAAGCGCGAAGCCCGTCGACAACAAAGAGACGCGATGGAAGAGCGTGAAGGAACAGCTGGCAACTGTCATATGGTTGATACCATTTTGACAAAATGGAGAACTCAAGTTCTCACATTCGGGAGCGATTCTGAGGAAGAAATAACCCTCGTCCCTCTCTCCAAAGAATCCACCTATGGAAAAGAAGAAGAAGCAAAGATATGCGGGAACATTCAGCTGCATAATCGCACGCTACCTGAGAAGAATCTCGAGCTTACAAAAAAGGTTTCGAGCAAAAGAGACAAGGGGAAGGAAAAAGTCCTTTATGAAATTGCCCTCAATGATGGATTCGTCAAAGAGCTTGTAGCCAAAGGCCCGCTTGAGAAAAACAAGGTGGATTATAATGTCCTGGCCCATTTGAGAAAGATATCCTCGCAACTGAGCATACTGGATGCTCTCCTCCTATCTAAAAAGGCATGAGATTCTCTAATCAAGGCACTGCAAGAGCCTGATCAGTTACAAGCTTTCTTTGCAGAAGAAAATATGAAGGACGAGCTGGCAGAGGTTCATACAGCTGACATCACATTCGTCGATGAAGATCTCCTCCTCGGAACGTGCGAGCACAACCGTCCTTTATATGTCACCGGGTATTGCCACAACATCAAGATAGGGAAGATCCTGGTCGACAACGGGTCCTCCTTCAACCTCCTCAACGTAAAGGTGCTGAAGGAGATTTGCATGAACGTTCAGCACCTGGCTCGGGACAAAATTACCATCTCCGGGTTTGACTCGCAGTCATCACGGACGCTTGGGTCCATGATATTGACATTACGCTTTGGGATGCTCATCACTACATCAAATTTCATGTCATTGAGGCCAAGACTTACTATAACGCTCTGCTCGGTCGGCCTTGGTTGCACGAGTACAACATCATCCCTTCTATACAACACCAGTGTATGAAGTACTTCAAAGATGGCCTCGAGTACACAGTTACAAGGGAGCTAAACTCATTCTCTGTAAATGAATTCCGCAAATATGAAGACGCCAAGTACTTCCTACCAGACTTCGAAGACACGGAAAGATGTCATAACCCCGAGAACCAACAAAAACCCGTCGCCAACATTCCGATCTTTGGGAGCGATACCGAGGAAGATGATGAGATAGTCTACTCAGGGCAATCCTAAGGCAACAGGCCCGGACCATCTACCCCTATTTTGGTCTTCGGCAGTTACTCTGAGAACGAGAACAACACAGTGTTCTCCATCCGCCCGTCAATGCAGACCTTCATTGGAGCTGATCAGAGTTTACAAATCACCGTGGTTCCGCAGCAGCATTACAGAGAACTTGATGCGCTCGATACATACGACGTGCAAGAGCTGCAGACCTTTTATATTCCTCCTAAGCGAAGAGGTGAAAAGGCGATCCTCTTCTACCAATCTACGGAGACTAAAGTGGAAAAAGAAGTCTGGCATGGTGCTAATTTTATGATTGACAGGCTTCAACCGATCCGTCTACCCAGATATTTTGCAGAGGGTTTGAAAAGGCTACTAAGATGCCTAGACGTACCCTTCAAACAAACCGCTCGTCAAGCCCAGTTCTATAACAAGATTTGGGACATCTCCGGGAATCAGCGAAAAATGACCAACGGGAGGATGGAGACGACTGGGATTGGATACGTTCGGTCCAAGAAACTGGAGCGATTCCATGACTGCCATGTCATAAATAACTCTGGTAGAGAAGCGAATGCATTTCCAGATACCGCCGATATCGAACCAGAGCGAGATCCCGCCGTAAGAATACCAAGTCCGTCATTCGAAGAACAAATTGACAAGCTAATGAAAGAAGCCGATCAAAAGGTTCGGGATGACCACAGCCGCGAAATGGCCATTTACGAGAAAACCAGGACACGGCGTCTTGCTCAGCAGTCTGCGGAAAGAGAAGACTACGATGTCCTTCACCCTCAGCCCGTTGTGCGCTCTCGTGGCAAGGAAAATGCCCGCTGCAAACGCAACAACAAGGTGAAAAATGAGAAGGACGCTTGAAAATAGCGAAGCGGATTCAAGAAGCCATGCGATCGAGAAAGAGTCAGCTGGAATCCGGTTTTTATGAAGAAGATAGGTCGGGAATACTTTTTCCCCCAAGACAAAACAAGGAAAATATTCAACCTTGTCATGAAGTATCAAATGATGACACTACCGGAGGCCAGGCATCCCGAACAAGTAAACGAGGTCTGTCACCCGAATTATTACTCCTACTGTTCTCCGCCGAAAGACGGGAAAACAAACGTCTTGCCTGAATTTGGGGGTAGATGCTATTTGGTGTTATCCGTCCACCTCTTCGAAGATGCCAAGTTGATTTATGGCACCATGTACCGGAGGTTTAGACGGATGCGGCCATGTAGCAGACTTCGTCAGATTCCCCCTCGTTGACAGGTTTTGATTGTGGGGACGCTCTTCCCTGCAGGCGCAAACCCCTGCAGTTAATTACGCTACCGCATCGCGGTAAATACTTTCTCCTTCTTCAGATGGTCACTTCGTGTCGTGTGTGTTTGTTTTGTTTTTGGTTGCCCGTGGATTGTATACGGAGACTAATTTATGTTGTCGCCTGTAGGACGTGGATTAGTCCAAATCCGTATTTTCTTAGATTTGGTTTTAGGTTGGGTTTAAGGATTGTTAATCTCATTCGAGACAAAAATCGACTTAAACGTTTGTTAAGGATACGTTAGTCTAATTTTAGACTAAGACCTACTTAACGGGATCATTTAGATCCAACAAAAGAGCATTTGGGCTTTATTGTTTAGTTTAGGGACATTACGGTCCAAGAGTTTAAGGACATCATAGTCCATGGAGTTTAAGGACATCATAGCCCCTAGTTTAAAGTCATCATAGTCTATGAGTTTAAGGACCTCACAGTCCATGGTAGTTTAGAGACATCATGGCCTGTAAAGTTTAAGGACATCGTAGTCCATGAGTTTAAGGACCTCACAGTCCGTGGAATGTCTGGTTGTCGGGACCCGTCACCTTTCTGAAAACGCTGAAGGATTACAACGACAAATATCAGAGGAGTGAAGAGATGTACCCTTGAACCAATGTAGGTTGGGGGATATGTAGTTGGATTGATTTAAGGATCGTTAGTCTTATTTGAGATTAAGATCAACTTAAATGTTTGTTAAGGATACGTTAGTCTAATTTTTAGACTAAGATCTACTTAACAGGATCATTTAGATCCAACAAAAGAACATTTGGGCTTTATTGTTTAGTTTAGCGACATTGCGGTCTAAAGTTTATATGCAAACATGGGTTTGGAAATGCACCAAATAGTTATTGGTCATCGGGACCCACCACCTCTCTGAAGATGTTGAAGAATTACAATGACATGTATCAGAGGTGTGAAGAGATGTGCCCTTGAACCAAATGCCAGATTGAGAAGCAATGGGATGAACATTACTTTGAATGCCATCTGAGATGATCAGTTTTGGGAGTCAAGAGTATAATTGGGGTTCAGTTTCAAGGGATCTTGCCTCTGGAAAAAAAAACTTAGCTAATTTAGGCTAATATTGTCTTGAGTATAGTGTTAAACAATAGACTTCATTTGTCTATCACGTGCTCCCATGTGGTGCGCTTAAAATTGTGTTAAACACTAAGGATGAAGCATACAAAATAGTGTTAAACACTAAAAAAAGAAGCGCTCACGTGGGGCCACGTAAGGCGCTTGAGTGCTGGGCCAAACTTCCTTTATTTTATTCTCAAAATATGCAAGTAAGTGTTAAACACTTGATCTTTATGGCCATCACGTGTGGACACATGATGGTGCCCATGCATTGGGTATTAATCTCTCAGTTTTACCCCATTTTCACTTTTTTAAAGAGGTGTTTATCAAGGAGTCACATGGGGACACGTGAGGCACTCAAAATCGATTCTGCCCTTTTTATTTTGAGAAGTCTGTTCAAGGGTCACATGGGAGCACGTGACCTAATCTTATTCGTTCTCTTTTAGTCATTTGAGGGGAGGGCCATGTATTACCACATGATCATGTTGGGTAGTCGATCCTTTTACGTGCATGGAGAGATAAATCCCTTGTATAAGAATTAAATTCTCTTATAGGGTTAAACCCTAATTTTATTTAGAGGAATTAAATTTCTATGCGTTTAAAAGAATTAAATTCTTTAAACCCAATTCTCCTTCTAAGCTATGAATCTGCATGGCAGAATCTCTCTGACGAGAATTAAATTCTCAACTTATGGGAAGATCTGATTCTGAAGATCTATTACTATGAAGAAGAACTAAGTTCTTGTATTAAGGGTTAAATCCTATCTTTATTGGAGGAATTAAATTTCTATATGCTTTGTGGGAGAATAAAATTCTCTGAACTTAGTTCCTCTCTCAGGTTTTAAATCTGCATGACAGAATCTCCCCGATAAGAATTAAATTCTCAACTTATGGGGAGATCTGCTTCTGCAGATCTTCAACCAAAGGAAGAATTGAATTCTTATTTAGAAGAGTTAAACTCTTAATTTGAGTATTAAATTCTCTTTTGTTTTGTGGGAGCTTATAGAATGATCTATTTCCCTCTCTTACCTAGGGTTTCTTTCTTTTCTGAAAAGATCTTCTTTTTTCTCTGGAGAATTAAATTCTCTTCTTTTTTCTGTATTCACTCTCTGTTGTTGTATTTTTTCTCTCTTCTCTTCTTGGCTCCTTTTTATAAGAGAAAAAAAAGAATCAGTTTGTTCAGCCAATCTCTCATTGAGAGATTTTGATTGATTTTGTAACCAACATGATCTTTTAGATCACTTGGTGAATTTTATTCACCATTGGATTTTTAATCCAAAAGATATTTTATTTGCTGTTTCTGACAGATTTTAGGAAAATATTTCCTTATGTAGAATCTTTATATAAACTGGTGATTTTTAATCACCATCGGATTTTTAATCCAACGGTGCTCCACTTTACAGAGTGCAATCTTTTTGTTTGGAAAGATCTAGAGAAATATTTTTCCAATTAGGGCTTTTGATTCCCTTTTAATTAGAATTTAATTCTATTAGTTCAGATGGTTTAGCAGTTTATCACGTGTTGGCATGTGACCCTACTTGATAAAGCATCTAATTAGAATTTAATTCTATTGGTTTAGAGGGCTCAGGAACCCATCACGTGTTGACACGTGACCCCACTGATTAAGCATTAAATTTAGAATTTAATTCTATTGTTTCAGAGGTTTAAGAGCCTATCACGTATTGGCATGTGACCCCACTAATTAAGCATTTCATTTAGAATTTAATTCAGTGTCTACAGGCTTTGCCTGTAAATGGTCACATGTCTGCACATGAGACCTGGTCACGTGTTGACACGTGACCCCACTGACACAACATTTCCAATTTGTTTATTTTATTCAGTGTATACAGGCTTTGCCTGTAAATGGTCACGTGTCTGTACGTGATGCCTGGTCACATGTGAGCACGCGATGCCCGGTCACGTGTGGGCACATGATGCCCGGTCACGTATGGGCACGAAATGCCTCATTTGAGGTTTTTCTTGCTGCTTTATCTGTATTTTATTTAATTCCCATGAGGGAACAAATACCCCCACAGCGTTGTTCTCACGTATTTGCACGTGAGTGCAACGCCGTAACTTTTGTGGCCGTTGGATTTGCCTAGGGAACAGGGAAGATGAACCGTTTCCTATCATGTCTTATAAATGTAAGGGTCTCTTCAACAGCGCCTCCACTCCTTCATCATCTTCCTTCTTCGTTCTTGCCTTGAGAATTTAATTCTCTTCCTCAGAGCTCAGTTCTCTGTTCATTAAAACAAAGTCCAGAGTTTAACTCTGTCAACAAAAAAGAATCCTTTTTCAGGTAAGGATCTTGAACGACCGAGGAACTTTTTGTAGAAATTTTTTTTGGATTTTAAATCCACACCAAGGGTTTTTCTCTTTAAATAAGAACTCATCTTTCCAAGCTCTAAGAATGCACGATCTTTAGGTAGTAAACCCCCAATGTTAGGCGTTTTTCTGATCTCACGGGATTGATGATGGTACTTATTTTCTTCTGGAATTTAATTCCATTCCAAAGCGCTTAGCTCTGAAAATTTTCTTGGAATTTAATTTCTCTGTTCAAAAGGAATTCAAATCCTCCAGAGAACTAGTTCTAACAAAAAGACTTCTTGGGATTTTTTATCCTCAGCTGTTCTTGACAAAAAAAATTGTTAGAAGAGATTCTGTTTGATTTGCACAGTGGTCATGATAGGTTTTGCCTTGGGGGAATGTGCAGAGATGTTTAAACTCCCCTATTCATTTATTGAGAATCTTCCTTTTGTTCTTATAATGATTACCCTGTCTTATCATTAGTGAGCTTCCATATTGATTTTGTGGGGCCCATGTGTTTTGCACCCAATGGTCCCATGGAATAAGCCGCTTGTCGTTTTCTTCCACTGTCTTTATATATATATATATTTGTAGATATATATGTATGCATGTGTGGATTTCATTAACAGTTTCCCCTTCCATTGTTTCAGGAACAATAGCTTCTCTTCCATACTTCCCTTTCACCCACTCGGGGGCTGCCTTTCCACAGTCACCGTCTGACGAAGAGGTGATGGCGATGATTAGAGCTCATCACCCGGACTGCGCCAATCTGCTTTTGTAGGGAACCCGGTACGGTCATATCATCCGCGGTTACCGAAGTTTTCTTTGCGAGGCGCCAACAGAACCTCTCCGCCCATTCTTGCCGTTGGATCGTCCGCGGACTGCCTTTGCCGTAGAGGTAGCGGATTGGACTCCTACGGGCCGTCTTGAGCCGTCTACAGTTGGAATACCGCACCAACTTGTGCCAGCCATAGATATCTTGGGGCGTCGTATTTGCCAAGGTGAAGCCCTGCCCTAGGGACAAGTCTACAAGATAGGGCTTAACCTTTTCCATCCCACGGGCTATCTTCTCTGGGCTCGTTACATCTTGTCCGCTCATCATGCGCGACTGCAGAGGGTCGGGCTTTACCAGGCGGTGTACGTGTCCTTCTTCCATTATCTGTCTCCCCATGTATGGTGGGTTAAAGCTTTCCTAAATCAATGGAATCTTCCCACCAACACTTTCTTATTAGGGGATCATGAAGTTTCGATTTCTTTAGAAGAGTTTCGCAAAATCTCTGGATTGCCGATCAGGGGAGCACCCTATGAAGAATTGCTGCCTTTTGACGAGTATGCGTTCGCAACTGTGCCTGCTATACTTGACGGCTTGTCAACTGAAAATGCCGTCCGTCACAAGTATCCAAGTCTAATCAAGACTCTGGGTATTTTTGAGAAGTTGTTCACCGAGTCAGAGGAACATGGCGTCACTTTTAAGAGCTTTATCTCCTGCTTCCTTCGTGGAGATGTCCTATCAAAGGAGGCTCCAAAGTTCATGAATATCAACGACCCCTTCGGGTTTGGGTTAAATAAGCTACCGGCCAGAGAAGAAGATTTGCCACAGTTTTACATCCCAATCTTGTCGGCTGTACCTTTTGAGTCGATTGCAGCTCCCGGCGAGGATGAAGAAACTTTCTTCGTTGGTTTTATCAGCGTTTGGCTCAGTTGGTTTGTCGTTCCAACGGATCGTCGCTTTAGGAGAGCCTCAGTCATTTACCCTGCCCATCGCATTACCGAAGGGACGCAACTAGCCATGAGCATTGCAGGGTTATCGCACTTGTACCACGGGCTGAGCATTGCAGCCAATACCTCAACCCCGGCAGTGAATGTGGTGAGTTTCTCTCTTCATTATTTTACGTCGTGGATTGAGATGCACGTATTAGGGGCCTTCGCTACGCACCAGAGACCGGGCTTTTACGATTCTTATACCTTCCCACGGCTCATGAGGTTGGTGGACACTTCTGCTCCTGACCCGACTCAGTTAGGGGCTCTTTGTGTACTGCTTAATCCTTATGCCAATGAAGGCAGGATGGTATTTAATGACCGAATCCTCTCCTTCGGGACCTGTTCAGCAGCTGTTTGATTTATCGAAAGAGGGAGCACCATCCTTGAAACCCAAGGAAGCCATGCACTTGTACTCGATCAGGCCGGGTTATTTGGTATTCTGCCGGAATGATGCGGTTCTTTTTATGCGGTATAATCCACACCGCTTTGCCCGGCAATTGGGTTATGACCAGGGTGTTCCCTTTGAGGCATTCATGGTGGAGCCCAGCTTTTTTTGGAAGCTGTTCGTGACGCCACCCACCATCCACCATTTCATGCGGCTGAACACCGGTTCTCACTTCATGATCCCCGAGGCCGACTACATTCCAAGGTGTGGGGGGATTTTACGGGTTGGTACCGCCACCGAGTTAGTCCCATTATTGCTGAGGAGAGGAGGATACTTTTTGGACATAGAGCTCCCGCCCCGCTCCAAGCTATGGGAGTCCCGCAGCGACCACGGACAACGGTTCGCCCTCCCTTTAGGGGTATTGGCACCTTACTTATTCCTAAGGCGGTGGACGCGGGCCTGACTCCTCCCACAGTTGGCATGCCGATGCATACTAGAGCTCAGGCAAGGGCTTCTGATAAGGCGCCAGTATCAGTTTCATCAGCTGTGGCGTTAGCAATGGTAGTGTCATCATCGGTAGCACCGCCGAGAGAGGATACTGAAGGTCAAGTGGGTCAACATCGTTCCAAAGCGTCGAAGGGAAGGAAACGATCATCGTCCAGCGCCAGTTTCGGATCGAAGCGGAGGAAGAAGACAGTCACCTGCTTTACTTTTTAACGGAATCCGAGCCTATCATTCAAGATGAACCAATATCTATGCAAGAACTGGATGATGGTCTTCTTTTTCTAGGTTCATCTGCCGAGGAAGCCGCACAACTGGCTGAGGCTATAAGGTGTTCCCAGGACGAGACTGAGAACGTGCGTGTCCCGAAGAGTCCTTATCCTGCCGTCATATTCTACGAAGATCCACCATCAATACGGCGAATATTTATAGGTCCTCTGGAAGAGGGGGGCGAGATAGCCCTTAAACAGCCTATCTCAGCCGCTTCCGAAGATGAGTTATCATTATGGACCGGCGGCCACGAATCCACATTTGAACCCCGACGAGCATACCTCCTCAGGAAGGAACGTCATCTTGAAAAATCTATATTAGAGGCATCCTGGCGTATCTATATGCATGATTTCTGTATTTTTCCTTTGGCAAGTAATTTGTTTCGCTTTTTATGCCTTCTTATCTTCGTAAAACTTTTGCAAGGACTTCGGTCATGGCAGAAAATCTGAGCTCGAGTCACGTCTTGACTGTGGACTCTGTAAATATCCCCGATGAGACTCCAGTAGGTGTGGAGGGAGTTGCTACAGTTGCTATTCCTGCTGCGGAGCTCCCATTGGCGGTTTGTGTTCCCCATGTGCCCGTTCACCCTGAAGAGGTGTCCCCTCCGGCCGTGGATTTAATGGACTTTTCTGGTGATGGTCTGGAGATGGTGGAACAGGAAACTGAGATTGTCGTCCCTGAAGTGGTGGCCATTGCCCCTCGACTGATAGCCGTCACACCAACAAATGTTTCCGATGATGTTCCTGGGGTATAGATGAGGCTGCTGAAGCTGCTATCTCTCCTGTTCAAAGCGGGAGGAGTATCGAAAGTATTCTTCTATCTTTTGTTTTAATGAACTATTCATTATCTGAACCCTTCCGTCTTTTTAGAATTACGCAGATTGGCGGCGTCTATCGCTTATCTGTCTCCTAGAAAATATTTTCAGCTTTGCTCGAGATGGCCGCTCCGCAGGCAATATCCCCGCAACGCATTGTCCTCTCTTCCGGGCCAGGTTAGCGTTATTTGACCCCCCTCATTGCATTATCATTATTTCATATAACGATGCTAATGCCTTTTGCAGTTCTGGAAGCTGACGACGAAGTTGAGATCCTTGACGGGCCTGGAGATCTTCTAGACCCTTCTTGCATGACTGTGGGTAAGTAAGGTTTCAACGCTGTTCCATCTGCTCTTTGTTTGCAAATCTCGCTGATTTTTTATGAATCTTAACAGCTTTGCCTGTTCCTACCCCGCTGGAATCTCACATTATTATGCCACTCGACCCTTATGCTCTACGCGCATCTGAGCGAATGGCAAAGCCAAGCCTTCATTCTTTGTCAGCTCTCATCGAAGACTTTCGTGCTGGTAGCTCGCTCACAGCTGAAGAATTTGCTGCCGAAACCAACATTTCTCTCCCCTTTCTTACTGCTTACCATGGTGAAATATTGGTGCATGTCCGGGTTGAGTTTTGTCGTAAGGTAGAGGCTTGCTTACATGGTCTTGATTGCATGCGCCTTCCTTCAGAGGTCGTGGCTTCAAAGGCGAGCTTGCGGGGGCTGGTTGAACGGTGCGCCGCAAATCTGCAGTCATGTGAGAAGAGGCTGAACCGAAAGTTTTCGGAGAGGGAGCTGGCTTCCAATGCGCTGGGGGAACTTCAAGTTGAACTCACAGCCAAGACCACTCGTGCGTATGAACTTTGGCGAGTGCTTCAAGAAGCTATCAGGGAGGTGGTAGCTATTGATAAAGCCGTCGTTTTTACTCGCGAGATGGCTGAAGCTCACAAAGTTACCGAAAAGGATCTTGAAAGTCAGCTTGTCTCGTGCCAGGCCCATTAGTCTCAAGCGGAAGCCCGTCTCATAGCGATAATGAATCATGAAGCTGAGACCCAGCGGAAGAAAGATGAACTGACGAATCTACTAAATCGTCCGCCGGCTTGAAAAATTGTATATGTTTCTTTTTTTATTTTCCTTTTGTACATACTCCTGAATGAAAGTATTTTTTTATTCTTTTATAGATTGTACTTTGTATTCATTTTGGTTCATGAATAAAAGACATATTTTATTTCATGGCGGTGTGTCCCTTTTCAGCAAATGCGTTTTGTAGATAATCTATTTTGATGTCTTTGTTGTACAGCGATGGCTTAGGAGTCAGGTTCAGATCTGCCCCCTAAGGCTTTCCAATTTTATGAGCCCTGAGGGTCTCATAAAGATTTTTCTCCCTACGAGTCGAGAGGATCTCATAGGTGTATTTTCTCTTTAGGGATCGTGAGGAATCCTAAGTGTGTTTTTTCTCTTGAGAGTCGTAAGGATCTCCTAAGAAAATTTTATTTCTTACAAGTCGAGATGACTCGTAAGTGATTGATGAGTTGACCTGCTCCCGAATCAAAGTATTGCTTTGACGGGGAGGTCGAGGGTTGACTTTGGCCGTGTTTCACGGGGTCAAGATTGACTTTGGCCGTACGGGGTCAATTGATGACGTATTTCTGTGACGGGGTCATTGGATGACGTATTTCCGCGACGGGGTCATGTGCTGACGTGTTTCCGAGATGGGGTCATTTGCTGACGTGTTTCCGAGACGGGGTCATGTGCTGACGTATTTCCGAAACGGGGTCATTGGCTGACGTATTTCCGCGACGGGGTCATATGCTGACATATTTCCACGACGGGATCATGTGCTGACGTAATTTCGTGACGGGGTCATGTGCTGACGTATTTCCAAGACGGGGTCATTTGATGACGTGTTTCCGAGACGGGGTCATGTGCTGACGCATTTCCGCGACGGGGTCATTTGGATGACGTATTTCCGAGACGGGGTCATTTGGATGATGTATTTCCATGACGGGGTCATTTGCTGACGTGTTTCCGAGACAGGGTCATTTGGATGACGTATTTCCGAGATAGGGTCATTTGGATGACGTATTTCCACGACGGGGTCATATGATGACGTATTTCCAAGACGGGGTCATTGGATGACGTGTTTCCATGACGGGGTCATTGGATGACGTATTTCCGCGACGGGGTCATGTGCTGACGTATTTCCGCGACGGGGTCATGTGTTGATGTAATTCCGTGACGGGGTCATGTGCTGACGTATTTCCAAGACGGGATCATTTGGATGATGTATTTCCGAGACGGGATCATTTGGATGACGTGTTTCCGAGACGGGGTCATTTGGATGACGTGTTTCTGAGACGGGGTCATGTGATGACATATTTCCGAGACGGGGTCATTGGATGACGTGTTTTCGCGACGGGGTCATGCGCTGATGTGTTTCCGCGACGGGGTCATTTGCTGACGTGTTTCCACGATGGGGTCATTAGATGACGTATTTCCGCGACGGGGTCATTTGCTGACGTGTTTCCGAGACGCGGTCATTTGGATGACGTATTTCCGAGACGGGGTCATTGGATGACGTATTTCTGCAACGGGGTCATTGGATGATGTATTTCCGCGACGGGGTCATCCGCTGACGTAGCGTCTGCTGTAATGAGATGAATGTCGAGGTGGTCTCCAGGCTATAGATGTGGCCGTCGAGACTTGGAACTAGGGACTCTGCCATGGCTCCGCTTGATTGTCACGTCCGAATCCTGCTGGAATGAGGAGGAACGCTGTTGTGGGTCTCCAGGCTGTAGATGCAGCCGTCGAGACTTGGCTCTCTTTCTGATAGAGCCTGGTGGGATGATATGGATCCCTTTTTGTTTGTGCCACTGGATTATATACAAGGATCGATGTGATCTCACATATAGGGCAAAAATTTCATTTCATATGTATTTTTGTTTTCTTTCCGCGATGCTCTATCATTTCAACTTTTATATCGCGAAAGTCGCGATTGCCCAATCATTTCGGCTATTTTTCGCGGTGCCCAATCATTTTGGATATTTTTGTTTTTACTCGCTGCTTTTTATTGCGAGTTGTCCAATTATTTCGGTTATTTTTGTATGCATATCTTTTACTTGCTGATTTTGTTGCAAGTTGCCCCATCATTTCGGCTATTTCATATGCATTTTTAGCTCGCTGATTTTTTATCGCGAGTGTGGAACTTGGAATCTGATGCTAATCTTGGCATCAGCATCGCTACGACTGGAATATTTCCAGGAGCAAATCATCATTTGCTGTGAAAGGACTTGGGATTTGATACCGATTTAGGCATTAGGATCGCTACAACCGGGACATTGCCAGGAGCAAATCATCATTTGCCTCTGTTGATGTCGAACAAAGGTGGCTTAGCGAACAGGGTTAGGATCCTGTTGACTAAGGCTTTTGACTTCATGAGCTGTAAGGGTCTCATAAAGGTATTTCTCCCTGCGAGTCATGAGGATCTCGTAGGTGCGTTTTCTCCTTAAGAATCATGAGGATTCCTAAGTGTGTGTTCTCTTATAAGTCGTAAAGATCTTACAAGAGTGTTTTCTCCTTATAAGTCGAGAGGACTTACAAGTGTCGTTCGCCATATGAAGATATCCCTCGTCGGTGGTGGGACTCTGTTGGGGAAACATTTATTTATGCCCGTGGATTGTGTACAAGGGTCAATATTGAATCACTTATAGGGCAAATTTGGGTTGTATGACGGCTTAAGAACAGGTTCTGATCCCTGTACCTTAAGGATTTTGAATCCTATGAGCCATGAGGGTCTCAAAGGGTAATTCTCCTTACGAGTCGTGAGGATCTCGTAAGTCTAATTTCTCCTTAGGAATCGTAAGGATTTTTAAGTGTATTTTTCCCTTGTGAGTCGTAAGGATCTCACACAGGTATTTTCTCTTTACAGGGTTGAGAAGTCCTTGCAAGTGTCTTTTAACGAGATTGCGCCTTTTCGGGTTTTCACAAACTCGCCGGTTGTCCTGCTGTTTTTGCTCACGGAGCCCTTTCGGGTTTTCATCCGCTCCCATTTTGCTTATGGACGTACCGTGTTTTTTTTGCGTCATCCTTAGGATGCTGCGGTCCGTAGTAGTTTATAGACGTCTCGGTCAGTCGTTAGTTTTAGGAACGTTTCGGTCCGTTGTTAGTTTTAGGACATCTCGGTCCATTGTTAGTTTAAGGACATTACGGTCCGTTGTTGCAACAGTTTCGTTGGCTACCACTTCTAGAGTTTGGGCCTGGGAAGATAGTGAGCGGACATAGGCGTCGTCATCTATCATTATCCTGGGCCGTAACTCATTAGGCATAGTATTTCTTTAGGAACCGACCGTTTATCGGCCTGAAGGGCCTTTCGCCATGCATATCCATGAGCAAGTAAACCCTACCCTGGTAGACTTTGTCTATGATGTACGGGCCCTCGTAATTTGGCTCGAACTTCCCCCGTTTGGCATGATTGGGGATCATAGGTCTTTTGACCACTAGCACGAGTTCGCCTTGGCAGAATGTTCTCGGCCTAGTCAATCTCTCGTATTAGTGCGTCATTTTTGCTTTGTAGGCTTCTAAGTTTTGCTGCGCCATGAGTCGGGTTTCGTCGAGCGCGTCGAGCTCCTCAAGCCGAAGATGAGCATTGTCTTTGTCTGTTAGCTCGTAATGAACCGCCACTCATAAGGAGGGTAGCTCTATCTCCAAGGGGAGTACTGCTTCAGCGCCGAATACCAATGCAAACGGCGTGTGTTTGTGGCTGTTTTGAACATGGTTCGATACGCCCAGAGAGATTCATGCAGTTTCTCATGCCAGTCCTTCTTATTTCGAGACGTTGTCTTCTTTATGATCTTCGTCAAGTTCTTGTTGAAAGCCTCAGCCAGACCGTTAGCTCGGGGATTATAGACGGAAGAATATCTCCAGTCTATATTATGTTGCTACGCGAAGCGGCTGATTTTATGACTTCTGTAGGCTGGCCCGTTATCAAAGATAATCTATCGCGGAGTGCCGAACCGATATATGACGTGTGTCTTGAAGAAATGGAGGATATTCTCCATCTTCACTTCTCTTAGTGGTACTTCTTCTGCCCATTTGGAGAAGTAATCGGTTGCTACCAGTATGAACCGATGTCCTCTGGACGATGCTGGTTCGATGGGTCCGATTATGTCAGTTCCCCACATTTCAAACGACCAGCTAGCCACTGTTAGATGTAGAGGATTTGGATACTGGTGGATGAAGTCCTCGTGAATCTGGCACGAGTGGCACTGCTTCGCGTATTTGAGGCAGTCTTGGATCATTGTGGGCCGATAGTAGCCCATCCTTTTAATCTTCAGTTTCATCTTCGGCCCGGCTTGGTGAGAACCGCAGAGTCCGTCATGAGTTTCTTGGACGACTCTCCTTGCTTCTTCAGGTCCCAGGCATCTTAGCCATAGAGAATAAAATGATCTCTTATATAGAGTATCATTGACGAAGGCGAAGGATAAAGCTCGTTTCATGAGCTGATATCTTGATGACGCGTCTTCAGGTGTTCGATGGGCTTTGAAGTAGTCTATAAAGACTTCTCTCCAATCCTTGACCTTTTCCTGGTCCTTTATTTGTAGGGCTGTTGGCTTGGTCGCTTCCTTTTCTTTAGACGACTCCGGAGATATTTCCGCTGGTGCAAGAACTCGATGGCTTTGTACAACGATCCTTATATCATCGAGGTTTTCATCGGCCAGTTCTTTAGCGAGCTTGGCTAATACGTCCGCCTTGCTATTTTTTGCACGCGGTATGCTTTCCAGAATGTAGGAAGGAATTTGCGCCAGCAGTTGCTGTACTCTCCCGCTGTACTTTACCAACTCCGGTTTGCACGTCTGATAGTCGCCGTTTACTTGGCTATCGACCAGTTCGGAGTCTCCGTATATGAGGAGGTTTTCAATTTCCATGTCGACAGCGATCTCAAGACCTGCTATCAAAGCTTCATATTCAGCTTCATTGTTTGTCTTCGGCTCTGTTAGGGAAAAGGCAAAGCGCATTATCCCTACTTGTGGAGTCATGAAGATGAGGCCCACCCCAGATTTGATTATGGGGGAGTTGTGCTTTTACTTCTTCATAGAAGATGCTCCGTCGAAGTAAAGTTCCCATCGGGTATCACTCCCTCTTTTCTCCCCGTCGGTCGTGTCAAACACGTGCTTGTCTGGCAATTCGCAGTTCAAGGGAGAATCGGCGGGTATCGGATGCTCAGCGAGGAAGTCAGCGATGGCCTGGCCTTTCACTGCCTTGAGTGGACGATAAGTTATTGAGAACTCCATCAAGAGCAGGGCCCATTTAGCGATTCGTCCTGTTAGTATGGCTCTTGACATCAAATACTTAAGAGGATCCAATTTTGATATGAGGCAGACCTCATGCGCCAATGCATAGTGCCGGAGCTTCGTTATCGCGAAGATTAACGCCAGGCAGTGTTTTTCGATAGGGGAGTAGTTGTTTTCTGCCCCCAGGAGAACTCAACTCAAATAGTAGAGGGCTCTCTCCTTTCCTTGGCCGTTCTCCTATGCCCATAATGCGCCTAAAGAACCTTCAAAGGCTGTTGTGTACAGGATAAAAGGCTTTCCCTTGACCGGAGCAGTCAGTACTGGCAGATGCTGTAGGTATTTCTTGATTTCATCTAGTGCGCTCTGGCATTTGCGATCCCAGATGAAAAGGGTCCCCTTCTTCATTAAGTGACTGTAGAAGCGGCATTTGCCGGAGAGGTTAGCTATGAATCCTCGGATATATACGAGCTTTTCTTGGAGAGATCGCAGTTGCTTGAGAGTTCTTGGCGGAGGCATTTCTATGATCGCCTTGATCTTCGATGGGTTTATTTCGATACCCCGGTGTCGTACGATGAATCCTAAGAATTTGCCCGAGGAAACTCCGAATGTGCATTTCAGAGGGTTCATCTTCAAGTTGTATTTCCGAAGACGTTAGAACACGATCTTCAGATGCTCCCAATGCTCCCTATGCGATTTGCTCTTAACCACGAGGTCGTCGATATAGCATTCAATGATTTCATGTGTGAGGTCATCGAAAATCTTCGTCATGGCTCTATGATAAGTAGCATCGACGTTCTTCAGACCGAAAGGCATCATTTTGTAGCAGAATATGCCCAAAGGGGTCCGGAAAGCGGTATGCTTCTTGTCCGGGATGCATCTTTATTTGATTGTACCCTGATGAGCCGTCCATGAAGGAGAAGATTTCATGAGTGGACGTGTTATCTATCATCAGCTCGGTAACCGGTACAGGAAAATCGTCCTTCGGGCAAGCTTTATTAAGGTCCGAAAATCCACGCAGATGCGCACCGTCCCATTTTTCTTCATCACTGGGATAATGTTGGCAATCCAATCAGGGTACTGAACCGCTTGGATGAAGATGGAGTCGATTAGCTCCTTGACCTCGGCGTTGATGCTCATTTCAAGTTCGAGCCGCATTCTTCTCGGTGCTTGTTTGACTGGCTTGATGTCCGGAGATATCGCTAATTTATGCACAGCTACTTCTGGATCCAGTCCCAGCATTTTGAAATAGTTCCATGCGAAGCAGTCTTTATACTGCATGAGCACGTCTTTGAGTGTAGCCACCCGTTCTTCAGACAATAGCTCACTGACGAACATCGGCCGTGGGTCGTTTGTAGTCCCCAAGTCAATTTTTCTGAGGTTATCTGCAGTAGTATGTATCCCATCTTCCAGCTCTTTTGGTGCTAGCGGAAACTCTGAGATCACTTCGTCATCCTCATTTTCAAAACACCAGGAGAGGTAATCCATATCCTCGCATACTCCTTCTCCTGACAGCGTTATCGCATGACAGGTACGAGATCGCTTCCAAGACCGATGTTGATCCAGCACTACTCTTGCTGTATACATGGCTTTCGGTACATGTTTCTGTGGCGGGGTTACCCTCCAACTGTTAGATAAAGCGAACCTGCCTTGCTGATATTGGTCTTCTACCCAGTCTTTGAAGGTGAAACAATTTTTGAGAGGATGTCCTATTACTCGGTGATAGGAGAAATAGTCTGGGCGATGAACCACACTTGCTTGTTCGGGGTGCTTGGACTCCGGGAGGATAATCATCTGATGTTTCATGACAAGACTGAGTATCTTCTTTGTCTTGTTTTGGGGAAAAGAATATGCTCGACCCATCTTCTTTATAAGAGACAGATCTCGGCTGCCCAATTCTCGATTGCATGGCTTCTTGGACCCGCTTTGCTGTTGTCGAACGTTTTTCTGTTCTTTAGTTTTTTTTTGCCTCTGCGTCGGGTCTTTTGGCGACGAAGGGTATCGTCATTCTCCGCAGCCTGTTGAAGGAGGCGTGGTGTCCTGGCTTTCTCGTAAATGGCCATTTCACGGTTGTGGTCATCCTGGACCTTTTGACCAGCTTCCCTTATTAGCATGTCCATCCGTTCCTTAAACGACGGACTCGGCATTTTTATGGCAGGATCTCGTTTTGGTTCAGGGTTAGCATATTCTAACAAAGCATCTCCCTCTTCACCGAAATCATATATAACGTTGCAGCCATGGAATCGCTCCCGTTTCTTGGATTGAACATATCCAAGCCCGATCGTTTCCATTCTTCAGTTAGGCAATTTTCACTGAGTTCCGGGGACGTTCCAGATCCTGTTGTAGAACTGAGCCTGTCGAGTAGTCTGTTTGAAGGGTACGCCTTGGCACCTCAACAACTTTTTTAATCCTTCTGTGTAGTATTTGGGCAGACGGATGGGCTGGAGCCTGTCAAGCATAGAATCGGCGCCATGCCAGATCTCTTTCCCCACTTTGGTTTCCGTGGATCGATAAAAGAGGATCGCCTTTTCATCTCTTTGCCTGGAAGGGTCGTAGAACGTCTGCAGTTCTTGCACGCTGTAGGTATCAAGCGCGTCGAGCTCTTTGTAATGCTCTTGCGGAACCATAGCGATCCGCAAACTCTAATTATCTCCGATGAAGGCTTGCACTAATGGACGAGCTGAGAATACTGTGTTGACCTCGTCTTCAGAGTCACTGCCAAAGACCAAAATAGGGGTAGACGGTCCCGGTTTGTTGTATCGGGGAAGTCCCGAATAGACTATCTCTTCTTCCTCCTCGGTATCACTCCCGAAGACCAGAATAGTGGTGATAGCTTTTTGCTTGTCCTCCGGTTTATGGCATCTTTCCATGTCTTCAAAGTTTGGTAAGAAGTATTTTGCGTCCTCGTATTTGCGGACTTCATTCACGGAGAATGGGTTCAGCTCCTCTGTCACAGTGTATTCAAGCCCATCTTTGAAGCACTTCATACACTGATGCTGTGTAGAAGGGATAATGTTGTACTTGTGTAACCAAGGCCGGCCGAGCAAAGCGTTGTAGAAAGTCTTGGCGTTAATGACGTAGAATTTGATATCAGTGACGAGCAGCCCATAGCGTAATGTCAGTATCACAGACCCGAGCGTCCGTGATGACTGGGAGTCGAACTCGGAGATAGTGATTTTATCCCGAGCGAGGTGTTGAACGCTCATGCAGATTTCTTTGAGCACCCTCACACTTAGGAGATTGAAAGAGGACCCATTGTCAACTAGGATCTTCCCTATCTTAATGTCATGGCAATACCCGGAGACATATAGGAGACGGTTGTGCTCGCATGTTCCGAGGAGGAGATCTTCATCACTGAAAGTGATGTCAGCTATGTGAATTTCTTCCAACTCGTCCTTCATCTTTTCTTCGGCAAGGAAAGCTTGAAACTAGTCAGGCTCTTGTAATGTCTTGATCAGAGAATCTCTCGCCTCTTTGGATAGCAGAAGGGCGTCGAGAATGCTTAGTTGCGATGGTATCTTCCTCAGGTGTGCCAGAACGTTGTAATCCACCTTGTTTTTCTTCGGCGGGTCCTTGGCTGCAAGCTCTTCGACGAATCGATCATCGATGGCGATATCCTCAGGGATCTTTTCTTTCCCCTTATCCTTTTTGTTTGATCCCTTGTTTGCGGGTCCGAGATTCTTTTCAGGTAGCGTGCGATTGCGCAGCTGAATATTCTTATAGCTCTTCGTTTCTTTCTCTTTTCCTGAAGTGGATTCTTTGAAGAGAGGGACGAGAGCCATTTCTTCTTCAGAATCTCTCCCGAAGGTGGAAACTTGCGATCCCCTGCTATCAACCATATGACAGTTGCCGGCAGCTCTTCCTCATTCGTCTGTCGCATTTTTCCGCTGTCGATGAGCTTCACGCTTCATCCTTTTGAAGTGTTGCCTGTGAGCGACATACCCTTGCTACCAATTTTTAAAGGCTATGCACTTTTCAGTAGGGTGTGCAATCCTCTGATGATATAAGAAAAAGTTAGGATGTACGTCCTCTTCATTAAGGTGTATCCTATCAGGAGTGTTTCCTCCGGAGGGTGGCAGCTTCATTCCTATCAATATGGCTTTGGCGAACCTTTTCCTTGTCTTGAACCTGCTTTTGTCTGCCACGGGCGTGCTTTGATCTGGTGGGAGTGTTTTAACCCTTTCGTCCAATCGCCGGCATTTGGCTTTTTCAAAGATGTCCATTTCGCGCTCTCGATCAGCCTTGCTTTTCTGAAGAAGTTCGTTCAGGAATACGTCAATCATCTCGTCTGACGGTCCTAGGAGTGCCGGTTCGGGATCTGCCCCTAATTTCTGTGCATCAGGAGCTTCTTTGTCATTTATCAAGTGAGAGATCACGTAGCAGCTTGCCACATAGTCTTCAGGTTCATCTGACGAGTCTTCTTCCTCATCTTTGTCGCTATCTCCGTCTTCAAGGGTGTGGTTGAGAAACTCTTGAAGTGCGAATGGGGTTCGCGCCTTCTGGTTATATTCTTCCAACGTGTCAATATATTTTTGTAGGTCCGTGCGCTTGTCACCATGCTTCATGGGCGTTTTGGTCTTCTTCTTCTTCTTCAAAGACTTTGACGGCTGGGCCTGAGCGTTTTGCCCATTGCTATTAATTCTTAGCGTCGGGCGCGGCTTCAACATTCCTTCAATGACCTCGGTCTCCAGCGGATTTTTCCACCTGATCGCCGGGCATGTTTGAAGATCTTTCAGCATTCTTTTCATCTTGGCTGAAAGAGCGACCTCCCATGGAGTTTCTTCTGTAAAAGAGCATGATGCCCCCCGGCGTGTCCATCTTTTTAGTAGCGTGTGGCTGGGGCGGGCTTACTTTCCAATTCTCGGACAATGCGAATTTGCCCTATTGGTATTGGTCCTCAATCCAGCCTTTGATGACGAAGAAATCTTCAATTGGATGGCCTACTACTCGGTGATAGGGGCAATAATTAGGATTGTTGACATCACCGGGCTGCAATGGACGTCTCAGATTCGGCAGATTGATGAGCCTGTTGCGTATCGCCAGTTCGAACAGTCTCTTTGTTTTCTCCCGCGGAAACGAGTAAGGATGTCTTAATTTTTCGTTGAAGAATCGTTGTCTGTCGCTTTGGCGATCAGCTGGTTTTGGACCACTAGGCTGCTGTTGAGCATTGGCGACGAAGGTCGCCTTCCCCTTCCTTTTTTCGTTTCGAGATTCCAACTTCAAAGAAGATGGTCTATGACCCATCTGATCCATTTGGGCCATCTTGTCAATCAAAACTTGGAAAGTAGTTGGCTTAAAGAACATCATGAACTGGGATATGGTCGCTTGCAGATCAAGAGTACCCACGAACATGCCTACCGCAGGTGCTTCTTCGATGCACTTCTCGCACTTCGACCATAGATTTCTCCACCGTATCGCGTACCGCACCCATGTTTCATCTGGCTTCACTCTAGCGTTGA
Source organism: Agapanthus africanus (assembly GCA_030015575.1). Classification (NCBI taxonomy): domain Eukaryota; kingdom Viridiplantae; phylum Streptophyta; class Magnoliopsida; order Asparagales; family Amaryllidaceae; genus Agapanthus; species Agapanthus africanus. Next base: position 328,812,651 of record JASDDO010000019.1, read on the forward strand.
TCAATGCTGTGATTGGGGTGCGTTCGCTATCACTTGCGAAACGTTGGGTGAACAGCAATTTTATCTCCTTAAAAGTTTTGACGGAGTCGTTGGGAAGCTCTGAGTACCATTCGAACGCCGTCTCCGCCAAGCTGCCGACGAATTAGCGAAGAAGTAGCTTATCATCCCCTCCAGTGTTACCGCAAAGAGCCCTGAACTGTGCGACATGTTGATGGGGATTGCATGTCCCCTTGTACACATGGAATTTAGGAAATATATATCCTGACGGGTAATTTATTTGATCGTACCAACCCGGATAGGGCCGTCCAGGTCTGACGACTTGGCCAGCCACTTCATTCGCTTGATGAGCTCGTATTTGTTGAGCTATATAATCATCGAGCGTGGCTTTGGAGATGGTCTCCTCCTTGGCTGCTGACAGAGCTGGCAGAGGATTTGATATCTCTCCTCTATTATCTTCAATTATTACTGGAGGATCTTCGGCTGGAGGGTCCGGCTGGATCATCATGCCCACCATATCTTAGAATAGAAGGGCCATTTATTTTATGTTGGTCGCTTGTTCCGTGGCCTCTTTGTATTTTTTCTCAACCATTCTCCGAAGGAATTCGACATCAGTTTCCTGCTCATGACGTTGTTCTGAGGACATCTCTGGGCTTGCTTTTGGTCCCATGAGTGCGGCCATGGCTGTTAGCATCTCTTGGAGCTTTTGTTGTTGTTGCTCCTGAGCCTTAGTCATTGATCGCGTAAGCGGTCGATGACCTGTGGAGATATGGCTGTCCTCTTTTCCGGATGCTATATAGACGGTATGCACCACCATGCCCCCAGACTTAGGGCGTTTAGGCTCAGTGCCCTTGACATTTGTCGCAGACACGGGGATTTTCTCTGGCCTTCTCTTTTTGTGGGCTGATGAAGTTGAGGGGGCCGTTGCAGCGGGCACCTAGGTAGACGACACCTTCTGTGGTACAACAGAGTGGTCCTTCTCTTGCCGAACCTTTATAAACTTCGGTCGGCGGGAGTAATCTTGATCAATCACCGAGTCTTGGACTTTACGCCAGACCTTGTAAATTTTAGAGAACAGCCGCTGAGGGGGCCGTTCGAGCTTCGCCTTTGTATCATTCTCCACAGGTAGAGTAGATCTTTTCAGCACAGCAGTCGGAGAGTTCTTTCGGACCCTCCTGAGTGGTTCAAAACTGTTCCCAGTTGGAACAGTAGTGTCAACTTCCACCATCGGAGCTGGCGGAGTTAGTCCAGAAGGAGAGCTGCCCCCGGCCTTCCTCACTCGGCGCCAATAGCGACGTCGAGCATGTCGTGCGGCCGGGATCACCTCCGCTCTTGGATGAGCTTCCTCATGGCCCCTGCTTTGAGGAGAGACTGTTATTGGCGCTACCTTGTCGAAGACCGACGTCCGTTGAGAAGGAATAGTCAGTCTTGCGAAGGCTGACTTTCGAACAGGGGAAGCAGCCTTAGCGATTTCGCTTGGAGCGGGAATCAGAATGGCCAGTCTTGTGAAGACCGACCCCTTAGGAAGAGAAGCCGCTTTGACGACTTTAGGAGCAGGGATGGCTATCCGCTTAGGGATAACATCTTCTGGTATTGCGGGCTTCTTCATGGGCCTATTGGAGCTTTGGCCCAGTCTATTGAAAACCGAGGCACTGGATTTGGGCGACCCGTTGAGAGGGGCCGCAGTAGTTGCAAGCCGATCAAAGACCGACTTCTTCGGAGCTTCTTGCGATGGTATAGGAGCGCTGAAGCTCTTTGGCGGGAGCACGGTCCAGAAGAATGTTCCAGTGGTGGCCTGAGTCACCAGTTCCACTGGCATGGCGAAGATGGAGGCCGCTTGGGGCCCGTAAGTCACTCCTCCGGACAGGACGGAGTGAGAGTTGCAGTTGCAGTTAGTGCAGTTTGAAGCCATTGATGTTTTTCTGCACGGGAGCAAAATCAAATCTTAGTAGCTCGAACCCAAGGGCAACCATATTAGACCGCGATTCGTTCGCGAACATGACACACGAAGTGTGGAGTGGAAAGAGGAAAAGGTCCCACAGGGCGTGCCAGAATCTGTTCTCCGCCGAAAGACAGGAAGACAAATGTCTTGCCTAAATTTGGGGGCAAATTCTATTTGGTGCTATCCGTCCACCTCTCCAAAGTTGCCAAGTTGATTTATGGCACCATGTATCGGTGGTTTAGACGGATGCGGCCAATGTAGCAGACTTCGTCAGATACCTCCCTCGTTGAGGGGTTTTTGATTGTGGAGACGCTCTTCCTTGCAGGCGCAAGCCCCTGCAGTTAATTACGCTACCGCATCGCGGTAACCACTTTCTCCTTCTCCAGATGGTCACTTCAAGTCGTGTGTGTTTGTTTTGTTTTTGGTTGCCTGTGGATTGTATACAGAGACTAATTTATGTTGTCGCCCGTAGGACGTGGATTAGTCCAAATCCGTATTTTCTTAGATTTGGTTTTGGGTTGGGTTTAAGGATTGTTAATCTCATTCGAAACTAAGATTGACTTAAACGTTTGTTAAGGATACGTTAGTCTAATTTTACACTAAGATGTACTTAACAGGATCATTTAGATCCAACAAAAGAGCATTTGGGCTTTATTGTTTAGTTTAAGGACATTGCGGTCCAAGCATTTAAGGACATCATAGTTCATGGAGTTTAAGAACATCATAGTCCCTAATTTAAAGACATCATAGTCTATGAGTTTAAGGACCTCACAGTCCATGGTAGTTTAGAGACATCATAGTCTGTAAAGTTTAAGGACATCGTAGTCCATGAGTTTAAGGACCTCACAGTCCGTGGAATGTCTAGTTGACGGGACCCGTCACCTCTCTGAAGGCGCTGAAGGATTACAACGACAAATATTAGAAGAGTGAAGAGATGTACCCTTGAACCAATGTTGGTTGGGGGATATGTAGTTAGATTGATTTAAGGATCGTTAGTCTTGTTTAAAATTAAGATCAACTTAAATGTTTGTTAAGGATACGTTAGTCTAATTTTTAGACTAAGATTTACTTAACAGGATCATTTAGATCCAACAAAAGAGCATTTTGGCTCTATTGTTTAGTTTAGGGACATTGCGGTCCAAAGTTTAGATGCAAACATGGGTTTGGAAATGCACCAGATAGTTATTAGTCATCGGGATACACCACCTCTCTGAAGACGTTGAAGAATTACAACGACATGTATCAGAAGTGTGAAGAGATGTACCCTTGAATCAAATGCCAGATTGAGAAGCAATGGAATGGACATTACTTTGAATGCCATCTGAGATGATCAGTTTTGGGAGTCAAGAGTATAATTGGGGTTCATTTTCAAGGGATCTTGCCTCCGGAAAAAAAAACTTAGCTAATTTAGGCTAAGATTGGCTTGAGTATAGTGTTAAACACTAGAGTACATTCGTCTATCACGTGCTCCCACGTGATGCGCTTAAAATAGTGTTAAACACTAAGAGTGAAGCACACAAAATAGTGTTAAACACTAAAAAAATAAGTGCTCACGTGGGGTCACGTGAGGCGCTTGAGTGCTGGGCCAAACTTTCTTTATTTTATTCTCAGAATATGCAAGTAACTGTCAAATACTTGATCTTTATGGCCATCACGTGTGGACGCGTGATAGTGCCTATGCATTGGGTATTAATCCCTCAGTTTTACCCCATTTTCACTTTTTTAAAAAGGTGTTTGTCAAGGAGTCATGCGGGGACACGTGAGGCACCTAAAATCGATTCTACCCTTTTTATTTTGAGAAGTCTGTTCAAGGGTCACATGGGAGCACGTGACCTAATCTTATTCGTTCTCTTTAGGTCATTAGAGGGGAGGGTCATGTGTTACCACGTGATCATGTTGGGTACTCAATCCGTTTACGTGAATGGAGAGATAAATCCATTGTATAAGAACTAAATTCTCTTATAGGGTTAAACCCTAATTTTATTTAGAGGAATTAAATTCCTATGCGTTTAAAAAAATTAAATTCTTTAAACCCAATACTCCTTCTAAGCTTTGAATCTGCATGGCAGAATTTCCCTGATGAGAATTAAATTCTCAACTTATGGGTAGATCTGCTTCTGCAGATCCATTACCATGAAGAAGAACTAAGTTTTTGTATTAAGGGTTAAACCCTATTTTTGTTGGAGGAATTAAATTCATATATGCTTTGTGGGAGAATAAAATTCTCTGAACTTAGGTCCTCCCTCAGATTTTAGATCTGCATGACAGAATCTCCCCGATGAGAATTAAATTCTCAACTTATGGGGAGATATGTTTCTGCAGATTTTCAACCAAAGGAAGAACTGAATTCTTATTTGGAAGAGTTAAACTCTTAATTTAAGAATTAAATTCTCTTTTGTTTTGTGGGAGCTTATAGAATGATCTCTTTCCCTATCTTACCTAGGGTTTCTTTCTTTTCTGAAGAGATCTTATTTTCTCTCTGGAGAATTAAATTCTCTTCTTTTTTCTGCATTCTCTCTCTGTTGTTGTATTTTTTCTCTCTTCTCTTCTTGGCTCCTATTTATAGGAGAAAGAAAAGAATCAGTTCGTTCAGCCAATCTCTCATTGAGAGATTTTGATTGATTTTGTAACCAACATGATCTTTTAGATCACTCGGTGAATTTTATTCACCATTGGATTTTTAATCCAAAAGATATTTTATTTGTTGTTTCTGGCAGATTTTAAGAAAATATTTCCTTATGTAGAATCTTTTTATAAACTAGTGATTTTTAATCATCATTGGATTTTTAATCCAACAGTGCTCCACTTTACAGAGTGCAATCTTTTTGTTTGGAAAGATCTAGAGAAATATTTTTCCAATTAGGGTTTTTGATTCCCTTTTAATTAGAATTTAATTCTATTAGTTCAGATGGTTTAAGAGTTTATCACGTGTTGGCACGTGACCCTATTTGATAAAGCATCTAATTAGAATTTAATTCTATTGGTTTAAAGGGCTCAGGAACCCATCACGTGTTGGCACGTGACCCCACTGATTAAACATTCAATTTAGAATTTAATTCTATTGTTTCAGAGGGTTTAAGAGCCCATCACGTGTTGGCATATGACCGCACTGATTAAGCATTTCATTTAGAATTTAATTCAGTGTCTACAGGCTTTGCCTGTAAGTGGTCACGTGTCTGCACGTGAGATCTGGTCACGTGTTGACACGTGACCCCACGGACACATCATTTCCAATTTGTTTATTTTATTCAGTGTCTACAGGCTTTGCCTGTAAATGGTTACGTGTCTGTACGTGAGGCCTGGTCACGTGTGGGCACGTGATGCCCGGTCACGTGTGGGAACGTGATGCCCGGTCACGTGTGGGCACGTGATGCCTCATTTGGGGTTTTCCTTGCTGCTTTATCTGTATTTTATTTAATTCCTATGAGGGAACACCTACCACCGAGCAATAGGACATCCGCTTGAAGACTGCATCACCTTCAAAGACCGGGTCGATGACCAGCATCAGCAATGCAGGTTTGCTCTATCCGATAGTTGTAGGGTAGCCCCACCATGAAAGCATGAGCCAAGAGCAACTTACACTGCGAGGAAATGTCTAGATCTGCATCGAACTTAGAAACGAGCTCGTACCTGCCACGTGATAACACTATCAAAAGAAGGAGATCATGAGAATATGGACGACCTCTCCCGGTGCTTCGCAAATGAGGATGAGGATGAAGTGGTTTTAGAATTTCCACCGGCACCAAAAGAGCTAGAAGATGGGATACACACCACAGCGGACAACCTGAAAAAAATCGACTTGGGGACGGAAAATGAGCCGAGGCAAACGTTCGTCAGTGAGCTGCTGTCTGAAAAGCAGGCGGACATGCTAAAGGACGTAATTATGCAGTATAAAGACTGCTTCGCGTGGAACTATTCTGAGATGCCGGGACTAGATCCAGAATTATCTGTGGATAAACTGGCGATATCATCGAACGTCAAACCAATCAAACAGGCGCCAAGAAGAATGCGGCTCGAACTCGAGATGAGCATCAATGCTAAAGTCAAGAAACTAATCGACTTCGGTTTTATCCAAGAAGTTCAATATCCTGATTGGATCGCCAACATTGTCCTAGTGATGAAGAAAAATGGGGCAGTACACATTTGCATGGACTTTCGGGATCTCAACAAAGCTTGTCCGAAGAATGACTTTCCTGTACCGGTTACCGAGCTGATGATAGATAACACGTCCACTCATGAAGTCTTCTTCTTCATGGATGGATTTTCAGGGTATAATCAAATAATGATGCATCCCGAAGACCAAAAGCATACTGCTTTCCAGACTCTGCTGGGCATATTCTGCTATAAAGTGATGCCCTTTGGTCTGAAGAACGCTGGCGCTACCTACCAGAGGGCCATGACAAAAATTTTCGATGACCTCATACACGAGATTGTCGAATGTTATTTCGAAGACCTCGTGGTGAAAAGCAAATTGTACGAGGAGCACTGGGAGCATTTGAAAATAGTGTTCCAGCATCTTCGGAAATATAATCTGAAGATGAACCCTCTGAAATGCGCGTTTGGAGTCTCCTCAGGCAAATTCTTAGGATTCATCGTACGATACCGAGGCATCGAAATAGACCCATCAAAGATCAAGGCGATTATGAAAATGCCCGTGCAAAGAACTCTCAAACAACTGCGGTCTCTCCAAGGAAAGCTCGCGTATATCCGGCGGTTCATAGACAGCCTCTCCGGCAAATGCCGCCCCTACAGCCATCTAATGAAAAAGGGGACCCTGTTCTTTTGGGATCGTAAATGCCAAAATGCACTGGACGAAATTAAGCAATATCTGCAGAACCCGCCAGTACTGACCGCTCCGGTCAAGGGAATGCCTCTCATCCTGTACACAACAACCCTTGAAGGTTCTCTAGGCGCGTAATAGGCACAGGAGAACGATCAGGGAAAGGAGAGATCTCTCTATTATTTGAGTCGAGTTCTCCTGGGGGTAGAAAACAACTACTCCCCCATCGAAAAGCATTGCCTGGCACTGATCTTCGTGATAACAAAGCTTCGACATTATGCCTTGGCACATGAGATCTATCTCATATCAAAAGTGGATCCTCTCAAATATTTGATGTCAAGAGCCATACTAACGGGAAGGCTTGCCAAATGGGCCCTCCTCTTGATGGAGTTCTCGATAATCTATCGACCTCTCGGGGCAGTGAAAGGCCAGGCCATCGCCGACTTCCTTGCTGAACATCCAATACCAGCCGACTCTCCCTTAAATTGTGAATTACCGGACGAACACGCGTTCGACACAAAGGACGAAGAAAATGACTCTCGATGGGAACTTTACTTTGCTGGGGCATCTTCCATGAAGAAGTGAAAGTACAACGCCCCCATAATCAAAACCGGGGTGGGCCTTATCTTCGTGACTCCGCAAGGAGGGATAATGCGTTTCGCCATTTCATTAACAGAGCCGAGAACAAACATCGAGGCTGAGTACGAAGCTTGGACAGCAGGTCTTGAGATTGCTGTTGACATGGGAATCGAAAACCTCCTCATTTATGGAGATTCCCAGCTAGTCGTTAGCCAAGTAAATGACAACTATCAGACGTGTAAACCAGAGTTAGTAAAAATGGCGAAAGAGTGCAACAATTGTTGACACAAATCCCCTCTTAAATTCTGGAAAGCATTCCGCGCGCAGAAAATAGCAAGGCGGATGTATTAGCCAAGCTCGTTAAAGAACTGGCCGACGAAAACCTCGATGACGTAAGGATCATTATGCAAAGCCGCCGGATTTTTGCGCCAACGGAAATACCTCCGGAGTTGTCTGAAAGAAAACAAGCGACCGAATAAGTAGCCTTCCAATTAGAGGATGAAGAAAAGGCTAAGGATTGGAGAGAAGTCTTCATAGACTCCTTCAAATCCCGTCAAACGCCCGAAAATGCATCTTCAAGATATCAGCTCATGAAACGAGCTCTGTCTTTCGCCTTCGTCAATGATACTCTATATAAGAGATTGTTCGACAGTTTGTGGCTAAGGTGCTTGGGACCAGGAGAAGCAAAGAGAGTCGTCCAACAAATCCACGATGGATTCTGCGGTTCTCAACAGGCTGGGCCAAAAATGAAGCTAAAGGTCAAGAGAATGTGTTACTATTAGCCCACGATGATTCAGGACTGCCTCGAATATGCGAAGCAGTGTCACTCGTGCCAAACTCACGGGGACTTCATCCACCAGCATCCAAATCCGCTACACCCAACAGTAGCCAGCTGGCCGTTCGAAATGTAAGGAACCGATATAATTGGCCCCATCGAACCAACGTCATCCAAAGGACATCGGTTCATATTAGCAACAACCGATTACTTCTCTAAGTAGGCAGAGGCAGTACCGCTAAAGGAAGTGAAGACGGAGAACATCCTCCATTTCTTCAGAACACATGTCATCTACCGGTTCGGTACTCCGCGACGGATTATCTCGGATAATGGGCCGGCCTACAGGAACCATAAGATTAGCCGCTTCGCACAGCGGCATAAGATAGATTGGAGATACTCTTCAGTCTATAATCCCCGAGATAACGGTCTAGCTGAGGCTTTCGACAAGACTTTGATGAAGATCATAAAGAAAACGGCGTCCAGAAATAAAAAAGGACTGGCACGAGAGACCGCATGAAGCTCTCTGGGCTTATCGAACAACGTTCAAAACAGCTACAAATACAACGCCATTCGCGTTGGTATTCAACACGGAAGCGGTACTTCCTTGGAGATAGAGCTACCTTCTCTACGAGTAGCAGTTCGATACGAGTTGATGGATGAAGAAAATGCCCATCTTTGGCTTGAGCAGCTCGATGCCCTCGATGAAACTCGTCTCATGGCGCAGCAAAACCTGGAAGCTTACAAAACAAGGATGAAGCGCTCATACGAAAGACTAACCAGGCCAAGAACATTCCGCCAAGGCGAACTCATGCTAGTCGTAAAAAGACCTATGATCCCCAACCATGCAAAACGGGGGAAACTCGAGCCGAACTATGAGGGTCCGTACATCATAGACAAGGTCTATCAAGATGGGGCTTATTTGCTCATGGATATGCATGGTGAAAGACCCTTCCGGCCAATAAATGGTCGGTTCCTTAAGAAATACTACGCTTGACAAGTCACAACTCAGGTTAATGATAGATGACGATGCTCGTGTCCGTTCGCTATCTTCCTGAGTCAAAACTCTAAAAGTAGTATCCAACAGAATTTCCGCCCCAGACAAGGCAACAACGCATCGAAATGTCCTTAAACTACCATCGCCTCCAAACACGGCGACAGATGGACCGCAATGTCCCTAAACTAACAACAGACCGAGATGTCCCTAAACTTACAACGGACGGAAATGTCCTTAAACAAACCATCGCCTCCAAACACGGCGGCAGATGGACCGAGATGTCCCTAAACTAACAACGGGCCAAGATGTCCCTAAACTAACAATGGACCGTAATGTCCTTAGACTAAATACGTCGCCTCAAACACGGCGATAGTGGAATTCAAGTCCACAAGTCCCAGCGGAGCAGACTGCAACTCAAGTCCTGTTGGTTGCACAGCTGTCCCGGTGGCAAAGTCCCCCCTAAGTGCCATTGGCCCTAAAAAACGGTACGTCCACAAGCGAAATAGGCACGGATGAAAACCCGGAAGGGCGCCGTGAGTAAAAATAGCAGGGCTACCGGCGAGCTTGAGAAAACCTGAAAGGGCGCAATCTCATTGTTAAAAAAATGGTATGTCCACAAGCGAAATTGGGCACGGATGAAAACCCGAAAAGGCGCCGTGAGTAAAAATATTAGGTCTACCGTGAGCTTGTGAAAATCTGAAAGGACGCAATCTCGTTGTTAAAAAAACGGTACATCCACAAGCGAAATGGGCACGGATGAAAAGCCGGAAGGGCGCCGTGAGTAAAAACAGCAGGGCTACTGGCGAGTTTGTGAAAACCCGAAAGGGCGCAATCTCGTTAAAATAAAGACACCTGCAAGGTCCTCTCGAACTTATGAGGAGAAAACACCTGCATGAGATCCTTACAACTCATAAGGGAGCAACACACTTATGGATCCTCATGATTCCTAAAGAGAAATTACACTTACAAGACCCTCACGACTCGTAAGAAGAATTCTCCCCTGTGAGATCCTCATGACTCATAGGATTCAAAAGCCTTAAGATATAGGGAGCTGAACCTGTTCTTAAGCCCTGTTGATGACTTTCAAAAGCCTTAAGACATAAGATCTCCAAATAGATCGAGCCTCTACACTCATGACTCTGCAAACTAATCTTAGTCGCAAAAGATGACTAATGATCTTCCGACGGATATTCATCCTATATCTCCCCTCAATCTAGAAATTAGTTCAAGGGTACATCTCTCCACACCTCTGATACATGTCGTCGTAATTTTTCAACGTCTTCAGAGAGATGGCGGGTCCCGACAACCAATAGCTCTTTGGTGCACTCCCAAACCGATGGGCACATCCCAATACGGACCGAAACGTTCTTAAGCTAACAACGGACCGAAACGTTCTTAAACTAAAACAATAGAGTCCAAATGCTCTTTTGTTGGATCTGAATAATCCTAAGACCTTTTTAAGTAGATCTTAGTCTAAAAGTGAACTAACATATCCTTAACAAACATTTAAGTTGATCTTAATCTCAAACAAGATTAACGAGCCTTAAATCAAACCAAACCCAAATATAAGAATATACAGATTTGAACTAATCAACGCCCTACGGGCGGCAACATAAATTAGTTTCCGTATACAATCCACGGGTAACCAAAAATAAAACAAACACACACGACGCGAAGTGAATTTCCGGAGAAGGAGAAAGTGGTTATCGCTACATGGTAACGTAATTAACTGCAGGGGCTTGCGCCTGTAGAGAAGAGCGTCTCCACAATCAAAAACCGCTCGCAAACGAGGGGGAATCTGACAAAATCTGCTACAACGGCCGCATCTGTCCAAACCTCCGATATGCGGTACCATAAATCAATTTGGAATATTCGGAAAGATGGGCGGATAAATCCAAAAAGTATCTGCCCCCAAATTCAGGCAAGACGATCAATCCCGGTTTCGTCCCTGTTTTCGACGGTGAACAATACTATTTTGGTTTGTTTAGTTCCTCCGAAGGAGTTTTCTTAATTTTTTGAATTGTTTTATAGAAAAAAGCAAAACCTTTTTTTGTTGGCCCTATGATTTTGGGTTATAATAGTGGAGGTAAATTGTTGAATTTTGGGAATTAGGAATGGAGAAACTTGGACAAGCTTAACTTTATTTACGTCACTAGAAGACAAAAGTCAACCAACTTATAGAATTTTTTTCCGAATCAAAATTGCAGAAAATTATCAAAATCATTAAGAATGCCACTTCAAAGATTGGAGAATCCAAATAGCAGAAAACAATAATTCAATTATCTTCTTTAAAAAGTAAGCATGCAGAATATTTCTAACAACAAACCGAGCATGGGAATAGGAATAATCTTAAGCCCAAAAACTAAAACCCAAAGTTAAAAAAACCCCTAATTCTAACCCTTAGCCATAACCCGCAAAAGAAAAATGTGAAAGTTGCCTACATGGGAATAGGAATAATATTGCCTGAAATTGGAATTGCCAAAATAAGCAATGTTGGATGGCGTCAATTTCTAAAAGCACAACTACACATTCCTCTCAAACAAATAAAGGAATAAGATTCCACCCATTTGGCTTCCTGATGATGCTCATAAGTGGGAATTTCCCAGATCATGACACGTGGTGGATGACGGTGTCCCGAGACATACGGAAACATGGCAAGAACCACATATTGGAGGCGTCCCCCGGGATATCGTCCCGCTGCCTAGATCCGACCTCCGAAGATTCCCTGATGATTCTTGTGCTCGCCATGTAAATAACCACTGGCTCGCCTCCGAGCCCTCCTACACGCCGAGCTCCTCGGCCCTTCGCCTCCGAGCTATCACAGAACCGAGCTAGACCTCTTCGGTTTTGTCGAGCGACCAAGAACGCAGGTCATAGGCGTCTCCACCATGGCTCCGCGGATCTCGCCAGACGCGAGATATCTGCCGCCCTACAATCCCACATTCCATGCCGTCGCATCCCCCATTAACGAGCATATCTCGTCATTAATGGGGGATCCCATCATTCACGCAGGCGTAACGCCAGGGGCGTAACGGCCGGCGAAGATCTCGCACCAGCTAACTTATAGAAACCACTATATAAACCCCTCTCTTAAACGACTCAGGTAAGACAATTTTATTCCAATAGGCTGCTACTCTGCTCAAATAGCTCGGCTAAGAGGGTCCATGGTGGTATAACCACCCCGGGACTTCTTTGCAGGTAGCTCGGCTTCACTCCAAATAAAGCCCACCGAGATCCACACGCTCTTAGAGGCAACCCTCAAATCCAATCTCAACCGTTCATCGACGCTCGCGACAGATCGACGGAGGACAAAATCTGAAGGAGATCTAGACCTCCATCAGTTGGCACCGTCTGTAGGAACTTCGAAAATTCCACTCATCGAAAGTTGACCTTCAGATCTCGAACTTATGGCGAGTGATCACCGCGACGATCCAAGCACAAGCCGACGTCCTCCACACAACGGAGGTGCGGACGGATCCTCTCCTCCCCCTAAAGCCGTTCATGCCCTGTCTGCACGGATCGACTGGCTCGTCTCCATCATGGATTCTCTTGTCCGTGTCCAAATAGCGGGACAAGCTCCCCAGGTCGCCGTTCCCCCACCTCGGGATCGTGACCTCTGTAGAGGGGGAGATGACACTGCCCATGCTGGCACAACTGAACAGCGTCTCGCTATCTCCAGCGGACACAGGTCCCCTACGGTGACCAATTTAATGACCCGCTAGGCGCCTCACTACTCCACGCCGAGATCTCATAAAAGAGCCCCCCGCCCCGAGGCCCATCACGCTCCTGTCCCTCCCGAAGAGGTGTCGGTCAGCTCACCTACTCCCAAGCATGGCCAGCACCTTCTCCCTCGACGGGGTCGTGCGAGCGGCGCTCGCCACGATGACTCACGAATGACCTCGCCAGGAGACCTGAGGAACCTGATAGAGCGTAACCGGAGCCGCAACCAGACGAGGTCACCAGCGAGAAGGGCCATAGCTCCGTCTACGCCGAATCCTCGGGGTACCACAACCGTCTCGACGCCCTTGAAATGAAAATTGAGGGTATACATCAGGAGGATCGTCCTTCAAACGAGGGAGCCAGGTATGCTGCCAACTTGCTTACGAAGCCCTTCACTGAAGAGCTGCTCGCTGTACGCGTCTCGTCCAGAAACAAGCCTCTAAAAGTGGCCCTCTTTTACAGGAAGTCCGACCCAAAAGACCATCTAGACGCTTTCACGGCGGGCATGAGCTTCCAGGACAACTCTGACACCGCCCAATGCCGAGCGTTCCCCGCTACTCTCATCCGGGATGAACGAGACTGGTTCCGAGGACTCACGCCACGCTCCATCTCTACCTTTGATGAGCTAGCTGCCCAGTTCCTTAAGCATTTCGTCGGGAACAGACGGCAGAAGCGGACCGTCGATTACCTCTTCACTGTAAAGAGCGGGGACAAGGAATCCTTTAAAGGATACGTCACTCGCTTCTACAACGCTCTTCTTGAGGTTCCCGAGCACCGGGACGAGACTGTCATCATGGCTCTAAGGTCGGGTCTTAGGCACAAGGAATGGTTCCGCTCCTTTGCATTAGCGCAACCTAAGACCATGGCCGAAGTAAAGGCATGGACCGAGCGGGAAATCCAACTCGAGTCCGATGTGAACGCGAACCTACCCCGGCGTGACTAGGCCGAACAAAAGAAGAGGGGTAGAGAAGAGAAGAAGAAGATTGACAGGCCAAAACCATACTTCCCAAAGTTTCAGGAGTATACTCTACTCAACATCTCTCAGATTGAGCTGTTGGAAGAGGCGAAGGGCGAGCGATTATTCAAGCTCCCTCCGGTCAGCAATAGAGCAGCCAAACGGACTCGAGGCCCATACTATGCCTTCCACAGGTCGCAGGTACACCCTACCGAGAACTGCAAACAGCTCCTCGACTACATCAAGGAGTTGATTCGCTTGGGGCACCTAGCAAAGTACCTGCGGAAAAAGCGAAAAGAAGACCGGGAGCAAGAGAACCATCCCCCTCCCAGCGAATTGACGATCGGAAAAATCATGGTCGTATCACCGGGGGGTGCGCCTGGAGCCGACGAGATTCACCGCCTCCTTCCGGTCGAGGGAACTAGAGACCCGCCCCGGAAGAAAAACAAAGTAGCCAAGCCCAACACCTTCATCGAGGAAGAACTCCACGGAATATTTTGGCCTCACAATGACCCCCTCGTGATTACAGCACGGGTCTACCGCTACGAGATTCAAAGGATACTGGTCGACTCGGGAAGCTCAGCGGATATCCTTTTCTACGATTGTTACCTTCGTATGGGGCTCGGCCTGTCGGACCTGAGGCCAACCACCCACATTCTGTCGGGATTTACCAACCACTCCATCCCGGCAGAGGGAGTGGTTACCCTTCTCCTTAACATTAGAGAGGTGGGTCGTACGAGAACCGTACCAGTGGAGTTCATCGTCGCTAGAATTACCACGTCCTACAATATCCTCCTGGGACGCTGATTGATCGTTCTTTTGCATGCATGTGTTTTAAAATCAAAGTTAAGAATATACCGCAATCAATAACGATGTCGCTTGGTAGCTAGCCGGTTGAGTACGGGTCGGTCCACAGGCAGAAGGATTCCTTTTCTTTATGTTTTAACGAGTTAAGTCAAAAAAATTGGTGGTTTTGTTTTAAGATCTAAGAATGTGATAAAAGTTGATAAAAATCTTGCTAGGGTTAGGATTAGGTTAGTTCGATATAGGGATTTTCTCGCTTCTATCAATGCCTTAGTTATGAATAAAGGTGTTAGGGTAATCGACAACAACGGGGATTAGCACGACTGGGAAGAAACTAAGTTTTTTCCTTTTGGTCCTTATCCGTCCGTTCTTAGCTCTTAGCCCTAACCTCCAGTTAATTCATTCACACCCGGTCTAATTAGGGAATCACCGCTATCACGTAGGATAGGGTGCCATAGTGAGCGGTGTGTGGTTGATTTAAAAAGAGTCCTTTTAATAAAATTATATGGGCAAAGAAAGGAGTGAGAGAGATTTCCATCTCTCAAACATTCCCTATCCTAACCCTAACAAGTGAGGGATTACTCAATCATTAGGAAAGTTATGATCAATGAAATTCATTTTTTTTATAATTTTTGTATTACAAAACTAACTTGCAGATATTAAAAGAACAGATAAAAATTGCAAGAATTAAATTCAGATAATAAAAGAATGCGAGATAAAAATAAAAACTTTTACTTTATTGATGACCTCAAGAACGCATTACAATTGAATTTAGATCTAGAAAAAAGG
The DNA here is from genome assembly GCA_030015575.1 of Agapanthus africanus. NCBI lineage: Eukaryota > Viridiplantae > Streptophyta > Magnoliopsida > Asparagales > Amaryllidaceae > Agapanthus > Agapanthus africanus. The sequence continues at coordinate 328,827,986 of JASDDO010000019.1, forward strand.
CAAAGAGAGGCATCCTAAAAAAGGCACCCTAGAAGAGGCACACTTTATTTGGCTTTGAGCCCTCCTATTTATAGATAGGAAAAACCCTAGGTTTATATTCTGATCCATACATGAAACTACAAAACAACTCTAAAGACCGAGTCAAAGCACCGAAACCCCACCGACACGTGCATTGTACGGCCGCGGAACCGCGGCAGAATAGCCTGTTTAGCCGCGGTTCCACAGCCATTTGGTTGGTTCTTAGGCCCATCTCTTCAGGGTTTCTTCAAGTTGCTTTTATCTTCTGTTTTCTTCACTTGGTCTCTCAGAATCTCTTCAATTCTCTTTCAGATATTCAACGGTGGACTTTTTACCATGAGCTTCATGTTGAAGTCTTGAATCTTGTGCTGCCCTTGAACTTTGTGCATTGAATTGTCTAATGATTTTCAGTTGTTCCTTGAAATGGTAGGTGACATTATACGGATTCATCTATTGTTGGTCGTAGTCTCACATTTGTAGCGTATTTTCATGAATTTCACTGTAATGATCTGAGAACCTGTAACCTACAACTATTTAGCAGACATGGATCAAAAGCACCTATTTATTTGTAATATGATTAAGAATGGGCGATATAATAATGCAAAATTCTGATATGAACAAATACCCCCAAACTTATCTTTTGCTCGTCCCGAGCAAGACTATTTTTATTCTCGAAAAATCCCAACCTCACTTTCGCAGGGAATCGCGATCGCACTGAGCTCGTGCAACAAGCCGTTAAACCTCTAGGTGTCGCTAGTAGGAGGAGTGTTGTCTCCTGAGGGTTTTCAACGGATACTACCCACAAAATCCGATCAATTTGGCATGTTGACTTTCATTCTTCAATTTGGTATTCTAGCAAGAAATTTTATTATCTTCAACTTAGAAATCATCAACCTATATTTTTCACACTTACGTATCATTTAACTTAAGATCGTATATGTTCTGTAAATTTATTTAGCTTTCAGTATCTTTTGAATTTTCCTTCTAAGGTTCCATCTCAACTTAGGAATTTTTATCATCTCTACTGAAGATATAAACCCTATCTTTCATTCCCATCTCTCATCCAAACCCCAATCATATACCCCTACGTGTGTATGTATCACCCCTATATTTGGAAATTCAATTCAAGCTATTATACTCTTGTCCATCGTCTAAAGTACTTTTAGTTGGTGAATTTTAGATGAAATTGCTCACACATCCTTTATGCGACCGTTAATACTTCCTGAGATACTAACGACCGATTATAAAATGTGTTCGCGCATTTAGGCGTAATTCCTCGTTTTGTAATACCTAAGGTTTTAGCAGTGACTCCCAAACCAGTTGGTCTAAGACACTAGGTCATGAAGCACCCTCGCTATATATTTTTTATTTTATGCAACCTTAAGTAACTACAAAACCAGTGTTCATTTTTATATCTCTTATTTCACATTTATACTTTTAATTTTTCTTATCTCATACTAAGGATTTTAAACAAGAGCATTTCAAGGTATCCTCTACTATCCCAAGTTTCAAGGTGCATGTATGTGCTAGTTGTAGAGTATATATTTTCAGAATTTAGACTTAAGCTTCAAAATTATTTTTCAGACTTACACTTTAATAAAAATTTCAATACTCTTCCCTTATTTGACTTAGCCTAAGAATTGAACTCAAAATTTGCCTATTTCTAAATAAACTACAAGAACATATATTTTCTACAATTAAACTTTGAGAAAGGTTATTTTTAGGGTTTTTAATTTACTAAGTTTAGGATCTAGTTTTTCCCTACTATTTAACCGTCTTGTCGAACTTAAGTCTAATATGGCCAAAATTGAAATTTTTCAATTTTTATAATTTTTAAAATTTTTAATTTTTATGGGTTTTAAAATAAGTATGCAACTGCAAAAAATATACATATGAATACGAAGGAAGAAAGTTTACCGAGCACACCCCCAAACTTAAACTTGACGGTGCCCTTACTGTCAGGCTACATCAAGAAGGTCAAAATTGTCGGCACTCCCCTGTTTTTTTTCTTGTTTTTTTATTATTAAAAGAAAAAGAAAACAAAATATATATACAAAATGGTCCCCCCAAACTTAAGTGAAACAGTGTTTCCACTGTTTAAGCGTTAAAGTGCAGTGTTGGGAGGGAAAACATAGTATTAAGCTATACAAGGCCTTACACAGGCCAAAGGTTAGCACCAACCAATCAAAAATTTTATCATTATAATGGTATGGTTGGTGAAAAAACATGTTGTATGGAGGCAGGATGAAGTGGGGAAGAGATAAGTGGTGTAAAAGAAAAGGTTTACGTCTCGATTTGTAGAGACGAAATAATAATGGTGAATGGAAACGAGAATGTGGATGATTAGGAATGGGAAGAATGGTCACATTCTCGTATGGGATAAGAAGAAATGGTGGTGGTTCGACTTTTTCAGGTGGAGGTTGATTAATCACAAAATCCGTGTCGTTTAGGAATGCGAGTTCGTCGGCGAAAATATCTTCGAAACTTTCATCGATGGTCCGATTGAACGTTTCAATGTCAATAAGTGTCATGCCAGAATTCAACTCATTTGATTTTTCAAAAATTACGGAGTTAGGAGACTCGTAATGCTCATCTACCCTATTCTCAAAAGAGTATAAATCAAGTTGTTTTTCTAGAATTATCGAACTCAAAATATCGGATTGTGATTCATTAACACTCGCTATCATTAAAGGAAGATTAGAAGAACCAGAGAAAGTGGGAGAAATAAGTTGAATACGAACTTAAGGGTGAGTGAATAAATTAGCACAAATTATGAGGACCGATGTGTAAAAAGCGATTGTGCTAATCTATCAACCTGTCGAGAAATGGGGTCAAATCCCTCAAGATTTGTGAGAAAACATGGGTACGTCGAACTTGGTAACCCAGACATTGAAAATGGAAGTGTAACAGTTTCTTGCAAAGTCGGAACGATGATGGAGGGAAGTGATTGAGGAAGGGTATCAGTTAAAGATTCAGGAGGGTGTGCGCAGTCAATGAATGGGATAGAATGAATTGGAAAATCCGACTCCTCAAGTAAAACTGCTTCATCCTCAATAATTTCCTCAATACTCTCCTCAAAATTTAGCTTATCCATGCAATTCTCATCAAAATTAAGACGCATATGAAGTTCGGGAAAAACAGTTAATGACTCAGGATGATGAATTGGAGAGAGAAACTCATCCAAATCTGTGAGTTCATCATCCAAAATATTCCCAGCGTCTATATCTTCAATCAAGTGAAAATCAATTTTTTTAGACACCTCATCAAAAGCATGGATATTAATCAATTCAGATTCTAGAGTGGTGGTGTAGATGTCAAAAGGATTGGTGATGGTTTCACTCGAAAGGGACCCTTCACAATCAGGTAAATCAAACACTACAAAGTCGCACAACTCATTAAACGTTTTATTTTCAACTAGTGAATCATTTGGAACACTTGATAGACATTCCAAACCGGAATTGTGGGATTCAATTGGGGATGGGTAGGTTTGATTTGGAAGGTTGTACAGCTCACTCTCACCACTCAAATTCTCGACATGTCCTACCGTCTCATCATACAATGGAAAATTTGTAGCTAGTTGGAAACTAGCTACCGGTTCACTAGGTTGTATAAGGACGGCCATGGACGCATTCAAATCCATCATCTGTTGTCTTGACGCTACCATAAAATCTTCCAACGACTGTTCCAGACTAGACATGGGTTTTGAAGGGGTTTCAGTAAAAGATTTTGGATATTGGAAACTCCTAAATGGCTGTGTAGAAGTAACTTCTAGTGAAGGTGCAAAAGTCGGGTAAGACTGGTAGGAATTGAACGGTTGTGCAGAACTAGGATCAACAGGTGGATAAGAAGGTGAATGGAATTGTTGATCCAAAGAAGTCGCAGTGGTGAAAGGAGTGAAAGATCGGTTACGAGATTGTTCAATATATTGAGCAATAGACATGGGTTTCGGAGTTACAACAGGACTCGAAAAAGGAATATCAACGTAAGAAAGTGCTGAAGGTTGAAATGGTTGATATAATGTAGATTGCGGAGTCCAACTGGTTGTCCTAGACTCGTCTATTCGATCTTTCAAAGAAATTTTGGACATGGAGAGGTCATTCGAAATTCGACCAAAACAAGAAGCGTAGAAAGTAATGTCTGGTTGAGGGTACCAAAGTTCGGCAAGAGTTTTGCGAGGTGGGGTACCCATGATGTGATGAGAGAAAAGAAAAGAATGTGAATTTTTTTATTTTTTATTTTTTATTTTTTTATTTTTTTTATTTTTTAAAAAAAAATTGTTTGTTTTTAGAGTTTTGAAATTTTTGAAAGTGTTTTTTTAGAAGAAATTTTGCAAAAATTTGTACGGAACTACGGCACAATCACAATTTAAGCATGCACAAACAACCCTAGAGCTAGGGTCTCCTAAATCAACTAGACTGCTCCTAACTGTTCCAAAGGGCAAGTTGTGAGATATCCCTCAAATCATCTCTTCACCGCCAATTGTGGTTAGGTAAGCACAAGTGAAGAAAGGAGGGATGCGCTCATGAATCACCGTGAGACGGGCCTTTTAAAATTATCTTTCTCACTTGTCTAGCCTAAGCACCACAAAGTCAGGTTTAGATAAACGACCGATTGCCCACAACCTTTCTCTGTCCTAATGAGAGCGACAATCCTTAGTTGGCTGAGTCTAGATATTTTTTAATTAACTCGAGGGTGGTGCATGCTTTTTGTGATTTTTGTGGTCTTAGGAAGGGTAATGAAATCCCCACCCAATCTGGATTGGTGTTATAGCCCCTTAATTTCCGTTTTAAATATGCAATGCAATTAACACACAAAATCTAAAACACTTGCCAAAAATTTTTATTTTTATTTGCGGCACATAGAATTCTGCACAAAATTGATTTATTGGATAGGAGAAAGAGAATCTGTGCAAAGAACCAGCAGAAATTTTTTTTTAGTGGAGTGCAGAGGAGAGTAGATGAGAAATGAGATATTCACAGAGATTTTTGGGTGCTGATGTCACCCGTTGACCGCGGTTCCGCGGTCAAACCCCTGAATCTGCCGCGGTTCCGTGGCGGTTTAATTGGTTTAGATCTCCAAAATTTTTCTCTGTGTTGTTTGGATTCTCCCCTGTCTGTTCAAATCCTCTGTTTCTTGATTTGTTCACTGGGCTTGCTCCAGATCTGAAACAGAGTTTGCTCCAAGCCTGCACACTTTCATAAAAACCTTTCAAAAAGAACAAGATGTTTTTTTTTCTATTTTATTTATTTTTTTTGTTTTAAAATTTTTCAATTTTTTATAATTTTTTTAAATTTTTTTTATTAACCCGAAATTACACAAAGAAAGAGACTACCGTCTCCCCGGCAACGGCGTCATTTGATTGATCGTTCTTTTGCGTGCGTGCGTTTTAAAATCAAAGTTAAGAATATACCACAATCAATAACGGTGTCGCTTAGTAGCTAGCCGGTTGAGTATGGGTCAGTCCATAGGGAGAGGATTCCTTTTCTTTATGTTTTAACGAGTTAAGTCAAAAAAATTGGTGGTTTTATTTTAAGATCTAAGAATGAGATAAAAGTTTATAAAAAGCTTGCTAGGGTTAGGATTAGGCTAGTTCGAGATAGGGAACTTCTCGCTTCTATCAATGTCTTAGTTATGAATAAAGGTGTTAGGGTAATCGGCAACAACGGGGATAAGCACGACTGGGAAGAAACTAAGTTTCTTCCTTTTGGTCCTTGTCCATCCGTTCTTGGCTCTTAGCCCTAACCTCCAGTTAATTCAATCACACCCGGTCTAACTAGGGAATCACCGCTATCACGTAGGATAAGGAGCCGTAGTGAGCAGTGTGTGGTTGATTTAAAAAGAGTCCTTTTAATAAAATTATATGGGCAAAGAAAGTAGTGAGAGAGATTTCCATCTCTTAAACCTTCCCTATCCTAACCCTACCAAGTGAGGGATTACTCACTCATTAGGAAAGTTATGATCAATGAAATTCATTTTTTTAATAATTTTTATATTAGAAAACAAAATTGCAGATATTAAAAGAACAGATAAAAATTGCAAGAATTAAATTCAGATAATAAAAGAATACGAGATAAAAATAAAAACTCTTACTTTATTGATGGTCTCAAGAACGCATTACAATTGAATTTAGATCTAGAAAAAGGCAAGGAGAGGCATCCTAAGAAAGTCACCCTAAAAGAGGCACACTTTATTTGGCTTTGAGCCCTCCTATTTATAGATAGGAAAAACCCTAGGTTTATATTCCGATCCATACATGAAACTACAAAACAACCCTAAAGACCGAGTCAAAGCACCGAAACCCCACCGACACGTGCATTGCACGGCCGCGGAACTGCGGCAGAATAGCCTGTTTGGCCGCGGTTCCGCGGCCATTTGGTGGGTTCTTGGGCCCATCTCCTCAGGGTTTCTTCAAGTTGTTTTTATCTTCTGTTTTTTTCACTTGGTCTCTCGGAATCTCTTCAATTCTCTTCCAGATATTCAACAGTGGACTTTTTACAGTGAGCTTCACGTTGAAGTCTTGAATCTTGTGCTGTCCTTGAACTTTGTGTATTGAACCGTCTAATGATTTTCAGTTGTTCCTTGAAATGGTGGGCGGTATCATACGGATTCATCTATTTTTGGTCGTAGTCTCATATTTGTAGTGTATTTTCATAAATTTTACTGTAATGATCTGAGAACCTGTAACCTGCAACTATTTGGTAGACATGGATCAAAAGCACCTATTTATTTGTAATATGATTAAGAATGGGCGATATAATAATGCAAAATTCTGATATGAACAGACTCCCGACGCTAAACTCCCTTTGAGCCCAAATCTCGACCTACCACATCGCGATCAAGTTTCCATTAGATCAAGGGGGAATAGGCCGGGCCTACGGGAACCAGCAAATCGCAAAGATTTGCTTCACAGCGACATCCATCCCCGAGGAATGAAGCGATCACCTTAGAAGCGCGAGCAATTTCTAGGGGTCCTTGGATACCCGTGACGAACAAAAAGAAATCCGGAGGGCCCCGGTGGAGGCGCTAATAGAGGTCCCCCTCGTCGAGGGGAACAATGAACGAACTGTCCATATCGGGTCACTCTTAACGGGAGCCCAGCGCGAAGACTTGATCCACTTTCTCCGAGGAAACTCAGACATGTTCGCTTGGGCGCCGACCGACATGCCCGGGATCGACCCTAAGGTAATCTCGCATAAGCTCGGGGTCGACTCGACGGCCCGACATGTCAGGCAAAATAAACGAAGCTTTGCCCCTATCAAACAAAAGGCGATCGAGGACGAGATCGATAGGTTGCTTGCAGCCAATTTCATTCAAAATGTGTCCTATTCGGAATGGATAGCGAATGTGGTTATGGTTAAAAAAAAAGTAAGCGGGAAGTGGCGCATGTGCATCAACTTCACAGATCTCAACAAGGCATGCCCGAAAGTCAACTTTCGCCTTCCTCAGATAGATCGGCTTGTCGACAGCTCGGTAGGCCACGAATTGCTCAACTTCATGGATGCTTTCTCTAGCTACAACCAGATCTGTATGAACCCAGCAGATGAAAAGCTTAACGCATTCACAACAGACCGGGAGGTATACCGCTACAAAGTGATGCTCTTCGGCCTTAAAACGCCGGAGCTACATACCAGGGCCTGGTCAACAAGATGTTCAAACAACAGATCGGGAGGAACATAGAGGTTTACGTAGACGACATGCTTGTCAAGTCGACCTCATCGGACGAGCACGCCAAAGATCTTAGCAAGGCATTCAACATCCTCCGCAAGTACAAAACGAAGCTGAATCCCGCCAAGTACGCATTCGAGGTCACTAGTGGAAAATTCCTCGGGTTCATGGTTACCCACCGAGGAATCGAAGCAAACCCAGAGAAGTTCAGCACCATCCTCAATATGGTCGCGCCAAAGAGAAACGTCGAAATCATGCGACTCACGGGGAGAGTGGCAGCTCTAAGTCGCTTCATGTCAGGGTCCGGAGAAAAGTGCCTCCCATTCTCCAAAGCCCTGAGAAAGATCCTAAGGTTCGAATGGTCGGAAGAGTGTCAGATCGTTTTCGAGCAATTGAAAGTGCACCTGGCAACTCCCTCGCTGCTCACCCGGCCAGTTGAAGGAGACGAGCTGTCACTATATCTAGTGGTATCCGTTCATGCTGCAGGCTTGGTGCTCGTCCGAGAAGTCGAAGGAGTCCAAAATCTGATCTACTACGTAAGCCACATCTTCAAGGATGCAGAAACAAGGTACCCGGCCATAGAAAAGATTGTCATAGCGCTTATCATGGCCTCAAGGAAGCTATGGCACTACTTCCAGGCACACACCATCCTCTTCCTCACCGAGCATCCCTTAGGGGCTATTCTCGCCTCCCCCCAAGTCATCTGGTCGTTTGGAGAAATGGTGGTGGGTGTTATCTCAATTCGACACCAAATACCGCCCAAGGCAAGCTTTCAAAGCATAAGTCCTGGAAGACTTCGTTGTCGAATGTACTATCCCCAACAAGGAGGCAGTGTCGGCGCCAGTCCCCGGGTCTCAACCCTCGATCGAGGAGGGGCCCGACTCGGTCCCCGATTGGGTCCTTTACGTCGATGGATTCTCTACCGAGGAGGGGAGCGGTGCCGGCCTTATCATTCGAGGACCGAATGAGGTGGAGATGGGGTACTCTTTGAAGCTTGGGTTCAAAGCCTCAAACAACGCCGCGGAGTACGCGGCCTTGCTAGCTGGGCTACGGATCGCCTCCGGAGTGGGACTGAAGACGACCCGAATTCGCAGCGACTCCGTCGTAGTTGTAGGCCAAGTGACCGGTCATTTCGAGGCCCGGGAGCCTCTAATGGTGAAATATTTAGCCGAGGTAAAAAGACTACGAAAAGACTTCGTCGAAGTTCAAGTGGGGCAGATTCCTCGGCACCTAAACGCCCAGGCCGACACTCTGAGCAAGCTGGCCTCCTCCTATACGGCTAACAATAAGAGGAATATCCTCTTCGAAGTCTTGCCATAGCCTAGCGTGGAAGACAGGGAGGCAGCACTTCAAATATACACTACTCAGGAGGAAGGCCGAGATTGGAGGAAGCCCCTCGTAGAGTTTCTGAGTGAAGGTACTCTCCCAAAAGATCGAGGGGAAGCACGCCGCCTTCGAGCCAAAGCCCGCCATTTCGTCTGGAGCAATGGAAACCTCTATAAGAAGTCCTACGCAACCTCTGCTTCGGTGCGTTGACCCCCACGAAGCCGACTACGTCCTGCGTGAGATTCACGAAGGGGTCGGTGAAGCACATCAAGGGGCCCGCACCTTAGTCCAGAAGAAGCTATTCCAAGGATATTATTGGCCAACGTTTCATCAAGACGCTTAGAAGCTCGTCATCAGATGATGCAAAAGCTGTCAACTCCATGGCAGCATACCCCATCTTCCGGCTACCGTGCTCATGGCACTGATCTCCCCCTGGCCGTTTGCCCAGTGGGGAATGGACATGATAGGCCAACTCCCAACTGGCACGGACGGGAACAAGTACATCCTCGTCGTAGTAGACTATTTTACGAAGTGGATTGAGGCCGTCCCCATCAGAAAACCGGACGTCGCCATGACCATCAAATTCCTGCAGAACAATGTAATATCCCAGTTCAGGATCCCGAGGTGTATTGTTACTGACCATGGGATGAACTTTGAAAACGACAAAGTCAAAGGATTCTGCAACGAGTACCACATACTAATGAAGTTTGTTGCGGTAGCGCACCCTTAATGCAACGGGCAGGCCAAGGCCACTAACCGAGACATCATTCGAGGTCTTCGAACTCGTCTACAAGGAAGGCAGGGCAGCTGGGTCAAGGAACTACCCTGGGTTTTATGGGCCCTTCGCATATCGAAGAAGAACCCCACTGGAGAGACCTCCTTCAGCCTCTGCTACGGCACTGAGGCGATGGTCCCAGCAGAGATTGGACTGCCCAGTTATAGAGTCGAGCATTTCGACGATAAAGCAAACACCTCGGCGCTCCAGACTAATTTGGACATCTTGGTAGAGAAACGAGACCAGGCACAGATCAAAGCCCCCGCTTATCAACGGCAAACTGCCTGCTACTATAACGCACGAGTCAAGTATCGCACCTTCAAGACTGGGGATTTGGTCCTACGATGGAACAAATTTGTAGACCAAGGTAAACTGCACAAGTTTTCCCTAAAGTGGGACGGCCCATTCCTGTCTCCGAGGTATTGCCCGGCGGAGCCTATCGCTTGCAAGAAGCGACTGGTCATAAGTTCCTGCGACCATACAACGCCGAAAAGCTCAAATTGTACAAGTGAATTCGAAATTTGTATCAGTGAATATATGTTTCTTCTTTGCCAAAACGATGCAAATTTTTCTAAGTCTTCTGAATTAGAAGAAACTTCTTCAATATGTTTCCCTCTTCCTCGGTTCAAAGGTCACTGATCTCGTTTTACGAGAATACTCAAACACACAAAGAGGATACAAGAAGACAATATCACGTCGCAAAAGAGGAATTTTATTCATCAAAGGTATTATGGGCTCCCCAGCCTTACACAAAAAAGTTAAAATTACAACAGAGGGGGTAGGGGGTCAAGAAAACACTGCTGGTGGTACTCCAAGGAGATCACCGCCAGCCGAGCCCTTGCTTCCTCGGCCCGCTCCCTCTGGTGTTGCCCACAGACCCGCGATGCAATGGAAGGGCCAGAGGCCGCACTTGCCGGGCAGCCATCGACGATCTGCCTCTTTTAGAAACACTCCAAATGAAGGGCCGCCGATCGATCATGTATGTTCTTCAAGATGAGGCCGCGGATGTAGAGCTTGTGCAGCTTATCGAGCACCTCATCCTGCAGCTGCGGAGACAGGGTGTTGAACAAACTCGGGGACATCCTCCAAATGGTGTACATGAGCTATTGGAGGAAAGGCGACCGCCGAAGAAGGTGGCGGCCGAAGTGGTCCTCTATGCTTTCGACCACAGTCCGGTATGTCTCTTTTGTGCACTCCTGATCGTAGAGGTACACGTCGTCACAGGAGATGATCTCTCAGATGGAGAAGATGAGCCCGACCATTTTCAGAAAAGCAATGCCGACCTTCTCTATTTATAGCCTCAACAGAATTCCTAGGGGTCGAGATTTGCGCGTGCATGGGCGCGAATCTTGGGATATTTTCATAATACCTAATGCGGGGCTGTCGCATGGCGGCCATCCCATATCTCACGGTTAACGGAAGCCAGAATGATGCGGATCTTGGAACGCCTCACCTCACCTATGAGTTTCAGCCACGTGTCGCCCACGACGGTCACTCTTCCAGATTTTCATGCGTCGAGGGAGATTGAATGACGCCTCGTAAAACCGACTAGCTTCCCTGCTCGGTTAATCCTCAGCGGGTAACTTCCTACCTAACTTTGCTGAGGATCAAAGCCTTCATCAAGAGGCCACCGAGCAGCTTCCCTGCTCGGTCAAGCCTTAGCGGGTAACTTCCAACCCAACTACGCTGAGGATCGAAGCCCTCATCAAGTGGCCACCGAGTAGATTCCCTGCTCGGTCAATCCTTAGCGGGTAACTTCCTACCCAACTACACTGAGGATCGAAGCCCTCATCAAGAAGCCACCGAGCAGCTTCCCTGCTCGGTCCATCCTTAGCGGGTAACTTCCTACCCAACTATGCTGAGGATCAAAATCCCTCACCAAGAGGCCACCGAGCAGCTTCCCTGCTCGGTCCATCCTTAGCTGGTAACTTTCTACCCATCTAAGCTGAGGATCTAAGCCATCATTAAGAGACCAACGAGAAGCTTCCCTGCTCGGTCCATCCTTAGCGGGTAACTTCCTACCCATCTACGCTAAGGATTGAAGCTCTCATCAAGAGGACACCGAGCAGCTTCCCTGCTCGGTCCATCCTTAGCGGGTAACTTCCTACCCATCTACGCTAAGGATCAAAGCCCTCATTAAGAGGCCACCGAGCAGCTTCCCTGCTCGGTCCATCCTTAGCGGGTAACTTCCTACCCATCTACGCTAAGGATCGAAGCCCTCGTCAAGAGGCCACTGAGTAGCTTCCAGGCTCGGTCCATCCTTAGCGAGTAACTTCCTACCCATTTACGCTATGGATCGAATCCCTTATCAAGAGACCACCGAGCAGCTTCCCTACTCGGTCTATCCTTAGCCGATTGCTTCCTACCCATCTACGCTAAGGATCGAAGCCATCATCAAGAGGCCACCGAGCAGCTTCCCTGCTCGGTCCATCCTTGGCGGATAACTTCCTACCCATCTACGCTAAGGATCGAAGTCCTCGTTCAGGTGCCGTCAAACAACTTTAATTATCGGCCAACACGGACTAATTCAAACTTTGTATGCTAAGGGAAGTGTGTAGGGTGATTTTCGTCACCCCATTGAGATGGGAATATGCCCGCGCTTGTCAGGCGTATTACAGATTCCACCTGCATAGGGTAGGCGGGGATTTATTGATTGTGGGGATCCGAATCTCCGGCAGCCGCGGACTAAACTGCTGTTAATTACCCTTCGCTTTTGGAACGAGGGAACCTCCGATTGATGGGTAAATTAGTCATGCGAACTCAATGTGCAGTGTGCGTATGTTTTGACGGGGTTTTGGATACATCGGGGGGCCCGCAGAGATTTACGGGAGTCCCGCTACCTGGATAGCGGGTTAGGGGTCAAGGGGGCTAGCAGCCCCCTTACGGGGTGCAGGGCAGCACCTCATTAGAAATTTTTTCTATCGGGGAAAGTATACTTAGTGTGGAGTGCATATAAAATGAGGGGGAGGAGCGTCTTAAATACGCGTGCATGGAACGTGGGCGCTGGCGCCCGCGGGTCACATGCCTGGAGTAAGAGCGCTTGGCGCTCGCGGGCCAAGTGCCTGGCGCGTGGGCGCGGGGAGCCAGCGGGTCACATGCGCTGCACGCGACCGCTAGGCACCGAGCGCCCGCGGGTTCCGTAAAGCGCACGTGGGCGCTTTAGCGCCCGCGGGTTATGTACCCACGGGTCGCGTGCGCGGCACACGACTGCTGGGAACTCCAGCGAAAAAGGGGCTTATCCCCTGGGTTGGGAGTTAAACTCCTAAAAAGGGGTTTAATTTATAGAGTTAAACTCCAACAGATCTTGAATGGAGTTAAACTCCTATAAATCTTTGGATTTTCTTTTGAGCCTCAGATCCTCTCGGAATGGGATTTTTGGAGATAGATATCCTTCTTCTTCCTCCCTGTGGGCTAGATCTTAGGGGATATAGCGAAGGTGAGACTTAAAATCTCCCTTTTTTGGGGTTTAATGGCAGATCCGAGCTCCCCTTCAAGGGTTTTATGGTGAAAAACTATTTATTTTCAGAAAAGAAAGAGTTAAACTCTTGATTTAATTCAAAAGAAAAGAAGAAGGCTTAGAATCTTGAGGAAGGAGGTACAGACCCTAGAATTTTAGACAATGGAAAATGTTGTTGAGATATTTTCATCATCTTTGCCTTTATAGGATACACACTTTACATATAGCCCCTTAGGCATTTGCCAAATGACACTTGTGCCACCCCATGCCTTATGTGCTTATTTCTTTTTTGCACATAAGTCATGGGGTTTACAAAATTTTGGCTTTCTGCTTACTTGACATATATTTACTTCTAAAAGTTACATTTAGACTAATTTATTGCCTCCTTTTTGGTATGGAGTCGGCCCCTTCCAAGTTTGGTCTCGACTTGGGCTCGGGCCTACTTGACTTGGGGTTGTCCTTGGTTTTGACTTGGTCAACAGGGGTGTAATTTTTAACCCCAACAAAGTTCCCCCCATCAATAAATTCACACCACATATGTGGGTTGTGTGCATGAAATTGATGGATCTTCTTTCGCATGGAGGTTGACTTGATTTGGTTCCCGTTTTGACGACGTGAAGGTCAATACTGCCCTTTTTACGACATGGACGGTCGGTGCTGCCATTTTAGCGACATGGACGGTCGGTGCTGCCATTTTTGCGACATGTACGGTCGGTTCTTTTATTTTTGCGACTTGGACGGTCGGTGCTTCCATTTTAGCGACGTGGACGTCGGTTTTGCCATTTTAGCGACGTGGACGGTCCGTTCTGCCATTTTTGCGACTTGGACGATCGGTTCTGCCCTTTTTGCGATTTGGACGGTTTGTGCTGCCATTTTTGCGATGTGGACGGTTGGTTCTGCCATTTTTGCGACTTGGACGGTCAGTGCTGCCCTTTTAGTCACTTGGACGGTCAGTGCTGCCATTTTTGCAACGTGGACGGTCGGTTCTGCCATTTTAGTGACGTGGATGGTCGGTGCTACTATTTTTGCGACGTGGACGGTCGGTTCTACCATTTTAGCAATGTGGAAGGTCGGTGCTGCCGTTTTACCTACGTGGACAGTCGGTTCAGCCATTTTAGCGACGTGGACGGTCGGTGCTTCCATTTTAGCGACGTGGACGGTCGGTGCTGCTATTTTTGCGACGTGGATGGTCGTTTCTGCCATTTTAGGGACGTGGACGGTCGGTGCTGCCATTTTAGCAACATGGACGGTCGGTGCTTCCATTTTAGCGATTTGGACGGTCGGTGCTTGATTTGACTTGCTCCGCTTCTTGCGGTGTCGGGGTTGAAGTTGACTTGCTCCACTTTTTACGGTGTCAGGGTTGATTTGTTTGATTTTATTTATTTTGGGAGTTCCCTACCCGTCCAGCGGGAATTTTGAGCTTGGAAGCACTACCAGGTGAGACATTAATTTGATCTATCAGATTTCTGGTTTATTTGATGGGGAATTTGAGAGGAACAGGGAATTTGGATCTTGTTTGGCATCAGCATTGCTGAACTGGAATAATGCCAGGAGCAACTCATCATTTGGCCCGGGAGGACTTGGGATTTGGTTTTTGGTTCGGCATTAGCATTGCTACACTGGAATAATGCCAGGAGCAACTCATCATTTGCCCCGGGAGGACTTGGGATTTGGTTTTTGGGTCGGCATCATCACCGCTAACACGGAAGCAATGCCAGGAGCGACTCATCATTTACCGTTAGGAAAACTTGTGATTTATGTTTTGGGTCGGTATCAGCACCGCTAACACTAAAGCAATGCCAGGAGCGACTCATCATTTACCATTTCCCGTTGGGGAGCGATGGCTTAGGAGACAGGTTTAGGTCTTTATCACCTAAGACTTTTCAATTTTATGAGCCGTAAGGGTCTCATAAAGGCATTTTCTCTCTACGAATCGAGAGGATCTCGCAGGTGTATTTCTCCCTAAGAATCGTGGGGATTCCTAAGTGTGTTGCTCCTTTGTGAGTCGTAAGGATCTCACGCGGGGATTTTCTTCTCACAAGGTCGAGAGGACTTTGCGAGTGTATTTCATCTCCTTTTTATGAGTTTGCAACCTTTCAGGTTTTCACAAACTTACCGGCAGTCTTGCTGTTTTTACTCACGGAGCCCTTTCGGGTTTTCATCCGTGCCCGTTTTGCTTGTGGACATACCCCCTTTTATGGCGATCACGATGGGACTTTAAATGTAGTCTCACCGGTAGGACTTGGGAGAGATAGGGGTCATTTACGCCCGTGGATTGTATACGGTTTTACAGGATGTATGATCCAAACCGTAGGGCTAGTGTGCTCAATTCGCCTGCGGCTTGGAGCATTCACGCGTAGTATTTCTTGAGATATCGGCCTTTGATGGGTGGCATGGGCCTTTCTCCCTCTGCATTTATCAACTGGTAGGATCCTCCATCGAACACTTTGTCGATGACGTATGGTCCTTCGCAGTTTGACTCGAATTTTCCCTGACCATGCCGATTGAGGATGATCGGTCTTTTGAGGACCAACACCAATTCTCCTTTTTTGAAAGCGCGGAGACGGGTCATCATGTCATAGGCCCGTGACATTTGGGCTCGGTACAGCTCCAGATTTTGCTGTACTGCGAGCCTCTTTTCTTCGAGGGCGTCGACCTCTTCGTGCCGAAGGAGCACATTTTCCTCCTCCGTCAACTCGTGCTGAACGGCCATTCTTAAGCTTGGAACTTCGACTTCGAGGGGGAGGACCGCCTCCACTCCGAAGAGCAATGAGTATGGAGTGGACTGAGTTGGAGTACAGTGTGTGGTACGATATGCCTACAACGCCTCGTGAAGTTTGAGATTCCAGTCTCTCTTGTTGGCAGAAGCATTTTTCCTCAGGAGCCTGCACAAGGTTTTATTGAAGGCTTTGGCTATCCCATTGATCCTTGGATTATAGATGGAGGAATATCACCAGTCTATCTTATGTTGGGTAGCGAACCTTGAGACTTTGAAGCTCTTGAATGAAGGCCCGTTTTCAGATATGATTCTTCTCGGTGTACCGAAGCGGTATAGAATATTATACCGGAAGAATATCAGAATATCTTTTGTCTTGACTTCTTTTCGCGGGACAGTTTCAGCCCATCTGGAGAAGTAGTCTGTTGCAGCCAATATGAACCGGTGGCCTTTGGATGACGGAGGATCAATTGGACCAACTATGTCGGTGCCCCAAACTTCGAAGGGCCATGACGCCACCGTAGGATGCAGCGGATTGGAATGCTTATGAATGAAGTCACCGTGAATTTGGCAGAGATGACACCTCTTCGCATGCTCTTCGTAATCCCTTATCATGATAGGTCGGTAATATCCAAGCCGTTTGATCTGAAGCCGCATTTTGGGGCCGGACTGGTGAGCCCCGCAGACGCCCGAGTGAACTTCTCTCATGACTTTTTGGGCTTCGGCAGATGACAGGCACCTGAGCCAGAGTTGGTCATATGATCTGCGGTATAGCGTATTGTTTACAAACAAGTATCGGAGGGCTCTCTTCTTCAGCTAAATCCTCGCAGATTTTTCTTTGGGCAGCTGGTCGTATCGGAGGTACTCTATGATGGGCTCTCTCCTATCAGGCTCCTCTTGAATGATCAGGGCTTCTTCGATAGGATTGTTCTCTTGTTCTACGCTTCCCTCTTCACGCAAAGAGACCGGAGGTAGAATTTGTCGGCTTCTAATTGTTATCAGAATTTCATCCACATCGGGATCAGCCAGCTCCTTAGCTAAGAGAGAGAGTACGTCGACTTTTCTATTCAACGCCATAGGAACTCTCTTCAATTCAATGTGGGTGAACTGTTTCATAAGCTCCACCACTCGGCTTCTATACCGAGTTAACTTGGGTTTGTATATCTTATAGTCGCCACTTACTTGGTTGATGATAAGCTGAGAATCCCCATAGACTCGTAGCCGAAGGATTTCCATTTCTATGGCAAGCTTCAGACCAGCTATCAGAGCTTCGTACTTAGCCTCGTTGTTTGTGTGAGGCTCGGTAAAAGCAAAATAATGTCGTAGGGTTCCCATCGATGGCTTGATGAACACCAATCCTATCCCTGCTTTTATTTGTGGGATGCTTGATTTGCTGGAGGTCCTAATTGATGAAGCTCCGTTGAAGTAGAGCTCCCCACAAGGCCCGTCATCCTCTAGGTGCAACACTTATTCGTCGGGTAACTCGCAATTGAGCGGTGACCTTTCTGGTATGGGACGAGCAGCAAGGAAATCGGCGAGGGCTTGCCCTTTTACTGCTTTCTGAGGAGTATAGATTATGTCAAACTCAAGCAGCATGACAACCTATCTTTCCATTCTACCAGCTAGGCTTGCTTTGGTCATTAAGTGTTTGAGCGGATCGGGCTTGGAGATCAGCATAACCTGATGAGCGAGCAGGTAGTGCCTCAGCTTCTTCACAGCGAATATCAGAGCCAGGCATTGCTTTTCGATCGGGGAATAGTTGTGTTCTGCCCCGACTAAAGTTTTACTGGGATAGTAGAGGACATTTTCTTTTACCTTCTTATTGTTCTGGGCAAGGAGCGCACCGAGTGACTCATCTAGGCGGCAGTATAGAGAACAACGGTTTGTTTGGAATAGGAGCAGCAAGCACCGGAGGGTGCAACAGGTACTGTTTGATATTTTTGAACGCTTCTTGACATTCGACATCCCAGACAAAAGGAGCTTTCTTCTTCATGAGCTTTGAGAAGGGCCTACATCTCCCCGATAAATTTGAGATAAACCTTCGTATATAAGCAAGCTTGCCTTGAAAAGATCTTAACTGCGAGAGATTCTTCGAGGGGGGCATCTCCATGATGGCCTTTATCTTGGATGGGTCAACTTCGATCTCTCGATGTCGGACTATGAAGCCTAGGAATTTTCCCGATGACATGCCAAAAGCACACTTCAGAGGATTCATCTTCAGATCATATTCCCTCAGTCTAGTAAGAACAGTCCTAAGATCCTGGATGTGATCGGTCTTGGCTTTAGTCTTGACGACCAAATCATCAACATAACATTCGACAACTTTATGGATTAGGTCATCAAAGATATTCGTCATTGCCCTTTGATATGTAGCACCTGCGTTCTTTAATCCGAACAGTATCACCTTATAGCAGTATATTCCGATCGGGGTTCGGAATGCCGTGTGTTTCTCATCCGTGGGCGACATCTTGATCTGATTATATCTAGACGAGTCATCCATGAAGGTGAGCAGCTCGTAATTTGAGGTATCGTCGACCATCATTTCATGATCGATAGCGGGAAATCATCTTTAGGGCATGGCTTGTTAAGATCTCTAAAATCGACGTAGACTCGGATCTGCCCATTCTTATTTTTCACTGGGACGGTGCATGCGATCCAGTCCACATATTTCTCTTCTCTGATGAAACCAGCATCGATGAGTTTCTTGGTTTCCTCGATAGCCTTTTCTTCTAGCTCCCTTCTCATTCTTCGAGGAGCTTGTTTGACTGGCTTAGCATCAGGAGATATAGCCAGCTTATGCATGACCACTTCAGGGGAAATGCTAGGAATTTCTTTGTACGTCCACACGAAGCAGTCGGCGAACTCATACAGCAGGGAAAATATCTGCTCCTTCATTTCTTCTGACAAGAGTGAGTTAATGTAGGTCGGCCTTGGATTATCAGGCGTTCCTAAATCGATCTCCGTTAGCTCATCGAAGGTTGCTTTTCTGCCATCTTCGAGCTCTTTAGGGACTTCTTCTGGATCGGTTAGCTTGTCTTCATCATTTGACTCTCCGTTGGCTTCACCAATATGAATCATGTAGCATGCTTTGAAATCAGGTTGAGTGAAACCTATGCCCTGTCTATCTAGAATTCGTCCATCGATGAGTACTCGGACCTGAGACAGGTGCCATAGCCCTTCATAAAACTTTTCTTTAGAGTCCGTTTGATATAACCGACATCCGCACTTTTTAAAATATTCCCGCATCTTGGGAGCATAATATTTGGGATTGAGGACGGCTCTTATGCCTCTCTCATAGGGAAGTCACGTGATAGACAAATCATCCAGGTGCGTGATAGGGTTTGACCCATAGAACATGATGCCATTTTGTCCATTTTTTCTTCCAGGAATGTAGAAGGTTTTAAGCTGGTCCACGGTGGAGACTGAAAATGCATCTAGCTCCTTGTACATCTGATCCGACACCCTTGTGATAGGTAGGGACCCTTCTGTAATCTCGAAGGTTTCTCTTAGCTTTACTTTTTGCATGAGGGCCCAATCTGCATAGCTGTTGTAAGACGGGTCTTCTTCTTCCAACTCTTCAGTGTCGCTGCCAAAATGAGGGCGAATTTTTCTATCGGAAAGGCCTTTAGTATCAGATTCGTCCGTATCACTACCGAAATGTGGGCAAGTTTTACGGAAGGACGGACTTCCAGCTTCGGACTCATCAGTGTCACTGCCGAAATGTGGACGCACTTAGGGGTTTTTGCTTTTGAAAGTGACAGACGGCTCAGATTTGCATTTGAGTTTCGGGACCGTTATGTCTTTGGTCAGTTATGGCTCAGCACTTTGGAGATTCACAAAGTACCGAGAATCTTCATATCGGACTTCATGCACACCGAATGGCTGGATGTCTCCATCAATGCGTCTTTCTTCTCTGTTTTTGGTATATTTCATGCACTGATGGAGAGTTGACGGAACGATGCCGTAATCGTGGAGCCACGGTCGTCCCAGAAGAACCTTTTAAGACGTGTCAGCTTCGATCATATATATCTTAGTTTCAGTTTGAAGATCCCCAAATTTGATTGGCAAAGCTATAGACCCAAGAACTTGCTGGCGGTTTTGATTGAAGCCTTAAATGACAATCCTTTCCCTTGACAGGTGTCGGACGTCCATTGACAAACTCTTTAGAGTCCGCAAGTTCATGATGTTCACTGAGGATCCCGGATCAATCAATATACGATTAATCTGATCTTCATCGCTGTACCCGGTCATGTAAAGCGGCCGATTATGCTCAGCCATTCCCAGTAGCAATTCTTCGTCCTTAAATGTGACAGCGGCGGCATGCTGAGCGTATTGGGCTTCTTTCATATTAATTTCCACAAAGAGAGCCTGATACCGCTTGGGGTTTTTTAGAGCATGAATGAGAACATCTATGAGCTCCTTAGATAAAACCAAGGTATCGTAGATGCTCAGGAGAGACGAAATCTTCCGAAGATGAGCCAAGACATTATTTTCCAGCGAGGAAGGACTCGAATTTTCATGAGCCGGCTCTCTGCCATCTTCTTCATTAACAAATTGTTTTTCCTTTCCTTTTGGGACGTTGCCCTGATTTGGCGGTAGAGCCCTGCCACTTCTGAGTTGGACATGGTTGACCATTGTGGTGAGCTCCTCGTACTCTTTGGGAAAACAGAGCTCCTCCTCAGAGTCGCTGCCAAGATAGATGGCGTAGCAGGTCAATATAGGGATCTCTTTATTGGAGTCTTCTTCTAGCTCCTTCAGAATCTCAGCTACTTCTACAGGGAAGAACTCCTTCAATCGAATTAGAGTCCTTTCCTTTTGTTCATAGTCTTCAAGGGAATCGATATATTTTTGAATGGTCGATCTTCCTGCAGACTCTTTTTCACGTCGAGCTGCACTTTTCTTCTTCTTGAGCTTTTTGGATTTTAAGCCTGATTGAGCCGAATTGGCAGCTGGAATGGTGGACTTCTTATTCCCTTCCCATTCCGTTCTGGGCTCTTTCCGAAGTAGCTTTAGCATCTTCTTCGTCTTATTAGACATGTGCGTATTCCATGAAGGCTGCGGCGAGTCGGTTTCATTCCACGGGGTAGAGGGTTCGGCTGTTTGCTCCCAGAAGGCTTTAGCTTCTGTCTGTATAAAGTTGGTGGTTGCAACTTGATTGTTCACTAACACACTCTTGGACAACTCGATCTCTCCAATCTTATACTGCTTCTCGACCCAGTCTTTGAAAATATAGCAATCCTCGATCGCATGGCTCACTACTCTGTGGTACGGGCAATACAGGGGATTGTCGGTCATTTCTGCTTCATGGGGTCTTTTCGACTCTGGCAATTGTAACCCATTGTTCAAGGCATTTTTGAATATCTTACGGACCTTGTCCCTTCTAAAAGAGTAAACCTTGTTCTTTTTCTCCTCTAGGGAAGGCCTTTCTCCTACCAGCACTGGCTTTCGAGACCGGTTAGTTTTGGATTCACCAGTCTTTTGCTTATCTTCATTGTCAGACGCATTGAAGACATTGGCATTGCTGGAATTCCTGCTTATACGGTTGTCGTCCCGCTTGCTTTTCCAAGTCTTGTCTCTCTGAGAGTCCGGGGTAGACTCTTGCTTCGAGCGTTCCAACATTTGGACTTTCTTGGTCAGCTCTTAAAATGTCTTGAGGCCTGCTGTACACAAGAATGGGACCATCCAATTGCTGAGGTTCCCAGTAAGGAGGCTGACGGACTGGTCCTGCTATAGCGGCGGTTCGCACTTGACAGTAAGGTTGCGCCATCGGGCAATAAAGTCCGTGTTGCTTTCATTTTTCCCCGGCTTGTTTCTCACGAGGTCAGTGATGGAGATTTTGTCACTAACACTCATGAATCTTTGCCGAAACAGAGACTCCATTTGGGAAAAGGTAGTGACAGACCCGTCTGGTATACTCGCGTACCAGTCGAAAGCGACACCAGTCAGGCTGTTGACAAACTGACGAAGAAGGAGTGCATCATTGCCCCTTGTATTTCCGCATGATGCTTTAAATTGGGCGACGTGCTGATTTGCGTTTCCCATCCCATCAAATCTTCCGAACTTAGGAATGACGTAGCCTCTCAAGAACTCGATCAGATCGTACTGTGCGGGATATGGCCGCACACTACTGCCAATTTCTTTCTGAGCTTCGGCTTCGGCTACCAATATTCTAACTTTGCTAGTGACCAAATCCATTATCCGGTCTTGTGTTAGCGGGATGGCGCTATCGGGGGCCAAGGCGTCCCAAGAAGCGGAATGTGGTCGGCTTTCGTGCGGCTCGCCCAATCTTGGACCCAAATGGACATGCATCGGTTGCTTCGGGTTGTCATCACCCGGCTCATGAGTAGATACTTGTGCTTGATTGGGAGGCGCCTAAGCAATTTGAGCCGTGAAATGCATCACAACGTTCGTTAGGTCGTCAATTTTTGAATAGAGCTTGGCCATCTCTTTATCTTTGCTCTTGAGCTGTTTTCGAAGCACTTGAAGCAGCTCTTGCTCTGCGGTCCTGGGGCAGAAAGTCGGCTCTTCCTCGCTGCCCAAGCTTGACTCCATATGGACTGAGGGGTCTTTCTACCTATCGGCCTCATCGAGAGGGTTTTCATCATCCAACGGAGGAGGCTGATCTTGGGACGCAGCAACCACATTCATGCCAGGTTGGGCTTAAGATGTGGTGGCCCCATCCTTGTTTTTGCTACGCAAGTTGTCGCTGGGACGCGCCCCTCCATATAGACTGTGTGGACAACATATCCGGCCGTCGTTTCATTATCGATAGCTGATTTTCTGGACCACCATCTTTGCCCTTCTATTTTGGTAGCGGACAATCGATTGAAGATGGTTGGCCTGACCGGGTTCTTGAATAGTGTTGGCGCTTCCCTTTTGTCTTTGCCCCACTGTTTTCGTGCGGCACAGAGAGCCTGATAGACTCTTGAAGAGACGGTGTCATACTTTCTCTGTTGGGGCTGGGACACATCTCTTTCTAGCATTGTTCGGACCGCTGTCTTTTTTATTCTGGCGGTCATGGCGTTTTTCTGAACCCACTTCAGAGATTCGAACGAATTGCTGACTTTTACGGCCGACCCAGCCGTCGTCGCGGGGTGACCCTGCTCTTGGAACCTCACAAGATTCCACTTGGCCGATGTCCTGGCTCTTTTGTTGGCTCGATACCTGAGCCGCTTCTTTCTCAACCTTTCTGTTTTGAGCACTTGGCAGGCTTCGGCCTTTCGGGACGACATCGTAGACTGACTGACAGAGAGTACAGAGAATATGCCTACTTGCTCAATCGTCAAGGGCAACGTCTGCGCTTGCTGGAGCTGCTTTGTGGCCCCATTGGTGTTGACGGCCTTGCCTCCAGTTGAAACAGTGGAAAGCCGTTCGAATACGGATTTGCATTTGGGGTGGGATGCTTTGGCGATCACAACATTCGGCCTCCTGCCCCTTGAGGTCGGTTTGGCTGCTCGGTTTTTCGGGACCTCCGCAAGATGAGCGCTTCCAGCAGGGTAGATGATGACAGAACCAAATTGACGGGGTGGCTCCTCCCATTGCCGGATGAGACTGGCAGGGAGAACCACGCGGGCATTGCTCTTGACCATGTACGAGATCGGGGTCGTGTCGGAAGCTGAATTTATCTTAGGAGACATCTTCGTTGAAATTTGATTGCTGCACGAAAAGAAAACTACTTCAGTACAAACATTGGTATATATGTTACGCATGAACACTTGACCCGAGATATGGGAGGAGAGAAACGTCCCACCAGGTGTGCCAAAATCTATAGGGCGTTTTTCGTCACCCCGTTGAGATGGAAATACGCTCGCGCTTGTCAAGCGTACTACAGATTCCCCCTACCTAGGGTAGGCAGGGGTTTATTGAACGCGGGGATCCGAATCTCCGGCAGCCACGGACTAATCTGCCGTTAATTACCCCTCTCTTTTGGAGCGAGGGAACCTCCGATTGACGGGTAAACTAGTCATGCGAACTCAATGTGCATTGTGCGTATGTTTTGGAGGGGTTTTGGATACATCGGAGGCCCCGCAGAGTTTTACGGGGGTCCCTCTACCCGAATAGCGGGCTGGGGGTCAAGGAGGTTAGCAGCCCCCTTGCGGGGTGCGGGGCAGAGCCCCGGTAGAAATTTTTTCTAACAGGGGAAGTATAGTTAGTGTGGAGTGCATATAAAATGATGGGGGAGCGTCTTAAAGACGCGTACATGGCATGTGGGCACTGGGTGCCCACGGGTCACGTGCCTGGCGTGTGGGCGCTGGCGCTCGCGGGTCATGTGCCAGGCGTGTGAGCTCTTGGCGCCAACGGGTCACATGCCTGGCGCGTGGGCGCTGGGTGCCAGCGGGTCACGTGCCTAGAACGCGACCGCTGGGCTCCAGCAGGTCACGTGCGCTGCACGCGACCGCTGGGCGCTGAGCGCCCGCGGGTAGCATGAGGCGCACGTGGGCGCTTAGTGCCCATGGGTCACGTGTGTTGCAAGCGACCGCTGGGCGCTGAGCACCCGCGGGTCGCGTGAGGCGCACATGGGCGCTTTAGCACCCGTGGGTCACGTGCCCTGCACGTGACCGCTGGGCACCTACGGGTCACGTGCGCGGCACGTGACCACTAGGCTCCCATAGGTCACGTGCGCGGCACGCGACCGCTCAGATTACCAGCGAAAAAGGGGCTTAGCCCCTGGTTAGGAGTTAAACTCCCAAAAAGGGGTTTAATTTATGGAGTTAAACTCTATCAGATCTTGAATGGAGTTAAACTCCTATAAATCTTTGGATCTTCTTTTGAACCTCGGATCCTCCCGGAATGGGATTTTTGAAGATAGGTATCCTTCTTCTTTCTCTCTGTGGGCTGGACCTTATGAGGAAAATGGGAGGTGAGACTTAAAATCTTCCCTTTTTGGGGTTTGATGGCTGATCCGAGCTCCCCTTCAAGGGTTTTATGTTGAAAAACTATTTATTTTCGGAAAAGGAAGAGTTAAACTCTTGATTTAATTCAAAAGAAAAGAAGAAGGTTTAGAACCTTAAGGAAGGAGGTACAAACCCTAGAATTTTAGAGAATGGAAAAATTTGTTGAGATACTTTCATCATCATTGTCTTTATAGGCTACACGCTTTACATATAGCCCCTTGGGCTTTGCCAAATGGAACTTGTGCCACCCCATGCCTTATATGCTTATGTTTTTTTTGCACATAAGTCATGGGGTTTACAAAATTTTGGCTTTCTGCCTACTTTACATATATTTATTTCTAAAAATTATATTTAGACTAATTTATTGCCTCCTTTTTGCCATGGAGCCGACCCCTTCCATGCTTGGTCTTAACTTGGGCTTGGGCTCGGGCCCACTTGACTTGCGGTTGTCCTTGGTTTTGACTTGGTCAACTGGGGTGTAATTTTTGACCCCAACAAAGTGGTCCCGGTCCAACTCGAAGAAACGGACAAATCTACACCTTTCTACTCGAAGGAGTCTGCCGACGTATCTTATGTGAGCGATCGTCACCTCGACTTCAGGGGCACCAGGACACTGGCCTTTCTATACTTAATAAATAATTGGCTTTCACTCGACATGCGATCGCCATTTTAAAGACCGGTCATCGACCTACGACCTGACTCTTGGGACAAGGAAAACACCAACAAGCTCACACAAGAAAACATTGCCATGAAGAAAAATTAAAAACAGTTTTATTCACGATCTGAATGTCTTTACAAGTCTTTACAAGGTACTATGGGCTCGTCAGCCTTACAAAATTGCCCGAAGGCTTACAAAATTCAAAAAAGAAAAAAGAAGAAGGCAGGAAGGCTCAGGCC
Organism: Agapanthus africanus; assembly: GCA_030015575.1. Lineage (NCBI taxonomy): Eukaryota > Viridiplantae > Streptophyta > Magnoliopsida > Asparagales > Amaryllidaceae > Agapanthus > Agapanthus africanus. The sequence continues at coordinate 328,853,734 of JASDDO010000019.1, forward strand.
TTGAGACCGGGGAGGATCTCGACCTGCTCTGCGCCGGCATCGGGAGCCGGGGTGACGGCTTTAAGGTCGGCGCTCCCACTAGGGGCTTCGGCGCTGGGAGCCGAGGTGACTGCCTTTGGGTCGGCGCTCCCACCTAGAGCCTTAACTCCAGCACTCCGACTAGCGGCCTCTCTCCCGGTGGCACTCCCGGCAGCCTCCCCCTACGGCTCATCCTCGGAGAGAGGGTACTGGAGCCGAAGCTCGCCATCGACAAACCCCGACATCAACGCCTTTACAGCATCGATGGCCTGGTGCCAAACGATGGCCGAGGCGTCAGCAAGGTCGGCGTAGAAGTGGTCCGACGTTTTGTACCTCTCCATCGACTTGGCATTCCGGAGGTAGGCGAGCTTCACCGCTTCTTTCGTCGCCTCAGTTTCCCTCTTACAGGTGTCCCGCGACTTCTTCATCGTGGAGTTTAGCACCTTAGCCTCCTCCAAATTAGCCAGGGAGGCCTTGTTGGATTCCTTCAGAAGGCGAATGGATTCCTCGCATTTGGAGTTCACCACCTCCTCGACGGCCACCCGGGTGTCGAGGGTGGCGATTCTCTCCTTTGCCTGCTGCAACTCCAGGCACAGGCCCTCCTCCCGTGAGGAAGACTCGCCCGCCTTCTGCATCGCCGGGCCTATCTCTTCGGACTCCATATTGATGATGAGGGGGCAGTGCCGAAGGACCTGAGGAAAGTAAAGAACGGGATTAAAAGTGTCCGATCTAAAAATACTTGACGAAAACCTCAACGGAAAGAAGATACTGACCTGTACAGCCTCCTGAGCGATGGCGGCCACTTGGGCCTTGAGGGTCCCCTGGGGAATTTCGCCCTCGGCCGATCGTTCCATCTCTGAAACCAAGCGATCGGCAATAGAAAGCCCCGAGGGCACCTCGAAACAGATGTCTCCCACCTGCACAAAGATCAAGGAGGACGGAGATCGAGGCACCGTCCTCTTGTACCTCTTGAGGAGGACTTCGGGGGGGTCGGCCTCATCCTCCACCTCCCTCACCCGGGGCTCCTGTTCCTGAGCGTGGTTATGGCTCTCTACGTGGCTGGTTTCCGAAGCTTGGGGCATGGTGGAAGGCCTAGCCGGTGCGGCTGCCTTTGGGGCCGGGTTCGAACCGGGGCGGGACGAACTAGCGCCCCCGGTCTTCCTCCCCTTCTTTGCTGTTATGGCAGCTAGGAATTTAGATCGGTCCATTTGCTCTGCAAAGAGGAAAATACACAAAGGGAGTTAGTAACACGGGAAAGAGCCAAAGAAAAATATTCAAGTCTAGACAAATCGTTCAAGCTCCTAAATTACCCATGAATCGAACGGGGCTGAGCCCGGCCCAACTAAGGGCCTGCTCGAACAGCAAAACGTCTGCCCGTTGGATCGGCTCTCACATGGACACTGCCCTCTCCTCGGGAGAGGACGACCGCTTCACCCATGGGCAGTCGGCCCTGTGCCATTGTACAGGTATAGGCCAATCCTCACCCTCGGGTGGCCCGACGAATAGGAACTTCTCCTTCCATTCGTGGATGGACCCCGACCTGGCCGTCCTTCCCTTGCGTTTTTTAAAAGAAATGTACATCCTGCTCGGCTCGTCCTTATGGGTGCCGGGATGATTTTTATAACAAAGAAAGGAAAGGAGAAGGGTCAAGCTGAGGGGATTTCTTCATGTCTCAACCGGACCAGGAACCTGTTCACACCATAATATTGTATTATTATATTCCCCATTCTTATTCTTTTTATAAATAAACAGGTGCTTTTGACGCATGTCTGCTACATATTACAGGTTACAGGCTCTTGGATCTAAAACAGTGAAAATGATGAAAAGACGATGCAAAAGTGGACTTTGACCAACAAACAGAAGACTCTTGATCAAGCCTACATCAAAGATAAAATTCACAAAGTACAAGGCAATGCAAGGTCCAAGATTACAAAGTGAACGGTTAAAACTCCACCACAATTATTCACTGGAGATCTGGAAGAAACATAGAAGCTATTTTAATAAAAGAACCAAATAATAAGGAAGCCCAAAGACAGAAGAGCCAACAAAGGAAATTTCAAGGCCCAATACTTCCTTTTAAAGAGACAGAGACAAAAAATTTTACCAAAGCTTGGAGTCTACTTTGACTAGGTCTTCCTAAGGATATTTTGGTAAATATAGACGCGCGAATCAATTGTAACCTAGGGTTTCCTATCCTCTATAAATAGGAACTCTAAATCATTGTAAAGGCTATGCCTCCTTTTAATAATAAATTTCAGAATTCTTTATGGAGAGTATCAGTGCCTCTTTTCAATTCATGAATTCAGATCTGACAACCTGCGTTGATGTTTGGAGAGAGTCATCTATAAGTAGTTTTATTTAATTGCTCTAGTTAGATTTTAATTCTTTGCCCTAGGTAGATTTAATTCCTTGCCCTAGATAATTGTTAGATATTAGCTTTGGGGAAGGCTTTTGAGAAATGAGATCTCTCATCCCTTTCTTGCCCATAATATATTCTCAATAGGACTCCATCCATACACGCACACACCGTGCCCTACGGCACCCTATCCCTCGAGGTAGCGGTGATACCGTAGTGTAAAAGCCCGGTTGCGCGTGTTTTCCATGGAGGTTAGGGTAAGGATCTCTAAAGGAAGGACAAGAACCTAGAGGAAGGAACACCTTCCCGAATGGATCTAATCCCCTTTATTGATAATTACCATAACTCCTCTTAGATCCTAAATTTGGTATAGAAAGCGTTGAAATTTACTTGCATTTCCAAACCATCCCTAAACCTAACCCTAGCAAGACTAGATCTAGATAATCATAGTATAGAATAATTATGTTTTTAGATTTAATAAATTAATCCGAACACCCTTCGGAATTAACTCGTTAGCGCGATTAGGAAATTCACAACATCCCTATGGATCGACCCGTATTCACCGGCTAGCTGCATGCGACGCCGTTCTTGATTGCGGTAATAGATAGTTTTTGAGACAAAATCAAATGAGTAGAACTTTCCGGTAATAGTTGATTGCGGTAATAGTTGATTGCCGGGGATAGCGTAGAACTTTCCTTTTTGTGATTTCGGGTTAATCTAAAATTAAAAAATCATAAAAATCTAAAAAATCACAAAAAAAAAGAAAATTATAAAAATATATCAATTGTTATTTTCTGGAAAGGGTACTTTGTTGTGTGAAATCTTGCAGGAACAAACTTGGATCTGGAAATTTACGGAAAGACAAACAGAAAACAAAATATCAAAACAGAAGGGGACTACGAAATCATAGCAGCAGAATTTTTTCAGAGATCTGTGCCCTCCACCGCACCGCGTTTCCGCCCCGCATACCCATCTCAGACCGCGGAAATGCGGCCGTCTGGTTAAATCAGGAGTTCAGAAAATTTCTTGGGATCCGCGCCGACTAGATTACCGCGGAACCGCGGTGGGAGCCCTCTATTGCCGTGGACAGGCGGCGCCATGGTTATTTCTTCTGACCAACTTTGCTCTGTAAGCTTCACTCTGTTCCTCCTCTGTAACTCTTAATAAATTTTCTGAAAAATCCCTGCAAAATTTTTTGCGCTTGAAAAATCTTTCTCTTTCCAAATAACAAGTCTTGTGCAGGATTTGTGGGCCCTCGTTTAAATTAGAAATAGATTGCAAGTAAATTTTTTGTTGCATATCTTTTCTCGAATATCTTGTTGCAACAATTTTTTCCAAATAAAGAGAAAAAGAAAAAAAGGAAAATTTTTATTAGAAAACTTGCAAACCTTTGCCGCAAATAAATCCTTGTACCACCACCCAACTTTCTTTCTTTCACCCTTTCTTCTTACAACATGGATACCCCACATAATAAATCACTTGCCGAACTTTGGTATCCCGAACCTAATTTTGCGTCGTACGTCAATTTATTCGGTCAATTTAAAGACGATCCTTCCATGCCTAAAATATCTTTGAAAGATCAAATAAAGGCGTCTAGGAGAAATAGTTCGACTCTTCTACCCACTTTGTGTCAACCAAGTCAACCTTTACCACCTCCATATGTTGATACCACTTTTTCAAGTCCTTCTGTCACTCCTAAGCCAATGTCCATTGCTGAGCATATTGCTCAATCTCGCAGCCGATCTTTCACCCCTCTCCACTCATCTAGTTCTAGGGATCCGCACGATTATTCACCGTTTTATCCACATGTTAACCCTACACCTGCCCAACCACCCATTTCCTACCAGTCCTACCCGACCTTCCGACCTTCACTAGACATTGCTTCTGCATAGCCATTTAGGAGTTTCACGTATCCAAACAGTTTTGAATCTTTTACCGAAACCCCTTCACAACCCATGTCTAGTTTGGAACAGTCGTTGGAAGCTTATATTGCAGCAACAAACAAAATGACTAGGAACGTGGAAGCGTCCATGGCCGCCCTTATGCAACCTGCTGAACCGGTAGCTAGTTTCCCGCTAGCTCCAAATTTTTCAATGTATAAGGAGGCAGTTGGACAGAGTGAGAATGTGAGAGGATTTCCAAATCAAACCTACCCATACCCAATTGAATCCAACAACTCCAATTTTCAAACATGTGTCCAAAATGATGAGTTGTGCGACTTTGTAGTGCTTGATTTGCCAAATTGTGAAGAACCCCTTTCGAGTGAAACCACACTTAATTCTTTCGATCTTTACACCTCCACTCTAGAACCTAAATCGATAAATATCCATGCTTTTGATGAGGTGTCAGAAAATACTGATTTTCACTTAATTGAGGATATAGACGCCGGGAATATTTCGGATGATGAAACTGTCGATTTGATTGAACTTTTATGTCCAATTCATCATCCCGAGTCATTAGATGTTTCTCCCGAACTTCATATGCGTCTTGATTTTGATGATAATAGCATGGATGAGTTAAATATTGAGGAGAATTATGAGGATAGTATTGAGGAGAGTATTGAGGATAATATTGAGCTTGAACCATTTTTCTTTGATGTGTCAGATTTTCCAATTCATCCTCTTGAACCTTTAACTAAATCACCCTCCCTCCTTTCCATCGTTCCGACTACGCCTAATATCACGCTTGAAGACTGTGAGCTTGAAAAATTTTCCTTTGAATCTGACACAGTTCTCACAGACGAGTGTTTCATTTTTTCGGACGATGTTGATGTCTCCCCGCCCGAGTTTGAGTCCTTTGAATTTTCAGATGAGTTAGTTGAACCATCAGACTCGGTTGCTTACAGTTGTTTCAAACCATTTTTGGAATCTTTCCAGTTCGAGACAGTTTACTACGATGAGAATGAGACTATCCCTAATTCACTCCCTTCCCTACCTTCCATTGTTCCGACCGTGCAAGTGATCGTTACGCTTTCATCTCCTATACCAAGTTCGGAGTACCCATGCCTTCTTGCGAATCTTGAGGAATTTGACCCCATTTCTCGACGGGTTGATAGGTTAGCACAATCGCTTTTAACACATCGGTCATCACAAATTGTGCTAATTTATTCACTCGATTTACACCCTCAAGATCGTACTATACTTCTTTCTCTTTTCCGCCATTCTTCTCCCCCACCGAGACCGTATCCCATTTCTACCTCCACACGGTCTCGTGTGCTTCTCATCTCCTTTCTTTCCACTCCATTCTTTCACCAACTCGACCATTACCACGATAAGAATTTTGAATGGTTGGTGCTAACTTTTGGCTTATGTAAGGCCAAGCTTAAGTTTGGGGGGAACCTTATTGTATATATGTATATATATTTTTTGTTTTCTTTTTCTATAAAAAAAATAACAAAAAAATTTCAAAACAATAAAAAAAAATTTATAAATAAATAAACAGGGGAGTGCCGAAAATTTTAACCCTCTTGGTGCAGCATGACAGTGAGGACACTGTCAAGTTTAAGTTTGGGGGTATGCTCGGTACGTCTTCTTCCTTCGCATTCATTTGTATATTTTTGCATTTGCATATTTATTTGAAAACCCATAAAAATTAAAAAATTTTGAAAAATTATAAAAATTAATGTATTCAATTTTGGCTTATTTGACTTGAGTTTGACAAATAGATTAACTAGCTAGGAACAACTAGATCTTAGACTTAGTAAATTAAAAGCCCTAAAAATAACCTTCCTTAAAGTTTAACGGTAGAAAGTATATGTCTTTGTAGTTTATTTAGAAATAGGCAAATTTTGGGTTCACTTCTTGGGCTAAGTCGAAACAAAGGAAAAGTATTGATGTTCTTATTAGAGTATAAGTTTGAAAAATAGTTCCTAGCTTAAGTCTAGATTCTAAAAATGTATACCCTACAACTTGCATAAACACGCACCTTGAAACTTGGAATAGTAGAACAGACCTTGAAATGCTCTTGTCTAAAGTCTTTAGTACGAAAAAAATAAAAAAAGGGTGTGAATAAAGAAAAAAATGAACACTGATTTTTGTGATTACTTAAGGCTGCAAAAATAGAAAAATATTTAGCGAGGGTGCTTCATCACCTAGTGCCTTAGACCAACTGGTTTGGGAGTCACTGCTAAAGCCTTGGGTGTTACAAGACTAGGAAGTACGCTTTAAAGTGCAAATGCATCTAGTAATCGGTTGTTGGTATCTCAAGAAATATTAACGGTCGCATGAAGGATGTGTAAGCAAACATTCAATTAAAAATTCACCAATTAATAAGTACTTTGGACAACGGACAAAGGTATGATTGCTTGATTTGAATTTCCAAGTGTAGGGGTAATTTATACACACACGTGGGGATATGTGATTGGGATTTAGATGAGAAAAAGGAGTGAAGAATAAAACTTGTATCTTTAATAGAGTTAATAAAAATTCCTAAGTGGAGATGGAACCCTAGAAGGAAAACTTAAGAAATGCCAAAAGCTAAGTAAGTCTACAGAACATATATAATCTTAAGTTAAATGATAAGAAAGTGTGAAGAATATGGGTGGATGATTTATGAGTCGACGATAATAGAATTCCTTGTTAGAAAACCTAATTGGAGAACAAAAGTCGAAAAGCCTAATTGATAGGATTTTGTGCGTAGTATCCGCTGAAAACCCTCAGGAGACAACACTCCTCCTACTAGGGACACCTGGAGGTTTAACGGCTTGTTGCACGTGCTCAGTGCAATCGCGTTTCCCTGCGAAAGTGCGGTTAGGTTTTTGTAGTGGATAAAAATAAAGTTTGCTCGAGGACGAGCAAAAGATAAATTTGGGGGTATTTGTTCACACCATAATATTGTATTATTATATTCCCCATTCTTATTCTTTTTATAAATAAACAGGTGCTTTTGACGCATGTCTGCTACATATTACAGGTTACAGGCTCTTGGATCTAAAACAGTGAAAACGATGAAAAGACGATGCAAAAGTGGACTTTGACCAACAAACAGAAGACTCTTGATCAAGCTTACATCAAAAATAAAATTCACAAAGTACAAGGCAATGCAAGGTCCAAGATTACAAAGCGAACGGTTAAAAGTCCACCGCAATTATTCACTGGAGATCTGGAAGAAACATAAAAGCTATTTTAATAAATAAAAAAAAACCAAATAATAAGGAAGCCTAAAGACAGAAGAGCCAACAAAGGAAATTTCAAGGCCCAATACTTCCTTTTAAAGAGACAGAGACATAAAATTTTACCAAAGCTTGGAGTCTATTTTGACTAGGTCTTCCTAAGGATATTTTAATAAATATAGACGTGGGAATCAATTGTAACCTAGGCTTTCCTATCCTTTATAAATAGGAACTCTAAATCATTGTAAAGTCTATGCCTCCTTTTAATAATAAATTTCAGAATTCTTTATAGAGAGCATCGGTGCCTCTTTTCAATTCATGAATTCAGATCTGACAACCTGCGTTGATGTTTGGAGAGAGCCATCTGTAAGTAGTTTTATTTAATTGCTCTAGTTAGATTTTAATTCTTTGACCTAGGTAGATTTAATTCCTTGCCCTAGATAATTGTTAGATGTTAGCTTTAGGGAAGGCTTTTGAGAAATGAGATCTCTCATCCCTTTCTTGCCCATAATATATTCTCAATAGGACTCCATGCATACACGCACACACCGCGCCCTACGGCACCCTATCCCTCGAGGTAGCGGTGATACCGTAGTGTAAAAGCCCGGTTGCGCGCGTTTTCCATGGAGGTTAGGGTAAGGATCTCTAAAGGAAGGACAAGAATCTAGAGGAAGGAACACCTTCCCGAATGGATCTAATCCCCTTTATTGATAATTACCATAACTCCTCTTAGATCCTAAATTGGGTATAGAAAGCGTTGAGATTTACTTGCATTTCCAAACCATCCCTAAACCTAACCCTAGCAAGACTAGATCTAGATAATCGTAGTATAGAATAATTAGGTTTTTAGATTTAATAAATTAATCCGAACACCCTTCGGAATTAACTCGTTAGCGCGATTAGGAAATTCACAACATTCTTGTGGATCGACCCGCATTCACCGGCTAGCTGCATGCGACGCCGTTCTTGATTGCGGTAATAGATAGTTTTTGAGACAAAACCAGAACCCTAGAAGAATTCTCCATGAGTTCGGCACTAGCTGGCCCGGGGCAAGTTGGGAGCAACAGCGCCCCGCATACTTCGGAGGGAAAGGGCAGACACATTCCAGCCCAGAATGCGTCCAAGTACAAGGCAATCTCCTCGCCCTGCACCTGATCCGCCCTCTCGTCCTCCCTAGCCAAATGAAGCGAATAGCTAGGGAGAATATGGAAACGATCCCAGATCGTGGTGAGCTCGTCCACATTCCTAAGGCGGGAGGGCGCATTGCGAGCGTTCCCGATGCGCGCATTGGGGACCCTTCCTGTCGCCTAACCATGAGCGACGTGGGTAACCCTAACTCTACGAGGGGAACCTGATTCGGATAGGAAAGAGGAGGAAGCAGAAGAAGACTCCCTAGACTCTACCCTAACTATCTCAACAGACTCCTCAGAGGAAGACATCTAACCTGATTCAAAAAGAAGGAGTCCTCCGAGAAAAGAGCGCAAGAGATCCGATCTAAAAGACAGAGTGCCGAGCTATCTCTCGCAGCAATAGGGAAGTGATAGCGAAAGTGTGGACCATGGGGGGATCCTACCCCTATTTATAGTACTTTGGCAATGCATCCAACGGCTCAGATCGTTTCCCGCCAAAACGGCGGTTCACGCTCGCCAGCTGTTCATCTCAGAAAATTGCATTTCAATACCGCTCATTCATTATCTATTTTGTTATATATCGGTACTATTAACCAGTGTCTGCTCAGTAAATACATATTACAGGTATCCATGATATAATACTGGAAACACACTCAAAATCACGGATATAACGTTTGTGAGCCGACACTGCAACCGAAACTTCAAACCGATCGACACCCAAAGAGTTCTTTAGCAAATAAATATGTGCACACTATTTTGGTCCAATACAATGCAAGTGTACACAAAACTCTTTGCCATGGACTATGGTGGGGCTGCCCATGGCACACGTGTTATGATGAATTGGGCACATGGGGGGACAAGAGTTATAAATGCAAAAAGTGATGATGTGACCTAAAGCTACAAGTTTCCTTCCAAATCCCTGAGTGCAGACTAGATTCATATAGACAAATCAAGCAGCACCAGTGGACTTGTCGAGAGCACACAACATCACACAACAAACACGAACCCAAACGCTCGGACTTGGACCGGCGAAATGCCTATTAAGACCGGCCCCACCGGTTTTGTTGTGCCCAATGATCCACAGTTTTCTGTTGTCCATCCCGTGCTGCCACGTCATCTTATTTCTATTGCTTGTTTATTCTTATTTTGAGCCTATATAAGGCAGGTCAGTGAGCAAGGGAAGGGGCCTCATTCTTGACACCAAGACTTCATACCCTTTTTGTTTTCTTTTTGGTTCTTGTACATAGCTAGTTTCCCTTGAGCTCTTTGCCTTCTCTTGATCTTGCAATCTCTTTATTGAGCTTGCAAGTTTAAGTTTTGGTTATTGAATTCAAGGGTTGTATCATCATTGAAGAATAATAAAGCTTTCATTTTTGTTCTTGGGTTCTTAGTTTCTATCTCGCTTTACTTACTTGCATTTTAATTCTAGCTCTTTACTTACTTTTTATTACCTTGCAATTTACCTTCTTATAATGTTGTGTATTCTTTTCTTTGTATCTTTTCATTTGCTCTTTTTCTTTTGCTGTTTTGATGGTTGTGAATATGGTGTTAGGAAAGAAAAAAGTGTTGTAAGTTAAGGTTTTCTTTTTTCATTTCCTTTGCCCGATACTTTCCTTTGAACTCCGTCCAAAGCTTACACAAACGCTCCATTAGGCATCCTACCCTACCAAGATATCGGTGATACCTAATCGTGACTGGTTGCGTTTGGTTTGGCCGGAGGCGAAAGCTAAGAGAAAGAACGGACGAACAAGGATCAATAAGCCGGATTTCACTAATACCATGCTTAAGTACCCTAATCCACGTTGTTGCCAATTGCTCTAATATCAATGGTTAAATTCGACACAAAGGATTGAGTACGGAAATCCATAACTTACACTAACCTATCTAATCCTAATAACTTATACTTTGCATATATACACATATGTTAGAATAGAACAATTCCGCCACGCGCATTAACTCGTGATAACAAGAACGTGAAACACACCGTCTCCCTATGGACGACCCATACGCATCGCGGCTAGCTACCAAGCGAACCTGTCCTCATTGCGGTAACTAAAAATCTATCAATCAAATGGCGCCGTTGCCGGGGAGACGGTAACATTTTTATTCTTGTTATTTCGGGTTAATCTTGTTAATATCATCTAACACCATTCTTAAAAACAAAAAAAAAACTAAAAACCAAAAATTTCAAAACAAACAAAAATTGACATTGCTAACATTTTGTTCTCTGGATTTTTGACCTGCAAGCACTCTGGATCTAAACAGAAAAGATAAGCAATACCATTGAGATACTAGTAGAACACTTAGACACTTGAAGAAAATTGGAGCCCAACTTCCTAAAAAAGCTCGGCGACTTCCCTAATATTTCCGGCGCCGCCGGCCCAAGAGCCTCCATTTGCCCCCAAAAACTTCTTCTGTGCTCCAGTGTTCTAATTTTTTCCCAATTTTATTGCTTAATTTTTATAATTTAAGTTGTGCAGGTATTTGGGCATTCATATCGTTTTTTCGCACTAATAATCCGTTTTCCGGCATTTTCAGATTTTTACGGATTTGCGAACTGTGATCATGTAGAGCAAAGTGTACATTCAAGATTAAAGTGATTGCAAAGTACAGTGCCAAAGATCCGGGCAGTTTGACCCGCGCAACTTTTCAAGCTACTTGGATTCACTTCAACGAGGGTTTCTTAACCCGAAAATTTATCGGTACGTACTTTACTAACACTTTCTTCTCAAATCCGATGCATGCAATATAATATCTTTGCAGGATTCTTTGTAAGTTCGCTAGGAAGTGCTAAAATTTACTAACCCGTATTTGTTGCAGTGCTGTGCATAAACATAAAAACGGTCGTTTGATTCTTTGAATAACTTTTTCATTGATTTGCGCATTGCATCCATTAATATGGACTTAAGGGCAAGCAAACCCCACAACATATGGTAAAGGATTTCATCAGCTTTTCCGTGGCCCACAAATCACGAATTGAGCATAACGTTTACCCGCACAAAATTTTTAAAAGAAACTAGACTTTAAGCTTTTAATCACTTCGCGCTCACTAGGAGAAGTTAACCGTGTTTAGAACACCGCTTAACGGTATATCGTTCGCGTGGTATCTAAGAAAGTGTTCACGGCGAAACTGCCAAAAGAGAAAAGGTTATCTAATTAAGGACCTTTGCGAAAGCGTTGGAAAACCTCCCCTTATCTCTGCACTTACCAGGCCTCATGATCAGTATATCTTGAGCCCGTTTCTCGACACAGTTTTACTTCGACAATCAAGTCCTTGAGCAGGTCAAGTTGACCTAGGTGAACCCTAGACCGATTAGGTGTGTGGTATTTTGTGTCGTGATTATTTTTGTGTGTATATTTCATTCTTTTGTTAATAACTAACTTATAAAAAAACACATTCTTTTACCTCTTCTTCTTCTTCTTCTCTTCATATCATAGGTACCCTACCTAAAAAAACTCTTGCCGAACATTGATACCCACAACCAGACATTACTTCTTACGGTTCTTTCTTTGGTCGAACTTCAAACGATCCATCCATGCCAAAAATCTCATTGAAAGATCGTATAGACGCGTCTAGGACAAACAATTGGACTCCGCAATCCACTTTGTATCAACCATTTCAACCTATCCCACCTTCTTACGTTGATACCCCTTTTGAGAGTTCTGTTGTAACTCCAAGACCTATGTTTATTGCTGGACGTATTGAACAATCCTGTAGCCGATCTTTCACTCCTTTCACCACTTCAAATTTTTTTGATCAACAATTCCAACCACTTTATTATCTTAACGTTGATCATCATCCTATCCAACCATTTGATTCCTATCAATCCTACCCAACTTTTGCACCTTCCCTAGACATTGCTTCTACACAGCTATTTGGGAGTTTCATGTATCCAACCAACGTTGAATCTTTTACAGAAACTCCTCCACAACACATGTTTAGTCTGGAACAGCCGTTAGAAGAATTTCGGGTGGTATCGTGCCAACAAATGATGGATTTGAATGCGTCCATGACCGCCCTCAAAGAACCTAATGACCCGGTAGCTAGTTTCCAACTAGCTCCGAATTTTCCAATGTATGATGAGGCGATTGGACAGTTTAAGAATTTGAGTAGTGAGAGTGAGCAGTACACCCTTCCAGATCAAACCTTCCCATTACAAATTGAATGCCACAACTCCAGTTTCGAAAGTCTATCGAGTACCTTAAATGAATCACAAATTGATGATAGAACAGTTGATGAGTTGTGGGACTTTGTAGTGTTTGATTTACCTGACTATGAAGGGACCCTATCAAGTGAAACCACTCCCAATCCTTTTAATCTCTACACCTCCACCCTAGAACCTGAATTAATTGAAATCCATGCTTTTGATGAGGTGGCTGAGAATATTGATTTTTACTTGATTGAGGATATTGACGTTGGGAATATTTTCGATGATGAACCCATGGTTTTGGACGAGGTTTTCTCTCCGATTCATCATGTCCTTTCACTTCCGTGTGGACATCATCCCGAATCATTAGCTGTTTTTCCCGAACTTCATATGCGTCTAGATATTGATGATAAAGGCATGGATAAGCTGAATTTTGAGGAGAATTTTGAGGATAGTTTTGAGGATGAACCAGTTTTACTTGATGAGTCGGATTTGCCAATTCATCCTGTCCTTTTCACTGACTGTGTAAACCCTCTTGAACGTTTAACTGATACCCTTCCTCGATCACTCCCCTCCATCCGTTCCGTCGTTCCTACTTCGCAAGACACCGTATCACTTTCATTTCCAGTGTCTGCTTTACGAAGTTCGGTCTACCCATGTTTTCTCACTAATCTTGAAAGGTTTGACCCCATTTCTCAGTAGGTTTATAGATTAGTACAATCGCTTTTTACACATCGGTCATTACATATTGTACTAATTTATTCACTCTATTTCCACCCTCAAGTTTGTATTCCATTTCTTTGTCTCTTCCGCCATTCTTCTCCTCCACCGAGACCGTATCCCGCTTCCATCCCCATACGGTCTTGCGTATTCTCCATTTCTTTCCTCACCGTATTCTTTCACCAACCTGCACATTATAACGATAAAATTTCTGAATGGTTGGTGCTAACTTTTGGCCTGTGTAAGGCCTTGTATCGATTAATACGATTCTTTCCCCCATAATCCTGAGCTTCACCGCTTAAACAGTGGAAACACTGTTTCACTTAAGTTTGGGAGGGTTCTTTTTGTGCATATATTTTTTGGTTTGCTTTTTGTTTTGTATAAAATAAAAAAAAATATATAAAGAAAAAAAACAGGAAAGCGCCGACAATTTTGACCCTCTTGGTGTAGCCTGACAGTGAGGGCACTGTCAAGTTTAAGTTTGGGGGTGTGTGCTCGGTAAGCTTTCTACCTTCTCATTCATGTGTATATTTTGCATTTGCATACTTATTTAAAAACCCATAAAAATCGAAAAATTTTACAAAAATATAAAAACTTTGTCGTCAAATTAGCTAAAAAGGTAACTTAGATTCTTATTCCGAAAGTTTAGTTGATACGTTAGAAATAACTAAATCCTAAGCTTAGGAATTGAAAACCCTAACAATAACCCTCTTTCTGTTTAACCTTGGTAATTATACTTCCTTGCAGTTTTTTTTATAGAAGTATGTAATCTTGAGTTCAGTTCTTGAGTTAAGTCGAGATGAAGGGAAAGTATTGAATGCTTTACTGAAGGATAAGTCTGAAAAATAGTTTCTATTCTTGAGTCCAAATTTAGAAAGTATATACCCTACAAACTGCATATACACGCACCTTGAAACTTGGGATAGTAGAGGATACCAAGAAATACTCTTGCCTGAAAACCTAGTATGAAAAAAAACGGTATTTAAAGCTAACCACCAAAAGAGCATCATTGAAAAATATATCAGGTCTTGAAGAATAAAGAAAAAGAAGAAAAAATAAATAAATAAAGTCAAGATCCGAAAACTGCTATTTACGCTTTAAGCTCACACATTCAGTAATCGGCTGTTAGTGCCTCAAGAAGTATTAATAGTCGCATGAAAGGTGTGTGAGCAGCACCGTCCATCATTAACGAAAAGAAATAGTATTAGGTATTAGGGAAAGGGTACTATAGCTTGAATTGAATTCTTGAGTATAGGGGTGAAAATTTACACACACGTGGGGATATACAATCGATATTTGGAAGAAAGATAGGAATAAAGAATAAGACTAATGATTTCCATAAAGATGATAAAAATCCCTGATTGGAGACCGCACTTTAGAAGGAAAACTCAAGAGAAACCGAGATCTTTCCAAACAATAAAACGTATAGGATCTGAGGTTGAATAAATTAGAGCCATGAAACATAAGGGTTGAATATTTATAACTTAGAATGATAGAATTTCTAACCTATATACTAAATTGTAGGAGTAGAATCGATATTAACTTATGAAACTAGCTTGACGGGATTTTGTGGGTGTAATCCGCTGAAAACCCTCAGGAGACAACACTCCTCCTACTAGGGACACCTAGAGGCTTAACGGCTTGTTACATGAGCTCAGTGCAATCGTGTTCCCTACGAAAGTGAGCCTAGGATTTTGTTTTGCTCGGGACGAGCAAAAGATAAGTTTGGGAGTATTTGTTCATCTCAGAAAATTGCATTTCAATACCGCTCATTCATTATCTATTTTGTTATATATCGGTACTATTAACCAGTGTATGCTCGGTAAATACAAATTACAGGTATCCATGATATAATACTGGAAACATACTCAAAATCACGGATATAACGTTTGTGAGCCGACACTGCAACCGGAACTTCAAACCGATCGATACCCAAAGAGTTATTTAGCAAATAAATGTGTGCACACTACTTTGGTCCAACACAATGCAAGTGTACACACAACCCTTTGGCATGGACCATGGTGGGACTGCCCATAGAACACATGTTAAAATGAATTGGGCACATGAGGGGACAAGAGTTATAAATGAAAAAAGTGATGATGTGACCAAAAGCTACAAGTGTCCCTCCAAATCCCTGAGTGCAGATCAGGTTCATATAGGCAAATCAAGCAGCACCAGTGGACTTGTCGAGAGCACAAAACATCACACAACAAACACGAGCCCAAACGCTCGGACTTGGACCAGCGACATGCCTATTAAGACCGGCCCCACCGGTTTTGTTGTGCCTAATGATCCCCAGTTTTCTGTTGTCCATCCCTTGCTGCTATGTCATATTATTTGTATTCCTTGTTTATTCTTAATTTGAGCCTATATAAGGCAGGTCAGTGAGCAAGAGAAGGGGCCACATTGTTAACACCAAGACTTCATACTCTTTTTGTTTTCTTTTTGGTCCTTGTACATAGCTAGTTTCCCTTGAGCTCTTTGCCTTCTTTTGACCTTGCAACCTCTTCATTGAGCTTGAAAGTTTAAGTTTTGGTTATTGAATTCAAGGGTTGTATCATCATTGAAGAATAATAAAGCTTTCATTTTTGTTCTTGGGTTCTTAGTTTCTATCTCCCTTTACTTACTTGCATTTTAATTCTTGCCCTTTACTTACTTGCTTTTTATTACCTTGCAATTTACCTTCTTATAATGTTGTGTATTCTTTTCTTTGTATCTTTTCATTTGTTCTCTTTCTTTTGTTGTTTTGATGGTTGTGAATATGGTGTTGTTAGGAAAGAAAAAGGTGTTGTAAGTTAAGGTTTTCTTTTCTCATTTCTTTTACCCGATATTTTCCTTTGAACTCCACCCAAACCTTACATAAGCGCTCCGTTAGGCACCCTACCCTACCAAGGTATCGGTGATCCCTAACCGTGACCGGTTGCGTTCGGTTTGGCCGGAGGCGAAAGTCAAAAGACAAGAACGTACGGGCAAGGATCAATAAGCCGGATTTCACTAATACCGTGCTTAAGTACCCTAATCCACGTTGTTGCCGATTGCTCTAACTTCAATGGTTAAATTCGGCATAAAGGATTGAGTACGGAAATCCATAACTTACACTAACCTATCTAATCCTAACAACTTATACTTCGCGTATATACACATAGGTTAGAATCGAACCATTCCGCCACACGCATTAACTCGTGATAACAAGAACGCAAAACGCACCGTCTCCCTGCGGACGACCCGTACTCATCGCGGCTAGCTACCAAGCGAACCCGTCCTGATTGCGGTAACTAAAAATCTATCAATCACCAGCCGTCGACGCTCCACGTGTCGCACAACCATTTGAGACGTCCCTTCGAGCGCAGGAGACAGCGACGACCCGTCACGTCCGCCAATCGGCGTCAGACACGTGGCCTGCGCCTCAACGAACGTACGATCGAATCGGCGCTCCCTCTTTAATTCACGATCTCCTCTCTGATCCGCTAACTTCATCGAGGATACGCTTAAGCGCCTTGGAAATCTGTGCTGACATGGTCCTTAACTACGAGCTGAGCTCGGGGGACCGATCAGACCACTCTCGACCCAACCCATAAATAGGTTGGGACGAGAGTGGGGGCTAATTATGATGCTCATGAGTGGGAGCTCCTTGGATCATGACACGTGGTGGATGAAGTGTCCCGAGGCTCACGGAAACAAGGAAAGAACCACACATTGGAGGCATCCCTCGGGGTATCGTCCCGCTGCCTGGAGCCGACCTCCGAGGATTCCCTGAACATTCCTGTGCTCGCTATATAAATAACCATTGGCTCGCCTCCAAGCCCTCCTACACGCCGAGCTCCTCGGCCCTTCGCCTCCGAGCTATCACAGAACCGAACTAGCTCGGCATCCCGCCCTCTTCTAGGCCTCTCACCGAGCTAGGCCTCTTCAGTTCTGTCGAGTGACCTAGAACGCAGATCATAGGCGTCTCTGCCATGGCTCCGCGGATCTCTCCAGACGCGAGATATCCGCCTCCCCACGATCCTGCATTCCACGCCGTCGCATCCCCCCATTAACGAGCGTATCTAGTCATTAATGGGGGATCCCGTCATTCACGTAGGCGTAACACCAGGGGCGTAACGGCCGGTGAAGATCTCGCGCCAGCTAGCCCATGGAGACCACTATATAAACCCCTCTCTCATACGACTCGGGTAAGGCAATTTTATTCCAATAGGCCGCTACTCTGCTCAAATACTGTAACGACCCTAGTATTACTATACCTTCGTCTTTTCTTTCTTTAGTAAAATATTTTTTTTTTTTATTCGTAATATTTTTCCAAAAATTTTGTTTTCTATTAAATATATTATTTTATTATTCTATCTATTTTTCCCAAACCCATTTTTTTAAACTAAATCTTAAACTATTTCAAATTAAACGCAGGACCTGACCCAGCCTATAACCCAAATCCAATCTCATTTTCATTTTCTTTTATAAAACTATGAGCCTAAAAACCCATTTTCTTTTCAAGCAACATATATTTAATTCAAATTAAATATATGCATAAACAACTTTGTAGCTCATTAGTTAAGTTCTTACATTATTATTCCATATATCACATGTTCAAATCTCCATTCTTGCAATTATTTTTTTAATCAATTTTTATTTTTCTCATAACGTACAAATGAGACATTTTATTTCATCTTCCTTTTAACTTCCAAAATAATTAGAATGGTTATGAACCTTATTTTATTAGAATTATGGTGGCCATAAACCTTTTTTATATCTCACTCTTCTTTCTTTTCATCATCACACCTTTCTATCATTTTACATATCCCTCTTCATTTAGATTCTCCGAAGAAGAACATGAAGAAATTCTCAAGAAAGTTTCGCTAGAAACGCGAGGCTATCGGCGGATAGTCAAGCCCAGTGACAATACCAGCTTGTGTATATAAGTCATTTCTCTCTTTCCCTCCCTCCATCTCCTTCTATCTATCTTTCTCTTGTCATAATGCCATGAAAAACTTCCCTTATCATATCATAGTACCTAAATAATTATTTAAATGGATACATATATAAATAATGAACACGCACAAACATACACACATATATAGTTTGTAAAGTCTTTTTCATTGCTTTCAATCCATATGTTAAGATTTCATACCGACCAATTAGGATTGAATCATTTGTTGTTTTATTTTAAATTACTTTATTTAAATTTTGTAAAAAAAAATAAAGTTACGAATAAATACCATGATTTCCTCATTCTCACATATGACATATCAATACCTTTACTTTTAAAATAATTTTTAGAAATTAATTTTTACTTCTGGAAATTTCAGGAAATTTACATATGATAGAATATATTATTTTGTATGTGCTGTAAAATTTTAGATCGAACCGCATAACGGTTTAGGAATTACATCATTTTTATTCATTGTTCGTAAAAACAGAAAACTGCATTTATCGGTCAATTTCTTAGACACATAACTTTGTTTAATGATATCCAAATTGAGCAAACTCGGGTGTTTTGGATATCTACATCAAATAATCTAGATTTTCTTAGTTTTAAGTTTTTACTGAAAACTGACATAAAATATAGAAAACTGCGTTACAATATTAAGCGACGAATCTGGACAGAATTTGTTCTGATTCGCACACTGTTTTTAAATTAGACATAACTCAAACTCCCGATATCCCTTCGTAACAAACTTTAGATGTGTAGATGCAAAATTGATAGAACTATAATTTTATGTATACTAGATTACTTAGAAATGCATCAAACAATCCGATATAGGCTTTGCAATATAACATATAGTTGCTGTCCAGAAATCTGAATTTCGGTTTTAAATGCTGATATTAAAATGATCATAACTAGAGCTTCAGAAATCCAAATCGCGTGAATCTTGGTTTTTTGGATAAGTAAATCAAAATACCTACAATTTTCAAATAATCTTTGTAATCTGAAACCTGATGAAAATTAACTCAAACCGCGTTTTAAAAATATATGACGGTGCTGAACAGATTCTGACCTATTTTGCGCGATGATACGAAAACAGATATACCTCCCAAACCGGTAGTCGTATTTAGGTGAAACTGGAACTAACACATGAAAAACACTTAGAACCATATTTCTGTTTATATTCTGCATTCGTTCGACTTGATTAATTAGTCGTACATAATATTTCTTTACAGTATCGTTTATGGTAGTTACTCGAATAATGTACTTGCTTCATTTCATGCTATTCAAACATGTATACCTTGTTTTCCCTGATCTCTTAATTATCGCATGTACATGAATATATAACTAGATATTATATGTTTGACATAAATCTATTGCATACTTGACTCGACTTGACTCAAATCTTGAATACGTAATGACTTGACATGAACACTTGACATGAATATATGAACCATTGACTTGAATACTTGAACTCTACTCGATACTTGAATTACACTCTCTTATGTATTCATGGATTTGGGCGAGACTTGTAACTTTAATCACAGACTAATATACACGGAGTGTTGGGGTAGTTTGAGTATGAATCCAACGGAATCTCATGAGTCCTATTATAATAAATAACGTTGTTGTAGTACCGGGATGAAACAATACAAATAATGTTGCTGTGGTACCGGGCTGAAACGGTACATCATGAATTCATGAATGAGGGCCCGTGTTTCTAAGCCCTTGGATGATAGCCTGTTGGGTTTGGAATACTTCAATAACAATTGAAGTCCCGCTATTTTGGGCCCGTGATTCCTTGCCCCTGGAAGATAGTTTTGGGTTCGAAAATACTCTTGAGATTGATTGACATTCGCACTTGAACTCACGTTAATTAATTTTACCCTTTTAGAGACCTTTTAAGACACTTGCATTCACTTCATGTTCACTATACCTACATCTCACGGCCATGCTATACTTGTTTGCTATGCTCATGCTACATTTCCATGCTGTTATAGTTGACATACAAATTACCATGTACGCAATTATACTTGTTTACATGTTCATGTTTTATATCCATGCTATACCATATATCATATTACATCCTGCATTTCATTTATATATATCACACCATCCTTTTGAGGACTTACCGAGCGTTAGTTCGCTGACGGGCATTCTATCCATCCTTCTTTCTCTCTTGGAATGTTCGTCAGGTGGTGTTGAGACAAATGAGATAGAAACGGTCGAAGAGGAGTACAAACAGTTCGCATCACAACCGGACGTATAGTTTCTTTCAGCTTTTTATTTCATTTCACCTTATTTATGTATGCCTCCTTGTTGAGGCTTATCATATTAAATATCTTGTATTCAGATATTTTGTCTACTATGAATCATGAATGTAATAAATTAAAGTTGGATTTCATTTTTTTTTGTTCATGTTACTTTATGTTGTTTATAAACGCTTAGTGTATTTATTTCGAGAAACGGCCTTCTCATAATAAATACGTTGCAGGCTTACCACGTTATCACTTCCATCTACTGGGAAGCGGGGCGTGACAAATACCTCGGCTAACTTGATCGTCGGAGGGTCCACAGTGGTACAACCATTCCGGGAATTCTTTGTAGGTAGCTTGGCTTCACTCCAAATCAAGCCCACTGAGATCCACGTGCTCCAGAAGGCAACCCTCAAATCCAATCTCAGCCGTTCATTGACGCTCGCGACAGATCGACGGAGGACAACATCTGAAGGAGATCCAGACCTCCATCACTTTCCATAACCAATATCTTTTCCTCCAATTCCCAAAACCAATTCCAGGTTCTATAAAATTAATAGCCTCAAAAAAGCTACATTAACGATGATGACTGAATAAAATTTGTTTGTTTTTAAAAAGAAAGAGAAAAAAAGACGTAAACCAGTGACACGCGGAGGCGGCACCCGCGGGCAGTTGGCGTCACGCCACGTGGCGCACGTGGGCACATGGGCGGCTGTGGGCACGGGTCGGATTTTGATATGGGTTTGGGTGTTATTCGACCCGTTAAGCCATATCTATATATACAAGTGTGTATAGAGTGCATTTGGGTTAGAAGAATTTGGGAAAAATTACAGAAAAATCACAGAAAACTTCACCAAGGTTTAGGGTAATTTTCAGAGCAAAAAGAAAACATATATTGAGAGATGATTTCTTTGTGTGTCGAAGGAGTGTTGAAGTGTTGTAGTATATATCTAGTGTAGATCAATCTTTTCCAATTGTAATTATTTTCTTCCTGAAAGTTTTCCTTTTATAAGTTTCCTAAAGTATTTATTTGTTATTTTTATCATAATTTCACAAATTAATATGGGTTGCTAACCTGTATGAAAATACTTGATACGCGATTAAGACTTCATATGTGTAGAAAGGATATCTCTTGTTATTGAAATTCATGTATGAAATTGCAAACATGTTTTAAAGATAACACAAGTTAACTAATTGATCTTTATGAACTTTCTACTTAATGACATGGGGTTAATGGAGGGACTTGGGAAATGAAATGAGATGCATGCATCAGGAGTTTCTTTATTTTTACTAACTGAATATCAGGTTCAATGACCGTGTTCCATTGTTTCATGGGGTAAATGGAATATTCTCCGATGCAATGTGTCGTTTTCTATTCTTCTTAACTCATTAAATAAAATGCTAATTTTAAATAGGTAAAAATGTTGACATCGAAAGGTATCTTTCGGTTTCTAACAACCGTCACGTAGTTTATGTGACAAGAATATTCAATCGTATGATAACCGATAGATTTGTCCCGTATGGATAAGTTAGGAATGTATAAAGTAAACATCTTCATTCACTTGTATTTTTCATTCGTTTCGAGATATTTCGTCAGTACCTTTCCGCTGGTTCTCCATATATAACGATAGATTAGATATTTATTTAAATGTTATTTGATAGTATTGAAATGATTATCTTTTCTATTACAGTGTATTCAGAGAACAGCAGGGAAGTGCTGCCGAAATTTTCTCGAAACGGATGACAGCACAAACGAATGGGTATCCGTTTTATATATTCTTAATGGGATAGAAGTCTTAACCTCGACAGCCGAAACACATATATACAACATGCATACACAACACACACATACTCAAAGATTAATGCGTAATAACAACCATACATCTAAGCGAAATCAAAAATTGAAATTAACGACAAACTTTCCTTTCCCATTCTCTTCTTTATCAATAAATTTCGTTATTAGATTTCTCAAGTCACCATAAAAAACAAATTTCCATAACTTACAATTTATATGTCATACAATCTTATATGGCCCATGAGTACATCAGAGTTAAGAACTGGATATACGTGGATTTGCATCAACGCGTGAACCTTAAGCTAGTCGACCGAGTCGCTGCTTTCATCAAATTTACACGCGAACATCATAAGGAAATCTTGGGGAAGATCTTTTGTCCGTACGATAGGTGTGGGAATAAATGTTAGCAGACAATAGAAGCGGTAGAGCTTCACATCGTTAAGCATGATTTTACTGGATTTTATTCGACTTGGTTATATCACGGGGAAGGAGAAGAAGAAGAAGAAGATGATGATGATGATGATGCGGCGGAAGAAGATAACTTGTTTCCAGAAGAGGAAGTGGTGGATATGCTAGAGGATGCTCTCGGTGATAGTAATGCTCCTTCCGGTCAAGTTTCTTGTGCATATAAATATGAGAAGTACATGAATGATACCAGGAGACCAATATATGAGAAGGCAAAGTACTCAACACTATCATAGTTTGCCCATATTTTTCAGATTAAGTGTCTAAATAAATGGAGCAACAAGTCATTCACGATACTTCTCAAGTTTCTGAAAGATTCTATACCCCAGAAAATAACGTGTCCGAAAGCTAGTACGAAGCCCAGAAAATGATGTCTGAATTAAGTATGAACTGTGAGAATATTTATGCTTGTCCCAATGATTGTGTACTTTACCGAAACGAGAATTCAGATTTGAAAGAGTGTCCCACCCGTGGAGAGGACATGTAGAAGCTGAAAGAATCTGATAAGAAGCCAGATATACCTGTCAAGATAGTACGATATTTTCTTATAACACAAATGCTGCAGAGACTATTCAAGTGTAATAAGACAGCGGAGAAAATGATTTGGCATCATCGTGTTGCTCCAAGCGAAGACGGAAGAATGAGTCAGTCAAGAGATTCTCCGGCATGGAAGGATTTCGATAGGAAGCATCCAATATTCAGTTGTGATGTTTGCAATATCAGGCTTGGACTAGCTAGTAATGAATTCTGCCCTTTCGACTATATGGGTGGAGGACACAGCATATAACCCGTTGTAAAAATAGTTTATAATCTGTCGACGTACTTGGCTATGAATCAGTCTTACTTTATGATGCATTTTCTTATTAACGGACCGAAATCACTGGGAAATAATATCGACGTCTACCCTCGACCACTGATTGATGAGTTAAAATCCTTATTCACTAATGGTATGGAAGCTTATGATGCTAACAAAGATACTACCTTCATGTTGCATGCAGTTTTAATGTAGACAATTATTGATTTTCCTACGTATGGAATGCTATCAGATTGGTCTATATATGATTACAAAGCATGTCCTTACTGCCACTAAGATACAACATCGAGACGATTGATTTATAGCAAAAAGATTTGTTATTGTGGTCATCGGCGTTTCCTGCCACTAGACCATCTCTACAGGCTTGACAGTGCTCACATTGATGGTCATCAGGAGCTCAGGAGCCTTTAGGTCCATTTTCTGGAAATGACGTAACTGCTCGGTAGGATGGTTATGATAATGTGACCTTCAGAATAGATCCGGTAAGATAGGACACTCTACCCTACTGGAAAAAGTTAAGCATTTTCTATGAGCTACCGTACTGGTCAACAAATTTAGTACGTCATTTTCTGAACATTATGCACATGAGAAGAGAGTATCCGAGTACGTACTTAACTTGCTTCTTTGTAAAGATAGAAAATCGAAAGACGGCCTCCGTGTTCGGATGGATCATAAGGACTAAAAAATTAGAAGTGAATTGCATTCTAAACCGATAGTGGGTAAATCAGACAAGTTTGTACTTTCCAATACTGTGTATCATATATCATAATTGGAGAAGAAAAGGTCCCTGTCGGTGTTGCATGATTTGAATGCTCCCACAGACTTCTCACGATCATTTAGTAAGAAGATAAAGATTGTGAAATGTATGATTGATGGGCTGAAAAGTCATGATATCCATGTTATTATGGAATATCTTCTCTCATTAGCCCTCAGGACTTCCCTTCCTAAATCAGTCGGTTTAGTGCTCAATGATCTTTGCTGCTTCTTTAAGGAATTGTGCGCTAAAAATATCAATATTGTGGCACTTGAGAAGCTAGAAACTGCGATCCCCTTAATACTATACAAGCTTGAGCGGATGTTCTCGCCGTCGTTTTTCGATATCGTAATACACCTGACGGTTCATCTTGCAGCTAAGGCCAAGCTTTCCAGACCAGTACAATATAGATGGATGTATCCCGTCGAAAGGTATATTGAATTTTTCGGTTCACGTATTTTATAAATTTTTTCTATCTTATATATATGCTAGCATTTCTTTATTTAACATATGTTTTTTAGGTGTCTCTATACTCTAAAAAATTATATACACAAAAGAAATCGACCAGAGAGTTCTATCATGCAAGGCTGTCTCCTAGAGGAACTAACCATATTTTTTTGCCGATATCTGCATGAAGACATTGAGACGAAACTTAATAGACCTCAGAGAATTCAGGACGGGGCATACGGTAAAACTGATTATAAGATAGTAGAACCCATGTTTATCAACAAAATACATCGGTTTGTCCTCCTCAATAGCGGATGTCTTGATGAAATTAGAAAGTAAGTCTATTTTGCATTAATTGTTCTTTATATATGTAAAGATATGAAATAATATAATATTGACGTCAAAATTTAATGTTAATAACTGAATTCATAACAATGAAGGACGTGAGAAGTATCCAAATTAGACTGATGATCGATTGGATATATATCATTAGGAAAAATTTTACGACTAGTTTGTATATCATGTAAGATGTTCGAATCTCATGTTTTTGCGAGTAGTGTTAATCTATACTTATATCGTTATGTATTTTCTGCATAATTTGTTTTATCATATCCAAGATCCGAAAATGTTTGTATCATTAGAGAAAGACGCAAGAAGTTTAGCTCAGTATCCTAGCATGGAGGTTGTATACTACAAAGAATTCGGTGTCCTTGGATACAAATTTGAAGTTAAGGATATGGAAAAATATCGAATCACCCAGAATAATGGGATTGTGACCGTAGGATCGAACGATGTGGTGTATTATGGGTACTTAGATTATATACTTAGTATCCAATATCTAGAACGATCAGAACCGATTTATATATTTCAGTGTATTTGGTACGATACACGGACCGATACGAATAGGTGGAGAGACAACCTCGAGACTTGGATTGATGAATATAGATTGAATAGTGTAAACACTCATCGATTTTGCTATGAGGATGATCCGTTCATCTTTCCGCATCAAGCATTTCAAGTATATTACTCAAAGTGCTTGAAGTATTCGGGATAGAGTTTCATATGCCGATAGAAACCCAGGGATATTTATGATGTCCCAGAATTCAAGAATCTTATGGACGACAGCGATAAGAAAGAAGAAGAGAGAAGACATAGAGTGCTCCAACCATCTGTCTCCATAGACAGATTGTTTTCGGCTGAGAGCGAAGTTACTTAGGTTAGGAATGATATTGATAATGAAATTCAACTAGATATTCCTACGACATCTACCATGCCTATGAAACGAAAAAGGTTATCATTAATATTATATTATGTCTTTACATTTTATATGACTTACACATGTATTGTTGTTATTATTTCTCTTACATATATTATTGTATGCATATGTAATAATTGCAACCATATATACATCTAAAGGTGATGGAGATGTCGGGAGCAGCGAGGGGAGGGGGCAGCAACTGGGATAGCAACGGAGGCTGCTCCAGGAGTGGCAGGGATAGAGCGATTCTTGCACCCAGGGAGTTGCGTAGGTAGCTCCAGAGTGCTAGTGTTGCACCCCCTCCGTCCGTACTATTCACACCCATAAGTATATTGCACGCATATTCATTTATTTTTAAACGATACATTCTAGATATACACACATATTCATTTTGAAGTTACTTATGTAGCCATTTTTTATTGTCTAGTTGCAGGGAGTGCCTTTACATCCAGGGTGCACCTAGTTCTCACACCTGCATCAGGTACTTTTATATATTCTATATTGCATGCATATTCATTTTGATTGTTATATTATAGATATACACGTGTATTCATTTCAAAATTACTTATATAGTAATTTTTTATTGTCTAGTTGTAGGGGGTGCCTTCATATCCGAGGCGCACCCAGATACTACACCTGCATCAGGTACGTTTATATATTTTATATTGCATGCATATTCATTTTTATTATTATATTATAGATATACATGCATATGCATTTCGAAAATACTTATATTTTCATTTTTTGTCTAGATGGAGGAGGAGCTTCCACATCCAGGGCACAGGCCACTCCCGCACAATCCGTACCCTTCGTACAGTCTGCAGGTTAGTATTCTTTACATATATAATATTTCAAATTGATCATATAATATTTTATTCAGAAGTTACTTATATCGTCATTGTTTATCATCTAGGTGGAGGGGATTTATCCATGTCTGGGCCACTGGCTGTTCCTCATGGAAGAACTATCGACCCGCTTATGCTGCTGCCCAGGCTCAGGCTCATGCTGTTATCACCCCAGGTATATATTCTTATTTTTATTGATTACTGTATGCATAATTTGTTTTGTCTTGATATTGCATGTATATCTATATATTTTACAGATGCAGGGCAATCATGGTCTTTCCGTGGGACTCGAGGGCCGACTCAGTCCTACAAACTAAAGCCCGATGCCGCTAAGGGCTAAGGACCATTCCCCCTCCCCTTTACTGCCAGATGCCAACCCAATGGACAGTAAGCCGAGAAGTTCGGCCAGTATATGGAGGATGAGAGCCGTCATTTCAACAAGTATCCCCTTCATCTTGAATGGGGTGATCAGCATAAGTGCTCCTTTGACCTCTTCTTCGAGCATGCTGAGGCATTATTAAATATTTTTATTTGATTTATCAAAATAAATTAATTTCTTATATTTGCAGATTGATTACGACTTTCAGACCCTCGATCCCGATGACCATCATAGATGTCATGACTCAGAAATGGCACGTGATCGACACTTGAATCACGTGAAGTTTATAGGACCCTATAGAAACCCAAGTAAGCCAAAAACCGGGAATCTAAATATTTTTACAAGAAATTGCGAAGGTGAAGTTTTGAAAGGGTTTTATTAACTTAAAATCAAGTTTGGTTTAAAAACATTACTATTGTTTAAAATCGGGCAGCACCTCCATTATAAATTTTGATAAAAACAGATAAAATAAATATAATAATAACGCATCCCCAACACGGGAGCTAAATCAACGTCCAACGGCGGATCCATAACCATGCAACACACACACGTCGCTTCAGGAGAAAGATCAAAATGCGGAAAGTAAATAGAATAAATATATATCGAGTCGACTCCACACGAGTTCGACAACAACAAAATATACAACTCTAAGGTCTCAACAAAACTAGACTTGGTCTTTTATGGAGTACTTCTAGGTACAAATAGTTATAAAGTAAATGCTAATAAAAAATAACCCACCACTCAAAAGATGCTCAATCACGCCCACAAGACAGAAGATGTGCCAAACTAGCCGCTACTGATCCAAGCGGTCAATCTATACAAAACTACGGCACAACGGGGGTGAGTTTCCAACTTGTGAATAGTATTATATAACGAGCTAAAAATCGCATGGATAAGCGGTGAAACATATAAACAAGATAAATGTGTACATCAAGGATGGTAAAATAGCATACATCGAAACTAGAGTTCGAGCAATGAAATATATGATGATAAACCCTCATGTACAACTCGTATGCCGCTATCTCATACGTGAATTCATGTGTGGTTATTGTTCATACCAGAATATTGCATTTAATACTGCCCATTCATCTGCTCGTTTGTTTATAGGCAAGTGTTTTTAATCCGTGTTTGCTACATATTAACAGGTTACAGGTTCCTAGTCCAAAATAATGCAAATCATACAAAATCTCCACAGTTACGCCAAAATCCAGAACAACTGCCACAGACAGATAAAAGCCGGGTTCCGGTCATCCTTATCCGTCCAGTTTCGCTTACCAGTTCAATAGACAAGACGAAAACAGTGGTCATTCGTGTCTTGGTCAAGCACAGAGCACGAGAGGGGCAGCACAAGATTCAATGGGTATGCGGAACTCGAGGGAGATAAAGGTCATGTTCCTCTCCGAAGAACGGCGCACATGATCGCGATGTCCTAACGCTGAGATTCGGGGCAGATGCTATTTGGTTTTATCCATCCACCTCTCCGAAAATGCCAAGTTGATTTATGGCACCGTGTATCGGAGGTTTAGAAAGATGCGGCCGATGTAGCAAACTTTTTCAGATTCCCCCTCGCTTGAGGGGTTTTTGATTGTAGGGACGCTCTTCCCTGCGGGCGCAAGCCCCTGCAGTTAATTACGCTACCGCATCGCAGTAACAACTTTCTCCTTCTCCAGAATTTCACTTCGTGTCGTGTGTGTTTGTTTTGTTTGTGGTTGCCCATGTATTGTATACGGAGACTGAGTAATGCCGTCGCCCGTAGGACGTGGATTAGTCTAAATCCGTATTTACTTAGATTTGGATTTGGTGTTTTTAGTTTAAGGATGCATTAGTCGCGTTGCGGCTAAGATCAACTTAAACGTTCGTTAAGGATACGATAATCCTGTTTGAGACTAAGATCAACTTAACGTGATAATCCATTTAATATCTGGCCATCGGGACTCGTCACCTTTCTAACGTCGTTGAAGGATTACAACGGCAGATGTCAGAGGAGTTCAGAGATGTACCCTTAAACCAAGGTTGATTTGGAGTTTTATAGTCCATTTAAATGTTTAAGGATACATTAGCCGTATTTGGGGCTAAGATCAACTTAAACGGGACCGTTTAGATCCGGCAAAAGAGCATTTGGGGGCTCTATTGCTCCAGTTTAGGGACGTAGTGGTCCATATTCCAGTTTAGGGACGTGGTGGTCCATGTTCCAGTTTAGGGACGTAGTGGTCCAATATTAGTTTAAGGACGTTTCGGTCCAACATTAGTTTAGGGACGTTTCGGTCCAACATTAGTTTAGTTTAGGGACGTTTCGGTCCAATATTAGTTTAAGGACGTTTCGGTCCAACATTAGTTTAGGGATTCGGTCCAATATTAGTTTAAGGACGTTTCGGTCCAATATTAGTTTAAGGACATTTCGGTCCAACATTAGTTTAGGGACGTTTCGGTCCACGGGTTTAAGGACCCCGCAGTCCATATCCATGTTGGTCGTTGGGACCCATCGCCTTTCTGACGTCGTTAAAGGATTACAACGAGAAGTGTCAGAGGAGTTCGGAGATGTACCCTCGAACCGGAGGTAAATTGATTTAAGAGAGAGCATTTGCGCTCAGTTCAATTTAACTTAAGGACTTACGGCCAGAATTGGGCTAAGTCCAGTTGAAAATGTTCAACATTTTATTTATTTTTGGTCTATTAGACCTTTACTGGGGCTCTGCCCTTTTATAAATGATGCACAGCATCTGTTTTTATTTGGGCTCTGCCCCTTTTTCTTTTAAAATAATGCATTGCATTTAATTTGGCCTGTTAGGCCCTTTTTTAATTGGGCTTGGCCCTTCTGTAAATGCATTACATTTTCAGGCGCTTTGCGCCAATCAGAGAGCGCAAACGCTTGTAGTGTTGACACGTGTTGCGCAAGCGCAATGCGCTGCGCTAGTGCGCTGAGCTAGCGCGCTGCGCTTGCGCTGCTGATACGTGGCGCTTTCCCAAGAGCGCAACAGCGCTGTTTGGAAGTGCAAATCACTAAGAATCTTTTAGATTCAAGAACAGAAGTGCAAAGCACTATTTGATTTCTTGATCTAATTTAGATCAAAGAAAAATAAGTTTTTCTTTTTATTTCAAGAACCTAAGGTTCATAAAAGTGCAAAGCACTATTTTTTATTTTGTTGTTTTCTCTTCTTTTTAAAGAACCAGTGGTTCATAAGAAGTGCAAAGCACTGTTTATTATGTGAAGATCATTGATCTGGTTTTTAGATCAATGATTTATTAAAAGAGATTTCTTCTCTCTCGTGAAGGTTTTTACCTTTTTCTTTGAAATTTTCTCAAAGTTCTCTCTCTGTTTGAAGCTCTTGACTTTTTTCAAGAAAAAATGTTGATGCCTTTGAATTGAGGTCTGGGGTTTCTTTTATAGTACCCATAAATTACTTAATTTTGTTGAAGAGATCTTTCTCTGAGTGATTTGGGGAATTTTCCCCACCGTTGGATCTTTGATCCAAGGGCTTCTGTTTTACAGAAGAAAATCTTCTTGTTTTAACAAGAACAGAAAGATTTCTTTAAAATCTTAATTCTGTTTGGCGCAAATGCTCCAGCGCGTGACACGTGTCGCGCAGTGCAACTGCGCTAGCATATCTGCGCTGACACGTGTCGCGCAGCGCAACTGCGCTAGCGCATCTGCGCTGACACGTGTCGCGCAGCGCAGTGCCTGCGCAACTGAAGCGTTGCTTCTTTTAATTTTGCTTAAAATAGAGCTTTGCTCTGATTGGGCGCGCCTTCTTGGGCGCTGCGCTGACGTATCAGTGCCTGACATGTGGCGCGTTGCGCCCGAGATTTGAAGCGTTGCTTCAAAATTTTGAATTTTGAATTTCAACAGAGTTTTGCTCTAATTGGGCGAAACAAATGCCCCCCCACCGTTGCGCTCACATGGCGCACACGTGAGTGCAGCGGTGGCAAACTCCTGATCGTTGGATCAAGGGGTGAGCTCAAGGGGCGCAAGCGCCTTATAAATAGGACCTCTGGCCCTAAGAAAAATCTCATCATTTCAAGATTTTTATTTCCCAGAGCTTTGCTCTCATTCAAGAACTTTCAGAGCTTTGCTCATTTCTAAAGTCGAAAACTTTAGGTAAAATTAATTAAACTTAATTGAACTTAATCTTCAACCAAAGAGCTTTGCTCTCACAGATCTTTTGATCTAAAGAGATCCCCATTGGGGTTTCATAAACAGAGCTTTGCTCTTAAGAACTTATAGATCTGTAGAGATCTTGTTCATGGGTTCTAACCCATGAACTGAGCTTTGCTCTTTGAATCATCTGTAGATCTTTTAGATCTGAAAAATGAAAAAATTTCACAAGTTTTTCGTGGATTTTCCAAGATTCCAAAAATTTTAATTCTTTTAGGTGTAGACATTTTCTGATGGACCTTTCCATTATTACCATAGAGCTGTGCTCTTTTAAGGAATCTTATTTCCCTCGGACCAGAGTTTGACAAGTGTCACTCTGTGACAGAGCTTTGCTCTGAAAGAGGAGATTTTCTCCTTGTCTCTAGGGATTCTTCCCCCCTTTTTTTAATGGGAATGTTTTCCTGGGGACCAACTGACAATCTCATCCAATGATGTGGTTGTCTTATTAACTGACGTTTTGTCATCCAGATTTTGTGGGTCCACCCTTTGGTCCCCCTATCCACTGCATTGCGGTATGGTATAAAAATTTTAAAATGTTGAGCATTGGAATTATAATACTGACGACTAATTTTTGTCTCTTTGCAGGAAACATGTCTGCCAATTTGTCTTTTCCGTTTGTTCGCTCGGAGGGAGGGTCTCCCCAGGCACCGGTGGACCGTGTGGTGTTCGCTCTCATCAAGGATCATGACCCCGAGCACAAGAATCTTCACTTGTGGGGTAGGTGGTACAATGAGATCATCCAGGGTCGCCGAAGTTTCGGTTTCGCCACGCCGTCTGAGCCAACATCTTCACTCCCCTACGCAGATGAACCCCCGGTGAAGTATGCCGTGGAGGTCAAAAATTGGAATTCGGATGACCTCCTCCAGCCTGCGATTGGTGCTATCCCAGTGCAGCCGCCGCCAGCAATAGATATTTTAGGGAGGAGAATTTGTCAGGGTGAAGCACGCCCTTGGGGACAGGCTTATAACATTGGATTGATCCCACGACCGCCTGCCGGATATTTGCAATGGGCCCGGTACATCCTATCAGCGAAGAGGACTCATCTGATGAGGATTGGCTTGTACTCGGCCATTTACGTCTCGCTCTTTGAGTATCCTTCTCCTCCAACGTGGTGGGTTAAGGCTTTTATCGAGCAATGGAATATCCCCACCCACACCTTCCTGATGACGGACCGGGAAGTCTCTATCTCCTTGGAAGAGTTTGCTAAAATCTCGGGTCTGCCGATGAGGGGAGAGCCTTACGAGGAGCTGCTTCCTCCTGATGAGTACGTCTTTGCCACCAAGCCGCTGGTGTTTGACCTGACGCCGGAGAACGCTATTCAGCACCAGTACCCGGGCTTGGTTAAGGCACTGGAGATCTATGAAGGACTCTATCTGGAATCGGGCATCCGGGGTGTCAGTTTTGCAGATTTTATTGCCCGCTTCATTCGACCGGAGTTCTTATCGGAGCGGAGCGAGAAGTTCGCCCAGCTCGACGACCCTTTTGGATTCGGTTTGGATCGCCGACCCACATCGGAGGATGACCACAAAGACTTTTACCTCCCTGGTGCTGCCGTCGTCTCTTTTTCAGAAATCGCCGTCCCCGACATGGATGAAGAGACCTTCTTTGTAGGGTTCTTGGGCTTGTGGTTGTGCAGTTTTGCTCTTCCTATGCATCCACGCCATATGCGGCCGACTGTTTTCTACCCAGCGCATCGGATGGTGGCTGGTTTGCAGTTGTCAGTAGGAATCGCCGGGCTGGCTTATCTTTATAATGGACTTAGCGTAGCGGCGGACGCTAGTGAGCCTGGAGTGCAACCCGCCAACTTCCCGATGCACTACTTTACTTCTTGGATGGAAATGCGCGTGCACGGGGTGTTCGGCGCCCATAGGATTCCTCCCTTTTTTTGAGAAATGCAGGCTCCCAAGGGTCATACGGTTGGTCGGGGCTTCGATCGTAGTTGCACCTCCGCGGGAGGCTAGGGGGCTGCTTCTTCGACCACACCTGGTCGGGGAGAAGGTTTCCTTCTTGGATAAAGTCATAACAATAGGCTCAGAGACCACCAAATCGGTAGTGTCGCTACGTGATGATTTTAAAGACGGGGCTTCCATACTGAAGGCTCGGGAAATCCTCCATCTCTACTCCATTCGGCCAGGCTACCTGGTGTTCAGGCAGAATGAGACAGCACTCTTCATGAGGTATAACCATCACCGGTTTGCTCAGCAATCGAGCTACAACCAAGGGATCCCGATGGAAGCCTTCTTGGAAAAGCCCGTGGTTAGCCGAGAGGGGATAAAGAATGCAATGCACCACTTTATGCGGCTTAACACGGGTTCTTATTTCTTCATCAGCGAGCTGAGCTGCGTCCCCAAAGTCCTCAACGCATACGTGGCTTGGTATGCGCATGCTATGGGTCCAGTTATCCAAATGGAAAAACGCATGCTGGTTGACCGCAAGGGTGCGCCTCCCGGCGGCGATCGCAAGGCTCCCTTGAAGCCGAGGACCCCGGTTATTTCTCCATTGAAAGGTGCTGGAGTCGGACCTCCGCGCGTGTTGAGCCCTCCGCGCGGATTGCCGCTTCACGATATTGTGGATGCGCCACCAGCCTCCCGTGCTCCAGTGGAGGCGGTAAATGTGGTATCGCCAGATATCGGGACCCGCCGCCCCAAGGCGTCCGCCAAGCATAAATCAGTCCCGGGTGCATCCAGAGCTGGCGGGCAAAAGAAAAAGAAGTCGCTCCTTTCCCTTGACGCAATTCTTGGCTTAGAGCCTGAGGCCCCTCTTACCGAAGGAATAAGTGAATATGGCAACAATAAGGGCTTCGCGGTAGACCCCGCAGACACCGACCTGGCGGCCGCCATTACGGCTTCTAAGCGATCAGCGAGGCTTGAAGCGTGGTTAAGTAAACTCGCTGAGTCAGGTAATTATTAGCTGCTCTCCTCATCACTTCATCGCATTTTTCATCATTATTCTTTGACTGATACTTTTCCCCATTTTCAACAGGTGTCTCTACCGAAGAAGCTATTGCTGCCTCTTTGAAAACCTTCCAAAAGGAGGAGGAGAAACGCGCTTTAGCGGGCGCCGGTATGTCCCACCCCCCTTTTTTTAAAACAAATTTCGTCATTCTTTTCGATGATCAACCTGACTTTCTTTCCTTGTTTCTTTCTAAGGGTTATACCAGTCGACGAAGAGATCCTTCCGGAACCCGTCACTGGAGTTCCGGTCTCGTCGGGGCTGCAGCAAGAGCCTCGACTTGACAAGTTGACGAGGGATGCCTTGAAGAGCTTGGAGGCATCCCTGTATACAGACGAGGACGCCTCAATGAGAGAGGCTCTGTTGAGGTCCGTCTCAACGGCCCAGGAGGAGAGAAAGCGGCTGAGGCGCGAGGCGAAGGCGCGCCGGACTGCTTTGGCTACGGGAGCGGGCCCAAGCACCGTCCCTCGGGCAGATACTCCTTCCGAAGAGGCCCCTGTCGCCCTATCCACTGCTCGCAGACAAGTGGCGCGCGCCGTTCGAAGCGCAAATGATAAGTCCTCTTCAGGTAACATTTCTTTCAAAATTTTTATTGTGAGAGTTATAATGCCGACGGTTCTTATATATATTATTTTGCAGGGCCAAGTCCGACCGAGGGTGAGGCGGAGACCGTTGAACCCCGGGGAACAGAGGAGGCGGTGCCTGCCGAACCCGAGCCGACAGTGGGCAACATCGTTGAGGCCTTGGAGCCTGATGCGGAGGTTGAGGGGCCTATAGCCAAGAAGGTCATTGATGCCCAGCCTGAAGTGGCGGCAGATGAAATGATCATTATAACTGAGCCCAGGGTGGTGACGGACGAAGCACTTGAGGCTGGCGACCTCGTGGTGACGGTGGACGAGACGACCGCGACTACTGAACCTGAGGGAGTAGTGGGTGAGGTGGCCATGATTCCCGAGGATGAGCCAACCGCTCCTTCTCTGGAGTCTAGCAATGCTCCAGTCATAGCCCTCCCTGTCTATGGTCATCCGCTGTCTCCCGGTCTCGCGAGCACGACAACGGTTCCCATTGAGTCGGGTGATGAGGCCACGGGCGGTAGCCTCATGTCAACAGAGGGAGGAATCGCCTCCATTTCAGCTGGCAGCTCATCAGGTAAATCCGAAGTTGCTATCTTCTTTATCTTACCATCCTTTCTGACAAGTTCACATTTGTTCGTAACACAGGTGCAACCAGTGCTGATGCCCCGTTGCTCACGGGAGCGCCCTCGACTACTGCTTTAACGGTTGTCACCTCTCAGCCTTCTCTCATACCGTCAAAGATGTTGGAAGGTATGGGTGCGCAACTTATTAATATCACTTTTCAGACATATAATTTGTGTACTAAAGTTATATTGTTGTGTCTTTTCAGGAGTGCTCTTTGATCATGTATATCAGATGTTGCTCCCACACTTCTCCTTCCCATCCGAACTCGCTTCTTCCTCTGGTGGCGTTGGTGAGTATGATTTCCATTGACATCTTTCTTTCCTTTTTTTTTATTGATGGAATTACCTCTAACCCATTTTTCTCATCTCAACTGCAGTGCTACAGATTGAAGGAGGGGATAAAAGATCAGCTGCGCCACCGGCCCTTCCGACTTTGCCACCTGTCTCAACTGGTACAGCGACCATCACATTGATAACTTCCCTCTCTTTATTTTCTGTACTGTTATCTGATCGCATCCTGTTTCTTTTCAGCTGTCGTTCCGGCCTCGGTGCCCTTCGAGCCTCGTATTACAATGCCGGCGGGTCCTTATCTGAGAAGTCCGTCTTCAAAAGGTGTCGCGAATAGTCTGCGCATGTTGAGTGACTACGTCGAGGAGCTCGACGTTGAAACTCCTACATCTGCCGCAGACTTCGCTACGGTGGTTAACCCGATGCTGGAAATACTCGTGAACTTTCATGATGAGGGCATCATCGCATCTTGGGTTAACCATTGCAGGGAGATCGTGGCCCGCCTGTATCAGTTGGAATCGCTGCGTCCCACTCCCGAGACCTTGGCTGCCAGCAATCAAAGAACAGCGTGGATTGAGCAGAGCGCTTCTTACTTTCGCCACCTCGAACAAGAAGTCATTTCAAGGCGTAAGGAGCGCGGTGAGACTTCAAGCAAGTCTGCCCAACTGCACGCTCGGGTGGAGGCCAATGCCGCACGGCTGAAGGTTGTCTTTGAGGGCCTTCTGCAATGTCTCTCCGAAGGGTTATCATTGAGGCAACAACTTGACATTGTCGAGCGAGATGCACCCAGCCAGGAAGCAGCCCAGAAGGCGGCGGAGGAGCAACTTTCATCCTTTTTACAGCAGCGGACCCAGATGGAAGCGGAGGTGGCCGCGGCAGCCGCTCAGGAAGAGGCGCTGAAGGAAGTGCGAGAGCAACTTGTGGATTTACTAAAGACACTTCCTCCTCAGTAGCTATCCTTCTTTGTATCGTTTGTGCTTGTAGATAAAAGAATGTGTATATATATATATTATTTTTTTATTCTTTAACACAATGTATTATGTACCCAATCAAGTTTATGAATAAAAGATACACATTTTCTGTAATGTCTTGTGTCATTTCTCCGCCTTTTCTTTCTTTTATTATCAGCACGCCACATAAGTAAACATGGTCAACAGATAATAGAGCACGCATCTTGACTTTCTTAAGAAATAGCGATGGCTTAGGCCGCAGGTTCAGATCTGTTGCCTAAGACTCTTCAACTCTATCAGCCGGGAGGGTCTCGTAGAGATTTTTCTCCCTACGGATCGAAAGGATCTCGTAGGTGGTTTTTCTCCTTAGGAATCGTGAGGATCCCTAAGTGTGTTTTCTCTTATAAGTCGTAAGGATCTTATAAGAGATTTTTCCCTCTTACGAGTCGAGAGGACTTGTAAGCGGTTGTTCCCCTCCTTGTCGAAGTTCGACGTTGGAGAGTGAGACACGTGGATGGAATGCAAGAGACCGTTTTGGGCCAACTTGCGGGGTCCCAGTGCTTAGGAAACAGGCTTCTTTTATGCCCACTGCCTAAGGCTTTATCTCACGAGTCGAGCCGCCTCAACAATTTTTCACAAGTCGAGACGAATCGAGCGTTTCTCGCAAGAACATCTTAACGTCGCATTTAACCTCTGCTCTTTACGACAGAAGCCGTTAAGGTTGGTGGTACTTAGGGTTTTGGCCATCGTACCGTCGCATAAGCTGATATAGTCCTCGATAAGAAATCATGCTGTTCGAGTAGCCCTGCAACTGCCATGTCTCTGATCCCTTCGGGGGCTGGACAAGACGCCTTCAAGCAATCCTCCTTGGCAGTTTGACCGTCGGAAGAGCAAGCGTTAGGAATTTGCCATGTCGCTTTTTACTTGAGGTTAGGCTTATTTTGGAGAGCCCCGATGAGTCATAACCACTCCGCGCTGGCGTGGGGATGATTCCGATAGTCTTTCGGGCTTTATGTGAGTTGCCGTCAAGACCCTGAAGCTAGGAATTTGGCCTTTGCTTCGTTTGCTGGCATTGCGTCTGCTGTATCGAGACGAATGTTGCGGTGGGAACTAAGGATTTTGCCGTGGCTCCATTTGTTTGATGACGTTGCGTCTGCTGTGTCAAGACGAACGTTGGGGTGACATCTCGTCTGTTGTATCGAGACGGACGTCGAGGTTGTCTCTAGGTTACTGGTGAACCACCGAGGTTTGGAGCTAGGGATTTTTCCATGGCTCTATTCGTTTAATGACGTTGCGTCTGCTGTGTCAAGACGAACATTGGGGTGACATCTCGTCTGCTGTATTGAGACGGACGTCGAGGTGGTGACCATTCTGTGCTGGTGCGAGATGATCTCCGATTGTCTTTCCGGTTTTATATGAGTTATCATCAAGACGTCGAAGCTAGGAATGTGGCCTTCGCTTCGTTTGCTTTGGTGTGTCCAAATCCTGTTGGAGGAAGAACGCTGGGGTTGACATTTCGTCTGCTGTATCTAAACGAACGTCGAGGAGGTGACTACTCCATGTGGGATGATCTCCGGTGGTCTTTCAGGCTTTATATGACTTGCCGTTAAGACCTTGAAGCTAGGAATTTGGCCTTCGCTTCATTTGCTCACACTGCGTCTGGTGTATTGAGACGAATGCTGAGGTGGAGCTGGGATTTTACCATCACTCCGCTTTGTCTCGACCATGGGGTCTTTTGTTAACTTTGCATGTACACCCTGCTGGACTGAGAAGGAACGTCGTTGTTGACATTGCGTCTGCTGTAACGAGAAGAATGCTAAGGTGGAGTTGGGATTTTGCCGTTACTCTGCTTTGTTTCGACCGTGAGGTTTTTTTGTTGACGTTGCATCTGCCTCCAGCTGGACTACGGAGGAACGCTGTTGTTGACATTGCGTCTACTGTATCGAGACGAATGCTGAGGTGAAGCTGGGGTTTTGCCATCGCTCCGCTTGATGGTGTAACATCTGTGTCCTGCTGGAATAAGGAGGCACACCGTTGTTGGTCTCCAGGCTGCAGATGTGGCCATTGAGATTTGGAACTAGAGACTTTGCCATGGTTCCGTTTCGTTGCGATTCTGAGGTCGGTTGTTGACGTCATGTCTGCATCTAGTTGGAGTGAGGAGAAACGCCGTTGGTGATCTCTAAGTTGTCGATGTTGACGTCGAGACCCTGAAGCTCGGGATCTTCGTTTGCTTCATTTGTTGACATCGTGTCTGTAATATTGCGACAAATGTCGAGATTGTCTCTAGGTTGTCTATGAACCGTCAAGATTTGGCTTCTCTTTCTGATGGAGCCTGTTGGGAAGGTATGGTTCCCTCTTTATCTGTGCCCCTGGATTGTATACAGGGATCGATGTGATTTCACCTGTAGGGCAAAAAGTTTCATTCTTTCATTTTTTTTATTCTTTATGCGTTGCTTTATCATTTCAGCTTTTTATATCGCGAAAATCGCGATTGCCCAATCATTTCGGCTATTTTTCGCGGTGCCCAATCATTTCGGCTATTTTTTCTTTTTACTCGCTGCTTTTTATTGCGAGTTGCCCAATCATTTTGGCTATTCTACATGCATACCTTTACTTACTGCTTTTTATTGCAAGTTGCCCTATCATTTTGGCTATTTCGTCTGCATGTGCGGTCTACTGGCCTTTCGCCGTAAACCTGAAATTGAATACCGATTTCGGCATCAACATCGCTACAGCTGGGATATCGCCAGGAGCGAATCATCATTTGTCTCTATCGTTGTCGAACAAAGGAGGCTTAGCGACCAGGGTTAGGGTCTTGTCGACTAAGGCTTTGACTTCATGAGCCGTAAGGGTCTCACAAAGTTATTTCTCCCTACAAGTCGTGAGGATCTTATAGGTGTATTTTCTTCTTAGAAATCGTGAGGGTTCCTAAGTGTTTTGCTCCTCTGTAAGTCGTAAGGATCCTACAAGAGGGCTTTCTCCTTGTAAGTTGAGAGGATTTACAAGGGTTATTCATCGTGCGAACATATCCCTAATCTCGGATGGGACTTAGTTAGGGAAATGTTTATTCGGGCCCGTGGATTGTATACAAGGGTCAGTATTGAGCCACTTGTAGGGCAATATCGAAAGTTGTGGGGGTTGCTTAAGCACAGGTTTAGGTCTCTGTAACTTAAGACTTTCAAATCTTATGAGCCGTGAGGGTCCCATAAGAGAGTTCTCCTTACAAGTCGTGAGGATCTCGCAAGTGTATTTTCTCCTTAGGAATCGTGGGGATCCCTAAGTGTGTTGCTTCCTTGTGAGTCGTAAGGATCTCATGCGGGTGGTTTCTCCTTATAAGGTCGAGAGGACCCTATAAGTGTCTTTTAACGAGGTTGCGCCCTTTCGGGTTTTCACAAACACTCGTCGGTAGCCCTGCTTCTGCTGTTTTTACTCACGGAGCCCTTTCGGGTTTTCCTCCGTGCCCATTTTGCTTATGGACATACCATTTTTTTTATTCTTTTTATTCTTCTTATTTTTTCTAACGAGGTTGCGCCCTTTCAGGTTTTCACAAACACTCGCCGGTAGCCTTGCTGTTTTTACTCACGGAGCCCTTTCGGGTTTTCATCCGTGCCCATTTTGCTTATGGACATACCGTTTATTTTTTTTTATTATTATTTTTTTTTATTCTCATCAGCCTGAGGATGCTGCGGTAGTAGTTTAAAGACATTTCGGTCATTTGCAAGTTTTAGGACATTGCGGTCCATCATTAGTTTAAGGACATCTCA
Source organism: Agapanthus africanus (assembly GCA_030015575.1). Classification (NCBI taxonomy): domain Eukaryota; kingdom Viridiplantae; phylum Streptophyta; class Magnoliopsida; order Asparagales; family Amaryllidaceae; genus Agapanthus; species Agapanthus africanus. The sequence continues at coordinate 328,894,451 of JASDDO010000019.1, forward strand.
GTCCGTTGTTAGTTTAAGGACATTTCGGTCCACCGTCGCCGTATTTGAGGCGAACATCTAGTTTATTGACTTTTCGGTCTATGGGGCTTTCTCCATGACTGACCATGATGTCCCCGGCATATCCATCTTTCTCGGAGCATGCGATTGTGGCGGATTCACCTTCCAATTTTCGAACAACACGAACTTGCCTTGTTGGTATTGGTCTTCAACCCAGTTCTTGAAGACGTAGCAGTCCTCGATCAGATGACCTACTATTTGATGGTAAGGGCAATAATTAGGATTATTAACATCGCCCGACCGCAACGGACGTTTTGGACTCGGCAGATTGATGAGTCTGTTGCACACCGCCAGCTCGAACAGTCCCCTTGTTTTATCTTGCGGAAACGAGTAAGGATGTTTCAACTTTTCTTGGAGGGGTTGCCGCTTATTGCTTTGGCGAGCAACCGGTCTAGGGTCACTTAATTGTTGTTGAGCGCTGGCGACGAAGGCCGTTTTCCCTTTTCCTTTATCCTTTTTGTTCGCTCCGTTGTTTGCGGGGCTGGGATTTTTTTCGAGTAGCGTGCGATTGCATGGCTGAACGTTCTCGCAGCTCCTCAATTCCTTCATTTTTGAAATAGATTTCCCGAGGGAAGAGTTGGGGGTAGCTTCTTCGTCAAAGTCGCTTCCAAAGGTGATAATTTGCGATCCCTTGAAGTCGGCTATATGACAGTCGTTGGCGGCTCCTTTGCGCTCATATATCGCGTTTTCCGATGTCCACAAGCTTCACACTTTATCCTGTCGAAGTGTTGCTTTTGAGCGACATACCCTTGCCACCAACAGTTAAAGGATTCGCAGTCTTCGGTAGGATGTATGATCTTCTGATGATATAAACAGAAGTTAGGGTGCATCTCTACCTCAGCGAGAGTATTTTCTTCAGAGGGCGGTAGCTTCATTCTTACTGATAGAGCTTTGGCGAACCTTTTCCTCATCTTGAATTTATTTTTACCAGCAGTGTATGGCTTTTGATTTGACGGAAGTGCCTCGACTCTTTGGTCTAGTAGTCGGTGTTTGGCTCTTTCCAGTATGGCCATCTCACGCTCTTGATTGGCTTTTGCTTTCAGACGAATTTCATTTAGGAAGACATCGATCAACTCGTCTGATGGCTATAGAATCTCCGGCTCAGGGTTCGCCATTGATTTCTCAGTGCAAGGAGCCTCCTCATCATCCGTCAATGAATGAGAAATCATATGACAAGTCGCTACGTAGTCTTCAGATTCATCCGATGAGTTTTCTCCATCGTTTTCATCCTTGACTAAAGAACAAGCTGCCCCCGGCGTGTCCGTCTTCTTTGGAGAATGCGGCTGTGGTGGGCTTACCTTCCAGTTTTCCGACAGCGCGAACTTGCCTTGTAGGTACTGATCCTCGATCCATCCCTTAAAGACGAAACAATCCTCAATCGGGTGACTTACCGTTTGGTGGTAAGGGCAATAATCTGGATTATTAAGATCGCCTGGCTGCGATAGACGCTTTGGACTCGGCAGATTGATGAGTCTGTTATGCACTGCCAGCTCAAACAGTCTTCTTGTTTTATTCTGAGGAAACGAGTAAGGACGTCCTAGCCTCTCTTCGAGGGATGGGCGTGGACGCACGTTGTTTTGGCGAACGACCGGCTTTGAGTTGCTCGACTGTTGTTGAGCATTGGCGACGACGATCGCTTTCCCTTTTCCTTTCTCATTTCGAGAATCTGGTTTTGGAGGAGACGGTCCATGGCCCATCTGGTCCGTTTGGGCTAATTTGTTGATCAAGGCCTGGAAGGTGGTCGGCCTGAAGAACATCATGAATTGCGAGATGGTCGCCTGCGGATCGAGAGTGCCCACAAACATGCCTACCGCAGGTGCCTCTTCTATGCGTTGTTCGCATTTCGACCATAGGTTTTGCCATCGCGTTGCGTATTGGACCCACGTTTCGCCTGGCCTTATTCTGGCATTTATTAGTGCTGTTATCGGGGTGCGTTCACTAGCACTCGCGAATCTTTGTGTGAACAGTAGCTCCATCTCCGCAAATATTTTAACAGAGTGATTAGGTAGCTCTGAATACCATTCAAAGGCTGTTTCCGCTAAGCTGCCGACGAATTGGCGAAGCAACAATTTGTCATCGCCTCCAGTATTGCCGCATAAGGCCCTGAATTGAGCGACATGCTGATGCGGATTCCCTGTCCCTTTATATACGTGGAACTTAGGGATCGTATATCCCGACGGGTAACTAATTTGGTCATACCAGCCCGGATAGGGTCGTCCAGTTTTAACAGTTTGCCCAGCCGCTTCACTCGCCTGATGAGCTCGTATTTGCCGAGCTATATAGTCATCCAGTGCGGCCTTGGAAATGGTTTCATCTTTGGCTGCTGAAAGAGCCGGAGGATTAGATGTCTCCCCTCCGTCACCTTCAACAATGATTGGAGAGTCTTCAGCTGGAGGGTCTGGCTGGAACATCATCCCTACCATATCTTGGAAGAGGAGGGCCATTTTCTTTATGCTGGTCGCTTGTTCTGCAGCCTCTTTATCCTTCTTTTCCAATATTCGGCGAAGAAACTCAGCATCAGTTTCTTGTTCTTGACGCTCATCCGAGGACGTTTCAGAGCTTTCTTTTGGCCCAGTGAGTGCAGCCATTGCAGTCATCATTTCCTGGAGTTTTTGCTGTTGCTCCTGGGCTTTCGTCACTGATCGGGTGAGCGGTCGGTGACCCGTCAAAGCGCGGCTTTCCTCCTTTCCGGAAGACATATAAACTGTGTGCACTACCATGCCCCCAGACTTGGGGCGTTTGTGTTCAGCGCTTTTATGCTTCGCCATGTTCACAGGGGCTTTTTGTGGCCTCCTTCTCTTTTGAGTGATTGGAGTTAAGGGGGCCGTTGTAATGGGCACCCGAGTAGCTATTGGTTTTTGTGGCTTGACGGAGTAACCTTTCTCCTGCCGCACCTTCGTCCTTTCTTGTCGGCGGAGATAGTTTTTATCAATTACCGACTCTTGGACCTGTCGCCAGACCTTGCAAATTTTAGAGGACAGCCGTTGAGGGGGCTGCTCTAGCTTCTTCTCTGGAGTATTCTCCACAGGTGAAGGAGCTCGTTTCAACATCACAGTGGGAGAGTTTCTGCGCACCGTATTCAGCAATTCGAAGCTGTTCCCGGTTGGAACAGCAGCATCGATCCCCACCATCGGAGCTGGTGGCGTAAATCCAGAGGGGGAGTTGCCCCCATTCTTTCTTACTCGACGCCAATGGCGACGTCGAGCGTGTCTTGCGGATGGAGTCACCTCCGTTGTTGGATAAGCTTCTTCATGCCCCCTGCTCTGGGTAGGGGAAGCAGCTTTGAGGACCTCGCCTGGAGCAGTAACTGGAATGGCCAGCCTCGTAAAAACTGACTTCTCGGAAGAAGGAACCTTTCCAATGATTTCGTCTGTTTGCGTCGGGATGGCTATCCGCTTTGGGATGGCAGCTTCGGGTATCGCAGGTTTGCGGACGTTCTGGCCCAGTCTGTTGAAAACTGAGGTATTGAAACTGGGCGACCTGTTGAGAGGGGCCGCGGTAGTGGTAAGTCGATCAAAGACCGGCTTCTTTGGAGCTTCTTGCGATGTCATTGGGGCATTGAAGCGCATCGGTGGGAGCATGGTCCCGAAGAATAGTCCAGTGGTGGCCTGGGCCACCTGGTCTACCGGCAGAGCGAAGAAAGAAGCCGCTTGGGGCCCATATGCTACACCTCCAGGTGAGGCGGAGCGTCCGTTGCAGTGGCATTTCGAGCAGTTGGTGCAGTTAAAAGCCATTGAATCTTGAGTTCTGCGCCAGGCAAAAGACCAAATCTTAGTAACTTGAAATCCGAAGGCAACCATTTAACAAATCGCGATTGGTTCGCGAGGACGACACACGAAGTGTGGAGTGAAAAGAGGAAAAGGTCCCACCGAGCGTGCCAGAATCTGTTCCCCTCCGAAGGACGGCGCACATGACCGCGATGTCCTGACGCTGAGATTCGGGACAGATGCTATTTGGTTTTATGCATCCACCTCTCCGAAGATGCCAGGTTGATTTATGGCACCGTGTATCGGAGGTTTAGACAGATGCGGCCGATGTAGCAGACTTTGTCAGATTCCCCCTCGCTTAAGGGGGTTTTGATTGTGGGGACGCTCTTCCCTGCAGGCGCAAGCCCCTGCAGTTAATTACGCTACCGCATCGCCGTAACAACTTTCTCCTTCTCCAGAATTTCACATCGTGTCGTGTGTGTTTGTTTTGTTTATGGTTGCCCGTGGATTGTATACGGAGACTGAGTAATGCCGTCGCCCGTAGGACGTGGATTAGTCCAAATCCGTATTTACTTAGATTTGGGTTTGGTGTTTTTAGTTTAAGGATGCATTAGTCGCGTTGCGGCTAAGATCAACTTAAACGTTCGTTAAGGATACGATAGTCCTGTTTGAGACTAAGATAACTTAACGTGATAATCTATTTAATATCTGGCCATCGGGACTCGTCACCTCTCTAACGTCGTTGAAGGATTACAACGGCAGATGTTAGAGGAGTTCAGAGATGTACCCTTGAACTAAGGTTGATTTGGAGTTTTATAATCCATTTAAATGTTTAAGGATACGTTAGCCGTATTTGGGGCTAAGATCAACTTAAACGGGACCGTTTAGATCCGGCAAAAGAGCATTTGGGGGCTCTATTGCTCCAGTTTAGGGACGTAGTGGTCCATATTCCAGTTTAGGGACGTGGTGGTCCATGTTCCAGTTTAGGTACGTGGTGGTCCATGTTCCAGTTTAGGGACGTAGTGGTCCAATATTAGTTTAAGGACGTTTCGGTCCAACATTAGTTTAGGGACATTTCGGTCCAACATTAGTTTAAGGACGTTTCGGTCCAACATTAGTTTAGTTTAGGGATGTTTCGGTCCAATATTAGTTTAAGGACGTTTTGGTCCAACATTAGTTTAGGGATTCGGTCCAATATTAGTTTAAGGACGTTTCGGTCCAATATTAGTTTAAGGATGTTTCGGTCCAACATTAGTTTAGGGACGTTTCGGTCCACGAGTTTAAGGACCCCGCAGTCCATATCCATGTTGGTCGTTGGGACCCGTCGCCTTTCTGACGTCGTTGAAGGATTACAACGAGAAGTGTCAGAGGAGTTCGGAGATGTACCCTCGAACCGGAGGTAAATTGATTTAAGAGAGAGCATTTGCGCTCAGTTCAATTTAACTTAAGGACTTACGGCCAGAATTGGGCTAAGTCCAGTTGAAAATGTTCAACATTTTATTTATTTTTGGTCTATTAGACCTTTACTGGGGCTCTGCCCTTTTATAAATGATGCACAGCATCTGTTTTTATTTGGGCTCTGCCCCTTTTTCTTTTAAAATAATGCATTGCATTTAATTTGGCCTGTTAGGCCCTTTTTTAATTGGGCTTGGCCCTTCTGCAAATGCATTGCATTTTCAGGCGCTTTGCGCCAATCAGAGAGCGCAAACGCTTGTAGTGTTGACACGTGTCGCGCAAGCGCAATGCGCTGCACTAGTGCGCTGAGCTAGCACGCTGCGCTTGCGCTGCTGATCCGTGGCGCACTCTGGTGAGTTGCGCCAATTACAGAGAGCAAAGCTCTATCTCAAAGCGCATAGCGCAAGTGATTCAAATGCTGACATGTGGCGCTTTCCCAAGAGCGCAACAGCGCTGTTTGGAAGTGCAAAACACTAAGAATCTTTTAGATTCAAGAACAGAAGTGCAAAGCACTATTTGATTTCTTGATCTAATTTAGATCAAAGAAAAATAAGTTTTTCTTTTTATTTCAAGAACCAAAGGTTCATAAAAGTGCAAAGCACTATTTTTTATTTTGTTGTTTTCTCTTCTTTTTAAAGAACCAGTGGTTCATAAGAAGTGCAAAGCACTGTTTATTATGTGAAGATCATTGATCTGGTTTTTAGATCAATGATTTATTAAAAGAGATTTCTTCTCTCTCGTGAAGGTTTTTACCTTTTTCTTTGAAATTTTCTCAGAGTTCTCTCTCTGTTTGAGGTATCATTGGTCAAATTTTGCACCGTAATTCTTATAATTCCCTGCTGAATTTTTTAAGCATTTTTAATCTGGAAAAAACCCAGTTTTTGGAAAAAGTCCAGAGAGCAATTGGGTTTTTAGGGTTTCAGTTCGATCGGGTTTCAAACGTCGTCTACACTTCGCCTAAGGCTCTAGCTAGGCTCTGATACCACTGTAGGGTTCCTAGGCACGCTAATGAAGTCTCACAAGGCATCAACCATGCCAATTTTAAATTTTACGAGTGCCGAGAAACCCTAATACGGATCGTTAACTAGAATTTTAGGCGAAAAGTTAAACTAGTTAACATCTTAACTAAAAGTAAGAAGCTACAACCTTTGTAGATCCGGTTCTCCACTTCCTTAGCTCCACGTAGACGTCCTCTCGCTGTCCAAATCGGATCTCGGACTCTAGCATCGGCTTCATCGGAGAAATGAACGGACTAGTCGTCGGCTACGATGCCGAAGATGATCTACGTCGAGGTTACACAAGATCAAGCTCCAACTTCACCAAGTTGTGAAACTTGTGAAGAAAACACCCTGTACTACTTGGCAAGAGGTAGAGGGTGAAGAAATAGGAGGTGGGTTCACTTTAGAATTTGATTTCTCACACTTTTGCTCAAGATGCCATTAATGGTGTCAAGCTTTTTCTTGAAGAAGAAGATGATGAAGATAGAATATGATGAGTGTTAAAGAATAATTGAAAAAGAAATCATTCTTATCATATTCTCATCCATAGTTAAGTGTAGAGAATGAACTAGGGTTAGTTCAAATGGTTAGGGTTAAGCATGAGACAAGAATGGTGACTAAGTCAAAGCTTCATGAATCTTCAACTAAAAACAAACAAAGCCACCATTCATGTTTATCTATCAAAAATGAATAAACAAATAAATAAATGAATAAGAAAAACCCTAATCATCAACTTAACCATGGTTTAATTCTTTACACTTAACCAAATAAGCATGTATCATCAAACATGATACAATCATATGCACAAAAGTATATCACATATACAACTTGCACATCCAAGTAAGAAAATCCATTTAAAGTGAACCAATACTAGTTAATGCAAAGTAATATATCAAATATATAATTATACATTAAATCATTAAATCAACACCTGATTTAACGATCCGGTCATATCGCATATAACCGACTAGTATCCTATGTATCGGCTTATCGAATCAATCCTTGATTCGATATCTAAGTTATATCGCATATAACCAATCGATATATTCATCGCGAGAATGAAATACGGTATCATATACACGCATTATTCTCGGTCCTGTACATATCTCATATGCGCTCCTATTTCGTTTCGCTTGAGCCAGGAAACCTCTGTGTAGGACTCTAAAGACTCGTCAATACGCCGGAAGCAGATGATGATCATATCAAGCACCCACAAGCCGCAAGCGGTCTGCTAAACGTAACGGCCATCCGGGTATTGAGCGATCAGAAGATCGACGAGCCAGCCCGCTCACACTCCTGTGAATCCAACCAGTAACACTTACCGTACAGTCCGGTCTGTTCGTCTGATATGTCGCATATAAAGTCTAGGGATGGTAAACGTCAAACCCCAATAACCGATAAGTCGTGCCGATGTGAGGCTCATAACGGGTCGAGAAACTACTGGTAACACTTACCAGCAAATCTCTGATCAGCCCTGGCCAGGGACTTCCCTGTTACGGCCAATCGAGCACAGCGCAACATCAACCCCCAATACCGGGAGAGACGAAACCCCTCCTATCGCTCATTGCCTCCATGTGACTCGGGACTGTACCCAAAGACCACCGTTTTTCACACCCTCATGGACGTGGTAAGGTGGAGATCAAAGCACAGTGGGAATCACACAAGACTCTATGACGATCTCGGGTCTACAGACTAACATGTACAAGTGTCACCTGAGAACTGCCATCTGACGTGAGGTATAATACCATCTGGGAGTTCTCGGCGAGTCCGTCCAGTGTACCCAGTCTCCACTGAGCACCCGTATACGATCTCTGATGTCAAATACCAATGGATATGGGATCATCCATCGCCCATCTCATGGGTCGAGAAGCGTATACGCTAGTCTACACTGGTATATCGATGCCCCGTCTCGATACACCCACGACTAGGGATCTTGAAGGATGTACCTATGGACTACCATGTCCCCACTAGTATGATCTGCATCATAGTCCAGGTAGTCAAGTACACATCCTAAGGGCTTTACCAACATGTAACTATAAGACAGTTTAAAGAGACAAGTGTACATGTTAAGATAAAGAGCAACCAGATAGCATACTATCATATCGAGCAAGAAAGTCATCTCTATATATGTCCAAGCATCCAATATAATATACATCATCTGTACAATACTGGCCTCCAGGGCATACATACAACTAACAATCTTCCACTTGCACTAGGGCCAGCTGCTGTAGTATCGCATACCGAGCATCCCGAAGAGTCTCTCAAACTGTATCTGGGGAATGGCCTTCGTGAGTGAATCCGTCGTGTTGTTCTTCGTGTCAACCCTCCTGACCTCGATCTCCTGGCGATCAACTATCTCCCGGATTAGGTGATACCGCCTCAGAATATGCTTGGATCGCTGATGGGACCTAGGTTCCTTGGCCAAAGCCACCGCTCCATTGTTATCGCAATACAAAGGTATTGGATGCTCAATGGATGGAACCACTCCAAGTTCAGTAATGAACTTCTTGATCCAGACAGCCTCTTTGGCAGCATCGTTGGCAGCGATGTATTCAGCCTCCATCGTCGAGTCTGCCACGGTTTCCTGCTTGGAACTTTTCCAGCTAACCGCCCCTCCGTAAAGGGTAAAGACAAATCCCGACTGCGACTTAGAGTCGTCCTTATCACTCTGGAAGCTTGAATCGGTAAAGGACTCCACTTGAAGTTCTCCGTTACCATACACCAAGAGCATCTCTTTAGTCCTTCGCAAGTACTTGAGAATGCTCTTCACAGCTGTCCAGTGACTCTCTCCAGGATCAGCTTGATACCTGCTCACTACACTTATTGAGTATGCTACATCGGGTCTGGTACATAGCATCGCGTACATGATAGAGCCTACAGCCGAAGCATAGGGTATCCCTTGCATGCGAGCTCTCTCCAAATCAGTCTTGGAAGACATCTCTTTGGAGAGAGTGACTCCAGAGATCGTGGGCAAGTTCCCACGCTTGGATTCTTCCATACTAAACCTCTTTAGTATAGTGTCAATGTACCTGGATTGGGACAATCCCAATATCCGTTTGGATCTATCTCTATAGATCCTAATTCCCAATATGCAGGAGGCATCACCAAGATCTTTCATTGAGAATCTTTGTGATAAGAAGAGCTTGACGGATTGCAGCATAGGAATATCATTTCCTATCAAGAGTATGTCGTCTACGTACAATACGAGGGAGACAACCTTACTCTCTGCTACCTTCTTGTAGATACAAGGTTCATCTGGGTTTTTGACGAAATCAAACTCTTTGATAACGACGTCAAAGCAGATGTTCCAACTCCGCGATATTTGCTTTAATCCATAAATGGATTTAAGCAGCTTGCACACCTTCCCGCTGCTCCCACTGTCTACGAAGCCCTCTGGCTGAGTCATGTACACGCACTCTTCTAAATCACCATTTAGAAAGGCGGTCTTAACATCCATTTGCCAGATTTCATAGTCATGATATGCAGCGATGGCAAGCATAATCCGGATGGATTTAAGCATAGCCACTGGAGAAAAGGTTTCGTCATAGTCCACACCTGGTCTTTGACGAAAACCTTTTGCAACAAGTCTAGCTTTGAAAGTCTCCACTTCCCATCTACACCAAGTTTTTTCTTGAAGATCCACTTGCTCCCGATGGGTTTTACCCCTTCAGGAGCAACTTCCAAAGTCCATACTTTGTTGGTGTACATGGATTCCATCTCGGACCGCATAGCATCCAGCCATTTCACCGAGTCCCCACTCGTGATGGCCTGCTCGAAGCTAGTTGGGTCATCATCCTCCATGATGCAATCCTCGCTCCCACCATCCATGAGAAAACCGTAGTATCTCTCAGGTTGGCGAGGAACCCTACTAGATCGGCAGAGTGGCTGGGGTTCATTGGGAACTATTGAATCCTCTGGTTCCACCAGATCTTCTGTTGTAGCTTCTGTAGCTGGAACCTCTTCCAGTTCTACCTCATGACCACTAATCTCTTTTTCAAGAAATTCCTTTTCTAAAAAGGTGGCATGCCGAGAAACAAACACTTTTTGTTCCTCAGGGTGGTAGAAGATATACCCTTGTGAATTTTTAGGATATCCCATAAATTTGCATAGAACAGACCGTGCCTCGAGTTTGTCCGGATTTTGTTGTTTGACATAGGCTGGACAACCCCATATCTTAACATAGTTAAGACATGGTCTCTTCCCTTTCCATATCTCATATGGAGTGGTAGGCACTGATTTGGTGGGGACCATATTCAATAGATGTATGGCTGTCTCAAGCGCATACCCCCAGAAGGAAATAGGTAACTCAGCTGTGCTCATCATAGAGCGCACCATATCTAATAGGATGCGGTTCCTCCGTTCTGATACACCGTTGTGCTGTGGTGTATATGGAGGAGTCAGCTGAGAGAGAATCCCATTCTCTTTTAGGAAGTCCAGGAATTCATTGCTTAAGTATTCACCTCCTCGATCAGATCGAAGGATTTTAATACTTTTTCCGGTTTGGTTCTCGACTTCTTGTTTATATTCTCTAAATTTCTCAAAAGCTTCAGACTTGTGTCTTATCAAGTACACATGTCCGTATCTTGAGAGATCGTCAGTGAATGTAATGAAGTACGAAGAACCATCCCTGGCATGTGTAGACATGGGACCGCATACATCACTATGTATCAGTCCCAAGAGTTCGGTAACTCTTTCTCTGTGTCCCGTAAACGGAGTTTTGGTCATCTTGCCTTTGAGACATGACTGGCAAGTGCCATAAGATGAAAATTCGAATGGTTTCAAATATCCATCCTTATGCAACTTAGCCAGTCGTGTCACATTGATGTGACCCAGTCTACAATGCCATAAGAAGGATTCGTTCAGTTCTGAACTCTTCCTTTTGTGTGTGTTTGTTATGCTCAGAACTGTTGATTGATTTAGAACATAAATGCCATTGCACAACGTGCCTGATCCAACCAACTTTTGGTTACGGAAAATGTTCATAACATTATCCTGTAATACAAAATTATATCCCTCTTTACTCAATAAAGAAACCGATATAATGTTGCATATTAGGTTCGGCATGTAATAGCATTCGTTCAGAACCAATGTATTACCAGTTGGTAATACAAGGTGATATTCCCCGACAGTCTTAGCTGCAACAATTGCACCATTTCCAACTCTAATGTCTTTATCACCTTCTCCAAGTTCTCTACCTTTCCTTAGCCCATGTAACTGATTACATATATGGGATCCTGACCCGGTATCTAATACCCAGGACGTAGAGCAAATGGAGAAACAGTTCTCAGTAACGAACACACCCGAAGAAAATGCATCAACATGTACTTTCTTCATTCGGGTGGCATAGGAATCCTGGTATTCCCCTATGTCCTGTTCATTCGCATAACCTTTATAAGAAAGAACGGAACCAACGTTCCCCAGCACAGTATTGTAGGGTTCCTAGGCACGCTAATGAGGTCTCACAAGGCATCAACCATGCCAATTTCTAATTCTACGAGTGCCGAGAAACCCTAATACGGATCGTTAACTAGAATTTTAGGCGAAAGAATGAAACTAGTTAACAACTTAACTACAAGAACGAAAATACAACCTTTGTAGATCCGGTCCTCCACCTCCTAGGCTCCGTGATGACGTCCCTCCGCTGTCCAAATTGAATCCATGACTCTAGCATCGGCTTCATCGGAGAAAAGGGCGGACTTGGTCGTCGGTTCGATGCCGAAGATGATCTACGTCGAGGCATCACAAGATCAAGCTCCAACTTCACCAAGCCATAAAAACTTGTGAAGGAAACACCCTATACTACTTGGCAAGAGGTAGAGGATGAAGAAATAGGAGGTGGGTTCACTTTAGAATTGGATTTCTCACTCATTTGCTCAAGTTGCCATTGATGCTATCAAGCTTTTTCTTCTTGAAGAAGAAGAAGATAATATATGATAAGTGTTGAATAATAGATAAATAAATCAATACTTATCATATATTAACCCTTGGTTAATTGTAGAGAATGGACCATGGTTAACTTGAATGGTTAGGGTTAAGTATAAGACAAGAATGGTGGACTAGTTCAAAGCTTCAAGAACCTTCAACTAGCAAACAAAGAAAATCCACCATTTGTCATTCTCTTTTCCAAAATGAAAAAGATAAATAAATAGATAAATAAGTAAATGAAAAAACAAAACCCTAATCATTAGTTTAACCATGGTTTAATTCTTTATACTTAACCAAGTAAGCATGTATCATCAAACATGATACAATCATGTGCACAAATGTATATCACATATACAACTTGCACAATTCAAGTGAGAAAATCCATTTAAAGTGAACCAATACTAGTTAATGCAAAGTAATATATCAAATATATAATTATACATTAAATCATTAAATCAACACTTGATTCAATGATCCGGTCATGTCGCATATAACCAGCTAGTATCCAATGTATCGGCTTATCGAGTCAATCCTTGATTCGATAACTAGGTTATATCGCATACAACCATTCGACACATTCATCGCGAGAATGAAATACGGTATCACATACACGCATTATTCTCGGTCCCGCACATATCTCATATGCGCTCCTATTTCGTTTCGCTTGAGCCAGGAAACCTCTGTGTAGGACTCTAAAGACTCGTCAATACGCCGGCAGCAGGTGATGATCATATCAAACACCCACAAGCCGCAAGCGGTCTGCTAAACATAACGTCCACCCGGGTATTGAGCGATCAGAAGATCGACGAGCAAGCCCGCTCATACTCCTGTGAATCCAACCAGTAACACTTACCGTACAGTCCGGTCTGATCCTCTGATATGTCGCATATCTCGCCTAGGGGTGGTAAACGTCAGACCCCAGTAGCTCGATAAGTCGTGACGATATGAGGTCTATAACAATTCGAGAAACTACTGGTAACACTTACCAGTAAATCTCAGCAACCCTAGCCAGGGATTTCCGGTTATAGCCAATCGAACACAGCGCAACATCAACTCCCTATACCGGGAGAGACGAATCCCCTCCTATCGCTCATTGCCTCCATGTGATTCGGGACTGTACCCAAAAACCACCGTTTTGCACGCCCTCTTGGACATGGTAAGATGGAAATCAACGCACAGTGGGAACCACACAAGACTCTATGACGATCTCGGGTCAACAGACTACTCTGTACCAGTGTCACCAGAGAACTGCCATCTGACGTAAGTTATAATACCATCTGGGAGTTCTCGGCGAGTCCGTCCAGTGTACCCAGTCTCCACTGAGCACCCGTATATCATCTCTGATGTCAAACACCAATGGATATGGGATCATCCATCGCCCATCTGTATGGGTCGAGAAGGTATACGCTAGTCTACTCTGGTATATCGATGCCCCGTCTCGATACACCCACGACTAGGGACCTTGAAGGATGTACTTATGGACTACCATGTCCCCACTAGTATGATCTGCATCATAGTCCAGGTAGTCAAGTACATATCCTAAGGGCTTTACCGACATGTAACAGAGAGACAATCAGTATTCACGTTAAGGTAAAGAGCAACCAGATAGCATACTATCATATCGTGCAAGAAAGTCCTCCCTATATATGTCCAAGCATCCACTACAATATACATCCTATGTATAGTAATGGCCTCTAGGGTATACATATAACTAACAATCTCCCACTTGCACTAGGGCCATCTGTAGCAGTGGTTGTAGTATCTCATACTCAGCCATCCCATAAAAGTCTCTCTCTGGGAAAAGGCCTTTGTGAGTGGATCCGCCGTGTTGTCCTCTGAGTCTGCTCTCCTTACCTTGATCCCCTAGGAGATCAACCATTTCCATGATCAGGTGATACTGCCTTAGAATATGTCTGGATCACTGATGGGACGGACGTTCCTTGGCATAAGCCGCATCTCCATTGTCACACAATGGGAGGAACTAAGTTCATCTCATGAACAAATATACACCCAGACAGCCTCTTTGGTAGCATCTTAAGTAGCGATGTATCCAGCCTTAATCGTCTAGTATGTCACGGTATCTTTCTTGGAACTCTTCCAACATACCGTCCCTCCACTGAGGGTAAAGACAACGCCTGTGACTGACATTCAGTCGTCCTTATCACCCTGAAACACTTCCAGTGGTTCTCCTCAGGATCGATTGATACCATCTCACTACAACTAGTGAGAATCCTAACATCCATTTAGATCTATCTCATAGATCCAAAACCCAGGATTTAGCAGGTATCATTTTGATCCTATGTGGAGAATCATTGTGATAAGCGGAGATTGACCGAGCGTAGCATAGGAAACTCCTTCCCTATCAAGAGTATGTCATCCACGTACTTTACGAGGA